>CM033033.1:2295833-2912500 GCA_019207045.1 Branchiostoma floridae x Branchiostoma belcheri | reverse complement strand
TCTGCATGTCTGTGGTACTAGCTAGGTGAGGCTTTGAGACACCTGCCTCTAGCTGTTGGCAGACTCATACATTCCATATAATTCCCTGATGTTGATAATCTGCATCTTTTGAGATAGTATTACTGGTAAAATAAATAAAGTGAAAGTGAAAGTGAAAGTAAGTCTGGTGTTGCATCAAATGAGGCTGTGAAAAGCTGCGTTGGCAGATTCCTACATTTCCAGGTTATAATCATCATCATCATCCTTAAGATAATCTGGATCTAGAATAGATGAAGGAACAACAGTTGAGGCTGTGAGACACATGCATTCCTCAAATGTACCCTGATGTATTTATTCTGCATCTTTTACGTTTTCAGTCTATTATCTTAAGATAATCTGCACCTAGAATAACTGAAGGAACAACTTTATGCATGATTAGGAGTCTGGTGTTGTACCAGGTGAGACTGTGAGACACACACCTCTGTTGGAAGACTCCAGGACCTACATCCGTCCAATGTGCCCTGATGTAGCTAATCTGCATCCTTTGCGATGATTAAAAGAGTCTGCGGCTGCACCAGGTGATGCTGTGAGAGGCCTGCTCCTATTCCCAGACTCCTCCATTCCTCACTGGTGTCCTGATTTAGATTGCCTTCATCCTTTGGGATACATGTACATGTAGGCTGAGAGAAGCTGTGTTGGCAGATTCCTACATTTCCAAGTTATAATGAACATAATCATTAGCCTTAAGATAATCTGGATCTAGAATGGATGAAGGAAGAATTGGTTGATTTAGAGTCTGGTGTTTCACCAAGCAAGGCTGTCTCCATGGTAGACCCCTGCATTCCTTGGATGTCCCCTGATGTAGCTAATCTGCATCCTTTGCGATGATTTAGAGTCCGCGGCTGCACCAGGTGATGCTGCTCCTGCTCCCAGACTCCTCCATTCCTCACCGGTACCCACCTCCCGCGATTAGTGCAGCGGTGCGGACTGGGGGAAGCGTGCTGATGCATGAAGCGCATTCCTCATCCAACCGTCGGGGGTGCGGCTGGGTGTTTCTAAACTGGCACCATCAGGTTATGGTGGATTGCTTCTTGGTAAACAAAAAGGAGAATTTAGTTGAAGAAGTAAAAAAAAGGTAGTCAGAGACAAGAAAAATGTTCTGAAATTGTCTTAGACTTATTCGTCATCCCACCGTCAGAGGTGAAGCTGGGTGTTTCTAGACTGGCACTATATCAGGTTATGGTGGATTGCTTCTTGGTAAACAAAAAGAGAGTTTGAATTGAAGAAGTGCAAAAATAAGTCTAGAGAGGAAAAATGTTCTGAACTTGTCCCATTCATTCTTTACCCCACTGTTAGGGGTGCAGCTGGGTGTTTCTAAACGGGAACCATCAGGTTATGGTGGATAACGCTTCTTTGCAAACAGAGAGGCATTTAAATTGTAGCTTGGAGAAGCCGGTAAAAGTGGGTACAGGTACAGATCTAGACAAGAAAAATCTTTCGAAATTATCTTATTCGGATTCCTCATCCCACAGTCAGGGGCAGCAGCTGGGTTTTTCTAAACTTACAGCTTGGGGTTATGGTGGATTGCTTCTTTGTAAACAAAGAGGAGAGTTTTAATTGAAGAAGTGCAAAAATATCTAGAGGTTTTTGAAATGAAAAATGTTCTTAAATTGTCTAATTTCTTATCCCTCTGTCGGGGGTATGGCTGGGTATTTCTAAACTCACAGCATCAGGTTATGGTGGATTGCTTGTATAAGATTGTAAACAAAGAGGAGAGTTTAGTTCAAACAAGTAAAAAAAATAGAAGTAAAAAGTTCTGAAATTGTCTCATTTCTCAAACCATTGTCAGAGGTGCAGCTGGGTGTTTTCAATCTCACATCATCAGGTTATGGTGGATTGCTTCTTTGTAAACAAAGAGAGGCATTTGAATGTAGCTGGAAGAATTGCAGAAGTAGGTACAGAGAGGGAAAATGTTTTGAAATTGATTCATTCCTCATCCAACCATCAGGGGTGCAGTTGGGTGTTTCCAATCTCACATCATCAGGTTATGGTGGATTGTTTCTTTGTGAACAAGAAGAGAGTTTAGGTTAAAGAAGTGCAAAGATAGATCTAGAGAAGAAAAATGTTCTGAAATCATCTCATGTGTGGATATGAGTGTAGTAAGATGATTCCAAGCTGGCTTTACAACACTCGGGATGGATTCATTCTTGCTACACAAAACAAAGAGAGCCACATAGGGATGAGGAGAAATAGTTGTGTGGGTTTTTTATATCATCATGACACATTAGTTGTCTAGCTGCTGCTGCATGCCTGCAAAGCTGGAGTGTTACACAGAAGGGCGACTGTCCCAGCTGTCCTGTCAGGGCACAGAATCTGCACAAAAGAATGAGGAGAAATAGTTGTGTGTGGTTTCCATATCAGTGTGACAAGGTGTTTAGCCACCGCCTGCAAAGCTGGAGCGTTACACAGACAAGCGATTATCCCAGTTGTCCAATGGGCACAGAATCTGCATAAAGGAATAAGGAGAAATATTTGTGTGACACTGTGTTTTCCATATCAGTGTGACAAGTTGTCTAGCCACTGCCTGCAAAGCTGGAGCGTTACACAGATGGGCGATTATCCCAGTTGTCCAATCGGGCACAGAATCTGCATAAAAGAATAAGGAGAAATACTTGTGTGTGTTTTCCATATCAGTGTGACAAGGTGTTTAGCCACCGTCTGCAAAGCTGGAGCATTACACAGATGGGTGATTATCCCAGTTGTCCAATTGGGGCACAGAATCTGCACAAAAAAATGAGGAGAAATAGTTGCCTCGTGTGTGTGCTTTCCATATCAGTGTGACAAGTTGTCTAGCCGCTGCTACGTGCCTGCAAAGCTGGAGTGTTACACAGACGAGCGATTATCCCAGTTGTCCAATTGGGGCACAGAATCTGCACAAAAAAATGAGGAGAAATAGTTGTGTGTGGTTTCCATATCAGTGTGACAAGGTGTTTAGCCACCGCCTGCAAAGCTGGAGCGTCACACAGACGGGTGATTATCCCAGTTGTCCAATCGGGGCACAGAATCTGCGCAAAAGAATCAGAAGAAATAGTTGTGTATGCTTTCCATATCGATGTGACAAGTTGTCTAGCCGCTGCTGCGTGCCTGCAAAGCTTGAGCATCACACAGACGGGCGATTATCCCAGTTGTCCTGTCAGGGCACAGAATCTGCCCAAAAGTGTATAATACTATGCTTTCCATATCAGTGTGACAAGGTGTTTAGCCACTGCCTGCAAAGCTTGAGCATTACACAGACGGGCGATTATCCCAGCTGTCCTATCAGGGCACAGAATCTGCACAAAATAATCAGAAGAAATAGTTGTATGTGTTTTTCATATTACTGATATCAGTGTGACAAGGTGTTTAGCCAACGCCTGCAAATTAAAGCTGGAGCGTTACACAGATGGGTGATTATCCCAGTTGTCCAATTGGGGCACAGAATCTGCACAAAAAAATGAGGAGAAATAGTTGTGTGTGCTTTCCATATCGGTGTGACAAGTTGTCTAGCCGCTGCTACGTGCCTGCAAAGCTGGAGTGTTACACAGATGGGTGATTATCCCAGTTGTCCAATTGGGGCACAGAATCTGCACACAAAAATAGGAGGAGAAATAGTTGTGTGTGCTTTCCATATTAGTGTGACATTGTTGTCTAGCCATTGCTGGGTGCGTGCCTTCAAAGCTGGAGCGTTACACAGACGAGTGATTATCCCAGCTGTCCTGTCAGGGCACAGAATCTGCCCAAAAGTGTATAATACTATTCTTTCCATATCAGTGTGACAAGGTGTCTAGCCACTGCCTGCAAAGCTTGAGCGTTACACAGACGGGCGATTATCCCAGTTGTCCAATTGGGGCCCAGCATCTGTCCACGCCTGTCCACTGCCGCTGTGCACACAAACAAGGCCAACGCTCGCTCCCCGGGGAAATCTAGCCGCGGCAGTGAAATAGAACCGAGCGCGGGATTACTCGTATTCTGCCACACTTTCATCTCCAGTATGTGGCTGGACCAACAAATCTCTCCCGGAAAACGCATCGAGAAAAAGTTAACTTCCCAGGGATTTCCGTCTCCCCTTGAAGGCGCGATGTTCTTGTGAGAAGTTGAGTGGGCAGGATGAAGTTTTGCCGTTTGCTCCGTCAGACAAAGAGGCAACTCAAGCAGTTTTCGGCGAGGAAACTGGTCTCGACAGGATTTGCAAATTGAATAACTGCCGGCACAGTGATCTAGAAGCCCCTGGTTTGGAATGTTGATGAAGACACAGGAATTGGCGGCATTGTCGGATAAGCTGCATGTCATCCCGGGTGCGGGCGTCATTGTTTGTTTTTGGATGATCGATGGTCGACGAAGACGAGCATCCATCAAGCTTTTAGGTGCTTCGTTTTCAATTTATTTCTTGGCACGGCTGCGCGCAGGAGTTGATACAGGACGGTCGGGAGAAATGAACCCCATATTTCCTGGGAGGTGATCCCGGATGAGGGATCAGGGAAGGGATGATTTATAGCAATATCTCGCCGCGGTTCTGATGAGCGAAACAAATCTCCAACTCGCCAAGAAAAAAAGAGCCGCAAATTCGGAGATCCTCCGGTGAGTAGCAGAGCCATTATGGAGAGATTTGTGCGCCAGTAAAAAAGCGGCGGTAAAGGAAAAATCCCATTTTGGAGTGACGAAAAGTGATGAAATTTTATCGCAGGTCATGAAACATCAGAAATATGATTCTGCATGCGAGGCAATATTCATGTGGAGTCAGATTGAGCTGTAAACAACACTGTGGCAGCCTTACGCTGTGGAAAAGAGCCCCCATTTGTGTCCTGATATGATTGAGGGATACATAATTTCATCTGTTTACGTGGTACAGCGGCATCAAGTTAATGGGCTTCAGATCCTTATAGGCAAGATTCTTCAAGAATTCCTGTCTTTTGGGGATGTGATGTTTATAGTGGTAAGTAAAAAAAAAAAGCTTTAATGCTTCTTGGCAATCATATTCTATAAAAGATCAAATCCAGTTTCATTGCCATTTGCTACATGATGTGCTGGCTGCTTCTAGTATCAATACCTAATATCTGTTGTGCTAACATAAAATGTAATGTACATGTATGTTAGACCTTAAAGAGAGCATCTGCTATCAAAAAAATGCGGTAAATACCACCATTACTTAATATACCTTAAGGGCATAGTAGCATGCTGTTGGTAGTAAAGGATTTTTCCAATTCCAAAAGAATACAGAAGAACTAGATTATTTGAATTTTAACACTAGATCACCTTTATTCATGTGGTAGCCTATATTCGTTGTTTCTAAAACAGGGTTTTAGGGATATTAATTCAATGACGGTAGTTTCAAACTGCAATATTTTGAAAATACTCCGTCATGCAATTTGTTGCCATAGACTGTCAACTTGATATCCCTAAAGAACATGTTTTCTAAAACAACAGATATAGGTTACCCTACGGATAAAGCTGAAGTAGCATTACAGGTTAATTATCTGGAAAAGGTCTTGTTACTGTTTACTAAAATCACCTAATTCTGTTATAAACATAAGGTAAGAGTGATGATCCATTTTCCATTACCAATGTCCAGCTTGCCTAGACAGCTTCCGTCTTTTGGGAGTTTCGGGTAAGGCCACATTGATTTGATTAATAGTATGGATGACATCCTCCGGGAATCCAGAAACTGATGCGAGCGTGCGAATAAAAAAAATTGACCATAAAAGGTACCTTCATTATGAAATCTAAGTGGACAGGAGGGTTGAACAAATGACTGAAATCGCAGAATATAACTTTGTGTACCAAAAGTAGATTCTTCATTTTTATTCTTTTACATCTTCTTTGACCCTGTAATGTTCTATGACATTAGCATATCACATTTTCTAACATTAATTTTTGCAATACATGGCATAACGGGAACAGCCAAAAATTGAAGCGCATGCAGATGTCATCCATATAATCAAATCAACATGGCCTTACCACCATGCAGAGAGGGCCCCGAAATGGGGCCAGAATTCAGCAGTCACCTTCTGAGGCCCCTGCTTTGTATAGTTTGGCCAGTACATCCCTAGTTCAGCACTAATACACCTTAAGCTACAGACGCATGCTGCAGCAGATGGTTTTATTCCATCAAAACGCCTGCAACATTTAGCCTTAAGCCTCCAAATCATACTTTAACTGTTGCTCAAAGCTTATCTACTGAGGATGCTACCAGCCAACTTCGACAGCGATCACTTCTCTCCTAAACTGACCCCCAAGTTATCAGATGCATCTGAACAAGATGGGTTTACTCCAACAAAATGCCTGTAACATTCAACCTTAATCTTCCAAATCTTACTGCAATTGTTGCTCAAAGCTTATCTACTGAGGATGCTACCAGCCAACTTGGACAGCATTCAAACATCACCAGAGCTGGCCCCTAAGTTATCAGACACATCCAAAAATATGGGTTTACTCCAACAAAATGCCTGCAACATTTAACCCCTAGCTTCCAAATCTTACTCCAACTGTAACAGTTGTTCAAAGCTTATCTACTGAGGATGCTACCAGCCAACTTGGACAGCATTCAAACATCACCAGAACTGGCCCCTAAGTTATCAGACACATCCAAACAATATGTGTCTACTCCAACGAAACGCCTGCAACATTTAACCCCTAGCTTCCAAATCTTACCCCAACTGTATTGTTGTTCAAAGCTTATCTACCGATGATACTACCAGCCAACTTCGACAGCATTCACTAGTCTCATAAGCTCTCCTCCAAGTCATCAGACACATCCAAACAAGATGGGTCTACTCCAACAAAACGCCTGCAACATTTAACCCTAAGCCTTCAAATCTTACTCCAACTGTTGTTCAAAGCTTATCTAGTATACCGATGATACTACCAGCCAACTTCAACAGCATTCGCTCCTCTCCTAAGCCGGCCCCTGAAGTTATCAGACACATCCGAACAAGATGGGTGGAAAAGTGCCATCAGCTTCCCACAAATCCACCATTTTTGCTGCCGTTTGATAAGATTATTGCCTGGCCAAACCCCATCGGCAAATCTGCAGCTCGCTGGAATCGGAGCCCGCATCGATGGGGAAGCTTTAATGCAATTTGCAGGGGCTGCTGCTGATTTTCCCAGCAGATAAGACGGATTTATGCCTGCTGTGATTTGATTTGTCCGGCCCGGTCCTCTTGTAGGGCAGGCTTTGGAGATTGCAGCCTGCGATTCGGGAAGAAAAATGTCTTTAATTCCATTTCCCGCCGGGCGACCGATATCACCTGGCCTTGGTTTGGTTTGGGCGCTGCAAGTGAAATTTGCAGTTTGATACTGTTTTTCTCACCAATTTTTCCTTAGTGTTTACCTCATGATGGATTCTGTCAATGACAATTTCATCAAATTATCAGTGCCATCTTTTGTCTTTGGTTTGGGCGCTGCAAGTGAAATGAAAACCTATATTTTTACAGTTTGATACTGTTTTTCCGTCAATCTTTCCTTAGTGTATGGCTTCTGTCAATCATAATTTCATCAAATTATCAGTGCAATCTTCTTTCTTTGATGTTGAAGTTGCCATCAGATAATACGTAGCAGTATAAATGCAGCGTCTGTGATTCCTTGCAGTTGACGTCATTGCCGCCAAGGCTTGTGTTTATGTGTTTGTCAATATCCATCTCCCCTGCTTTACGGCTGCCGGTTCAATCATGGGTAAGCCTGCAGTCACTTTACTTGTGACTGAATTACCGGTGTTCGTTGCTTATTACATTCAGCTTAGGAAGTTTTAAGTGTGCTCCACTAGTGCCAATGATGATTAACTTTCACTGCAAACAGGGCCGTTTCCTTTATTTGCTATCTACTTACTTTACAGGCTGTAGTATATACAGACGCAGAGCTACATTGTACTTGAAACGTGACCGAAGCTGAATTTTCATATCATTTATTCTATTGCTTGAACGTAAAGTCCTTTTGAAAGCATTAAGCAATCGTGAAACAGAAAATTCATTTCAGTTGGTCTTAACCCTGCTGGTATTATCTACTTTTATGACAGAAAATAAAATATATTTCTAATGTCGTTTATCAAGCAAATCAGATACAGATGATGAAATTATATTACCTGTCCTTGGTGCTGATTTTCAGATAGTGGTGGCTGTTGTTATTACCGATGTACTTGACATATCCTGAATCACTTTTCTAATCTATTTCTTGGACTAGTTCCCGTTAAAAAGGTTAAAGATAGAAATAGTCATGTCCTGTCCTTGGTGCTTAATCTTTAGTGTTAGTGGTTATTGCTCTTTTTAATGTATCAAGCTGCAGCAATGCATATATTTAACCAACGAATGGCTCTTAAACTGCCTTTATTATAATTATATGATTCTATAACCTGTAAGTTCATCTGTGTTGGTAGAAGTAATTCTGAATCATCATCATCATCAACTCAATCATTATCTGATTAAGTCAAAAAAGAAACCTTATGTATCGGTAAATGTAATGCTGTTATTGTATGTTGTATTGTTACCAGGGTTAGCCCTTGATAATTGTTGGGTAGCCCTGGCTATAATTCTCACTCTATACTACTGCATAAATTAAATCAAATCAAACCTGAATCAATGTAATTTCCGACACAAAAATTGTTGGACTTGACTGTCCCTGCGTTTGGTAGAAGTCAAAACTGTAGTTTCTGATCCAAAATTGTTGAACTTTCCCAGCTTTTTGGCTGCCCAGCATCAGTCTCTGGGTAAATCCAATTTTACTGTTGGGGATCACACTTCAAATTTTGATCATTGCTTTATTGAATAATGCAAGAGATTCTTAAAACAACATGACAGCCTTATTGAAACTGTCTCGCCTGTGTGCTGAATAATGAAGCCGCACACATGATAGAGCCAGCATCAAAGGAACGGAGGGTGAGGGTGCGCACTTGTAATAAAAGACATGACTGGTTTATATCCTCAGTCAGAGCAAAAGGCCAAATGTCATCGTGAATCATGGAGAGCAGAAATCAGCGGAGGAATCTGGAGGGAGATGGTAGCAGCATCCGCGGAATATCTATCGCGAATGTATTGTGCTGATATTATTCAGATGGAAGAAGAATCAGTGACACATCTTTGCTTTTTTTTATTCAGAGTTCTGTTATGTATGATTTCCGTGGATTTTCAAGACATTCTGAGGCAAAGAAAACAGACAGACCAAATGCTGAAATTCACGACTATGTTAACATCATGCAACTGATATCATTCAGATGGAAGAAGAATCACATAGTGCATTTCCTATGCATTTTTCATGCAAAGTTCTGCTTTGTATAATAATTTCCTTGGATTTTCAAGACATTCTGAGAAAAAACAGTTTAGTGGAAACAGAAATAATGTTAAACTTCAGGACTATGCAACTTAGTAATATATTATACAAAAGTACAGACTGTCTCCTCGGGCTATGTACTCGTGCTACTCTACCAGTTCAGCATGATTTTTCAGCAACAAAGAACCATCAGGTTACTAGTAGATCTTTTTGGCCTACTTTGACAGAATTATGAATAATGTATCATGTGAGTTGCCTACAGCTGGCACTCCCAGTGCCTTCCGCTTGTGAAGCAGGTTCTTGAATGGTGAAAGCTTGACTTTGAGAGATTAAATCTCTCCCAAATTGCTCATGTAAAGTAACCCGTTTCAGGTTAAGCAACATTCTAGCATGTCAGCCAAGTGAAAAATTGAGCAGATAATAGCTCAAAGATTTGGAGACTTCTGGTTGTATCTGATAAAGGAAATTTCCAGGCTTTTACAGTTCTCTGCACTTTTGTGCTCCCAAAATTGGAGTCGTGTAGCACCTTTGCACCTACTAGATTTTCATATAGCGTTTCATATAGCCGTTGCTCAGTACTACACGTCATGATGTTCTTGACATTCATATGTCAGAAAAAATAACTTCCATAGAATTTTTTTAGCTAATCACAAATATTCTAAGCTTTTGATTTTGTTGGCATGTTTTACTGACATTCTACTACTACTGTTACTACTACTACTACTACTTCTACTACTACTACTACTGCTACTACTACTACTACTACTATTGCAATTAATACTACTGTAAGTCTTTACAGACTATGACTATGCAAAGGAATTAACCAACAATGAGGACTACAGTACTCGTAAATGTACAACACTGACATTCTAGTATTTCATGTTTTGCGCCCAGTCCTTTTCAGTACACTTAAATTCTCAGGTTTGGTGTACCAGTGCCCCTATTACCAAGATTGGATTTTGAGCCCTACATACACAGGCAATGTTTAATTGTGTCGGGGTCAATAGCGCAGCACAATCATGCCTGCTTCCCCTCACCTGACCCAGTTTTCAGACCCCACTTGGGGTTTGATGGAAGCCGCTCTGGCTAGACGCGATGTTCTCCACATGGAATATTGCCATGGATTTCCATTCCTGTATCTACTCGTCTGAGAGACAAACCTATTGAAGCTTTGGTAATGATTGCAGATAGATGTGCAAAAGCTAGGTGTGACGGTTGGTTCAGTGTAATATAACCAGCTGCTGCCGCGCTGCGTGCCTGCAAAGCTGGTGTGTTATGCCGAAGGGCAGTTATACCAGCTATATGACTACAGATACAGATACTGATTATTCCACACTATGCATTGCAGGTGGCTCATGGCTAAAATCATTGCTGTATTCTTATACCATGTATGTGTAAAATATGTGTATAGACCTATTAGGATATCAAAAATGATGTTAACTGTACATGTAGCTCTGTTATATATTTTGTCTGACCCTTCCCTCTTGACTTCAATGAAAAGCGGCCTGTGGGCCAACTTGAGCTTCTCATGAATAAACAAAGGTTCAAACAAGCAAACTACAGAACTAGCTCTATGGTGATAAATCCTAAACATCCCTTCGGTGTATGGAAATGCTGTGTAATATCACAATCAGTAATGCTGTTGACATTAAGTCTTGATATGTGTGTTGTGAAAATTCCTGTGCAACAGTGATCCATGTCTGTGTGTCTAAAGTGTATGTCCAATCTCTGTTGTACTCCAGGTTTAGCCCAGCCGTGCAGCAGTCTACTGCATAGCAACACAACCCACACACACCATCCTGTCTGCCGGTGCAGGGATCTTCTTTTCAAAACGTTCGGAAGTAACCGTGTCAGGAGAAGCCGGGCGTTCCACCACAGCTGAAACTGCCCACCTTACACCATCGGTGAGCTTTTCTCTCATTCTTTTATTGTATGACTGTATATTTCTTCATCTTAAAACCTTACAGTAGGGCGTGTATATCCCAGAGTGGCCTCTGCAGCCACAAGAGCGCTGGCTGCCAATATGAACACCACCTTACATTGATCTGGGTTAGCCAAGACCAGACTAGAGACATTATGGGCCAACGGTGTGTTCAATAGCAAAATGTTCTAGAAAATCATATAGCACTGCAAGTGCAAAGTCTTAGGAGATGTGCTGTCGAAATTTACAAGGATGGAAATTAATATGTTATATACAGTAACTTCCATTATGGGCCAACGGTGTGTTCAATAAGAAAATGTTCTAGAAAATGATGTACTGTACTATAATAAAATCATATAGCACTGTGAGTGCAAAGTCTTAGGAGATGTACTGTCAAAATCTACAAGGATAGAAATTAATATATTATATACAGTAAGTTCCACTATGGGCCAACGGTGTGTTCAATAGGAAAATGTACTAGAAAATGATGTACTGTACAATCATATAGCACTGTGAGTGCAAAGTCTTAGGAGATGTGCTGACGAAATCTACAAGGATGGAACTTATGTTATATACAGTAAGTTCCATCCTATTGTGGTCTTGTTAGGAACAAGACTTCCAACGGATGTTAAGTCCTACTAGCAATGACTGGCTGATTACACTAAACACCAGTTGCCTACAAATAACATACAATCAGATTAGGTGAATAACTACTTTGTCCTGGTGATAATTCATATGGATCTACAATCATTAGAAACAGGTAACTAGATACAAATCCTAGAGGTTTTCATTTCAATGAGATTTTAACAAAAAAAAGGAGATGCCTTCAAAGCCTTTGGAGTAGATACATTTTGTATACAATCATGTATTTGAATCAACGCAATTGATTACCCCTTATGAACAGAAAAAAAACAACTAGTACCCCCAACATTCATTTTGAACACCTCCGTCAGAAACAGGGCTAGTGAAGCAGAAATGACTGCTTATATACAAATGAGATTTGTACTCATTGAATGTGATGCCTTTAACAATGAAAGCATAGCTTTTTTCTTTGGCCCATTCTAATTATAAGGAGGTTTCAGGACCAAGAAAAGCTGAATCAAAGACAGTCTGTACAATTAACAAGCTAGCTGCCACAGCATCTTTTTGTCTATAAGCTGCTGTTTTGGTGTTTGAAACAGAGCCTTCAAGAAATAAGGGGAAGAGGCTTTAGTATCTATATATATGTAGTATACCAGCCCACTCCCCCAAACAGGCAGGAATTCTCAAATCAAAGGCAGTCTGTACTACAACTGGCAAGCTAGCTGCAGCAGCCATTTTTTTTCATCATGTACTGTCTTGGACAGTGATGTTTAATTTTGAACCTTGAACAAACAGGGGGTGGGGCTTTGGGAGCTATCTACCAGCCCACTCCCTCAAACAGGTAGATAGAAATCCCTAATTCAAAGACAGTCTGACTACAACTAACAAGCTAGTTGCGGCAGCGTTTTTCTCCATCATGTGCTGTCTTGGACAGTGATGTTTACTTTTGAACCTTGAGCAAACGTTAATAGGGGGTGGGGCTTCTGGATCTACCTAACGCTAGTTCACCTTTATCTGCGTGTAAGCTATATTCGTTGTTTTCAAAAGCAGGGTATTTAGCAGGCTATCATGCCGACAAGATGTTGAAAAACATTACAATTTGAAACCACTGTCCGTCGACTGGACTGTTTTGAAATAACAACAGAGATAGGTTACCCAATGGATAAAGATGAACTAGCATCTCGTGCCCCCCCAACGAGCTACAGCATCTGGCAGGCAACTGAGAAATCAGAACATGTTCTCAGTGCCTAAAGCAAGAACTGAAAGACTGAGACATTCCTTTGTGCACACAGCTGTCAGACTGTTCAATTACTCTTAGACTACTGCTCAGTAATGTTACTCAGGGTCTCTCACTGGCCTCCCGGTTGTTTCACTTACTGACTCGTTTGTAACCTGCATTTGTATGTCTATGCCATGTTTTTATTGAGACCATTTGTAGCAAATCGCACTCAATTCAGGAGGTCTGTGGCCTCCTCAGCTCACGTGGATTTGTGGTGTGAAAACAAATAAACAAAGTGTATTACCAGCTCACTCCCTCAGACAGGTAGGCGTGAACCCCTGGAAGAGGCCCCCCGGTTGAGTTGGGCGTTTACATTGATTAAACCATCAGACTAAGTCGCTGCATCGCTGACAGCCTTCTGCAGCACAGCAACAATTAGGCCACGTCAGGGAAAAGGGGTGGTTCTGTGGGATGTTTTCTTTCCTCTTCTGAATCTGGCAGTTTCAGGGGAAATTGTACACTAAAAATAGTAGAAGTAGTAGTAGGCATCCTTCCATCTTTGCAGATGATGGTAGCGCTCTAATACGTAACTCAATATCCACAATGGCTGACTAGATGCTCTCTTTTATCTAAACATACCCTCTGAAAAAAAATCCTACAGGGAAAAGGAGTGGTTCTCTGGGATGTTTCCTCTTCTGATTCTTGCGGTTTCAGGGAAAATTGTACCCTCATACTTAACGCTAGTTCACCTTTATCCGCGCAGTGACCTTTATCCGTTGTTTGTTTTTAAACATGGTATTTTAGGGATGTCCAGCTGTCAGACTGTGGTTCTGTGGGACATTTTCCTCTTTTTCTTTTAAAAAAAAATCAGGTTCGTAGGGCTTGATGTTACCATCATGAAGATGAAGAGTGGCCTATAGCGATAACTGTTACTAAGCAGCAAACATTGCTGTTCAAAACAGTAGAAGCTAACATCAAAGTATAACGTTACCTTAAAGTTTGAACTAGTTTCTTCTTCCATCTCTTAAGGTATGGTGAAACAGGTACAATATGTAATAAAGGCAAACTTGGCAGATTGAAGGTTATTGAGTTTTCCAAAACCTGAGATATTATACTGGCTGTGATAATGCCACATTTATTGTGATTGGAATTGCTATTGATGGAAAATAGGGCCCTAAAACTCAGCAGGGGGGTTATATGAGCTCATAATGCCCCACAGATTGGGGTTCTGCTGCAGATAAAAGGGGAGGAGATGGAAATTGAGCAAGACAGGATTGTGGACAGGGTTTGTGCAGTTTTGTTATAACGTTAAGTTAGTTCGCCTTTATCTGCGGGGTAACCTACATGTATAATATAAAAACAGGGTATTCAGGGATTCAAGTCAATAGACGTTGGTAACAGAACAGAATATTTTTCAAAATTGCAGTTACTTTGAAGCCACCTTCTGTTTACTTGACATCCCCAAATATATTTGATTACATCGAATATAGGTCAAACTGTGTATTATGGTGAACTAGTGTTGACATTCTTTTTGTTATATCCATGCTCAAATCCTGTGTCATATTACTGATCTTGTGCTCTTGGGAAAGGTACCTTACATAACTGTCGTCACTCCATCCAGGTGTCAAAATGGATGCCTAACTTTGTTTTGGGAGGTGAAAGGCAGTAGGAGGAGAAGGTTGGGCCTTCCCTGCCAATACCATGCCCTTAGCTCACATTGGATATCAACCCACTGTCCATACAGCCTTAAAAGTCTATGGGGCTACCTTACCTTATCTATACACCTTTCTCATGGGGTGGCCATGATAGATCGAAGAAGAGGTCAATGAGGCAAACAGACGAAACTTATTTCTAAAATCAGGTCCCATTTAGTTTTCCCCCAAACCACACAAATATTCATGATATAAGATAGAATAATAAATATTACAAGAAGTGTGCTGCACCGAAAGATGTAACAATGTAGAGTAGTGTAGACTGACCCCATAGTCCCTTAAGGGATGCAAAATAAAGACATAATAATGCAAATCTTTAACAAATTTGCAGCCATTCACTTATTGGTCGATTTCCTAATTGGCAGGCTACCATTGGTTGAACTGCTAATTATGATGGACAGCCTTTTGTTTGCCACATTGAACTCGTTTTAGATCTATCATGGCCGCCGCGTGAGAAAGGTGTATTGTGTTGTTGACAGCAGAAGTCAGCAATGAATGAATTACACTCCCAGGATATAGTTGGATGGTACTCTTTTATGAATTTATGGTCCTCTTCTCTCCTCTTCACAAATCATAATATGTACAACAATATGTACATAATCATTATATAGCCGTTACTCTGCCCACTCGAAACAGTTCGATTTATTCGAATGGAGCCCGTGTGATAACCCCGGGCCGTACGGAAAGTTACCAGCCGGTCCGGAACACCCGTATCAAACGTTTTCGCATCACAGGTATGACATAAATAATCATTATATAGCCGTTACTCTGGACTGTCTATATTTTGGGTAGTAGATTCTAAGAGGATAAGAAATAGAATATCCTTAAAGCTTTCTAAAAGCAAATTCTTTTTTTCTTAAAGCTTGGTCTTAGTATCAAAATTATGTTTTTTATTATATAAGTGTTCATTTATATGAATGTAAAACTATCCCTTGACTTTTTATTCATTTCCCTTATGGTTTAAACTCACAGAACTTTTTGATATAGGATTTTGCTTCAAAATTTGATCATATTGAGTCCTTTTCACTGTAGAGAATGCAGGTTTATGTAGAATTATACATTATTGCTCAATTTTTCCAAAGCTCAAAAGAAGCAAGAGACTGGAAAGGTTATAAGGATCAGCTCCATAAATATGATATATATCTACTGATAAAGCCATGCACCGGCACAGCGTCAGACAATGGGTACGGTCTCTCCCTCGTTTTATTGAGTGGGATTTTTAGTGAGTCTATACTGTTATTGTTTCATGACTGTGGGAGTAGCAGGCTTGGACAGGGTCCAGCATATGGGTTGTGTGATGGATGGAGTGGATTTCACAGCAAAACTGTGCGTAATGACGGGACCATAACGTCTGTGTCCTGCTGAAGTCTGGCGTATGATGGGGACGATATTTCAAATCAGGTATGAAATATTCCTCCTGATGTTACTGAAAGGTGTATCGGTTATAGAAGGTACTGCCAGAATTGACTGAATCTGCTGCAGTTCTGATGAAAACAGGTAGGGTAAAAATACCTTTTATGATATTTGTGTAACCGTTACAGTGGTGTTCAAGTACCGCCTATTCACTGGTTCCCATGCCGACCCTGGGAGTCACAGGCTAGCGGATGTGCCACACAGGGATGTCAAATTTAGAGATTCGAGGACGAATCTTGAAAAGAAAAGGGGGAGTAGTGTAACAGTGGTGTTTAAGTACTGCCTATCGTCCTTGCTCAAGGGCTCTAGAGCTTTTGTGGTGACAGCGATAGCGGTCATGGTTTGTAATCTGCCGCCCCGGGTTCAATCCCGGGTGGGGGCATGTTTGTTTCTTTCTGTTCTACTCGCCCCTCTGGTTGTTTCATTTGTATATGCTTGTAGCATATTCACCAGTGCACTGCCATAGTGGGTAGAGTGTTCACTTTGCATTTGGTGGGTTGCGAGTTTGATCCCTGGCTGAGTCATATTACCTACAAAATGAATTGCTTTACCTCCTTAGCACTCAGCATTTGGTAAAGAGAATGGTATGTAATTGAACACATATACTACATGACTACTACCATAACGGTAACCACTGGACTAGTCCCCTGCTATAGCTATTGCACAAAGCTGTGTGGCCTAAGGGTTATTGAATTGGAGATGGGCACCACCCTTGAAATACAACACTCTCCTATCCTGTACATCACTAATTTTGTGATTAGTGTTTTAGCTCATTTTTCATTTAGTTAAGTTTTATTTTTTATTGGTATAGTATCCGTTTTCACTCATTCAACCACATGTCGTCCCCTGTGAATTTAGCCTTTGGTCTTGAACATGCAATAAAGATTATCATTATTATATCATTATTCTTACTCCAATATGTCAAAGAACAGAAAGGAATGATTTGTATTGTGCTCAAGCAGCTTTTATTCTTATGTACATCAAAAGTCAAGGCCTTTTTATCTTTACTGATGCAATTGCATTCCTTTTTGAGATATGTCACTCTCTTTAATTTTTGATTTGAAATCTATTACAACCAAATAAATCATTTGTGATTGAGCTGCTTTTATTCTACACAATGTACATAAAATCTCCTATTTCTCGTTACAGTTGTATTCCATTTTGAAATACATATATGTCCCTGTCTTATTTCATTTACATTGAAATGTCAAATTTAAGAACAACAAGTGACCGTAGGTAACATAGTCTGTGACGTCGGTCTGGTATATGTTGGTTGTTTTGTCTTCTTTGGTGCGTGACGTTGTGCTTATATCCTATATGATTCTTTTCATGGTGTTAGATATATCGTTCATCTTACTAAACAGGTATGGATTGTGAGATAACATGTGGCCAAAGTCAAAAAGATATGGTGACGATAAGTTACCGGATGGTCTACTCTAATACACAGGCACATTCACACACAGACACACCTACAAGACCGACAGGCAGACTGACAAACGCACCAAGTATTAACATGTTTCTGTTATGGACGTAATAAGTATGAAGCACGGAATAGGACCTTGATGTTTCTTAGTCGAAGTCCGGGAATATAATATGGCTAAACTTCATTTGGGACGAGAATTCTTACACGCTTCATTGCAAACGGCGACAGGAGGCATTTGATTGACAGGGTCATTAGTGGAACATTAGATGTCGGTTCCCATGTCCCACATACGATAACACACAGCTGTTGATGATGAACTGTGCGATAAGTTTTTAACTAGTGTGAAGCCATAAGGTAGCATGACACAGTGTTAATGGGTGAATCCCGGGGTCCATGATGCTGGTACATAAAGTAGTACGGATAAACTTGTTGAATAAGAGGTAGAAAGCAAACGCGCGTAAAATTCTTGCACATATCGCGCATCTGCTTAACTATACCCAATTACCTCAACGGGCACCATATGCAGACATGGGCCAATACACTGTGAAACGTACAATTTGCAGGGGTGATTTCTGAAATTATTACATACATAATAAAAACAGCTGCCGAAAAAATAAAACACCTTGCATCATCGTCCAACTATGTGTAGAGAACCTGCCAAACCACAAACGTATGCGACAACGGGAACATGCAGATATAGATGCGAACGCGCGTTACATTGACGACCAGAGAACATCACGCATCTGCTTGCAATATCTCAATTACAGCATGACCCATATACAGGGGATCTGGACTAATACACCGAAAGATGAACATTTTGTAGGGGTGTTATTTTTATTGCGTCCCTAATAAAACCAACTGCCGCAAAAAACAACAACAAAAAAAACGTGCATCATCGTCAACCTCAGTGCAGATGACCTGCCAAACAACGTACGTATGCGACAACGGGAACATGAAAATACAGATGCGAACGCGAATAACTTTGACGATCAGGTAACACCACGCATCTGCTTGACAAATTCCAATGACACCATGACCCACATACAGAGGATCTGGACCAAAACACCGCAAGACGAACAAATTGTAGGGGTGTTATTTTTATAGAATCCATAATAAAACCACCTGCCGCAAAAAAAAGTTCACGTGCATCATCGTCAACCTCAGTACAAAGGACCTGCCAAACCACATAGAATTCAGACAACGGGAACATACAGATACAGCTGCGAACGCGCGTAAACGTGACAAAACTAAAAGTCTGTCGACCAGAGGGTCTGGTCACAGACTAAAAATGTTATGTTCCTAAGTTACTTTCATTCTACACATGTACATCCAAACTGAAGGCATTTTTTTTTATTTTTCACGTTACAATTGCATTCCATTTTGAAATACGTCAATCTCTTTGAGTTCATTTTTACTTTGAAATGTTTAAGAACAAAAAGAAATGATTTGTAATCTACTTAAGCTGCTTTCAGTCTAGACGTGGACATCTAAACTCGAGGCCTTTTAATCTTTTTAGTTACTATTGCTTTCCTTTTAAAATAGGTAACTCTCTTAGTTCTTTTTTTACTTACAACTGTCTAAGAACAAAAAGAACTTATTTGCAATTTACTCAAGCTGCTTTCATTCTATACATGTACGTCGAGGCCCTTTTATTTTTCCCGTTACAATTGCTTTCCATTTTGAAAAACGTCCCTTATCCTCCCTTCAAAGCAGGCCCTCTCACGCTTCCATCGCCCGCTGCAAAACGCGCCATGATTGTGCGGGGGCCTCCGGCTTGCTCTTTGACTTTGAGGTAAATTGGACGAGGGAAAGAGACGTACCAAAAGTGGCAGATAATCCTTTAAGTGAGTTTTGCTTTCAAGAAAGTGCCTGCCCGATTCCGCAAGGACACTTCCCTATTAAGGGTCTTTCAGAAAGCGATTCCTCCTAGAGAGGCTTGCACAGACTGTGGGGGGAGAAAATAAAAGGGTCGTTATGCAGGAAGTTGAACCTAACACATTATGCGGACATGCGGGGGTCACGTTGTTATGGGGTATAGAAGCTTTTCAGAGCACACGCAGGAGTGTGTTTTCAGAGTGAACCATTCAACAACTATCATCACTGCCTTCATGTTCCCTGTGAACTCTGTCCTTTGTTTTCACAAATGTTATGACCATACATCCCAGGCAAGCCTTGTAACAAAAACATGATACACCTGTTTTGTCCTCCCTTCCACTTGTTTTTGCATTGTGGTAAATTCAAATAAAGAAATAAAGAAACATCACGTGTCAAAAAGTGGCAAAGTTACAATCATGTAGTCTAAGGTATCCACTTAAAGAAGAGATAACGCTAGTTCACCTTTATCTGTGGGGTAACCTATATCCGCTGTTTGGCAAAACAGTGTATTTACTAATAGGCACATCAATTTGACGGGTTGTAGTTTTAAACTGGAATGTACTGAAAATATCGACATTTTAAACCAACGTCCGTCAATTAGATTTCCCCCAATACCATGTTTTTAAAAGCAAAGGATATAGGTTACCCAATGGACAAAGGTGAACTAGCGTTACATGTACTACTAGGTAATTTTTTGCCAGACCTAATATTGTACGCATTGCAACATCCATGAGATAAGGTTCAGAACTGCTAAATTGTGTTCTTGCCACCTCAAGCAAGTTATGACTCTCTCAGACTCACTCTCATTGTTCAAAAAGAAGAATTTAAGAAGAAAGACAATGAAGTTATCAATTACCAGTCTGTTGTCAACTTTTCCTAACCTTTTGAGGATAATGTATGCATTGCAGCATCCGCAAGGCATGATTCAGAACGGGTAAATTGTATCCTTGCCACCTCAAGCAAGTTACGACGCCTTCGGCTCACATCTGTTCTTTATCTTAACAACTCCACCGTTCATCACTCCCTGCATGACATCACCCTTTCTCCAAGTTGTTTCAACAACTTCTTAAGGAGATAACCTTCCAAAGTTCCAAACTTCAAGGTTCTCAACGCCGAAGATCACAGCGTGTGCTTATTCCACAGATTTGCGGTAATAGCATTTAGCGGATAGAGGGATTTGCCCAAACCAACAGAACAGAAAGAATTCAAGCAGAGCGCTTTCTTCAATGTCACTTCAAGGTCGTGCGGAATCCCCACAGAGGCCGGGATTCTGGTTTTCTCGCATGCCAGCCCACCCCCACCCTTCGCCGATGGATTACAATTCCGTCATTGCCGCCGCTTTCCCATACGTCAAGGAGCGTTATTACACGGAAGAATCACCGTCAAATTTCCTGCGAAGGAAACTTAGGATAACATTTATCAAACCCTGCCTGCTATTATCCCTGCATTGATTCAGGACGGCACGGCATTTTTTTCCGCACAGTTGCATGAACGGTCCTTGGCATAGAGAAGCCGGGACAATTTGTGAACTTGTTTGCTTTTGCTTTTTTGGGGGGTAATTTTTTCTGGATTAATTTAGCACAGTTGCTGCACATTTGGTATTTGGCAGACAGTAAGAACATTGCATGAATTTTGTTTTTCCCCATCTTTTTTTCTGAAAATCTCTTCTATTGTCTGTGAATTGGTACAGGTTGGCAGGTGGTTTTGTCCAGCAGAGATGTTTTGGAAAATTATTGTGAAAAATGTCCAGTGGTATACAATGTATAGTTACTATCTACTGCATTGTGTTTTAACTTTCTATCTGTCTATCGAGGTCTTTTTGGGGGGGGAGGGGTTGCAGTTTATTTCTTATTCTTTATACAGTTTTCTTGGAGGTAAACACACCTGTCCTTGGTGCTGAACACCATCTACACACCAACACACCTTGTGCTTAACACCATCCACACAAGCAAACACACCTGTCCCAGCTGCTGAACTCCATCCACACACATGTAAACATACCTGTCCTTGGTGCTGAACACCATCTTGACACAAATAAGCTCATTTGTCTGTGAAAGATGCTTCTGTGCTGGTTAAAAAAATCCAAATAGGCACACAATACTTGACTTTGCCACACAAAGGAAAAAAAGGGACGTGTCAATTTATCGGTATGCTGTTTCAGCAGTGAGTGATTAAGTTGTTCCCCTCTCATTATGACAAATCTCGTTAGTGGTCGTATTGATCAACTCCTGACCGTGGTTCCTCAGGGCTGTACAGTCTGGTGGGTCTTGTCTGGAGGAGAATAAAAATGTGTCTTGAATCGGTCTCAGCTAAGGGTGGGTCCTGGTACAAGAAATTCAGGTACAGGTATAGTTCACATCCATTGGAGCAGGTCCACATCCGTGAAAACTTGTGAACTGGCAATACTAAAAAAAGTTGAACAAAATATCTGACTCCCATCAAACTATTGCCTCCATGCAAATTCTAAGTTTGACTGTAAAAACTTAGTTAACAAATGACTAGTTAGTCTTATAAACTGGTAAGCCATAAGCTCCACGTCCATGAAAACTAGGAATGGGCAATACTGAAAACAATTGTCCAATTTTCTACAAAGGCACCAGGTCCTACAGTACATGTATTTGGCAGAGTATCCGACTCCTACTAGCATTTTAAAGTCCAGCCTTCTTGCAAACTCTGGAGGAGAATGAAAATGTGTCTTGAATCGGTTTCAGCTAGGGGTGGGTACCGGGCAGGGTTGTAGCCAGGCTTAAACAATTTTTCGTCCCCTCGATTTTAAATTGTGAACATTGCATCCAAGGTGCAATGTTCCTACGAGGGTCCGGAGACCTGCTTCATTGGAAAATTTTGAAATCTAGACCCTATGAAATGCTATTTCCTACATTTTGAGGTGTAATTTGGTTGGTAGACTAGGCATCTGTTTTGGTGAAAAATTACACAAGGGAAACAGTTTTTATATCTTTACATTATCGATTTTTGTCAGTCACAGAGGACGGAATGGGCAAAATTTTTTTCCATCCTCGGCTGCAAAATTCTGTCAAAGGGTGGGTACTGGCTACAACCCTGGTAACGGTACAGAAAATTCAAGTCCATTTATGCCTCAGGCTGTATGACTCATTCTTACATATTCTTCAATCAAATTCATCTAGATACTTATATCAGATTATCTAAGACCCTTTGTTTAAGATTCTTTTAAATCCTTGTCACAGATTCTTAAAAAAACTCATCAGGATTCTGAAAGCTTTAGGTCTTCTATCGAATTCTGCCTTCTCTAAGATTCTCCTAACAGATCCTTAAAGGCGATCTAACATTAAGGATTCCAAGAGCAGCAACTCTTCTGTTCGTAAAGCTAATCCCAGTCTCCTTGACACAAAAAATACTATCAGCGTAGTTTGCAGGCAGTAACAAACGAGCTTGTAAATTTCTCTGAAGGGAGATGAATCGGAGTCCAGTGGAAGGGCAACAGGGTTGACACTTCGGGGCAGACCACTCTTAGGTCTAATAGTCTTAACTATAGGGGCCAATGGGATATCACACAGCAGGTCTACAAAGCATACAAATGCCTTTATTTAGTTGTTAAGTCTAAACAACTCTCCATCTTCATGGCTACCTTGTCCCCCCAGTGACCATGAGGTCAAGGGACTAGGTAGGTAGGTAAAGTCTAAGCTTTGTTCTATCACAAAGAAAGGAACTCACCATAAATTCTAGGTCAATCTCATCAACCTTTTTCAGATGTCTGATACATATATTGTACAAAACCACAATAATAGCTTTAATTATAGGGGCCAATGGGATATCACACAGCAGGTCTACAAAGCATACAAATGCTTTTCTTTAGTTGTACATTTTCAGCTTTGTTCCTACACAAAAACGGAACTCAATATAAATTTCGGTCAATCTTTTTCAGATATCTTATACATCATACAAAACCACAATAATAGCCTCAACTATAGGGGCCAATGGGATATCACACAGCAGGTCTACAAAGCATACAAATGCCTTTATCTAGTTGTAAAGTCTAAACAACTCTCCATCTTCATGGCTACCTTGTCCCCTCAATGACCTGGAGGTCAAGGGACTAGGTAGGTAGGTAAAGTCTAAGCTTTGTTTTATCACAAAGAAAGGAACTCGCCATGAATTTTAGGTCAATTTTGTCGACCTTCTTCAGATGTGTGATGCTATAATATATAATACAAAACCACTCTTATAGACTTAACTATAGGGGCCAATGGGATATTACACAGTTGGTCTACAAAGCATACAAAATTTAATGCTTTTCTTTAGTTGTAAAGATAAAGCTTTGTTCCATCACAAAAGACGGAACTTGTTATAAATGTTGGTCAATCTCGTTGACTCCTTCAGATGTCTGATACATATATCATACAAACCACAATAATGGCCTTAATTATAGGGGCCAATTGGATATTACACAGACATGTCTGCAAAGCATACAAATGCTTTTCTTTAGTTGTACAGTCTAAGCTTTTGTTACAACACAAAGAAAGGAACTCAATATAAATTTCGGTCAAACTTTTTCATATGTCTGATACATATATCATCCAAAACCACACAAATAGCCGTAACTATAGGGGCCAATGGGATATTACACAGCAGGACTACAAAGCATACAAATGCTTTTCTTTAGTTGTAAAGTCTAAGCTTAGTACAGACACAAAGAAAGGAACTCATTCTAAATTTCAGTCAGTCTCGTCAACATTCTTCAGATGTCGGATACATATATCATAAAAAAACACAATAATAGCTTTAATCATAGGGGCCAATGGGATATTACAATAGGTCTACACTCACTCACACTCACTAACTCACTATCTACAAAGCATACAAATGCTTTTCTTTAGTTGCAAAGTATAAGCTTTGTTCCAACACAAAGAAAGGAACTCGCCATAAATTTTCGGTCAATCTCACTGACCTTCTCTAGATTTCGGATTCACTTTGCTTCCTGAACAAGCTTAACCTGTACAACTATGGATTCCACCCACACAGAGCTTTTATTCAAATACTATTCTTTCTTAGGATATACAATGGTGGTATATACATCACAAGTAACCTCACTTATAGTCTTAACTATAGGGGCTAATGGGATATTGCACAGTAGGTCTACAAAGCATACAAATGGTACTCTTTCTTAGGATATACATGTACAATGGTGATACATATATCATAATGAACAACACTAATAACCTTAACTATAGGGGCCAATGGGATATTACACAGTAGGTCCACATAACATAGCTAGCTATAGCAAACACCTATATTAATCACTGCAAGCATACAAGTGTTTGTGGATGGTGTTCAGCACCAGGGACAGGTGTGTTAACCTGCATGTGGATAGTGTTCAGCACCAAGGACAGGGGTGTTTTTCTGTGTGTGAATGGTGTTCAGCACCAAGGACAGGGGTGTTTACCTGTGTGTGGATGGTGTTCAGCACCAAGGACAGGTGTGTTAACCTGCATGTGGATGGTGTTCAGCACCAAGGACAGGGGTGTTTTCCTGTGTGTAGATGGTGTTCAGCACCAAGGACAGGGATGTTTACCTGTATGTGGATAGTGTTCAGCACCAAGGACAGGTGTGTTTGCCTGTTTGTGGATGGTGTTCAGTAGCAAGGGGATGTGTGTTTGCTTGTGTGTGAATGGTGGTCTACATAACTTACCTACCTATTTCGAACACTTCAAGCATACAAATACAATTCTTTCTTTGGGTAGTCAATCCTGATCATATATAATCTATCACTGTATAAGAAACCATATGGTCTAATGCTCATTGGACACAATAAAACTTCGAAATGTACCTACCAGTAGTAACGCTAGTTCACCTTTATCCGTGGGGTAACCTGTATCCGTTGTTTGGCAAAACAGTGTATTTAGGCATATCAATTCGACGGGTGGTAGTTTTAAACTACAATGTACTGAAAATATTACAATCTTAAACCAATGTCCGTCAACGTGATATCCACAAATACAGTTTTTAAAAGCAACGGATATAGGTTACCCAACAGACAATGGCAAACTAACGCTACCTACAATTGTGTATATGTACAATTCACACTTCGAGTATCTAAATGCTTCTGACCAGATAGTTATGGATATATGATTGGCGATCTATATTGAGTCTCTATCTCTATATGAGTGAACCCTTGAGGCAATAGAAAAGTTCAAGAGCATGCCGATAAGATTAAACAGAGCAAAGTCAGGATTCTAAAAGGCACCCACTTTGGAAGACTTTGGACCAAATCCCTCGGGTATGGAGATCAGATTCAGATTCAGATTTATTGGTTCTTGGCATGGCAAATGACATCAACTGTCACATGAAGTGCTCCACGAATTACATTCCGTAAAATCCTTAAAAGTGATCACAGTTGACACAGTGATGAATGTGGGAGCAATGTATCACACATTCTCACCTAACCATCAAGATCTTTATTCAGGTTGTAACAAAACAATACACTAGGCATGGTTGGTATCGTGGCCACAGACATATAAATGTACAATACAAGATAAACATGTGTATATACAAGGAATAGCATAAAATAGTTTTTACAATAAAAGCAGGTAAAGCTAACACTTAATGTATGACTAGCTAAAGATTTACTGGACAGAGGCACGACTGGAAGTGAATCTTTTAGTAGATATCATGTACACACACACAGTGCTTCTGAAAGCTGTCTATTGGTAGCAGCGTCATGGTCAGGTGAGCCCTGGAGCAGTAGTGAAACGGTAAGCCGTTGTCGTACAAGGCATCACCAACCTTACCAACATCGGGGCTGCATCTGTGTGCCAGGTGGTCTGATAAGGGAAGACTTTTCTGCAACCATCTGCATTTTCCTATGGCCGCATGATCTGTTGCAGGGTTGTAGCCTGCACACGTCCTTCCATCCATCCTTTGAAGGAATTTTGCAGCTGGGGACAGAAAAATTTTTTTTTGCTCATTCCGTCCTCAGTGAGCAAAATCTAACCCTCAAAATGCAGGAAATAGCATTTCAGAGGGTCTAGATTTCAAAATTTTCCTAGGGAACATGCCCCTGGAACCCCCTAAGGATGCTGTGCCAAAGCCATTCAAAATTGAGGGGACTGAAATTGATTTCTGGCTGGCTACGACCCTGATCTGTTGCCTTTATTTCTTCGGTAAACATTTTGACGACCATCAGTTGCCTTCATCAGTATGAAATGAAAAAAATACCATCAGGGCTATATGAACTAGCTGGTTCATATAGCACTGCATGATAGTATTTGTTTCATTTTGTACTGATGAAGGCAACAGATGGTCGTCAAAATGTTTACTGAAGAGTTAAAGAAGGTTGTGTAATGAAGAAGACTTTGGTCAAGAGAAACTCAAGAAGGTGCTGTGTTCTTGATAAAACTTCTAGGTTTCATTCTTTTGTGCCCAAATCTTTCTGCCAATCATCTATTGGTTGTCACCTCACTGATTGTGATATCATCAACATCATTGAGATGAACTGCCTGTGAAAAAGGAATCATGGCACAAATTCATGGTTCATATGGAGACTACTTGAAAAGGGGGTTGCCTGAGAGGATGGAGCAAGAGTCTATCTACTTGGAATGAGCAAAGTAATCGCAACCCAGCTGAAGATGGAAGTTCTCACACCTATTGGACTAGTGACATTTTTAGACATGCTAGAGGGAGGAAGACCTCAGTGGCTTCCAGAGACCCTCCTCTAACATCAAGAAAAGAAGGAGAGAAAAACAATAGGATTTTGACAGCTCAAGTCCTCTTTTTTTCTATAGTATGGTTGGTTCTTTGATATTCTTGCTTTGCAACACAACTCAATGGCCTGCAAGGCTCCATCAAAAGTCTACAACCTCTACTAGTTTTATGCATACAACATTTCAGAAGTTTTAAATTGACAACTTGGCCAGATTTCAAACCGTGGACCTGAGTTTGCAGAAAAGTTAATCACCACATTGCAACATTTCTCAGACACGAAAAAACTTTCTTAATTAAGATTCCGTCTGTGTTTCTCAAGCATTGCTCGTAATGGATGGGGAGATTTCAGCAAGAGCCTGCAAAAAGCTTTAAGATCTTTCAGAGTCTTTAGCTATCGACCAGCTTTCGGATAAAGCTACTTTAGCGGCTAGGCACTTGAGTGCAATGTTTTGACTCCACTTGTGGGGGTTGGGAAGTCTTTTAAGTTTTAAGTGTGTTGGCTCATGTGGCATAACGGCAGGGTGTTTGCCCCAGAAACAAGAACCAAAGGTCTTGAGTTTGAATCCACTGATATACTGTATAATTCCCTTCGTGAAACGAAGGGTTTGTTTTGAGTGCTGTTTTTTTGTGAGAGGGACGTTTGTCAGCCTGATAACTGGGGAAGGCATGGATGGATTGTTTTGATATTTGGTATGTGGGTAGGGTTAGACATGACGAAGGAATGGTAGGAATTGCGTTACGGCAGGGCGCTCTAGCGGAGTGTTATTGTACTGCAGCAGAACTTCCGGTTTTGATATTTTTTTCGGGACATGTTTGGGTGATGATTTTTAAGTGGTAAGTAGCTGTATAGATGAATAGTAAGGTGTGTAAGTTTTGGCCACTTAGGGGTTTTCCTGGGGCGGTGAAAGTCATTCTTGTGTTAGGTTTTGAGAAGGAATTATGGAAGCAGGGGTCGATGGATCGGAATGACTGTAGGTATGCAGATAGCTTAGGTAGTGATGTACATAATTGTATGATTATTATGCAAATTAGGAGGTAATTAGCAGAATGCAATAGGTATGTGTGCAAACCGCTGTAGGGTACGTGTCTGTGGACAGAAAATCTCATGAACGGCATAACAGATTGATCTGATATTTGGTATGTGGGTAGCTCTTGAGACAGTGAAGAAACGTACGTGGCGTTTTATCGTTTAGTGGCTTTTGACGGTTTTGCCGGGGATGTTTGTAGTTGGAAAATAGGTCCGGCAGTAAACCAGTGTGGCTATATTTGGGTGTAATGGTGTAACGGTTCTATATTTAGGTGATTACGTCATGCCAGCGTGGGCTGCCGACCCCACAGGAAGTGACCCCCAAGGTCATAGTTGCGACAGACGTTTGTATCGAAGACTACAAGAAAATGGTTTATAGGGATAGTACATTATACATGATGGGGTGTACATGTATCCCATAAGATTTGATAATCTGTAGACCAAGAATAAGGGTAATGATGATATTGTATACAGGGGCGTATATCATACGTTTTGAAAGGGTCTATACACGTAACAGTTACTACCGGTACAATACATTGCTGGACAAAGTTACGTAAAGTTTATGTACGAAGTGGAGCAGGGTTAAGTGTTTTTCACAGTAACTTGTAGTCATTGATATGATTGTTTATAGGGACTGTACATTAGACATATGGGATACACAATGTAGTGGACTGCATTGTAAAACAAAGAATGTTACATCATCATTGTTGCAAGCAACAAGTCGGCAATAATGATCTCTACCGCAGGAGTCGTATATTATACGTAAAGGGGGTTGTACAAAAAACTATTATTACTTTGTGGAAAGGTCCATGCAATGTATCAAGTCGTCAATATTTGTTTTATCTCGATAGTCCATTATACACATTGGAAGTATATAACGTACTAAATTGCGGAGCTAGGCAGCAATGTGCATATTTAATATCTATAAATATCTTTTTTTCAGTTACAATTGTAATACATGTACGTTTGACTGTCCTGTTATGAAATGCTGCGGAATAATTAATTGTGCAAACTAGCCCCTGGTTTGCATTGATAGAACTTGATTATAGAAGGCATCCCCCAAGTTATCTAGAGATCAAAAATCACGACGATCCGTCAACCCTTCCCATGTTATTACCCTCCAAAGGGATGATGCAATTGCGCACGCGCGTAAGACTTGGTGTAAATTCCGGGAATTTTTACAAAGGCCACAGCAAGTAAATTTTATGGATGACATCCTCTGCAGACCGCAAAAAAAGTGCGATAGGGTGAAAAAAAACAAGATAGGTGAAAAAAAATAAGACAGCTACATTTTCAAAAATAGGCACCATAAAGTTCTGATGACTGTTGTAAAAAGAATTAAAGGGACAAAACATGGCATCAGAGCCAACATGGCATTCATTCCTGTTTTTAAGACATGCACTGGTATGGTAAAAGTGACACTAGTGTCGTAGACTGGCATCATCAACAAATTTGGTAAGCACACTCATAGCTTCCATATATCCAATAAATTTTATTTCTACAACTACAGTCCTGGGTACCTCGCAAGTGTCACTTGTACAAGTACAATCATTAGGCTACAACACAACATATTTGCTAATTATTGTACTTTATCGTCATGTTGACGGTCCCTGCAGAAGAAAAAATTCTTTTTTTTTCTGAAATCAGGCGAAATTTAATGCACTCGCGGATGTCATCCATAAAATTTACTTGCTGTGGCCCAATCGGACATACTAGTACACTACTCAGTTAGGCTAGTATTTCTCTCTTTGTTAGTTACATGTGTCTTATGTTTGAGTATCTGCTAATATGAAATGAAGTAGGCTTATAAACTGTCCTCATTACCTATGCAAATTAGCCCCTAATTTGTATGATAAAATTTGATTATGTAAGGCATCTCCAGAGCTATCTCACTCATTCGCTCGCTCACAGTCCATGACAAAAACTATCTGCATTCCAAATACCATGACAATCTGTGAACCAAATTATTCCACTCCAAAGCAACTACATAGGCTCGGAAAAAATCCTGTAGAATTCCGGACAATTTTGCCAATCGGACGTATCATATACTGTTAGGCTAGCCCCTCAGATGTCTATAAAAACACCCTCAAACCACCACATCCTCACCCATTTCACGAAGGTTGAGTTCTGCGAACGCTTGTTATATATATTAATAGTAGAATTCTTTTTACACAACCAGCAGGTACAGTCAAACCTGTCTATAGCGGCCACTCAAGGGACCGGACAAATTTGGCCACTATAGACAGGTGGCCTCTGTATAGAGGTGGTAACTTGTAGATAAAATACCCAAGGGACCGACAAAAAGTGGCCACTATGGACAGGTGGCCCCTCTGTAGAGGTGGCCCCTAATACAGGTTTGACTGTACTTACGTTGCTTTGATGTCTCTCAGACACCTTCGTCAGAGCTTCTAACTGGAGTTCTGCTTCTCCCCTGCTGGTTGTGTACTAAAAAGAATTCTCCTATATCCTGTATTCTGCCAACCCAGTGGAACTATTTTTGGCACTGATGAACTATCAATCTTGTGCCCTTGGGAATAGCTTAACACGACTTTGCTCCCTTCACTCAAGTGGAAATGAGTACTTAATGGTACAATTTTTCAGACTTAATATCTGTACACAAAATAAAGCGCTTACCAACAAGCTTTCGATCAGTCCTCTGATCCTTCTCAAGTTGAAATGACCCAAAACCTAAGTCGCACTTCCGGAATGCTTTATTTTGTGTACGGATATAAAGTCTTAAAAAATTGTACCATTTTATGTTAACTACCGTCACAGATGATCTTACATTCATGGAACTGAGTACCTTGTGCTTTGGTTAGGGGTGTCCCACAGATAGGAGGTAAATGGTGGCCCCGTCTTTAGGGAAAGCCATTCTCATTGTTCAGCCCAACAGCTTCATCTCTTTGTGAATATAGTAGAGTATAACGTTAGTTCACCTTTTATCCGTGGGGTAATATATATCCGTTGTGTTGCTAGAAATGGTATCCAGGGATATCAAGTCAATGGACGGTAGTTTCAACTTGTACTTTTTTTTAAAATATTGCAGTTTGAAACCATTATCTGTCAACTTGATATCCGGAAAAACATTCATATTAAAAAGAACGGATAAAGGTTACCCTATGGTTAGAGGTGAACTAGTGTTAGATGAACAGTACTATTTGTGAATATAGCAGAGTGGACTCATTTCTCAGCTAACCAACATCTATCGTAGGACGTACCATAGTCATTCCTCAGTAAGACATCTGGAGACGCATACTTAAAGTTTTGAACTTTTATTCAGCCTGCCATTCAGGAATATTTGCAAATGACAGCCTTTGTCAGACGTACATGTAGGGCACTTCTAAAAGTTGACCCAGGTGTGTGGCGTAGTTCTTTCATGCGGCTCCACATTTCTTCTGCACTGCGCATCAGTCTGGTTTCTCCTGATTTTAGCTGCCTGGACAGTGAGCATCTCTGACTGTATTGGTCATTGCCTAGTTTTTCTTAGTCTTTTGTTTCAACACCAAGAGCCTTCAAGTTCCTACTGCAGACATCTTCAAGACCTTCTTGCACACATCTTCAATTTCAAGTCCCTTTTGCACACATCTTTGAACTGCAGCTGTGGCCAACAAGTGTTTCTTTTACATAACGCCTGTTCAGTTCTTACTATGTTGTAGTTATAAATCACATCTAAAGTTCAGTCCTGGGGCTACACTTGCTTTAGCTGGTATTTTCTGTATGGAGAGAAGCCAAATAGGCTTTTATCCAAATGACCATTCTGTCTGCATGCATGGCGGCTGAGACACAGACACAGGCTTTCACTTTGTAGAGAAAAGACAAGTTAGAAGTTAACATTAAAAGTGACAAAAAAGACACTTATTCACTTAGTTTTCTGCAAGGATCAAAGTCTAGACAGAAAATGGAACAAGTCCAGTTTGCAGACTTGGATTTCATTATCAATAATAATTCAGAAGACTTTAAGAGTTCTGGCACTTTTTTATTTAATCTGCTGACAAATATCTAGCCATTTTTAGCTCTACCATGATCTCAATCCTTTCTAAAAAAAAATCATATGATTGATTATAGTGTTCAAACCAAGGCTTAACCTTTTTTGCTACTGTATTTTTGTTGTTGCATTTTTAACAGTTAAGTAACCTGTGGCACAAATGTGAAATCTTATGTGATTAGACACACGAAGACGAACATATTACAGTGTTACTTGTTGAATTTTTCTGTCTCTCGACAACCTCGTTCAGGATCCATGACCAAACAATTTACACCTATGATCCTTCAAATTCATTCAACCTTTTATTGCAATAACTTTTGCAGTCAGTTGAGTATCATAGCATCAATTGGCGGAATTAGGAGGGTACTTGGTCCAGAAACCAGAGGTCCTGGTTTCAAAAACCCTGACAAGCTAGAAGCTGTGCCCTTAGAAAAGGCTTTACTCAGTTTGGCTAGAGCTTCCATTAGGTCCGTACCTCGGATAGGAGTCATTAGTAGATGACCCCTGTTTGAGGACACCCACACCTCTGGCTGCATGGTAAAGAGCCCACTGCACTTATCATAAAGGGTTAAGGGTCCTTCCCAGTGTGACTGGTACATTTGTAGAGATCCCACAGTTCAATGGGAGCAACTGGGACAGTTACTGTAAGTTGTGTTGAGGTCATTGAGGTTACTTTCATATTGAGGTTACTGTCGACCATCTTCTGAAATGCAAAAAGCAAAAGAGGTCACTTTACCTGTACATTACTCAGTTTGGCTAGAGCTTCCATTAGGGCCGTACCTTGGATAGGACATTAGTGGATGACCCCTGTTTGAGGACACCCACACCTCAAGCTGCATGTTAAAGAACCCACTGCACTTATCATAAAGAGTTAGGAATCCTTCCCAGTTTGAGTGGTACATTGATAAATATCCCACAGTTCAATCATGGTAGCAACTGGGACAGTTACTGTAAGTTGTGTTGAGGTCATTGAGGTCACTGTCATATTGAGGTTACTGTCGACCATCTTCTGAGATGCAAAGAGCCAAAGAGGTCACTTTACATTACTCAGTTTGGCTAGAGCTTCCATTAGGTCCGTACCTTGGATAGGAGTCATTAGTAGATGACCCCTGTTTGAGGACACCCATACCTCTGGCTGCATGGTAAAGAACCCACTGCACTTATCATAAAGAGTAGGGTTCAGTCGAGGTTCTATTCCGGTGTGAGTGGTACATTGTATACATCCTGCAGTAGATATCCTACAGTACATTGGTCTCAACTGGGGCAGTCACTGTTGTTTTGATGTTATTGAGGTCACTGTCATATTGAGGTTACTGTCGACCATCTTCTGAGATGCAAAGAGCCAAAGAGGTCACTTGACATTACTCAGTTTGGCTAGGGCTTCCATTAGGGCAGTACTTCGGATAGGAGGATGACCCTTGTTTGAGGACACCCACACCTTGAACTGCACGTTCAAGAACCTACAAAAGAGTAGAGGTTGCAACAACAAACTGCATCAAACTGTCAAAACCTAGGACCAATGCAGAAAGGAAGCGCTTCCTTTACTGTATGGCTTGCCACTGGAACACAGTTACTAAATGAACTTGTTTTTCTCTCAGTTGTATAGTTTGCAATGTACATATTATGTTTTGTATGTATGTAATGTTGTGCGTGTATTAATGTATTTTATGTAGACCACTGGAAGAACAGCTGGCAACATAATGTTGTAATAGCTAAAAGTGGATCTGAATAAAGTCAAAGTCAAGTCAAGCAGAGGTTCCATCCCGGTGTGAGTGGTAGATATCCCACAGTTCAATGTTGTATTAAGGTCATTGAGGTCACTGTCATATTCGGGTTACTGTCGACCAACTTCTGAAATGCAAAAAAGCCAAAAAGGTCAATGACTGCCATTACAGGCCCTTGCAATTCAGTTCCACCTATCGTAAGCTCCTCGTATTTCAGCCCCTGGCTGCAAAGAGAGTCAGAGTAGTTGGCCCACACCATTATAATAACAATAACACTAAACACCAATGACACGAGGCCATGATGTGTTGGGCTTCTTGTATATCAGCCCCAGAGGATGCAAGGATTTTCCCTAGATGGGAGAGGAACGAGTGGGCAGGACAGATAACAGGAAAACCATGGCAGAAATACCTGAGTCAGGGGTTATCTGTTGTAACAGATCAGCTCATTATACAGTGCAGCACGGAGGCAGCCTGCAAGCTAGGGACAAGGAGTTGGCTCAGCATTGGGTCAGGGTCATCTCCATCTTTAAGTCTTTTTCCCGTCCCACTCATTGAAGCACAGGTGGGAGTAGGTTCACTAGGAAAGGCCTAAGGATGTTATTCTTTTCAAACAGTAAGCCAGGGCAGTCCACTTTTTAGATTGGCCAGTTGTATAATGACACGAGGCTATGATGTGTCAGGATTGTTGTATATCAGCCCCAGAGGATGTCAGGATTTTCTTTAGATGGGAATGGAACGAGTGGACAGGACAGATAACAGCAAAAGCTAGGCAGGAATACCTGCTTCAGGGGTTATCTGTTGTAACAGATCAGCTCATTATACAGTGCAGCATGGGGGCAGCCTGCAAGGTAGCGCCAGGGACAATTTTTTTTTACTTCCATGTGGATGGTGTTCAGCACCAAGGACAGGTGTGTTTACCTGTGTTTGAATGGTGTTCAGTACCAGGGACAGGTGTGTTTGTGTGTAGATGGTGTTAAGCACCAGGGACAGGTATGTTTGTATGTGTGGATGGTGTTCAGCACCAAGGACAGGTGTGTTCTCTGTGTGTTGATGGTGGTCAGCACCAAGGACAGGTGTGTTTACCTGTGTGTGAATGGTGTTCAGCACCAAGGACAGGTGTGTTTACCTGTGTGTGAATGGTGTTCAGCACCAACGACAGGTGTGTTTACGTGTGTGTGTATGGTGTTCAGCACCAAGGACAGGTATGTTTGCCTTTGTGTGGATGGTGTTCAGCACCAAGGACAGGTGTGTTTACCTGTGTTTGAATGGTGTTCAGTACCAGGGACAGGTGTGTTTGTGTGTAGATGGTGTTAAGCACCAGGGACAGGTATGTTTGTATGTGTGGATGGTGTTCAGCACCAAGGACAGGTGTGTTCTCTGTGTGTGGATGGTGGTCAGCACCAAGGACAGGTGTGTTTACCTGTGTGTGAATGGTGTTCAGCACCAAGGACAGGTGTGTTTACCTGTGTGTGTGAATGGTGTTCAGCACCAAGGACAGGTGTGTTTACCTGTGTGTTAATGGTGTTCAGCACCAAGGACAGGTGTGTTCACCTGTGTTTGAATGGTGTTCAGTACCAGGGACAGGTGTGTTTGTGTGCAGATGGTGTTAAGCACCAGGGACAGGTATGTTTGTATGTATGTGTGGATGGTGTTCAGCACCAAGGACAGGTGTGTTCTCTGTGTGTGGATGGTGGTCAGCACCAAGAACAGGTGTGTTTACCTGTGTGCGAATGGTGTTCAGCACCAAGGACAGGTGTGTTTACCTGTGTGTGAATGGTGTTCAGCACCAAGGACAGGTGTGTTTACCTGTGTGTGAATGGTGTTCAGCACCAAGGACAGGTGTGTTTACGTGTGTGTGTATGGTGTTCAGCACCAAGGACAGGTGTGTTAACGTGTGTGTGAATGGTGTTCAGCACCAAGGACAGGTGTGTTTACGTGTGTGTGTATGGTGTTCAGCACAAGGGACAGGAGTGTTTGTGTGGGGGATAGTATTTAGCATTAAAGACAGGTACGTCTACCTCCAAGAAAACTGTATCTAGGGCATAGAAATAAACTGTGACAAAAATTTTAGCAAACAGTAACACATTTTCATCAGTCTTACGTCATGAAAGTTAAAGATTTTTTTTTAGATGGAAGGGGTTAAACTTTACTGTATTATGCAAATTTTTGCCGTGGGATGGAGGGATAGGTCCTGGAGACAGTTCTGTTGTTGGGGCCTAAGCTCATTGTTAGTTTAGGCTGGGAAGTACAATCTAGCATCACCCATTAAAACAGACATTAGGATCATTATAGCATAGGGTGTGTGAGTCTGAAAAATACCGGCCTTAGTCAACTTACTTTCTTATTTTCATTTAGCCAGGGCACAATTTTGGCCAGTGGCCACCAGCTATTTTACTAGTTTGAACTGGGAAGCACAATCTAGCATAACTATGGCAACACTTTAATCTTATTGTGGCACAGGGGAAGTGAGTCTGTTAGAAAATGCCTGAAGATTCACTGAGTTATTTCAAACAGTAAGCCATACAGGGCACAACAGTGGCCACCAGCTATTTCTACTAGACTGTTGTAGGTGGGAAGTACATTTACCTAACTATATGGAAACAGACTTTACTCTCATTATAGCACAGGGGAAGTGAGTCTGTTAGAAAAAAGCCTGAAGATTCACTGAGTTATTTCAAACAGTAAGCCATGCAGGGCACAACTTTGACCAGTGGCCAGAAGCTCTTTTACTAGTTTTAGCTGGAAAGAACAACCTCACTATAGAAACAGACTTTACACTCACTATAGCACAGGGAAGTGAGTCTGTTAGAAAGAGCCTGAGGATTTACTGAGTTATTTCAAACTGTAAGCCAGGGCACAACTTTGGACAGTGGCCGCCAGCTATTTTACTAATTTTTAGGTGGTACATGTAAGTAAAACCTAACTATGGAAACAGACTTTACACACATTATAGCACAGGGGAAGTTGAGTCTGTTAGAAAAACCCTGAGGATTCACCAAGTTATTAAGCCAGGGTGCAATTTTGGCCAGTGGCCCGCTATTTTCTAGTTTGAGACAGGAAGTACAGTGTAATCAAAGTTCTTATCTATGGAAACAGTTCAGCTCATTATAGTACAGTCAATGCAGGGAAGGATTTATGTTCTTATACCATATTTGACAAGACGATATAGCCTTTGGCTTTTCGTCCGCCTGTTAGAGTCATTTGAGGACAAAAGTAAAGTCAACTGAAATTGATTTTCAACCAGGCAAGGTGAAGGCGAATTGTACAGCTCGGAATGATCCATAAGGATTGTGGGGGTGTGACCAGGGCTGTCTACAGCTTAATTTTTTTCTCATTGTTTGGGCACCCATGACATGTTGTTGATCTTTCTGGTGAAATATGTTATGTCAAGCTTATGAACGTATATTTTCAACAGTTTCATGTCATTTTGGGACGACTTGCCTAAAATTATCTTCCATCCCAATGGCAAATTTCCGTCCTAAAATGGAAGGAAGGGGCCTTGAGACAGCCCTGGATGTGACAATGTTGAATTTGCAAATACTAGTCTTTTTTCACCCACTGCGATGGCAAAACGTTAAAACCAAGACATGTTATAATTTTTTTGAATGAGATTTTGGTGTTGGCATGTCAAATTTAGTATTTTTTCTAAATCTTTAACCACGATTTGGTCCGTCAAGGTTGATGGTTTGGTTTTAAAACTTTTACGTCACATGCAGCAAGATTCCTTTTTTTTCCAAAAAACTGATTCTGGCTAGAGCTCTGTCTAGATATCACTTAAAAAGAATACAAATTTCAAATTGAATGGCACATAGAATAAGGGAACTTTAAATTTGATTCCATACTTCAAAAGTTATGGCAAGCAGTTGAAAATACACACTGTGCAGAAGCAGTCTGAAGTCTTGTATTTCATGTGGCACTGCAAAAATGTTTTAAATCTAGATATAACTTTAAAAGAGCAAGATTACAAATTGAATGCCACATAAAATAATTTGATTCCACACTTCAAAGTTATGGCGAGCGGTTAGAACTACATTGTGCAAAAGCATTCTTAAGTCTTATTTTAAATCTAGATATCACGTTAAAAGAGCAAAAATTTCAAACTGAATGCCACATAAAATAACAGAACTTTAGATTTGATTCCACACTTGAAAGTTATGGCGAGCGGTTAAACCATTTTGCAAGGGGTCAGCGACACAGTAATGTCCAAGTGATTCATTTCTAACAGAAGCCGCCCGGATTTTTACAGCCCGACTGCGTCCTTCTCTCCCCCAAATCAATCTGTTCTGACTGCTTTAATTATAGTGTATATGCCGTAAACCGCTACCCGGGGCACCGCTCCAGGCACGACCCACATGATTTAGAGTGGGTTCTCGCTCGGACGATTTTATTAACTTCTGTGTCTTAGTGTGTTGAGAAGTGTTCATATCAGTTTATGTTGCTTGTTGGATTTGATATCAATGATGAATATTGTAATTAAAATGAACAACATTTCACAATATTTGACTAATCAAAAAATAAGTGCTTCAGGGTGTGTGCTTCCATCTTGAGATGAAAGTGGAAAAAGAAGGACAAAAAATTTACCCTTATTTCTGTCCAAAAATCAGAACTTCACGACATAGAATTAGTGAAAAAATTATTTTGTCAAGCTTTTCAATATAAGATGTAAATTGACATACTTTTAATACAAAGCTAGAGACATCCTTGAAAGGATTATTTGTGAAGGGTGTAAATAAGTAAAGAACCGTTGTAGGTTTGATGCTAGTTGTTTTACAGCAGTCATTGATTTCAAGTAATTAGATCACACTGAACTCAATTAAGAATAATTGCATTTCAAATTTGCTATTCTACATGTCAATGAGTGTCAATGAGGAGGTAATGAGTTTCTTCAATTTACGAGATAATTGTCAATTTCATTACTAAAAGGAATAAGTGATTAACTTCAATCAAAATTTATGTCATTGCACTTTCAACTCATTTCCAATGTGTGCCTTTCAATTGAATATAGGAAATTACCAGATACATTAAGTTTATAACTGTTGTTTTCGCCAGGCCTTTTCAGCATAGGGGGCCACTGTGCTGCATTTTGGATCCTCTATGCTGTGATTTGGACCTCTACGTTGTAATTTTGGCCCCTACACTGTGTTTCAACCAGCAAGTAGGAGGCTGTTGTTTTTTAAGGAAAAAATGTTCAACTTGGATTTTTTTCCACTAAATTTGGCCCTCAAGATGCAGAAAATAGTGTTTCAGAGAGTTATAAGTTAGCCAGGTATTACTAAACAATATTGAGTCCATCCCAAAAATCTGGGCTTCATGACACAAAATTGATAAAACTGCTTCAGTAACTGCTTTTGGCATATCTTGTTAAGTTAATAGCTGAAATGGAAAAACCTTTATTGATGAAGATTGATGAAGGATTTATCTTGGAGTTGAAGACTGTGACCACAAATGACCTAGTGGCATCCCTGGTCAATCAGAATGTCATGCTTGTCAGAGAATCTGCCCCCGGTGTAAGGGCATATAGTGCGTCCCAATTCTTGTTATATTTTAAGAAAAGTACGTCCAAATGCAGACACATGTATGCCTGGCGATGATACATGTATTGCCTGCAAAGCTGGGCGGCATTACGCTGAATGACAGCCATACTACCGGTTGACCAATTCAGATGATGTGCATGCCCGTCTCTCTGTCACCACAGTTGTGTATGCCCATTTGTCAGGGCTCGTTGTCTCCAGTCCAGACAAAATCCCACCAGACAGACAGCTTCTGATCTTCTTAGCTCTAACAAAACCCCTGTTGCAGTCACGCCGGGCAATTTGGAGCGCAGCAAGTCCGCAAATGTCATAGAATCATCGCAAAAGTCGGAGGTGACGGGGAAGGCAACAGCAGCTTTAACTTTGGCAGATTAAGTCTCCCACACTGAGACACAGAGGTCCATGGGGAACTTCAGCAGGTCTTGAAATGGACACCCTCTGGTAGCTGACATCTGTATTCACCTGTCTGACACTGATGTGCCATCTGGTTTCTCAGATCAAGAATGGCAGATAAAGGTCTGCGTTCTCCATGGCATGAAGCATTGCTCATGTACCCTTAAATCTCTAGCTGTCACTGCAATTGTACAATATCCATTCGTCAATCAGGCTTGTTTTGTCTGGACCAAAAGCTTCTGATCACAAGGTATCACGCTGTGCAATTTGCCATTTGAAGGGTCTGCAAATGTCAGTGAATCATTGCAAAAGTCACAGGTGACAAGGAAGGCAATGGGGGCTTTAACTTCAGCAGATTGAGTCTCCCAGACTCAGAAACACTCAGAGGGCCGTGGGGAACTTCAGCAGGTCTGCAAATGGACGAGGATGGCAATGGAAGCTTTAACTTCGGCAGATTGAGTCTCCCGGACTAAGAGACACTCAGAGGTCCATGGGGAACGCCAGACTCAGAAGGTCTGCATTTGGGCACTTTCAGGTAACTGGCAGTGTATTCACCAGTCTGACACTGATGTGCCTTTTGTTGACTGATCAAGAACTCCATTTTACATGTGCCATAGCAGATGAAGGTCTGCATCATCCAAGTCAAAGCATTGCTTATGCACATAATCCTTTCTCTGTTGTTTCAATTGTGCATCCATCCATCAAGGCTTGTCATCTACGGACTGAAAGTCTCTGATCGCAAACCCCTTGTTGCCGTCACGCCATGCAACTTGTTGTCTGACGGATCAGCAAATGTCAGGGAATCATTGCAAAAGTCGGGGGTGACGAAAACAGCAACGGGAGCAGATTGCCGCGCGCAAACGGAGAGACGCGGGGAGATCCCGGTAGAATGTCAGCACCTTCCTCGTACGGGCAGGTAATTGACAACCTTAGGATGGTATTTGGTGGTTTGACGCCGACGTGGCATTTGGTGGCTGAGCTGTGCCTAACACGTCGGGGTGGCTGAAATGTCAGCAGGAGAAGTTGTGTTCGGCTGTAATTCTGGTGCGATGGAGGAAAAGAGGATAGCATCTGGTCTTGAGCGCGCCAGGGCGGTCACTCGTCCGCTTGGCATTTAGGCTGCATCAATTCGATTTCATGGATGTCGTCTATTGTCTGACGTTGCAGTTTGTATGGCATTTGTTGCATCATAAATTGAGTTTTGCACTTGGGCCTACTATACATGTAGTTGTAACAAATATGTATATTGTGCTTATAGTTATAATAATTATGGAGATAAGGAGGATAACGCCAGGGCAGTGACTTGTCCGCCAGGCATTTAGGCTGCATCAATTCGATTTCATGGATGTCGTCTCTTGTCTGAAGTTGCAGTTTGTATGGCATTTGTTGTACAGTAACTATAAATTGAGTTTTGCACTTGGGCCTACTATACATGTAGTTGTGGAGTACGCCAGGGCGGTCACTCGTCTGCCTGGCATTTAGGCCGGATCAATTCAATTTCATGGATGTCGTCTCTTGTCCAAAGTTGCAGTTTGTATGGAATTTGTTGTATCATAAACTGAGTTTTACACTTGGGCTTACTATAGTTGTAAGTAATATGTATATTGTGCTTATGGTTATGGAGAAAATGAGGATAACATCTGGTGTGGAGTATGCCAGGGCGTTCACTTGTCCGCTTGGCATTTAGGCTGCATCAATTCAATTTCATGGATGTCGTCTATTGTCTGACGTTGCAGTTTGTATGGCATTTGTTGCATCATAAATATTGAGTTTTGCACTTGGGCCTACTATACATGTAGTTGTAACAAATATGTATATTGTGCTTATAGTTATAATAATTATGGAGAAAAGGAGGATAACGCCAGGGCAGTCACTTGTCCGCTTGGCATTTAGGCTGCATCAATTCGATTTCATGGATGTCGTCTATTGTCTGACGTTGCAGTTTGTATGGCATTTGTTGCATCATAAATTGAGTTTTGCACTTGGGCCTGTATCTGTATCTGTATCTATATAGCCGGTATAACCGCCGTTCGGCGTAACACACCAGCTGCTATACATGTAGTTGTAACAAATATGTATATATTGTGCTTATAGTTATAATAATTATGGAGGAAGGAAGGATAATATCTGGTCTGGTGTATGCCAGGGTGACACACGTCTGCCTGGCCTTCAGGCTGCATAAAATCAATTTCATGGATGTCGTCTCTTGTCCAATGTTGCAGTTTGTATGGCATTTGTTGTATCATAAACTGAGTTTTACACTTGGGCTTACTATAGTTGTATCAAATATGTATATTGTGATATGGTCATTGAGGAAAGCAGGATAACATCTGGCCAGGGCGGTCACTCGCCTGCTTGGTATTTAGGCTGCATCAATTCGATTTCATGGATGTCGTCTATTGTCTGACGTTGCAGGTTGTATGGCATTTGTTGTATCATAAACTGAGTTTTGCACTTGGGCTTACTATAGTTGTAAGTAATATGTATAGGAGAAGAGGAAAACATCTTGTCACTTGTCTGCCTGGAATTTAGGCTGCATCAAATCAATTCCATGGATGTCGTCAGTTGTCCAAAGTTGCAGTTAACGTTTGTATGGCATTTGTCATCATATCATAAACTGAGTTTTGCACTTGGTCTTGCTATAGTTGTAACAAATATGTATATTGTGCTTATGGTTATGGAGAAAAGGAGGATAGCATCTGGTGTGGAGTACGCCAGGGCGGTCACTTGTCCGCTTGGCATTTAGGCTGCATCAATTCGATTTCATGGATGTCGTCTATTGTCTGACGTTGCAGTTTGTATGGCATTTGTTGCATCCTAAATTGAGTTTTGTACTTGGGCCTACTATACATGTAGTTGTAACAAATATGTATATTGTGCTTATAGTTATAATAATTATGGAGAAAAGGAGGATAACGCCAGGGCAGTTACTTGTCCACCTGGCATTTAGGCTGCATCAATTCGATTTCATGGATGTCGTCTATTGTCTGAAGTTGCAGTTTGTATGGCATTTGTTGTATCATAAACTGAGTTTTGCACTGTCTTGGTCTTGCTATAGTTGTAACAAATATGTATATTGTGCTTATGGTTATGGAGAAAACGAGGATAACATCTGGTGTGGAGTATGCCAGGGCGGTCAGTTGTCCGCTTGGCATTTAGGCTGCATCAATTCGATTTCATGGATGTCGTCTCTTGTCTGAAGTTGCAGTTTGTATGGCATTTGTTGTATCATAAACTGAGTTTTGCACTTGGGTTTGCTATAGTTGTTTTAGTAACAATTCTGCCTGGCATTTAGGCTGCATCAATTGGATTTTATAGATGTCGTCTCTTGTACTAATAATAGATTGTATGTCTGATAATGGGTACAAAAGGTCACCCCAAAATTGCAAAATTTTCTGTAAAACAATAGCAAACATTTCGTAATTCATAGCTATTAAAATGTAATACATAACATAACATAACGTAATATCAAGCTATTATGTTTTATACATAAACCTGGAAACACGAAGTCATACCGCAAGACTGGAGTAAAGGGCTAATCGTCAAGATTCCTAAGAAGGGAGTTCTTAGTAACTGCGACAACTGGAGGGGTATAACACTTTTGTCCATCCCCAGTAAAGTGTTCTGCAGAATCCTCCTGAAAAGGATTGACAGTGCCATAGACTCCAGACTAAGGGAAGAACAAGCAGGATTCCGAAAAGGCCGCGGCTGCTCGGACCAAATCTTTGCACTGAGGAACATCATCGAACAGTGCATTGAATGGAACTCCCCACTGCTAATAAACTTCATCGACTTCCAGAAAGCATTTGACAGTGTGCATAGGGAAAGCCTCTGGAAGATTCTGAGGGCTTATGGTATTCCACACAAGATAGTTACCTTAATAGAAACCTTTTACAAGCATTTTGAATGCAGTGTCATCACAGAGAACAGCCTGTCCGAATCGTTCCCTGTCAGGTCTGGTGTCAGACAGGGGTGCATTCTTTCGCCAATACTGTTCCTAATCACTATTGACTGGGTAATGAAAGAAGCAACTTCTGACCGACCACGGGGTATCAGATGGACTCCTTCTAAGTACCTCGAGGACCTTGACTTTGCCGATGATTTGGCTGTCTTAGCATCCAAGCGTACCCTTCTTCAGGAAAAGACTGACCGGTTAAGCGAAAGGGGTAAACAAACTGGACTGTACATTAACAAAAAGAAGACTCAAGTTATGTACATAAACACTCCTACAACCCCTCCCATCAGTTTAGACGGAGAGGTCCTGGAGAGCGTAGGGGTCTTCACTTACCTTGGAAGTGTGATGAGTACGCAGGATGGCGCACGGAAAGACATTAAAAGCCGACTCGACAAAGCCAGGGCATCCTTCAGCCGTCTGCAAACCATTTGGAAGTCCAAACAATACAGCCGCAAAACCAAAACCAGGCTATACAATAGTAATGTCAAATCAGTCCTTCTCTACGGTGCTGAGAGTTGGAGGGCCACCAAGACAGATATGAGGAAGTTAGACGCATTCCACAACAACTGTCTTAGGAAAATATGCAACATCTTCTGGCCTAACAAGATAACAAACGAAGAGCTGCACCGAATAACCGAATGTGGAAGAATAACTACAGAAATTACACACAGGCGGTTAAAATGGCTTGGCCACATTCTGAGGATGACTGACAACAGAATTCCAAAAGTTGCACTAACTTGGAGACCTGACGGTAAAAGAAAAAGAGGAAGACCCAAAACCACGTGGAGGAGAACAGTGTCAGATGACCTGGTGTCCATGGGTCTCTCCTGGAAGTCAGTACAGACAGCAGCGCAGGACCGACCCACATGGAGGAAGAAAGTCATAGCCTTATGTCTCACCAGGGACGAAGAGGATAAGTAAGTAGTAAGTATGTTTTATACATTTTTAAAGCTCTTATACATTTTTAAAGTTTATCTACATTGAAGTACGTCACAGTATACTCTATGGACAGAGAAAGCTAAACTGTAAACTGTTAAAAACTAAACTGCTAAACTAAAATTAGTAAGACAGAGCTAAGCTGTAACTGTGATGGGATAAAGGCCAGATGTCTGCAGTGCTATCGGAGGCTTTCCATCATTCCGTAATAACATTAGGAACCAGAACGATCCATCACTAGATGGGGGAATTGGGGTCAAAGGGCGGGGTCATTGACCTTTGGCGCAATTCCAGTTAATACCACGGACAGCAACAGCATAAGCTTTGAGGGAAAGTGCTATAGCCAATGTTATAGCCAGCCTGAATTTTTTTCCGTCTCTTGGATTTTGAATGGAAATCCTGTTGAGAGCAAAAAGTTATAGGAAACTGCAACGATCCTAGGATGGTCTGTGAAAATTTTGAAATCTAGACTCTCTAAAACACTATTTCTTGCATTTTGAGGGGCAAATGTTTCTGGTAGAGTAGACTCAGCTTGAGGTAGAGTAGATTGATATTGGGTGCCAACACAAACAATACACATACAGTAGAGGCCACTTAATTGCACACCGGATTAATGCACACTTCTGTTAACTGCACGGAAACCCCAAATCCCAAAACAGTGCGGTCCAGCAACATAACTTCGCATCATTGCACCAGTCGGATAATTGCACAAAATTCACTGGCAAACAGGCCGTGCAATTAATCAGCTTCTACTGTACACATAATTAACTTGAATCTTCAAATATGTCATGACAACTTTAACTTCTGTCTTTTACGTTACCATAATTTCATGACCAGCTTCATAAGTTAGAGTAATGGCTGTATGACATTCTTCAGGGAAAGAAGTGAAGACCACTTTTGCTTTCATCTTATTCTGAGGCGACTTTGTTCCACCTCAGCAGCCCACTTCTAAGAACCCTGCATGTCCCAAGAAATTTGTGTTCACCTTGATCCATCACGACACCAACAGGCATAAGGGGACAGCGTACCTTTGTGCGAGTTGACTTAATATGTTATTAAAGAACTATTCCGAGACCTCGTGCATAGCGAAGGTCACTTACATATTATTAAGACATCTTAGACCCAGGTGGGGAAAGCAACTTTCTTCCACCTCAGCAACCATTATTTACTTTTATTTTAGATCCTACCTGTCGTAATGTATTTGCATGGTTAGCGTGCATGGTCTGGTGGTTAGCGGCTGTGAGTTCAATCCCTGCTGTTTTGCTCACACAACATGCATACTACCATAAAGGGTTGCCATCCTTAAGTCAAAACATTAAGCCGTGGTCCAGTGTTCATCGTGCTTGTCATAAAGAGCTAGGGGAATTTCCCCGGTACAGCAAACCTGTAAATACTGTACAAATTAAGTGGAAGAATAGCTCTTCAGTGATTGGAATCATTTTGCATTCATTTGCATTTTTGCCTTTAAGTCGCAATGTAATTTTGGGTAGCATGGGTGATGACCAACTGATTGGAAAAAAAAAGTATTTTCAGATATAATGAGGGTTGCATTTCATTAAATACCACATGCATGGACTCCTGAGGCAACCTACATGTAAACAAATATTTGTAAAAAAGAGGATTTAGCTTTGAGATGCCCCAGCAAACAGCTTCTTAGAGCCCATACATGTATGTCAGAAGATGTCATTCAGTATTCTGCAAAGAATGAAAGTGATGATTGCTCCCATGAATTATAATCCTGGGTCCATAACTTTTGACCAACCATCTAAAGCCCCAGAGTTTTCAAAGACATGAGTTTTGCATTTAAGGCTATGATGTCAAAAACCTATAGGGACAGCTCAACAGTTTATAAAAAAAAACATGTAAGAGCTATGCACTCTGCAAAGAACGAAAGTGCAGATTTCTTCCATGAATTATAATCATGGGTCCATAACTTTCAACCAACCAACACCCAAAGCCCCTATGCCACAAGACATGAGTTTTACATTTAAGGCTATGACGTCAAAAGATGACTTACAAAAGTTACATGACATTGTATGCAAAAAGGGCATTCTGCTATGATCACTCAATGACCAATGACTCAATGACCCAGATATCTGTTGCCTATAGCTTTGGGCCAAGCAACATTCAAAGCCCCTATGCCACAAGACTTGAGTTTTATATTTAAGGCTATGACGTCAAAAAGACCTTTAGAGACAGCTCAACAGTTTATAAAAGACTTGTACTAAGAGCTATGCACTCTGCAAAGAACAAAAGTAACGATCGCTAGCATGAATTATAATCTGTTGCCCATGATTTTGAGCCAACCAACCTCCAAAGCCACAAAACATGAGGTTTGCATGACGTCAAAGGGCCTTTTGGGACTGAGCACAAATTTATTGAAATGACTAAAAAGAGCTTAACATGTATGCTAGGGCTTTCTGCAAAGAATGAAAGTGAATGATCACTGTATGACCCATAGATCTGTTGCTATTGCTTTTGGCAAAGCAACATCCAAAGCCCCTATTCCACAAGACATGAGTTTTGCACTTAAGGCTAATAGTATATAATTTTATACAATCATGTATATGACGTAAAAAGACCTTTAGGGACTGCGCACCACAGTTTTAAGCCGATGTATTAGCGCTATGCTGGTAAGGGTATTCTGCAATTGGAAAAAATGTGATGACCACTCCTATACATGTGAATATCTGTCAATCATTAAACTTAAACAACCAAAATATAAAGCCACTCACTACTACATGCCAAAAGACATGATTTTTTGTACTTTGATGCTATGACATCAAAGGCCCTTAGGGCACAACACTAGAGCTGAAAAGAGCAAAAGAGACAGCTGCTCTCACGAATATCTGCTACTCTTAACTTTGCGCCAACAGAGAGCCCATATACCACAAGTAGAATGGTTCGTGCTTGGAACATCTGAAGCTATGACGTCGAGAGATCAATAGGGACTGAGCACAACAGTGTTAAGAAGTTGAATACTGACAGAGGTGGTGCGAAGATGCACATTTCTCGTCTTACCTACTCAGACTTTTCCTTACATGTATAAATATATTGAGGGGGTGTAAGATGTGTCACAGAGAAAATGACCCTGACCACAGAACGTCTCAAGACGGTTTTACAAATACGTCAGTTGCCAGCTTGGCACAAAGCTATGCAATCCCTGAATTACTGAAAATGATGACTGGAGGCAAATGCAATTATGTCTTCTGACATGAAGTCACTTGCAGGGGCGGCGCAAATTTGTCTTATTCTCCTGAGTATCAGATCTTTTAAGGACATGGCCTTTCTTGGGAGAATGCCCCGTAGCATAGCACATTTTCTAGCATGTCATTTTTATTAGGCTCTTTACATGAATGTCCAAAAATGTCAGCACTTACCTCAGGGTATGATGTCAAGGTACATCTGGGAACAACATAAATCTGCCAGAAGCTGACTACTTTCTTGAGATTTAGACCACGCACAGTACTTGCCAGGAAAGAAAGTCTTCAATCTTCTTCTATGGTCACATTAAAAAACTATTCCGTAAGTCTTCATCAGTGAGGCAACTTTATGCCTCCTGAAAGGTACTATGATATTACAAAACATTCGCATTTGTCTAGGGCTCATCCCATTCCATCCTGTGTGACGGACAAAATTCATCATGTAAAGATTATAACTGAACCAAGCTGAGTCTATCAGCAAAATTTGCCCCTCAAAATAAAGGAAATAGCATTTGAGATGGTCTAGATTTCAATATTTTCCTAGGATTGCGACTGGATTTCCATTCAAAATCAAGCGGACAGAAAAAAAATTCAGGCTGGCTAGAACACTGCATTTGCCTGAAGACCAAATGTTGAATTATTTTTGGGACAGTAAAACTTTGTGCCCAGCAACCTGACCCTATGAAATCCCTCCTGCCATCGGACATCAGCAATGCTCCAGGCCACAATGTAGACAAATGTTGGACGACAGCACGGCATTTTCCAGGATGATGGCGGAAAATAAACTTTTTCATGTTACAAAACATTCGCATTTATTTGCCTGAAGACCAAATGTTGAATAATTTTGGGACAGTAAAACTTTGTGCCCAGCAACCTGACCCTATGAAATCCCTCCTGCCATCAGAAATCAGCAATGCTCCAGGTCACAATGTAGACAAATGTTGGACGACAGCACGGCTGTTTTTATGGCCGATGACCAACAGAGATTAGAATTACCCTGAGACAGTCTGCTGTTAAGGTCGCGTTCCATAAAACATCACGCAACCCTCCAGTCATGTACAATTCGTAAGAGGCTTTGCACCGTCCCAACAAACAACTTCTTGGACTCCATGTGTCACATGGAGTAAGGTTTACCCTAAGCTCTGATCGTGACAGACATTTTGGGGCAGTTACAGAATCTATGAGACAAAGATGATACCCTGTCTTGGTAAACAGACAAAGGGCTGTCCTAGGTTTTTAGTGTGTACTATGTATTATGTGATTCATCTTGACAATGTGAATATAGATGATGACAGCACTCAAAAAAAAGTTAGACATTGATTATGATAAACATCTGATGATGAAATATCTTGGTCCAGAGACATGTTACCATTGGACGATGCACACTACATTTACCGGTAGGGAAAGACCATCATCATCATCTTCTTTGTTGATCACATTAAAAGAATTTTCCTACCCAAGAGCCAGGGTTCCATAAAACATTAGACAACCCTCTCAAGTCATGTGCAATTTGTAAAAGTATTTGCTCCGCCCCAACAAGCAACTTCTCATTCCATGTGTCATTTGGAATAAGGTTTGCCTCAAGCTCTGATGGTGACATTCATTTTGGGACTGTTTCAGAATCTATTACACAAAAAAGACCACTGAACCATTCCAGTTAAACCTTGATCATATCGTTATAATTATTATATAATTGTTGTTGCCTCCAATAAAGAAGTTCTCAATACATCAGTGGATAGTTGAAGACGTTGCATTTTTGTGCAAAATCTGAAGACTTTGATTTCTTGACAAAAAAGAAGACAACAAAAATGCTAAGCATCTTACAAAAAATGTACAATTACAAAAGGATATGACAACCAACCCTTTAGAACCCATATCTCTCAAGACAGTATTACTAAGTCTTAGTAGTTACCTGAAGCTATCTTTTTCATTTGACAGATGTTTTTAGACAGAAAAAGCATGTGCCCCAAGCCTAGAAAGTCAAGAAGAATCATCTGACACATTCCACTGTCAAGGTCGCATTTCATACAGAACATCAAACAGCCCTCAAGCCACCCACACGGAACATGAGTGTCGGATTACACTTTGAGAGGATTACGCTTACTTTGTGCCAACCCAGTAAACCCAGCTTCTTAATACCCGCTGCCATAAGACTTTAAGTGTTTTGCCTCGAGCTGTGATGATGCTTAAAGGAGCGCAACTTTGCAGAAAGCTGCTGGTCAAATTCCCTTCTTAGGGCTTTTTGTGGTTGTAGGTCTAACTTTCCTATTACACAGCCATTTTGGCTCGCCCACGCAAATCCATACTGGAGCCATTTTAAAGTGTTAGTCAGAGCAAGTTCATAAAACCAATATTTGACATTTAGCATTTGCCCCCACCTACAATGCAGTGTCACTGCGTCTACCAGTTAAAAAGTCATTATTTTGTTCTACAAACATTAGTACCTGAAATACTGGAAAGGCCACATTTTTTACAAAAATGCAGGAAAAAAAAGAAAAATGCATAAGAAAAGAAACATGCAAAATTTAAATGGTCTAAATGGATTGTCTTGATACGGTTAGGACCTTAAAAAAATAGAAGCTGTATGTGGTCGGTCCCAGTATTCTCAAGCTGATATTCGACATGTTGATAAGTCTTTAAGTGTAACCTTACAATGAATTATATGCTGGACCCCCTAGAGGTTTGCATTACGTAATCTCCATGGATGTGCAACCTTCCCTGGAAAACCTCAGCATTACTCAGTGTGTATCCTTCCTTTAGTCTTCTCCCAGGAGAATGAATTGGGATTACCATAAATTGAGCGAGGACCAAATTGAAACGACACTCGGAGAGATCGCGGTTGCTAATTTCGAGGTCGTAGCCACGGCAACGGCACCTTGGTAAGCCGCCCTCCGGATGGAACGTCCGAACTTTGGCCAGATAAAGCCGCGGGGGATGGAAACAAATGGCCTGGATTGCTCCTGCCACTGGCAGTGTTAATAAAACATGGGGGACTCCGCCTTGGGAGATTCTGTGACTTTGATGCTTCATGACAGTAACACTTACTAGTTCACCTTTATCTGCAGGGTAACCTATATTCGTTGTGTTTACCAACAATATCAAGGGATATCAACTGGACACAGACGATTTTTTAAAGTAAAATATGTGTAACACGTAGCCTATAGACTTATTACGACTTTAAATCATGTAAACTGTGTCTCTGTTATACATTTTGTCTTACCTTTTTCTTCATGCCTCAAGGAAAAGGGGCCTGCAGGCGTACTTAAGCGTTCATGAATAAAAGGTTCAAACAAACTATTACTGTAACAGTAATTACGTTGTAACAATCCATGTACTGCTTCAAATCTCTTCACAGATAATTTTTGACCCTTTCATTGTTTTACTGTCTTGACGTTTTCATGAATATCCCTGAGATTTCTACCTGAGCTCCCTATATGAGGATATGTTTGCATATCATTAAGTTTTTAGGTAAGTCTGATGTCTAATATTGATTGCTGTAGAGTACACTTTTGTAATTGTGCCAGATGTGCAGCAATGTATGCCATTATTCCTCTTCTTACATCAAGAAAAATAGTCGGTTCCCCCAGACGACACGAACAACACTTCCTGAGAAACGTCAAAAAGCTTTTAGCGATGTTCCCCTGATTAATTTTCCATCATTGTTGTTGCGGTGTATAATTTGTCATACTAGGAGTCTACCAGGTACACATGTTCAGTTCAGTTCATCCTCTGAGAGGTGATGCAAGGATTTCCACAAAGTCATGTGCAAGTCATGTAGTCTTGTGGTTAAAGTTGTTGACTTAGGGTTCCAATCCAAACCAGGTCCCAAGGTGGTTTCCTTATATATAGGATCATCTCTTTACATCATTCTATTTCCTTGCTTGAATCTGATGAACATAGTACAATACAAGGTATCTAGCTTTGGTTAGGCTAATGTCACATTTTCAAACCGGGGCCCAAGGGCCTGGCTGTTTGTGCAAACGAAAAATGAAGCATAATTATGTAAAAATATAGTCCAAATAATATTATGCACGACTTTACATCTTGAATGTGTAGTTTGGTGTCATTATATCATGTATTCGATCCCGAAAGCCGGCTGGGCCCCAGGTTGGATATGTGACATAGGCCTACTTGGGACATCCACTTGGAAGGGACATAATCTCAGAGGTTAGCACATCATTGTGATTGGCCCATGCATGTTGAGTCTGCTATAGGCTAAGGTCACGATTGGAAAAAAGGGGCCCTGCCAGACAGTTCAGGGGCTTTTTTTTGGCACTTTTAACCGTGGCACCTAGTACATGTAGTACGTGGCTCTGTCATAGGCATCTTGCGGCTCCCTGGGTATTTTTTGGCCTGTCCAAGCCCTGGGTTGAGTTTACATTGGACATAAAGTAACCCCATGGCCCAGCAACAGAAAGACGCTGTATGCCTATCGTGAGCACACCAAGAAGACTACACCTGTGGTGCTCCACCAGGACAAATCTGTAGCTTCAAAGTTTGGCCAGGGCTTTCCTGACGGGCGGTTTGGACCAAAGCTTTAGTAATAATGTAACAATCAAACTCTCCCACCCCCTTTTTGTTTGGACTCTGTCGAATCTGCCCCGAGAAGGTCAAAAAGTTTTAAGCCCGAGCAAACTTTACAGTTCACACTCTTAAAACCTCCCGATCTGTTCGCTGCGTTTCTTGATGGATCGCAAAAGATCTTAGACGGCTCCGGCTTGGCCTGCTAAATTGCGTATCAGTCTTACGATCAAATTCCACAATGGGAAAGCGATAGATTCCCGCATCCACACTGCTGTTGGAGCACCCAACAAAAAGAGGCAATCTTCCAGCCTGGCATCCTTTGTCCCGGGTATCTCCGGGTCCCCCCGAAGTGATGAAGTTTTGTGGAGGACACAAACAGCCCTTTGTTATTGCCTAACTTGAAACCCAAAACGCGATCTCCCTCGCCCGGAGTTTGCCTCCACTATGAATGCGCCGGCAGCCCTCCCCTCCTTCAGGAGATGCGCAAAGATAGATCCGTGCGATCCGGGCAGTGTTCGGGGACTTAAGCTCATTCCGAACCTTTTATACCCCGTTGAATGAGTTCATCCGATGCAGTCACACTGTATTACTTGACCCTGAAGCAGGAGATAACAAGACGATGTGAGAAGAATGGACCGAGTCAATTATGCCCCCGCCTCGCTTGAGTCTGCAGGAACAATGTATTAACCTTGAGTCTTGGAGCATGAGGGAGGGGCGCATACTGAAAAAACTGGTGGTTAACATTGTACAGTGCTTGATGCATTATGTTTTAGAATGAAGATTGAATAATACAAACAGTATCCCAAAGTTAGAGTGTCTTATAGGGAATAAAACAGTGTGTTAACTTTTAATGTTTCAAAATAAGTTAGAGAGGAAGAGAATTTCCATAAGCGAAGTGATTTTTCCTATGTCGTAGTGGTAGCACTGTATGTTTATTTCATAACTGTATTCTATGCCCAATTTTTATTTTGATCATTATTCAATTGTATTCTCATGTACACTTGCAATTAGCCTTTAGACATGAATTTGAAATTTAGTCATCAACTTGATGTTGTTGAATTATTGTTGGAAGGGACTGCCTATTATACAGTGCAGCTGCTACTCTTGATACACTCCAATGTTTCCTGAATAATACAAACAGCATCCAAAGAACAGGGGCCTAGCTGGGCATTATAAAGCAATGTGTTAACTTGCAATCTTGTGGAATCAAATAGGGAGAGCCACATAGGTCGAAAGCTCCTGTTGTACTGTGGCCTTGCAATTCCCGATATGGATACATCTCACTGACCTGTAGTAATGGTTGAATAAGATCATAATGTTTAGTTAACGTTATATAAAGTTTAACGTTTTATATATATTAAACATTATATAGTTCATGTCCCTTAGCTAAAATGCCCTCAATTCTACTAGAATCTGTACAAATTTTTATACTCATCATCAGCAAAGGTTCTGGACATCTAAGCTCTTCTTAGGTTTCCATGGTTACCAGTTTCCATGGTTACCAGTTTCCATGGTTACTTGAATGGCTAGCTTTCCAATTTCAATGGTGGCTTTAGATTATAAAGTTTTGAAAACTGAATTTCTCGCATTTGAAGACTTTTACAACAACTCCAAAGGCATTCTGTATTTCTGATATTCTCGAATTTACAATGCTGAGTAACTGTAAGGTATACAATCATGCAAATTGTACTTACAATTTGAAAACGTAACAAGCAAACACGTCATGCTTTGATTAAGACAAAATAAACGGGCTCTACAGGTTAATTAGACAGGGCACATCTTCGTTAGCTGATTACAAAGACTCATCAGAATTACACTTTATATCATATTATGATATTGACCTTGAGATGGGGGTACAATCAGATTTTCTCAGATAATTTCTTTACCTTGCATTGGCATAAACAGATGTGCTCATTCTAATTCCAGGCGCCAGATAATTTTTTTTAATGTGTGTGATGTAATAAGTTGATTAGAGTAGATGTGCATGTGACTCTATGGGCCCCTGGAGGCAAGCAGAAGTAGGCTTAAACCAATGTCTTAAACCAAACCAAATCAAAACCAAAAAAAGAGCAAAATTTGCACCCCTGTTTCAGCATTTCTCATATTATCAAGTGAACACCATTTAGAGTCAGACACTCAGATAAAGTAATGTTACAGAAATTAAATTTGATTCAAATGTGTTAAGTTGATATTGTGTTCCTTGCAGTCAAGAGAGGCAAGCAATATTAAATATTAAGAGTTTTGAAGTTTTTGAAAGCTCATATTGAGGTCTGTTTCCTAAGATCATCATAGATACTGCAGATCCAGCTTTCTTCACTGATTCTGCCAGTTTTTTGGCCATCTCCTCATCAGGTTGCCATGGCAATCAAGTCTCCTTACACTTGACTAAGTGTAATTCACTTCTTGGTACCAAACTTTCATGGTCTAAGAAAATTTAACTTGTTCTTGGGACTAAATGTTCATGGTGAACGAATTATTTGTTATTGTCACCAAGACAACTTATTTGTTATTGGTAATGACACGTTCATGTTACAGTAGTCTCCGTGAAAACCGTGAACATAAAAGTACACTGAAAAAGTCAGGAATTACAGTATCTTTCAGGCTAATTTACATGGTCGCATAAATATGTCAGATGAGTTTTTGTGACGTGACGCTGAGCTGCAATCAGTCAAACGCAGATTAGGACGAATTGCAAGTCTTCCATCATCTTCTCTGAGTGTCAGAATGCTCAGTCAGCAGCCACTTAGAGGAAATTACTGATCGCGCAAGGTTTTATGTAACGCCTCATGCATTGGATAACGTCATGTCCAATGTCATTTATTTGTGTATAGGAAAATAAGAGTTGGAGGACATCTTTGGGAAACTTAGAGGACTTCATAGTCGGACACACGTAGACAGCAATTTGCCTTGAAGTTGTTAGTCTATGAATGCTTAGTCAGCAGCTGCCTAGAGGAAATCACGCAATCACGCAAGGTTTTATGTAACACCTCATGCATTTGGTAACGTCATGTCTAATGTTATGTATTTTTGCATAGAAATGCTGAGCCAACAGTTGGATGACATCTTTGAGAAAATTAGAGGACTTCATAGTTGGACACACATAACCTCACTTTGCTCTCGTAGCAGATGAATGGTCATTCAGCAATCACTAAGAGAAAATTACTGATTGTGCAAGGTTTTATGTAACGCCTCATGCATTTCATTACGTCATGTCTAATTGTCTAAATGTCATTCATTTGTGTGTAGGAGAATTGAAATTATTGCAACTGTTACAGTTAAATGACATATTTTGGAAACTTAGAGGACTTAGTTGGACACAAATTACAAAACAGCTCTCATAGCCCAAGAATGCTTAATAGTCAGCGATCACTTGGAGGTCACTGTATGATTGTGCAAAGTTTCATCTCTACGCCTCATGCATTTGATAGCATCATGTCTTATGTCATTCTTCAGCCCAAGAAAAATTGAAATCATCATTATGATAACAGTTGGATGACATCTTTGGAGACGAATGCTCATTCGGCAATTGCTAAGAAAAAATACCGATTGTCGAAGTTCACACGAAATATGTAACACCTCAAGACATGCATTTCAGAACATCATGTCATGTCATTTATTTGTGCATAGTAATATTGAAATTATTGTGACAGTGTGATGATGATTATACCTGTAGATGTTGGATGACATCTTTGAGAAAATTAGAGACTTAAGACTTGGACACCTTGTTCTCGTAGCAGATGAATGCTCATTCAGTGATCACTTAGAGAAAATTACGGATTGTGCAAATTTTTATGTTATGCCTCATGCATTAGATTACGTCATGTCTTATGTCATTCTTTTGCCTAAGAAAAATTTTTAACAGTTGGATGTCATCTTTGGGAAAATTAGAAGATTTCAGAGTCTGACCCACATAACCTAACAGCACTTTGCTGTCATCATCATTAATCAAATGATGTCGCATTTTCATTCATTTGTGCATACTATAGATAAATCAGAATTATTGGAGCACACATCATCCAAGAGCGCTTGCTTGTCATAGTCCTTAATGCTAGGTTCCCTGCCACTGCCTTGTGCATGCCTGATAATGTCATGTCTTTTGTCATTTTGGGGTTACCGTAGGAAAGTTGAAATTATTAAAACACACATCATCTTTCAAGCATTTTGGGGTTGGAAAGTTTGAATTAATAAAACACACATCATTTTTCAAGAGTACTTTGCTGCAACATTCAGTGAACTCTCTGTCACTATCAATCATTTTCGAGGTACGTTTAATTACCGATGAGGAACAGGCTTACATTGTCAGTCTGCTTCTGCTTTGTGTTCTTGATAATGTCATGTTTTACCATCCTTTGAAGGCAGTAATATTGGATTCATTAAAAAACATATCATCTTTGGGCATGTTGCTATCCTCAGTAACTCCGTAAAATTACTGTTCAGTCATCAGAAGATCTCACTAACTCTATGGCAGGGTGTTGTCACAGGATGCTTAGCAAAAATTGCAGTTGCAGAAAGAAGCTTAGCTTGCCAGTCGGGATGCATTTGATAAAGTCATGTCGTCTGTCATTTGGGAGTAGGAAAATTAAAACAGACAGCATCTTTCTGCACTCAGCTCCTTGTAGTGTCATTCCTGTGCAGATGCCTATCTTAGAAGAAATTACTGGCAAGGAATAGGCTTACCCTGCCAGCCTGTTTCCGCCTGACATGATAATGTCAATGTTTTCTGTCATTTAGGGGCAGTGAAATGAGAATTACGTTATTATTTTTTAAATTACATTAAATTCAAATTACATTTTTTTTTTCATTAAGACCAACATTATTGATGGGTACCTGTCAGTAAGCCTTCAGAGTTTGTGCTTGGTGGTGGTTCTTTTTTTAGAATGTGATAAATGAATTTCAAAGTATTCTCAGGCTGGTAACATTTAGTCAAGTCAAAGTTTATTGCACAACATTTGTAGAACGGGTACAATGTATGGCAAACTTATTATAGGTAACGTTAGACGGTAAAAGACAACTGCAATATACTAGTAGTGGAATTATGCTAATAAAGTAACAATAGATGAAAATCATGCTAATAAAGTAACAATAGATGAAAGTTATGCAATGTTTGAGCCAAAACACAATATGCATGCAATGTGAAACAAATCCAGAATGTTGCTACAGACTATTTGCTAATAACATGAATCTAGTACACACTACATTCAGGCTCCATTTTATATAAACAATATGATTGAGAGGAGACACAGCGAGGATCTTGTCTTGTAGTATACACATTACTATGACAATGTCAACAAAATTAAGTTGAAATCATGAGTTTCCTTTTCTGCATGGATGTATATATGTATTGGCCTACGTAAACGGAAACAGTTTTTTACATGTATGTCGTACAGTTTCAAACCATTGGACGTTTTACCATACTGAGACCTGAGTTACATGTACCATATTTAATTAGTATCATTGCATCCCTAATAACAAGACTACATTATACTGTACATTGTATCAGTTCCAGATTGCTTAAACTCTAGGAATACCTAACATCTTCTATTCTTGGAAATGATTGTGTCTCACAAGTCCATTGCAATTACTGTAACAGTACAACGGTGCTGCTCTTTTGTCAGCTATAAATATCTGATCTGAGAATGCATTTATCAAAAAGTTTCCATTTTCGTGATCTAAGATTCCTGTCCTTGAGAACAGCTATCATTTTCTGTTCTCATAAGAAGAATTCCTTTTGTCTTTGAAACCAGTTACCTTAAGTTTTTGTACTGCTGCAATGTGTCATTTATAAATTCCAGACCTAAGAATACCTTAAAGTTTCCCTGATTGTGATCTAAGAATACCCTCTCCTGTCCTTGAGACCAATTAACCAAATACCACAACATGCCGTCCACCCTAACACAGTTACCATACTGTCACGCACACTAACAAAGCTAAAAGTACATTATACTGTTCCATCTGTCATTTATAAATTGCGGACCTAAGAATACCTTAAAGTTTTCCTTCTGTGATCTAAGAAATAATATTTTTACTGTCCTTGAGACCAGTTACCAACATACCACCACTGCCGTCCACCCTAACACAACCATACTGTCTCACACACTAACAAAGCTACACACTAACAAAGCTACAATACATTTTTTGTACTGTTCCTTCTGTAAGACCTAAGAATACCTTAAAGTTTCCCTTGTCGTGATCTTAGAATACCTTTATGGCCATGAGAACAGTTAACCAAAATACCACAACAGCCGTCCATCCTAACACAACCATAGTGTCGTCTCACACACTAACATAGCTACAATACATTTTTTGTACTGTTCCTTCTGTAAGACCTAAGAATACCTTAAAGTTTCCCTTTTCGTGATCTTAGAATACCTTCCTGGCCTTGAGAAGAGTTACCAAAATACCACCCCTGCCGTCCACCCTAACACAGCTACATCTACCTGGTGCGATCAACAGCTTCCTTCTTTGATGGACCCAAATTACCTTGTCACTCTTCATCAGCCTCGACACAAAACTTTTAGGCGGAGGATTTCTCATCCCTGCGCCGTAAACCTGTTACTTATTACGTGTTGGACGCAATCTTTCTTTCATAAGAGATTCAATTTTCCGCCCCATTAGTAAAGCCCTGCGGCGTCGACGAGCTTTGCAAAGTTCTGTCCACTCTGCAAACATCCAGCTTCGGTAACTAATATCCAAACATGTTCCTCCATTTCTCTTTCCGTGGGAAAAGGTCACTGGTGACGTTGCGGAGGCCGGAATCGTTATTGCTTTATGTTTCAATATACCCGGGTATATGAGAGTCAATCTCGGTTGTCTGACCATAGAAATGCGCTTCTCCTTTTGAAGACTTAAATATGAATTGAAAAGGTCAGCTCCGATGGGTCGGAATGGATATTGCTGTCAAATATGCCAGCCAAATAAAAGGAAATGCCAGATGGGGTTTCTATCCTTTACAGTAAGGCGTTGAAATGTTAAGGCAACATTTGTCTTGCTATAGTCATCATCTTACAGACCTTTACCGTCCGTTTTTGCCGACTGGAAGTGCTAAACTTGACGGGTTACTTATACCTACAGCTGGAAGCAGGTAAGACTGCTTGTAAGATGTCTTTAGTTAATCACAGTAAAAGGGAATGTCCGATGTGGTTTTCAGTCCTTACAGTAAGGTCTTGAGATGTTAAGGCAACATTTGTCTTACAGTAACTATAGTCAACAATTTACAGGCCTGTTTTTGCTGAGTGGAAGTGCAAATCTTGACGTCTACAGCCGGCGCAGGTAAGACTGCTTGTAAGATGTCTTAGTCGTTCCTTAAAGAATCACAGTAAAACGAAATGCCAGATGTGGTTTCCAGTCTTTACAGCAAGGTATTGAGATGTTAAGGCAACATTTGTCTTGCTATAGTCAGCATCTTGCAGGCCTGTTTTTGCCGACTGGAAGTGCTAAACTTGACGGGTTACTTATACCCACAGCTGGAAGCAGGTAAGACTGCTTGTAGGATGTCTTAGTCGTTCCTTAAAGAATCACAGTAAAACGAAATGCCAGATGTGGTTTCCAGTCTTTACAGCAAGGTGTTGAGATGTTAAGTCACTATTTGTCTCGCTATAGGCATCATCTTACAGGCCTGTTTTTGCTGAGCGGAAGTGCTAATCTTGACATCCACAGCCGGACGCAGGTAAGACTGCTTGTAAGATGTCTTGATAGTTTCTTAAAGAATCACAATAGCCTGGTGGGTTTGTGTGGTGTATGTGTGGTCTTGTGGTATAGCTGCAGAGTGTTTGGCCCAGAAGCCAGAGGTTCTAGTTCATATCCTGTCATACTACTCTACCAATCTTGTAGAGGGGGGATAAGATCAGTAAAGTGACTTTCCTCCCTCCACCCAGGTGTAAAAATGGGCACCTGACGTCTGTTGGGGAGGTAAAAGGCTTTGGGAGGAGAGGGATGGGCTCCGCCTCCCAATTCCGTGCCCTAAACACAGTGGAAAACAACCCACTGTGCCTAGTGGACTAGCCTAGAAACCAGATGTGCTGGTTCAATTCCTGCCATGCCACTGTACCAATCTTATGCCGTTGGGAAAGGCACTTTAATTTTACATGACTTTTCTTACTCCACCCAGGTGTAAAATAGGTGCTTGACTTTGGTTTGGCAAGTGCCCTAAACCAAAGTGCCAAAGTGGACAAAACCCACTGCCCCTAGAAGACTAATTACATTGTACCTTTACCATTCAGTAGCCTACATGAAGTACTGCAGTTTTTGCCTGTCAGGTCTGCAAGTAGATGTGGATGCTGAGGCGTCATTTGGGAGGTGCCCTAGACACAGTGGACAACAAACCACTGCCCCTCGTGGGATACATTTACCTTAACCTTTTAGTAGCCTAGCACTGCAGTAGTTTTTTTTGTATTCTAGTCTACTTTGTCTTTGTCCTTTGCGTAGTGTCATAGTCTGCATAGACTGATGGACAGTAGTAGTAGTAGTAGTACTGCAGTTTTTGCCTGTCAGATCTGCTTGTAGATGTGGATGCTGAGGGGTTGTTTGTCAGGCTTAACTGGAACGAGGGCAGTTTTATCATCCATGATTGTGGGTACTTATCCTGTCAATTTGTGCTGACACTCATCTGTCTCCACACTCCCCCGTACAATGGTTGGAGCCCTTAGAGAATACTGGCACCAAACGGACATGTCTGCTGGGTATAGAGAATGTGGAGAAGGATAACCTCCAGCCAACCGTTCACACTTACGCCACATCTTCAGAAAAGACGCTGGAGCCGCATGTTCCCCGTTTAGGAACTTCATTCGAACCGACACACAACAAACGTGTTTTGCCTTGTGGCTTCCTCAGTGTTATGGGCTCGAATCATTGTAATGTCTGCTGGGTATGGAGAAGTTTTCTGCTGTGATGTTGTTGTCATTTTTGTTTGTTTGTTTGTTTGTTTATTCTTTATTCAACCAGGGTAAAGCATGTCGCCTGACGGCGTTTTTCAAAGCCCCCTGGGTGGAGAACCCGAACATAAATCATACATTAAGTTCAACAGAACCAAATCAACTTCAATAACATAATCATATATAACGTTCTATGAAACCAAATTACTTAGGTAACATAAACATAAAGATTGTACAAAGTCAGATTTAAACTTAGATAACATAAAATATTACTGCCAAACGAGTGAACCAAAAGTTTAGCCTTAACGTGACATAACACAGGAAACATAACAAATATTTTTCTCATATGAAGTCTGCCTTGCACCAGACAGACTTGTTTGTAGTATAGGTGGTTTTCCTCTGTCTGTTCCACTGTCGATGCTTGTTACTGTCACTTGCCTTCAAGTTGTTTGTTTGTATTGCACACCAGGTTTTTACAGGAGAGTATAAGCTGCATACCCAGACAGATCTAACTGGTCCACTCACAATGGGGAACACTCCTACTCTTTTCTGTTACGTGCTAACTTAGGTGTGGCTCCCCTCAAACATGGGCCTTATGATGTGCATATCAAACTACAGCTAGCTTCCTTTTGTCTTGGGTTTTGATATGTATTCATTGTAGGGCTGTCTTCAGGACTTGTGCCATTTTCCCAGGACAGAAATTTACTTGTTGGGACAGAAAAAAATACCTTTTCGTCTGTCACTAAAATCTGAACTTCATGACATGAATCTGTTGATATGAATCTATCTTCATGAGGACAACATAGCACGTTTGTTTAACAAGGAAAATCAACAACATTGGCTCCCAAACAATGATGGGATAAGAAAAAATTGAAAGAAAAAGAAAATAAGAAAGTTGGAGACAGCCTTGACTCATTGTCATGTTATCATCTTTTGCCTCATAATAGCAGCTTGCACCATAGGTATTGTGTCTTTCAGATCACAGCTAGCTTACTGTAAATGCATTTAAGTTCACGGGGATGTGATTTTGCGGTAGAGGGAAAAATGACTTTTCGCGGTGGTTTTAATTTTGCAGTAACACCATAGACTGTAGTCTAATACCATAATAGAAAAATGTTTGCGGTGGTTTTAAGTTTGCGGCAAAGTGTTAGCCGCAAAAAACGCGAACATTAATCCACTGCGAACATTTCTGCATTTACAGTACTTCTTTCTTGGGTTTGATGCTGTGTTCATCATCATGTTATCATCATTTGCCTCGTGATGGCAGCTTGGAGAGTCACTGGACAGGTCATGTATCTTCTCCACACAATAACTTTCATGTTCCAGCCGGGCAAAGACGGGACATTAACCATCGTTTGCCCCGGTCGAGAGGTGATCCCAGGACAGTAATAACCGCGATAACCTCGCCACGAGGAAGACGACATTTGTTCTTGTCGTGGGTTATGGACTCTCCGGGCGGCTCGAGTGATGTTGAGGGATTGTTGGGCATGAGGAGGCGGGTTGATGTGCTGAGCAGAGGGAACAGTTATAGATGGTTCTTATGTGGGACATCGAGGCTCATCTTCTGAACAACTGCTGGGGTCATGGGGGTCACTCGACTGTTGCTAGCCTGGGTACCATCAGGATAGTAGTTCGCTCCGACATTTATCATATAGCTATATAAGTTCGCTTTTTACTCTGATTTTTAATGTTTTGTCGCTTCTATGGAATTCTGCTTGGGAACCTTGACATCTCTAACGTCTGGAATTGCCCAAATTTTGGATGATTGGTCCCTTCATTCGAGCAGGCTTTTGAACATGCAAAACGCCCTTCGTCCGCTTACGAAAGGCCTGTTGTCATCAAATGAGTGCTCTAGACCCCATTCCATAATTTGCTCATTAACTGACGTCACCAACAAAAGACCTGAATACACAGTTTTCCAGATGGGTAGTACATATCAAACAGAGGAGCAACCTACTACCCGGATGGTACCCAGGCTAGTGAGCAGAGGGAACAGTTATAGATGGTTCTTATGCGGAACATCAGGGCTCATCTTCTGAACAACTGCTGGGGTCATGGGGGTCACCCGACTGTTGCGTGTAGAGGTAGAAGTGGACTGGGGTTCACATCAGGGTAATGTAATGGACTTTTTATTATGCCCTACACTGATACCCAACCCAATCTGGTGCCAAACTGTTGCCATTCAAGGGAGAAGTCATGCAGGTCAGGGAATAAAAAAACGACGAAAGTTTGATTTTGGTGAGGGTCAATTTGTTACAACATTTAGTAGCTATTGCTTATAACATTAAGTTACTTATTAATAAACTTCTTCCTAATTTCTAAACCCATAATCTATCAGAGAATTGTGCTGAATTCAGTGTGCTAAAATCTAATCATATTCTAGAAATCATTTATTGCATTATCAAGCTTTAAATTCTTGGAGTTTTCTGCCAAGTATGAAGGGAGTTATTCGTAGGGAATACGAAATCAAACATAAAGTTAGTATATTGAAGTTAGGGAGCCTTATAACCAAACATAGACAGTTTGTAGGGATGACCCATACCAACACCTTTAGCAAAATTGCCACGTGCACGAGCGCTCACAAGATTGTTATAGTTTAGAAACTGTCATGGCGGGAGGCCAATACAGCACTTTTACAGGATTGCCATTACAGTCGAACAAAAAGCACCACTTTTACAGGGCTGTAATCATCCATTTGCTATCACGGCATCCCATTTTCTGGCATGAAATGCTATTATTGAAAAAGCCTAAACTCTTCCCCGCACGTTGCTGGCAGTTTGCAATCAGAGTGATCGGGTTATGGGAACGATGACAGCGGATGTTCATGATGGCCTCCTAGACTCTTATTACCACGATCTTGGTTTGATTCTGGCTTGCAGCCCTGTTGAAATTGCCTGGGTTTGAGTCTAGAAGGACATTCTTCAGTAGTAGCATGAAAGCTCTTCCGTCTTGGTATAATCCACATTGTATCACCACTCCTGAGGAATGTCGACGTATGTGCGACCGAAAATTTGAGGTGAGCAATTTGTTGTGTTGACTGACAGTTAAAAAATTCAATAAGTCTTCAGAAGTTTATATAGGAAAATTTTGCTTCTTGCTGAACTCCAGTCAGAAGCTCTGAGGAAGGAGTCAGAGAGATATTAAAACATACAATGATACGCTTACAAAACATTCTCTATTTGTGAGCATGCACTGTTCCTAACCTAAGATTAATAGGTTTTAAGAAATATACAGTTATCCTAAGTTCAAACTATAATTAATCTTTATTAATTCTATGTTCCAACACCAACCTGTAAAAACAATGCTGATATCTTTTGCTTCAATACTGAGCCAGCCAGAAATCCTGATTTAAGTCTGCCATTTCTTCAGTCTCCGTCTGTGCAGATGCAGATGTAGATTCAGGCTGGCAGATGCATTGCTCATTCCGAGCCAGTCAGCCGAGTTGTTGCTGCATGATTGCTGCAGTGTTAATGTCGCTACCGTCCATTTACAGCACTTGTGAGGAATGTCGGCGCTACTGTGAATGTGTAATTGGTTTGGGATACACTTGAACAGCAGTGTTTTGCATTTGTGATGTTGGAATATCAAGGGGAAGTTGTGAATGTGCATCCTAAAGTACTCAGAGTGTCTTGGAGGCTCCAGTTCTTCCGGAGCATTTTGCTTATATGAACATCTCGTCTCAATAATGGCAGTCTTTATTTATGTTGCGAACTCGGAGCACAGTTATAAGGCAATGTTAATTTTGTATTTATTCATTACCAAATCCATGCTCGTAGTCCAATTGCAAGGGTATGGACAGTAAAAAGTAAGAAGCGTCTACTCTATACAGTTATCTTATGCATGATTCTACATTGCTTACTGGGAGGTTAATAATATTATGTTTCAATTTCTTGTTGGTACATGTGGTGTTGAAATCTATTCTAGAGTTACTCGCCATCTGAGCAGACCGTTATGATTATAACTTTTTCTTAGATATTTACCCTTGAACATTCATTAATGAGCTCCACATTGTGGCTTCACATAGGGTGTTAAGCTCAAAGTCCAGAGGTCCTGGGTTCAAGCCCCCCAATATACTCCAAATTTGTGGCCTTGGGAAATGCACTTAGCACAAATTTCCTCAGTTCACTCGGGTGAAAAGGAGTACCTAACTTCAGTCATGGGTGGATAGGATGTTAAATAGAGGTCCAATGTTTGAGGAGAGCCACACTTTGAGCATGGAAAAGAGCCCAATAAATAGTAGGTACCCTTTCTGGTGAGTATATCAATTGAATCTGTCCAGATCTGCAGCTTGTACTCTTCAGTACAAACCCGATGTGCTGCACCATAAGGCTGTGTACTGTGATTTTCTACAGTCTCCATTCAATGCCATTAAGAACGGTGATGCAAGGTTGTAGCCAGCACCCGTCCTTCCGTCCTTTATGGAATTTTGCAGCTGGGGAAGGAAAAAGAATTGCCCATTCCATCCTCTGTTACAGGCAAAAATCGATATGTAAAGATAAAAAAACTGTCTGCTTTTTCGCCAAAACAGATTCACCCATTCACGCCTAAAAATGCATTTCAATAGCATTTCAGAGGGTCTCAATTTCCAAAATTGGGCACTCCATAGGATTAAAAATCGAGGGGACAGAAAATGATTTCAGGCTGGCTACAACTCTGCGGTGACGTAAGAAAACGTCCACCGCAGTTAACTAAGCGGCCAGTTAGAGCCCCGAGGTTCTGTTTCTGCCTCACCTGGCACGAGCGCCTCCGACCGCTGACATCCTCGCCACAGCCCAAACCACGGAAAATCAATACGCGAACAAGACCGGCCCCATGTAATATGGATGCCGGTAGTTTGGACAATTATACAGGGGTCGGGGTAATTAAGATGTTATCTTTCTTGGCACGGGCTCCTTTGTGATGAGTGATTGCCTGCTCGGCAGAAGCACCACCACCACCAAGAAATCAGCACCAAGGAGGGGTGCTATCATGGAGGCAGATGCACAACAACCACTTCCAAGAACTCAGAACCAATGGAGAGATTGTTATCATGTCTTGCGTAAATACTGAGAGACGGATGCTGAGTGGAAGATGAAATGCATTTTATAGGTAACTGACCCCATTACAAGGATGAAAGAAACAACCTTTTTGACACAATCAAAGCAATATTTTAAACCTTTCACCAGCTATAGTAGACCTCCAGAAAACAACATTCCTGTAAAAATTACAGAACCGTTAAAAACGTGGGACTTTTTATCAGCCACCTCCCAGTAAAGCATGCAGAATCTGTATAAAATAGACACTTGGTACATTTTACTGTCTGTACCCTTGCAATTAGCCTACAGGCATGGATTTGCAAATAAATAAACTGAAACTATCATGGAGGCAGGAACACCGCCACCACCACCAAGAAATCAGCACCAAGGAAAGGTGTTATCGTGCAGGCAGAGATGGTCCCGATGACGTGTGGGCTGAGTGCTGACATCTGCATGGTGTGTCTGCTGGTAGGCAGCCTACAGGCAAACAAGTTATTGCCTTCTGTAGTCAAGTAGAGTAGGGTACTGCATCAGGGATCCCAGCAGCAGTATAATCAAACAATGGATAGTGAGTGTGGGGGAGTGTAGGGTCCAGATGTGTTGTCCTAGTAGAGTGTATACAGTATATAGACAATGGTAGGGTGTTATCCTGTTTTCAGGAGTCTTTGACTGTCTGAGGTGAAAAGTAAGTGATTTCAATTAAATCTGTCTGATGTCTCACATTTGCTTTTTTCCGAGATGCTTGTTTCTGTGTAGAATTTGAATCTATAGTTTAGAGAAAGAATTCTCCCTCTTCATTCTTTTTTAATCAATGACAATGTTAGTTTATTTTTTTTCTAAAATGTACCCCCCAAAATTTTTCTTCATGTCAAATGCAGGTCTCCATCCACAGACTAGCATAATCTTCCACAAGCCATCCATTTGTTGTTCAATGTTTCTTTTCCAAACCTCCAAGGTATTTGTGAGTCTTTGTTGTGCACTTAAGTAAAATTTATTTGTAGTTGGGTTCCAGCCCGAAGTTAATTATCTCGTGTAGCAACTGGTCAGATTGAAGATTCAAGTCTGTTCTTTGTGTCTCCAAACTTTATCTGTCTCACTTTACAGTCCGTACCCGCCGGAATCAGATTCACCCCATATCTCTGCACCTCATTCCTGCAGCTGAGTGGAGAAGCTATTATAGCCTCAGCTTCTAATCAGAAAGTAATTAGGTGGCAGCTTTTCATTCGGTTTTGCGGCTTTTGTTTCGTAAGCCTCCTGGGGGAAGTCCAATCAGGTCCTCTGCAGGTGGATATTCCACCCCGGATCTTCAGATGGGTCAGGAGTAAATAGGAGTTTATGAGGATGTAGTGAGGCTTTACTGGTCATAATGGTAGCTGCAATACTCTCTGAAGATGGTCTGTATCACAGTGCTCGAAATACCCATTTGCACACGTGCAAAGTAGTCACATTTTGCGCGGCGCAGCTAAATTTTAAATGCACAACCTGAAAGTATGCAGTTGGAACACTCCTTTTCCATACCTATGTGCATAAGATATTGTAATCATTTCTTGGTAAGATGGGTACATATTATGTACATGTAGTTATATTTAACTGAAAGGAAAATTCTAAATCAGTTAATTCGTCAGGAGTAAATAGGAGTTTATGAGGATGTAGCCAGGTTTTACTGGTCATAATGATAGCTGCAATGCTCTGTGATGTACTGAACATGGTCTGTATCACAGTGCTCGAAACACCCAATTGCACACTTGCGAAGGTAGTCACATTTTGCTTGGGGCAACTCAATTTTAAACCATTGTAGCACCATGTGTGACCTGAAATTTTGCGGTGGGAACACTGCTTTTCCATACCTATGTGCCTAAGATTTTGTAATCGTTTCTTGGTAAGATAAAACAATAGTAATTATATGTAACTTGTGGGCATGCCAAACCAGGGTAAAATCACTTGCATACACGTCCCTATAGTAAGACCTAACCTTGAATATGCCGCTACAGTATGGGACCCGTATACAAAGAAAGACAAAGATAAAGTTGAAAGGGTACAGAACCAAGCTGCCCGATTCTGCACAAACAACTATAACAGGGATTCTAGTGTTACCAAAATGAAAACAGATTTGCAGTGGATGTCACTTGAAGACAGAAGGAAAATGTCCAGACTTTCCATGATGTACAAAATGACCAATAAACTGGTGGACGTACCAACAGATAAGTATCTAATACTAGCTCAAAAAAGAACAAGAAACAGTCACGCCTTCAAATACCAGAGTTACCAACCTAGGATTGATGTGTTCAAAAATTCGTACTTTCCCAGAACTATCGTAGAGTGGAACTTGTTATCACCAAGTACAGTAGGGGCATCTTCTCTTGGTAGTTTTAAAGAACGCTTGCAGATAGATGTGCAAAAGTTAGGGGTAACGAGTCGTTCGGTGTAGTATAACCAGCTGCTGCCGCGCCGCGTGCCTGCAAAGCTGGTGTGTTACGCCGAACGGCGGTTATACCGGCTATATAGATACAGATAGATACAGATACAGATGTAACTGAAAGGAAAGATCATGGATAAGTACTTGAAGAAAGTTTCAACTTGAAATGTAAATTGTACTAGTTTAAGAGATTTCCGCAATGCTTTTCATTAGATATGATTTAAAGTGATCTGACATCTTGTCCTTACGACTGCAACCCTTTTTACTTGGGGGGGGGGGGGGGGGCATCAACAGTCACTGTTTGGAACTCAAGCTTGAGAAACAGTGTTGCAGTCCATTGGCCCATGTAATGCTAGTTCACCTTTATCCGCAGGGTACCTTATATCCGTTGTTTTTAAAAACCGGATATTCAGTGGTATCAACTTGACGAAAGGTTGTTTTAAACTGCGGTGGTTTAAAGATATTGCAATTTGAAAACACTGACCATCGACTTAATTGATACCCCAAAATATGCTGTTTTTTAAAACAACGGAGAACGGTTAGCCCCGCGGATAAAGGTGAACTAGCGTTACAATATATCCTGCCCCTAGGTTAAATAGACCACAAGTACAAGTGTGCCAAGAATGTCCTTTATAATTTTCTGCCTAGAGTAACAGTGAAAAATGAGGTATTTTGCTACAGAATACCGCTTATACATGTAAGTCTTAAATTAAGATTTAGTGGCTATTAGTGGTATCATGTACATGTATAGGACGCAATGAACTGAAACATTTTATGGTTTCTTTAGAAAACTTGCATGCTGCACAATGTGTATCAAATAAGGTTAAATATACTCTACTGTTACAGTTATCTGAAAGCGCAGCACACAAAGCGTGCTGATATGAATAATTTAGGTACAACAGTGGGTGTTGTGCATTTGTGGCTCATAAACGAAAGTGAACATCCATTTTTCCTCCCAATATACCCTGCGGAAGTGGGAGGTGCAGCTAATTTTACTCCCAGCAGGGGCCAGTAAAACTCCTCTCGTGTGTCTGTCAATCTAATGTTACGCTAAACTTTTCATTCCGTTGCCATTCTGCTATCGTAAGACAAGACTTTGTGTGTGTTATTTGTGGTTTTGGAGTCGGATTGCTCGGCGGAAGAGCTCTTTGTGAGGTTGCCATTTCGGCTGTATTGTATTCCTATGAATTGTGAAATGTACACATTTTATTGGATTAGTCTTTGGGGATCATCTATGGCACGCTGGACCTGCTCATTTTACACTCTGCAATTTCACCTTTGGCTCTGGCTGAATCAGAGGCAGAGAACCGTGGGGCTAGCAATGGCCTTGTTAATCCTGTAGGCCTTAGTGACTTGTTAAAAGTTTTTCGGTGACAAATAGGGGGTGTGTACAAGTACAGAAAATTCAAGTAAAGGTCCAACAAGAAAAAAAAGTACTAGGCAGTTAGCTTTAACAGAGGTAGTTAGCATTGTTTATGTAAAGGTAGGATACTCCACCAAACAGATTCCTTTGTAGCAAAATAGACCATAGTTTTGATTATTGCCCATTTACAAGTTTTTACAGATGTCCAGGTTTAGGTCCGGACCATTTCCTGATCCTCTGGACCTGGACAATACCTGTACCTGCACTCCTAGTAACTAACTCTCAGTTAGTCTGCACAAGAGGCGTCAATTTTACAAATGGTGAGGCCATTTTGATTTGATTATATGGATGACATTTGCGCCTATCCATTTTTTGCCATTCCCGAAAATAAAAGAGTTTTCAACCATACATGTACTGTAAATCATACAGGGCAAATTCAAAATTGGGAAATATATGCCATGGATTGCAAAAACAAATATTGGAAAACATATACTAATAATATTATAGAATATTCGAAGGTCAAAGAAAATGTGAAAGAACAAAAATGAAGAATCTATGGTTCACTATTCTATATTCTGTGTCTTCAGTTCTTTGTTCAACCCTTCTGACCACTTAGATTTCATAACGGTCTCAAGCAACTTTTTGGGGGGTAAAACTTTTTTTTTTCGCACACTCTTCGCAGTTTTTGGATTCCCAGAGGATGTCATCCATATAATCAAATCAACATGGCCTCAGACAACAGGACAAATGGACTGTTAGGTAGAAGAAAAGTTGATAAGTGAGGTGGAAATGGAAAGGAATCATCGGTACATACATCAGTCTGGTCATGTCTAGACAGTGCTAAACAGAAAAATTTGTGATGATTATTCTCCAGGCCTGTTCTACTTGTTTGAGTGTGTAGTTATTGATCTTGTTTGAATGTTGGTTGGTTTCAATCATTTGGTTTGTTTGTCTGCTTGCCACCTTAACATGACATTGATGATGTCAATACATGTACTAGGTAAAAGTTGTTGTGAATGTCAGTCCCGATTTGCATAGTATCTGTAAGTAAATATATAACTTTTGATTAACAACAAATGCTACATCAGCTCATTTCAGACATTGCTCTGCAAAGCCATTGCATATACCACGCCCTTACAAATAAACAAGAGTTGTCTTACTCCCCTTTCTGCATATTCATTCATATTTAGTCCAACAAGAGCTCTCCACTGTCACTGACAAAAGACACTGGATGGTTTTCGAAAATGTTTGACCATTTCCAAAACCATTTCCAGTTGCTAATAGGTAACTGCTTTTTGGCATATCTTATGTCTAACCTTCAGCAACATGAACAACATTTTATCTAGAAACCCTCCCAGGCACATGCTCCAATTCCCCAATTCTGTATGATCTTCATGTGACCATTCCTCCCTATAGGGCCCTGCCAGGACTTGAGTCTTCCCATCCATTTCCTAAGCGATTCTTATTTTGTCTGCCATCCAGAAGAGGCTTTCGCCAAATGAGGATAAATGGTTGTCCTGGCGGTCTGCCCTTTCCCGCGAAGAGCCGTAAGAGTCCTCAATTTCCACCCTGCTTCTGCAGCTCTGTCTGAGGTATGGACGCGATTAATGTTGCGGAAATGTACAATCATGTTCGTTATTAGGATAGATAGCGCCCAAAAACGAGATGGCGTCTCCAGGACATAAAACACTCGGGTTCCCGCCTCGTCGCATAGTCTTCGTGCTAAGCCCTCCCTAATGGGTCGTACATCACGACACGTTTCTGCTGTGTTTGTGGAAAATTCTGCCTTTCATTGATCCATCAAGAGGCATTTACTGGTTTGACAGTTAATTTAGCTTCTGTTGTAAATCAGGATCAACTTTTTCTATTAGGGGAAATGTGAGAGTAATCCTAAACTTGTTTGGGAAGATTTGTTCACTTTGTGGTCAGAGGAAGCTTAGAATCCAGGTCCTGTGTAGAACTTTGCTGGAGTAAGACAATGCTGGTATAATTAGTTTCATTGGGTTAGAAAATCAAATCACTGGTTAGCAATGTGTTAAGCTGGTTGGGAGCGTAATCCTAAACTTGCTCAAGAAGATTTGTCCACTTTGTGGTACGGAATAAGCTGAGAATTCTCAGGTCCCGTGTCCGACTTTGCTGGGGTAAGACCACACTGGTATAATTAGTTTCATCGGGTTTGAAAATTACTGGTAATACCTCTGTCACATTTGGCGAAAATCGATCAGATGACTTTTCTTCGGCAATCGCCCGAGCCTTGCATATAATAATAACTTTATTGCACAACAATTGAACAAGGTCCAAGTATGGCTTATATGTGACAGGGATGGTTTTCATGTGACAAATACGTGCAACCCTCTGTCGCATGGCAAACATGGCCAATCTTCCATCAATACGCCCAAAGATCGTGGATATTATAATGTAACAGGGGTATTAGCAGAGCTGTTTGTACGCAGCCGAATGTTTTACCTTCTTTACTTGGAGGGTAGCAGGGTGATAGAGAGAGGACAACAAATGAACTTAGTGGATCAAGGAGGCAGTATGGATCAGAAACTTTACTCCAGTCATGAAAACTTTGTGACTGTTGCAGCACAGAGCAGTAGTTCCAGCCAGTATTCCACTGAGAAAGGCAGCAGGCATTCTGAATGTCGGCAGCAGAAACTATTGTTTTATGCAAGAAACTACAGTAAACCACTAGTTAAAATGATTGACTCTCGGGCTTTGACTCGAATGCTAATGTAAAAACAAGAAACAAGAGCCTTTAAAGAGAAGATTTGGGACTGTTGCAAAACCAAGATGTAGAACCAGCCTGTATATATTCCACCAGAAAGGTAGTAGGAAGTCTTCCGGAATGTTGCCATGTTAAACTATTGTTTTATACAGAGAACTTTGTGAACCACTAGCTTAAATGTGGTAGGCTTTGACACAAATGTAAAAACAAGGCAAAAGGAGCCTTGAAAGTGAAGATTTGCTACAAAAATTGTCATTATTTTTCCTACCAATACCATATAGCACAGTTTCAGCAGCCTGGTGATATGATTTATGATGATTTGATTCAGTCACAAGAGACACAGCCTCTGGTAACTCATCAACTGTGTTTCTGAGGGGGATTATGAATTAAGACTAATCCATAAACAAATGTAGTGGTGCTAAATCATGCACATTCCTCTGAGAGTAACTTTAACATGTTACATTAATATTCGTGCCCTGGAGAAAGGGAATTATGGCTTATGTCTTTGTTTGGTGCTTGCTTAGATTAGAAAACACAATGCTGTTTATTAGAATACATTTGCATTAGGGACTGGATCAAAACAGCATTAGCATATAACAATAGCATAGCAGTTGACGTGCGTTATATAAGATATTTCATTTGTTCCATTGAATCAATATTTTTCAGACTATCTGTTCAAAGAAATACCATAAGACTAATCCATAAACAAAATGCAGTGGTGCTAAATCATAAACATTCCTATGAGAGGAACTGAAACATTGTTAGATTCATTTGTACCCTGGAGGAAGGGAATTATGGCTTATGTCTTTGTTTGGTGCTTGCGTAGACTGGAAAACACAATGCTGTTTATTAGAATACATTTGCATTAGGGATTGGATCAAAACAGCATTAGTCTATAGAGTAATAATTACATAGCAGTTTGGGGATATGGGTTTTTTTTGTTCCATTGAATCAATACTTTTGAGACTATTTATTTAAAGGAATACCATCATATTGTTCCCCCTTGTATTATTTTTCGTCGTGTTTCACATTGATATGCAAATTGCTGATAACAAAATGCTCCAATTTACTGCTTTAATAAACTACATTCACTTTGAAGAATATCTCTTGAAATGGAATACCATATTGTTTGAACCTATGTTATCCATTATGATATGTTTTAGGCATATTTTTTATATTGATGTGCAATGAACCGATACCAAAACTTTCCCATTAGCTGCTTTCACAGACAGATATGACTACATGCCTTCAGCGTCTCATTCTTTGCTCTCGCCTTGTCTGTACCGTACCGGTACCCACCCATAGTCCCAGCCAAGCCAAAACTGAAGCATTTGATTGAAGAAGTAAGTCAAATTTTAAACCAACAGGAAATTTTTGTCTGAATTAATTGTTCTCTTGGATGTCATACAAGCAGTACATACAGAATAAGGAATTAGAATACAAGAACTAATACAAACATAATACACTATAATTGTATATTTACATAAAAATGGTCTCATACGGTTTTCAAGGCCTGTCTCTGGTGCTGAAAACCATGAGTTCTGATGTCTTCATTTTTTTTCTTCCTTGCCTTAGTTTGCAAACTTTACAGGCCCGTCAATACAAATTCAAAGCATTTTAAGGATGGCAGGTTTCCAATCCACCTCACCCTCTCTGCCCTTGCTGAAATTGCTGCGGAAGATTACATGTATTCCGCTGTAAATATGACAAATCATCCGGCGTTCCATCTGAACATGAGGTAATGTTTGGGGCCTTGCTGGGAGGTGCATCCCCCAGGGGAAATGGTGCAGTGTGCATAAAAAGGAAAAGGAAGTAGAAAGTGATCTCGATCCAGTTTTAGCTCACTGAAGAGCTAGTCTTCCACTGGTCGTGACAGAGAGGACAGACGCTATGTACAGTATTACAGGTTCATTGTACCAGGGAAATTCCCCTGGCTCTTTATGACAAGCACAATAAACAGTGGACCACGGCTTAATGTCCCATCCTAAGGACTGCAAAAACGAAACAACTGCTTCTTTTAACATTCTATCCTAATTTATTTAAGACTACCTACCTACCTACCTACCTACCTACCTACCTACCTACCTACCTACCTAGTCCCTTGACCTCCAGGTCATTGGGGGGACAAGGTAGACACACATTAAGCAACATACTCCTCACCGGCAGCCCCTCCCTCCTACAATCTACTAATTGTTGCATTTTCAGCATTCTTGTTAACTTAATTTTACACATTAAAGATAAGATTATCTATATTGCTGTGCCAGCCATGTGCATATTATGTTATGATGTTGATTTAGCATGACATGTTATTTTCTTTCAACTGGATTTGTATGTTACTTTTGCGATTATCAGTTCACTTGTTCATTTCACTGTTGTTATTGTAACAGTTCTTATTTTAAAATTTGATGAGCAAAAAATCTCTATAATCTCAGTGGATTTATTCAATAATCATTGAACATATGTGAACAGAATTTTACAGAATTTTAGATACTGTTACAGTAATAGTAGCCTAGAATCTACCCCTGAAAGCTACACTTTCCCTCGACTTCCAGAGTAGAGCAGTTAAGTTGCAGTATACTGTAGTTACTGTAGACGTTTTCTTCTGTACAGCCAGTAATATCTTTCATCTCATCTGTTTTGCTGTGAGCAGGTTAGAGACTGAGTATTGGTTGTGTAAATGAAATTTAAAGAAAACTCTAATATCCTATGTACAGTTCTACTAGTCTGATGAAATTAGCTTTGGAAGTACATGTAGAGCAGTTATAGTTTTCACAGCTGAATTCCAAATAAGTTGAACAAATGAATACTTTGGGGAAAGATACTGAAGTGGAAGATTTACATGCAATGTCTCAGAGAAAGTCAGATGCTCTCTATCATGCTAAAGGTTCTCCGTCAGTCTTAAAAAATTCTATTTCTTGGAGAGCAACTTGAGTAGATCAAAACGGGGTTAAAAGTCCACAGTAACAATTCCATCTAATTGTGATATCCTCTCCTTGTTGAAGATGACGCTGGCTTTTACTATCTTTCCATTAGCCCTGATATGAGGAGGGCTCCGCAAATGTACATCAAATGTGGCAAAGCCCCGGGCAGCCTGCAGTTAATCTGCACCTTTGGAAATGAAAAACTGTTGCTGCTATTAACCCTGCAGTTTTGGGAAGAGTAACGGTGATGGTGGCATGATATCAGCTACACAGTGATGATGAGGGGATTTGGCTAAGGTTCCTATGGGGTCTCTCTCTCTTTCTTCCTCTATGTCTTTCTCTTTTCTCTTTCTCTCTTCTCTCTCTCTCTCTCTCTCTGTCTTTCTCTCTCTCTCTTCCTCCCTATTCTATTCCACCTCTCGCTAAGATTTTTAGGGTTACTGGTCCTTTATTCTATGGAACTGCCTCTATTCCCTGTCTCTCTCTCTGTCTTTTCTATCATTTTCTCTTTCTTTAATTTTCTTCTCTTTTCAAGAAGTGCTCTCTTTGTCTTACCCCCCTCAGTCTCTGTCTAGATCTTTGGCTTCATTCTTTTTACATACATTTAGGTAAAGCTACATGTAATTCTATAGATAAATGATTTCATGGGAGAACATTGATTTAAATTTTATTCAAAAAACAGTCTGAACTCCAAAGGTGTTAAGAGTTTTTCTAACAACATGAACTCCAAACACAGTGCATACTGGCCAATTAAGCTACCACACGTCAGTGCCTTTTTTCTTTACTGTGATAGACTCTTTTGGCACAAGTTGCATTGGTGACAAATAGGTTTCAGCAACTTTATATGAATCGTGTGCTTAGTACATGTAATATAGCAAATGTGGTAATATCAAATAAAGGTAACCATAGGGAATGAAATGCAGATACAATCTAAGGATGTATGTGACAGAAACTTGTTCCAGAAATCATAGTTAAACTGATAACTTGGGTCTAGGAGATTTTTTTCTGCAAACTAAGCAAGAACAATCCATTTGTGAACTTTGCCTGCTCTAACCCTGAACCTAAAGTACAAAAAAAAAAAGGTTATTGATAAAAGAACAATGCTAAAATTTCTTCAAACACAAGGGTATACACAGATCAAATTTTCAAAAATCACTGTTGCCTTCTTCAAGTCAATACCAAAACAACTATATTAATAGATGATGATGTAGTCCTGTTTGGGGAATGACTATATATACTAGGTTCAAACCCAAGTGTAAAAGTTGCAAAATACATTTACTGTACATTTAATGTTCTGTATTCATGTAAGTCATGAAAGTCAATGGAAGCATGGCATGCTGCGAGCCAAAGCCATGTCAAAAACAGCACAGTGCTCCTGTTATTGGGTTTGATATCGCACAAAAGCGTCCGCCTACAGGACATGGCGGTTTTGCTTGCTGGTCAGACAACCCGCCGATAAGATCTCCCAGCGCAAACACCGACAATCAATAGCCTAACAGCCTCACTACTCTCCCCACAGGAGGTTCCAGTGGGAGGCTGAACACTAACGGGAAGAGCAGCAAGCAGCACGAGCAAAAGGGGTGGCAGGAGGTCGATGTGGGGAACTCCGGATTATTTGCTCAGAGACTCCCAGCGATCGGACCCCGAGAAAGCACGAGGCGGGAGCGCGGCGAGGGCGTGCCACGGGGAGGTACGTACATCAGGGTTTCATTTCCCGAGATGGGGTGATACGGCGAGCGTTATGTTCTCCTCGGCGTCTCCCATTTCATCAGTATTCCCATCCACTTGCTGCAGATGGGCAGCGCTGAAGGCAGTTCAATCCCGATAAGGGAAAATTTATGGATTGGACTGCTTATCAGCTTATAGCATATTTCTGGAGATTGCAATTCCGCGGGGCAGCCACATTTTATTTGGCGGCCTTACTTACCGGGCCTAATCTCCCGGCGATTCTTCTCCCGCTTCTTCCTTCTGTGGGACGAACCTGACCAAAATTGCCGACGAAATTTCAACAGAAACGGTGAATTTGTCAACGTCTGAAAGTCGTCACACATGCATACACCTTCCTAACAAATCATTCTTTGTGTAATAAAGCTCTCGTACTCTCAGGCTAAACATCATGGAGCAATGCTACACTAGCCTGCTATTATTTACCACCCCATACTTCAGACTCTCCGGGTGTACATTCCTCATGCGCGGTACATCCTAACCTGCGACTGATTGTTGGTGATGGATGTTCCAGAATGGGAATTAAAGTCATAAACTCTGCTCAACAGAGACGTGGCAAATTAGATCACATTCTGCAGGCTTCGAACGTAATGTCATCAAGTGGCCTGGAAACTTTCATACAATTTCAGACGTTCGCTGAAAAGAGCACTAAAGGGATGAAGCATATACTTTTAGACAAGCAAATTCTACAGGATTTGCTTAGAGCACTGTTAAAGGCTGTTCGCCTTTTTCTCAATTATTTTTTTGGAGAATGATGATGATCTGTAAGCTTAACTTAAAAACAGTGTGGTTCTGAGAGGAAATCTGTATGCTGGTAACACCAGTTCACCTTAATCTGTAGGGTAACCTTTATCCGTTCTTTTTAACAACTATGTATTTAGGGATATCAAGTCGACAGATGATTGTTTCAAAGTGCAATATTTTGAAAATACACAAAATGTAGTACAATTTGAAACTACCGTCCATCCACTTGATATCCCTGGAAACCCTGTTTAGCAACACAACGGATATAGGTTACCCCGTGGATAAAGGTGAACTAATGTTACACAATTTCAGAAATTGAAATAACTATTTTCGAATAAAGTTTCCTTCCCAGCTCTTCAAGTCACATTATGCTAATATTAAATCCTTAATTTACTCAATACTTTGTTACAAGATCTTATGTATTTGTTGTTACAAACTTATTTTTTTAAAGTTACTTTCAAATTGGTTTTGTACTAATTAGGAATTAGATGGTTGTTATCTAATAAATCACCAATTTCATTTCAAATCACCAATTTCATTTCCTTTCATTCTATTTGATTTTAAGTCTGGGGTTTTCTTACCCTGGTGAAACTGATGAATAAACAAACATCTAGATGGATTTTACTAAAGAGATTCATGCGTGACAGAGAACCAGAGAGTTAAGTTGGTGTGGCCGACTGTAATGGTTTTATATCCCAACCCAGGGCTCGAAATTCATTTTTGGGAATAGGTGCACACAACCTAGAAAATTGGGTGCACCTAAATATTTTTGGGTGCACCACACAAAATAAAGTAGAATATCAAAATAACCTAATTGCAAACCTACTAAATTAGTAATTTGAACGGAGCTCTTCAGAAATCGGAAGTACTATGACAGTCATTTCATTATCTTTCAAACACATAGATGTCAAGACATCGAAGAATATGGTGTTTATATTATATACTTAGTATACTGACATCTTAACATACATATTTTTTAGCCTTTGAAAATATTTGGGTCACCTTGTGCACCCACAGAAAAAAATTGGGTGCACAGCTCCAATTTTGGGTGCACCTGGGTGCACAAAACCCCAGTATTTCGAGCCCTGCAACCCGTTGCCCGCACTACTGGCCTTCTGAGTTGCCCACTGCAGTGTGAGAGTAAGGCCACACCAATTTGATTATTTGGTTCGCCCGCTCCTATTTTTTGGAAGATAAAAAGAAATTACCACACCTTCCATTCTGCATATTTTCACTGTCAAATTACTATGAAGTCATTCAACAACTTTTCAGTATAGATAATTGGCCTAAGTGCCTTTAATCATCATCATCATCATGTTTAAAGTGCCTTTAATAGCTGCATAAAATGTGGGTATCATCATTGCAGTAAAACTTTCCGTTCATGAAGGATGAAAATACATGCATAGAAACTGTACTTTGCATGATTTTCGACAAACAGGGGCAGTCACTGTACATTAATATGATATTTGCTTATATTTTGAAAACTTGTTATTCTTTATGTTTTGTATTAGCCCTTTAACCCAGACAGTTTGCCAATTTTATTTCAATTTTTTCAACCTGCCGCTCCATATTTTTTTCTGAAGAGAACCAAGAAATTGAATTGGTGCGGCCTAAATCTGAATTATCATTGTGGTCACAGCCATGTGAGCAAAAAGCACCGTCAATGCTCAAAACTTAAATCTGACCCTAGGAGACTAAATGATATAAAGCGCAAGTCAAACACTCTCGGAATTCTGATAGGGGAGCTGAAGGTAGCATGAAGCCTTAGCCTCGGGTCGTGTGGTTTACTACTTTTTTCTATGCTGCTAAGCACAACACATTTCAAGGTGGCCATATGTTTTATGGGTATCCTGGGGATGGGATATTACCTGGGAGTCTGGATGGAAAATGTCAAAATATGGTTATTGAACTTCAACAAATGCCAGAACATAATTATCGCACAATCATAATATTAAGAAATTCAAAATAGTTATCATTCTGTAGCTTTTGGTACATTTCACAGATTTCACTTACACCAAATTTCAAGCTGGCCACACGTTTTACGGGTGTCCTGTGGATATGATATTACCTGGGAATCAGGATGGAAAATGTCAAAATATGGCTATAGAACTTCAACAAAAGCCAGAACATAATTATCATACAATCGTAAGATCATAATTCAATATAATCATCATTAGTAGCTTTTGGTCCATTTCACAAATTTTACTAAGTACACCACATTTCAAGCTGGCCACACACTTATGATGGGATATTACCTGGCAATACAGATGGAAAATGTCAATATATGGCTATAGAACTTTTACAAAAGCCAGAATATAATTATTACCATATGATATCACAAACATATTTCCTATAATGTGCCATTTAACTCCTCAGGCTGTTGTTTTTGTGTCTTCACCCCAGACCATTTGAAAAAAAAATTTTTTTTTTTACCTGTCAGTTGAATTCTTTTCTGAAAAAATCCGAGAAGGAACAAATGAATTTGGTGTGGCCTAAAGGAGGGCTGCAAGAATAAGTGATGGGACAACTGGATCAAGTGTTAAATCTCTATGCCTTTGTTAATGTCACCCAGGTTGAGGTGGCCAACATCGTCGTATTGATGAATCTGCCACACTTTTTGTTCAGGTCTGAGGCCACAAGTGGTTTTTACTGTTGCTGGTATGACAGATGGAATAAGGGATTGTCCATTAGTTGAGCTGGACCACCTTCTCCCTGAATGAAGACAGGGATGGTACAGTTGCAATGCCTGATGTACTGCATAAGTGATGGGACAACTGTGAATCTACCATAGTGTGATGATGGGAGAAGTAATTTGTTTTTCTGACACTATGACAGATAGTCGTGTGCTAAGAGAGGAAGGATAAATGAGCTCCTGGCTCGGGCGAGCCCCCATTTCATAAGGCACAAAGCCACACGAGACACTTCCATGGGAAACAGCCAGCCATGCTCGTAACTCTAAACCTGGCAGGTGTCAGAGGTCTGGGAGGGAATTTTCAGAAGAGGAGGAAAAGTTTAATGATTGATTGAAGACATATTTTGCCATACCAGGCTAAGTACAGGTCACAACAAGTTACATATTGAAAAGAAACTATCATTAGATAAATCCAACTTCTCCTCACTTTTAAGTTATAGTGGAGACAAAAGAATATGTTTTATGATAGATGGTTTGTCTAGTTGCACAGGAAAAAGCCAGCCATAAGGCCAACTCTAAAACTGGCAGGTGTCAGAGGTCTGAGAGGGAATTTTCAGGAGAGGAGGACAATTTTAATGTAGTTTTGCTCCCCATAAATATATGTACCAAGATGTATCAATGACGGTTAGACATTCATATAATAAGATACATGACTTATGTAATGTTACATCCTTACTTCATCAACAAAAGTCTGAAGTAACATCAACTCTCATAATTCCACCAGGTGCCATAATGCCGCCAGATATCATAAGAAAAAAATATTGTTACAGAGGCCTTCTCGGGATTTTCTAAAACACATATAATATCTTGTTGGCATCCGTCTGTCTCGGAAGACAATGGTAGGCAGACGGGTTTTTAAGGCGACCCGTCTGCCTGGCCTGCACTTGAGGTTTTTTTAAGGTGAAGGAGGGGTGTGCACGTCCTTCTCCACCCTCTCGTCCACTGGCGCACTAGTCCTACAGTGGGACCGCATGGCACGATCGTCAGCGCGTTGGTCTCAGGCCCGAGAGGTCCGGGGTTCAAATCCGCTTGCCGTGTCACCGATCTTGTGCCCTTGGGAAAGGCACTTTACACGACTTTCCCCACTTAACTCAGGTGTGAATGAGTACCTAGCTGCGGCTAGTGGCAGTGACAGGCCTTTGTGGTGGTAAAAGGCCACAGGGGCATGTTCGGGCATGACGCACCCGCCATGACACACGAGTCGGGGGTAGGAGGAACCCCTTGCATCCTTGGTCGGAAGTCCTCCTAGGAGAGGGAAACTCCAATAAACAAACCTGCATCTGCTGGGGCCGTCTTACACCTTGCATACATATAATATATAGTATTTATATCTGAAGTGTTTATATCTCAGGATTACTGATTCTGTATTGGTGCATCTCTTTAAATCACTTTAATTCTTCTTCTCTTCATGTAAGAGGAGTGACACTGGAAGCCACAGGGTCTTTCTTCCTTGAAAAATGCCATTAGAAGTCCAATAGGTGTGAGAACTCCCATCTTCAGTAAGGTAACTTGAGTTTCTATAGGTGACTGTAACTTGGGTTACTATCATTTTGCTCATTCCACATAATATAGATATTAGACTCTTGCTCCATCATCTCGGGCAACCCCCTTCTCGAGTTGTCTCTCCAATTTATTAGACCTTGTATTTGGGCCGTTCTTTAGAATCATGTATTTTTTTCTCCTAAGTTATACATATGGCGGTATCATATGGCATCTGGTGGAATTATGAGAATTGGTGTTATGCAGCTTAATATGTTCTGGGACACTGTAGTAAGAAAGGAGTAGAAACAGAAAGAAACAACATGCCGACACCCGGGATCGAACTTGGGCCACAAATCGCAAACCAAGCAGCGTAACCCCTACAGCAAAAAGGCTGATCAGCCAATTTGGTGGCTGTTTGGAGCTATCTTAAATTCCCCCTCCACTTTTACACTGTGCCAATGAAAGTTGACATGTTTATAACTTAAATTCATACTAACTGAAGATTCTGTTCTCGCTTTTCAGCTGTAGTGGAGATAAAAGAATGGATATCATGTTTTTTAATATCAATGGGAATCTAATTGCATTAGGCGTACTCTACAACAGACCTGAGTCAGCTTACGGATCTCCCCTATGTGGCAATGGGTGCACATGTCATTGTCGTATATAGGACTGTTTCCCATAGCCAAAGCTTTAGCCTGCCTAAGTGCTTGGCAAGGGACTGGCCCCTTGCTCCTCTATGCCAGGTTTCTCCAAGTTGCACAGTCCTTTACACTAAGGTCTTGTTTCTGCAGACTTTAGACTCAGTCCAGTGTTTTTTGTGATTAGTAGCTGTAGAGCTGATATCAATTAGGATTTTACCCTGGTAATTACTGACCAATTAAGGGCCATGTCTGCATTTGGGTATTTTCAGACCAGCTCCACTGAGTTGACTTGGCCGGCACGGCTGGTAGCGAGTATTCCCACTTAGCGACCAGCTCCATCTGACACGCGGCAGAATCGGTCCTCTGATGAGGTATGGTGTTTGATCGCTCTTTTCCCTGAGTGATATCTGGTATTTTGTGAAAAATTTCTCAACGGATTGCATCGTCGAAAATCGAGAAATCCTGAGATTTATTTTTAGAAAGATTTTGTGCTCAGTCTTGAGATTTTTCATTAGAATCTTGGGATCTTTTTATTTATTTTTAAGTCTCTCAAGATTCTTTGAATAGATCTCAAGATTTTTCCAGACCCCGTCAATGCGTCTAGAGAATAGATACTATTACTAATAGGTATTTTTTTTACCAGCTCCACTGAATTGACTTGGCCGGCACGGCCGGTAGCGAGTATTCCGACTTAGCGACCAGCTCCATCTGACATGCGGCAGAATCGGTCCTCTGATGATGTATGGTGTTTGCCCGCTCTTTCCCGTGCGTGGCCACGTTCCATCCCCGCGCTAACCAACTCTCTCCGCCGAACATGCCTCGGCATGTTAACAAGGTGATTGGGCTGAATTTTTAATGAAAAGGCCGGCAAGTCATGAAGTGTAAATCAGGGAGCCCCGAGCCTGCATGCTGATGAAGCTCACGCAGGCTGTTCAGCAAAACGTCTGAATGCAGTTGCCTCCTTCACCGGCCTCTCTGGGAACCTTGGCAAATTTTTTTTTTAGGGGGGGTGGGCGATCGTTAGGTCGATTCGCGATTTTTAACCGCGGGAATATTATGCTGGGAAAGGAATATATGCCGGGAAAGGAATATACACCGGAAATCGCCGATTTCGCCTAGCCCATACAAGCTTTCCGGTGTATATTCCTTTCCCGGCATATATTTTTTTTGCGGTAGGTCGATTCGCGATTTTTAACTGGAAATGTTATGCCGGGAAAGGAATATATGCCGGGAAAAGAATATACACCGGAAATTGCCGATTTCGCCTAGCCCGTACAAGCTTTCCGGTGTATATTCCTTTCCCGGCATATGCTTTTTTTGCAGTAGGTCGATTTGCGATTTTTAACTGGAAATATTATGCTGGGAAAGGAATATATGCCGGGAAAGGAATATACACCGGAAATCGCCGATTTCTGGCATATATTCCTTTCCCGGCATATATTCCTTTCCCGGCATAATATTCCCGGTTAAAAATTGCGAATCGACCTAACGATCGCCCACCCACCCCTAAAAAAAATTTGGCCAAGGTTCCCAGAGAGGCCGGTGAAGGAGGCTATGAATGCAGATATGCCAAAAATAGCAGTTCCAAGGTATTTGTGCCCAAATTGTACAAATGTATGTTGGCTGAACAAATGAATCTAAAAAAAAAACTTCTCCTGTCTTGCCTGGTTGATGGAGGAATCTTCTATTGTGCAGCTTAATTTTTTTGTGAAAATAGTTTCATCAGGTCGGACATCGAAATATAAAGCAATGTACATGTAAGTACCTGCTGGTTGTGTAAATTCTCCTATATCCTATGCCAAAAAGGAATTACTCAAACAACCAGATATGACTTTGGAAATGGTCAGAAGATGATAAATAAATCTGAAAAACCTTTCTCCCATCTTCCCTGATTGATGGAGGAATCTTCTATTGTGCTGCTAAATTTTTTGCTCAGCACCTACAATATTAGTAAGTTTTTAGGCTATTTTAGCAAATCATTCACAGAAACGAATCCCTTGCCCTTAGAGGGAAAAGAATCTGCATTCAGATATCCAGGTAATAAGATATGCCAAAAAGTTACTCAAGCAACCGGATATGATTTTGGAAATGGTCAGACGTTTCAAACAACATCTAGTTGTTTTTTGTCAGGGACACTGGGGAAATCTTGTTGGAGAGAGTTTTTATATTCTAGCTGACATTCTAATTGATATCCAAAAGAGATCTAGTTGAGGAACAGGTATCATGCAAAAGTGGAGAAAGACTGTGTCCAATATCATATCCAATTGCTTGAGTAACTGCTTTTTGCCGTATCTGCATGTCTGAATGCAGATTCTTTTCCCTCTAAGGGCATGGGATTCATTTATGGGAATGATTTGCTAAAATAGCTTAAAAACTTACTTATAGGTGCACAGCAAAAATTTTGGAAGGTGATTTTGTGGTGCAACCTTGGTCTTTAAGACCATTGTAGCCATCAAGACTGAGAGCATTATAATAACAGGCAGAACCAAGCTGAGTTGTCAAACTTTCTTTTGTTTGTTCAGCCGTCAACCTCCAGAAGAAAGCTCACAGCAACGTGCAATTTAAACCCCATTCTTCCCGAACCAAGGTGAACCGCAGAGCTGAACTTTCATGCTATGAACCGCAGAGTTTGCCCTGCCCATTGAAGACGGGGTTAAAGGGGTTAAAAGAAGGGTTAGAATTTTCATTCATTACCTCAGGCACTGACTGTAATGGATGCCTGTTATCCCCGGCCTATGAAGTCCAGCAGGGTACAAGTTAGACATGCCTTAAGTTGCTTCCAGGTGGATGGATTGACGTCAAAACTTGCTCGAAGCTCGGTGGACAAAATTGATCAAAAGGATTCTTCCAGCATACCCAACCCTCGTAATGTGGGGGAATAACAGATGGTAGACTGGATAGTGAGTTAGTAAACCCGCTTGCCTTTCCTTGTCTCACTCCCTACCTTTTTTCATTGCACATCTTTCAAGCCACACTGAATCTAATTGTTGAATCTCAGGAACAAAACTGAACAGTAGAAAAGTCTGTAGTCTGAAGTTCACTAAACCAGAGTCTGAAGCTGAAGTCTTTACTTTGGCACAGACTATTTCATGGAATGAATCTCTGAACAAGCATTTTTTTTAATTACAATAGGAAGCAGGCTGAATGAAAAGTCTAAGTGGAAACTATGTGACTCCACCCCCCACCCCTCTCCCCCCAAAAAAAGTCTGGGGTTGGCAGGTCTTACTAGGGTAAGGTCGGAAAACAGGAAACACAACTGTTTTTTATTGTCATGTACTATGATTTAAGTTTAAGTCCCAGCTTTCAGTTTCTCTTTATGTTTTCCTGTTTGCTGCATCTTAACCTTGAACACAGTCTGAAGACCATTGAAATGATTAGTGACCTTAAGGTAGCGTGCATAGTCCAGTAGTTAGCAGCCCTGCCTCTTGAACTAGAAGCGGTGAGTTCGATTCTGCCTGTGTTGCTCACCTGACAATGAAAATGGTTGCAGTCCTTAGGACAGGACGTGAAGCAATGGTCTGCTGCTCATTGTGCTTGTCGTAAGAGCTAGGGGAATTTCTCCAGTACAATGAACCTGTAAACACTGTGCATACTGTGTGTCCTCTCTGTCACGACCATTGGAAGAGTAGCTCTTCACACTGGATCAAGATCATTTTTCTTTCCTTTTCCTTTACCTTAGTTGTACTGCGATGAGAAACAGACACTGTCAGGCAGTTTTGTGGCATGCAGATCTCCAACTGGGTTTCTCATTTGCGAACAATTTGCCACTGTCGCATACTGTTAGACAGATAACATCGGAAAATGACTCCGGCTTTTCTTGTAATGGGATACAAACTGCTTCTTCATGTTGTACCACAGAGAAAGCTTGATGCTATCACAGGCCTCTTTATAGCAAAATTGTCCGGCAAGCGTCTTTTGGAATGATTTTATGTGCTTTAGATGATGTGTTATCTAAATCAGAATCTAAATGGCTTGTACCGTACATGTGCACTGTCACATGTATAACTCTCCAGTGCAGTTGTAGATAGCAAGAACTAGGTACAATGGGGACTGAAGGTCTGTCACACATTGCCAACCAATGCCTCCCGACCTTTTCCAGACTGTGGTTGGGAGTTAAGCCTCTGTCGTACCTAGCTTTAACCATGGCCTCCCAACCTACTCCAGACCATGTTTGGGAGTTAAGCACCTGTCACACATTGCCAACCATGGCCTCCCAACCTTCTCCAGACCATGGTTGGAAGTTAAGGCCCTGTCATTCCTAGCCAACCATGTTCTCCCAACCTTTTCCAGACCATGGTTGGGAGTTAAGCACCTGTCACACATTGCCAACCATGGCCTCCCAACCTTCTCCAGACCATGGTTGGGAGTTAAGCACCTGTCACACATTGCCAACCATGGCCTCCCAACCTTCTCCAGACCATGGTTGGAAGTTAGGCCCTGTCATACTAAGCTTAGACCATGGCCTCCCGACATTCTCCAGAACATATTTGGGAGTTAGTCATGAATGAGGCCATCTGCTGTTTGGAGTTGGTTTGAGAGATCTTTCAATGTCCTCTTTTCCCGACCAACTGGGAATTTCAACAAATTTTGAACTTGGGGTGTCATATGCTTGTTAGACCATAGGCGGTAGGCCATCGAGTTTTTGTTGAAATCAGTATTAGTTTGCTGTAATAAAAATCCTACTCTAATGAACTCAAAGTGTGTAGTCGTTCCACCATGGGATTCCCGAGAATCATAAACTATATTAAACATACACTTTGTACTCGGTCCACTGAAACATTCCCGAGAATCGTCATACACTTACACACACCGTGCACTCGGTCCACGAAAAGATTCCCGAGAATCGTACACTTACACACACTGTGTACTTGGTCCACGGAAAGATTCCCGAGAATCGTACATTTACACCAAATAACCTCCTTGATTTACACACACTGTGTACTTGGTCCACGAAAAGATTCCCGAGAATCGTACACTTACACACACTGTGTACTCGTCCACGGAAAGATTCCCGAGAATCGTACATTTACACACACTGTGTACTTGGTCCACGGATAGATTCCCGAGAATCGTACACTTAGCGGTTACACGAACTGCCGATTCCAAAGAATCGAACAGTTGCCGAAATCACCCGAAGTTTGCCGAACACCGACTTCCGAACGCTTTGGTGTTAGGAACAATAATGAATAGGTAGGAAACGCCGTTTCAAAAGCCCTTGTTTTCGGCGAAAGGCCGCAATGAAATAAAACGCGTCGATACTACTTATTATCTGGGTGTTACTTACTAGCTATGTGAGATTACTTGGGACACAACACCTAATAATAAAGAAGATATGCAACATTTTGTAAAGTCCGATTTCCGGGGAACAGCGTTACTAGCAGTACCATATCTGGCCGCTAGAGTCGCTGCTGCACAAGACTATTACATCATTGCTAGCCAATCAGAGAGACGCGAGACTCAGATTTCCCGCCAAAGTTTCAGTGAACCAAGTACACACCGCGTGTTTTATAGTGTAATAGTGTAGTGTATGATTCTCGGGAATCTTTTAGTGGACTGAGTACACAGTGATGTCAATGATTCTCGGAATTCTTTCAGAGAAAGTGTGTCAATGTATGATTCTGGGGACTATTTGAGAGGACCGAGTACACTGAGTGTGTGGAAGTCAGTGTATGATTCTCAGGAATCTCTGTGGAAAGAGTACACACTGTTTGAGTTCATAAAGTCTGATTTTAGTACGACAAAGTACATGTAATACTGATTTCAACAAATACTCGATGGCCTATCGCCTTTGGTCAAACCAGCCACGTTGAAAACTATTCTCATGTAAAAGCCGAGAAGTCCCAGATCCACCATAGAACCGTGGTTCTAACTCACTTTTCCTGCTGGTCACCCCTATTGGTAACGCTCTTGCCGGGTAGCATTTCCTACCCAGTCATTTATATGTAGTTAGTGAAGTTAGCCCTCTAGGCGATTCATCGGTTCGAGCAGGGCTTCGCGAACGCGTTCGAGCAAACTGCGAAACTGTTCTACTCCCGTCGGCCTTTGCGTGAACTATCCCGTGATCTAAATTTAGAACGACGCAGCAAACGGAGCTCGGCGTACACAGTGCGTCTTTCAAGCTAAGCATCTTGTTTACTATTTGATTTAATGGACTGAGTACACAGTATGGTATTAATGTATACAGTGTGTGTTGAGTACATACGTACAAAGATAGCAACAGCGATTTCAACAAAAACTCGATGGCCTATCGCCCATGGTTAGACATGCGATCAGTGGAGCAAACTTGAGATACAATAGTCTGAATTACAGGTTCTACATAAGGATGTACACACTCTGCTACCTAGCCAATGTGACCACATTTTGGTTGGCCTCTGAGGTCAGTTGTATCCCATTGACACAAGTATTAAGAATCCTTAGCATGAAAGTTCATCTGTGTTGGTAGAATACATTATAGAAATTGCTAAACTTTCTTTCCAACACTGAATTAATATAGGGACTTACCCTAAATTTTCGGCCGAACTCCGTCGACCTTGTTCACAGAAACCCTCTCTATCTCCAGCAGTGACGTCAGGAACACGCCACTTTATTAAGAATCCTGTTTACATGTAGTGACCACCTGTCCACATAGACCAGATAATATATAGGACCTATGAGGCAGGTCTTCTTGGGGTATAAAAGACTTACCATGGACCATAGTCCTCTTTTCACCCACGGTAAGTCCAATGGTCTGAACATGGACTTACTCAGGGAGGACTAAAGATGAACTTACTAGATTGATTAACACCTAAATTGGTGTTAAGGCCTTACTCAGATCTGACTAGTAGTCCACCAAAACTAACACCAACAGTTCTCAAACATGGCAAAATGGAATGGACTTACTCTGGGACTAACTACCCTCTATCTAACACAAGTAAGTCCACCTTCAGTCTACATTCATTCTCTTTTAGGTCCAAGGTTTACGCCCTGGATAGTTTTAACTGTACAAAGAAAATAATAATGGCACTATATACAGGCCGCCGACCTGAGTCTTCCCCCCAACTCTGGCATCGACCCGTCATGATACGGGGGTATTGGGCTGATCTCGGTGGCGTGGCGAGGTCCAGGGGTCAAACGAAAGACAAATGGACGCCATTTTGGCTCAGCACGACCATCGACAGAAGAATTTGCCGCGGACTGATGAGGGCCATTTGTAGTCTGCCCCGTTCGTTGCGTCGACCGCCGGATCGGTTTTGTGGGAGGCGAGTTTCCCAATTTGCACCAAAACGTCATCTTAGGCCAAGTAATCCTGTCAAAGCCACTGATAAGTACTCGCCTGTCCTTTGGCAGTCCCAAATCATTTCCTTGTTTTTCAGACAGTTTTTACAACCTATTGCAAACTTTTTGTCTGATCTGCACCAAAATGTCATGTTAGGCCAGTAATCTTGTCAAAGCTACTGATTAATACTCGACTGTCCTTTGGCAGGACTAAATTATTGCCTTGTTTTTTTAACATTTTGACATCCTACTGAAAAGGTTACAACATCTTTTTGTCTGATTTGCACCAAGACATAATGTTAGGTCAGGAATCCTTTCAAAGCTACTGAAATGTACTCGCCTGTCTGTACTTTGGCAGTACCAAATTATTTCCTTGTTTTTTTGACAGTTGACATCTTATTGCAAAGTTTACATCTTTTTGTCCAAAACACCAGTCTTTAATCCCCCTTTACAAATCAAGAAGTTAGTTTGGCCGAGTTGTCAGCGAGCTCTTAATTAGGAGGAGGCATGACCCTGATGCCTACAAACAAATGGCAGAGTTTCTTCGTCAGCATCAGGGTTATACCTCCTCGTAATTTAGAGCTCGCTGACAACTCGGCCAAGCTAACTTCTTGATTTGTAAAGGCCAACAATCCTGTCCAAACTACTGATAGTACTCCCCTAAATTTTTGCATTTAAAAAATCATTTTCTTGTCTTTCAAGTATTTTGACATCCTATTGCAAAGCTGGTCACAACATTTTCTTGTTTGATTTGCCCCCCAAACGACTGAGCTTAGTCCAGTATATCCTGATAAAGCCACTGTAAGCACTCTCTCAAACTTTGGCGACACAAAATAATTTCATTGGTTCTCATGCATTTAAAAGTCCTATTTCAAAATTCATAATGAGTTTGTCAGACTCTGTTGGTATTGATCTTCCATTTAGATCCAAGAACAGACCAATGGAATTGATGTGGCCTTCGGCTGATTTTGGGATAACGTTACAGCCAGGGATTAGTGTAGGTCGGGATGAGATCTAGACAGCTGAGGTGAAAGATGTTGACTTAAAAGCCTCAGATTAGTGGACTAGTTGGATTTTTGTTCGAGGAATCTGTAGCAAGGAGATAATGTCCACAAGGTACAAGGTATGGGTGGTCATGTCATACTTGGGCTTTGATATTGTTCAGTACGGGTGTTCTGGACCAGTTGATAACTTGGGTTATCACACAGGGTTCAACTGTTGTCACACTGAATTCCTTAAAATTATGTGAATGAGCTTAGCATATGCTGACTACGCTGCTATTCAAATAGTACCCGATTCAGAAAATTTAATTTTGTTCAAAGACACCAAATTTTCTCAACTTCTGGCACATTTTGCAATGAAAGGTGATTTCTTGGGTGTGTTAGGGCGGTCCTACCCATTGTCAGGCTGGTACCTCGGGTGATACGAAGTACACCATGTTGTATTCTATTTTCATCATTGCCAGGGAGATTATATATTAAGTTTGTCCTGTTGTTACAGGGCTGTTGGCAGCGTTGGTGTCATTTGATCAGAGAATCTATCAGAAAACAGAGTCTGACTCATTTTTGGCACTCCTGTATCAGATCTTCGGTTTCCACGAGGAATCATTATTATCCGACTCGCTCATAAAACGCAGATTACGAGGTCTGATATTCCACTCTAGACATGATACAAAGTTTATGACTGTTGCTGACGCCCCACTTCCACGATCACGACACGCTCAGACAAAACCCACCAGTTTTCCCTCCAGCAGGATTCAATTCCCCAACTGTTTCTGGCAATACCACAACAGCAATAATCCCCTGTAACCCATATAACAGCCCAATACCTTTCTAATTTCCCTCACATTAAATCTTTGCTGGCAGTCGACTCAGACAGCGTACTTCCATGATTTATTGTCGTGTTGCAGAGGAAAATCTCATTTTGACAGCATCACAGCTTAAGGCCTTATAAAATCTAACGTTATGCAGAGCTATACAAAAGGCAGCATTAGAGAAATATTCATAATCTTCATTGTTATTATATAGACTCTAAGAGTCTGTGTTTATGTTAGACTTTCACTGGCGGCAACCTGACAGCTTACATCAATGATGGATCGTGTTTTTTAGCTAGAAAAGTCTGACTCATTCTTATAGCAACTTTGCTGAAGGTTTTATATACATACAGAGATAAATACAATACCAAAAAGTATTTATTAGCTCCATTGTCACAGTTTTAATGTAGACTGTGTTGTACCTTTACTAGTGACAACTTGGCAGCTTGTAAAATAATGATGTATTGTCTTTCTTGCTTAACATGGAACTTCTTATTTTGATGGCATCAGAGCTGTAGACTTTATGGACTCTTACATTATACAGAACTAAATCATACAAAAGGCTTCATTAGAAAAGTATTCATAAACTTCATTGTTATTGTGTAGACTTACAATACACAATGCAGAGCTATGACAATGTGTAAGGCCACACTGACTTGATTTTATGGATGACATCCACACATACATTGATATTTGCCTGTTCTGAAGAAGAAAAAAATTGACCACATGTTGCACAAATTCGTTTCTCCAGGGTATCCTGTTTAGGTTCATAGCAGTGCCTCCAAGACAGATTGCAACGATGTTGCAGAGTTTTACAGCATGTGAAAATTTATAGCCTCCATCTTCGACATCCACTCAGCTGTGAACCACTCCTGAAATTGATGTACCAAGAGGTCAAGGGTCAGCCCATACCAGCAAAAGAATACATCAGCCAGTCTAGTTTTCACGGTCGTAAACTTACAGAGAAAACATCTTCTGGGTTTCTGTTAGATCCTTGTCATTTTGAGACATGCTAGAGCTTTCTGTGACTTCTGTAAGATCCTTGTCATTTTTTAAGAAGACATGCTAGAGCTTTCAGTGACTTGTGTAGGAGAGATGAAAATAGTGCAGCACTTGGCATGACATGAAGCAAACATGAAGGTCAAAATGTGAAGGTCAAAATGTGAAGGTCAGGATTATGGTTTGCACTGAAGATTACCAAGGACCTATTTTCTGAGGATTCTGTCAAATCCCTGTCATCTTTTAGACATGGTGCATGATGTTAGTTGACATTGTAAGGCTAGACCAAGACTATAACATTGGTCAGGGCAGAGTTAAATATCAAGGTCATGATGTCAAGGTCGGGGTTATGGTGTATAACATAAAATTACAAAGGAAGCCTTTTCTGTGGTTCTGTTAAATCCCTGTCATCTTTTACACATGCTGGATTATGTTCCTTGACAAGAAAAGGCTAGACTAAGTCTGTAACATGTGTCAGGGCATGAGCTAAATGTCAAGTTTGGCATTATGGTGTTCACATGACCTTACCAGATAACCATTTTCTGGGTTTCTTTCAAATCCGTGTCATTTTTTAGACATGGCCAGAGCTAAGCATGACTCATAGATGTGACAGGGAGAGTATGAAATCAGGCAGAAATTTGTGAAATCCATGTCCTGCTTGTGATTTGTGCTGTCCTTGGTACTGAAATTTGAGCTGTATAAAGTGTTTGTCCCACGTAGAAGTTTTTATTTATTGGATTTCCTATGTATGGATGGTATGGATGCAATTACACTGTAATTTTTAGAGAAACCACCAAAAATACAACATTATTCCATGAATAGTTTTATTTCATGATTATCTACATGATTATCACGACATGTAGCTGGCCCATTGGGGCATGAAAGCTTGAAATAAACGTTAAGGACATTTCTTTTAGGCTGTAAACTATTGCCCAATCTATCAACTTGTGACAAAACTACCTCCCTGGGGCACCATTCAGATACAAGAGGTTAAAACAAGTCTTTCTATTTTGGAGAAAAATACAGTCCTCTCTTAGACAAGTTTATCAATTGGCCATTTGGACCGCAGCAATAACACTGCACACTCCATCAAGCCATGACATTTAACTAATGGCACAGAGGTTCTTCCTACAGCGGGAACGCATCTCTGGGGACTTGGCTAGCTGTTTAGTCAATTAAGTTGAGATGCTCACACCTCCAGCTGCGACAGCATCTCTGAGTGAAATAGGACAATGGGCATATGTTACCACAATGGAGAGGCTTTGCACTGACAGGGTGCCACATGGAGTCCTTGTTGAATACTAAATGCTCATCAGGACAAATGTTCAAAGTCTGATTAATAATACACAGTTTTGCAACGGTCCTGTTTCTGGATAGGAATGGTTTCCGTTACAATTCCTAGTTATGAACTGCGACAGAGACAAAATTAGAGACAGCTAAAATTCTAACATCCTTGGGAGAGTATGTACATAGCATGACTGTATCTTGTCATATGTTGCTTCTTTTTTGCGTCGTTCCTTAGAATAAAGCTTAAAATTTATTTCGAAGTTTGAACTGTTTATCAAAGCAAAGATCTTGATACAAGCTATGCCTCTGATGGTTTCATTTCAAACTCCAGATTACAAGTTTACAAATCCCACCAACCACAAAGATGGGGGGAAAATGAGGTTAAGATAAGGGGAAACTTGGCTGTCTTTGTAAAGCCTTGAACGTCCAAAGCAAAGTGCTGTCAAGTGTTCAACATAAGACAGATCTTGTGTTTTGATAAACCTGCCTAAGACAAATGCTTCAGAGGGATGTCTGTGACCCGTACCTTGTGGCCCTGACCTGAATGAAGCACTCAGAGTCTCCACTGCTTTTATGTCAAGTTTGTGATGTCCCTGTGATGTTTTGCAGTGACCCTGTGTTTATGATACACATTTTGAACTAAAGACAGTTAGAATCCCTAAGTTCGTTGGAAAAGACCTTCCACTGCATTGATGTGAAGTTGGACGAGAATCTGTCTTAATTTTACATAAAACAGTGAGGGGGCTTATCTAAAAAGTCAAGGTTTGTCAGCTAGTTGTCCCTGATTCTTACGCTGTAACCCTAAGCTGCCTCTTTGGGCTGCAGATCTCCTCACCCTGTACCCCTCTAATGATGCAAGAGGAAGAGTTAGCCTGAAGTTCACAACTGGAAAGCAACACTAAGTGTTTTGATAAACAGCATTAGAGAAGACATCATGAATCACACTTCTGCTGCAACCCTGAGCTGCCTGTTTGGGAATTCAGATCTCCCAATCACTCCCCTCATGATGCCTCGGAGGTGAATTTGTCTTAATTTTACATAAGGCATCAGCGAGGGAGCTTGTCTTAAAGGAAGGCTAGTCTACATGTTTTGCTAAACATTGTTAAAGAAGAAAAATGCTTTATCCAGATGTCCCTGACTCTTACACTGCAACCCTGACCTGCCTGTTAAAGCTGCGGATCTCACCAAAAATACACCACCCTTTGTTTTCTGTCTTTTTTTCTTTCCTTTTTGAGAATTCAGATTAGTCCTCTTATTTAGGCTTTGGAGAAAAATCTGTCTTTCTACATAAAACAGCAGCAAGGCAGCTTATCTATAAAGGAAGAATAGTCTACATGTTTGCTAGTATAAGGCCCAAATGATTTGCTAAACATTATTAAGAAAGACAAATGCCTTTAAGTCATCCAGATGTCCCTGACCCTGACACTGCAACCCTGACCTGCCTCTTTGGGCTGCAGATCTTCTCCTCACCTCTTGTATGATTAAGCTAAGCCCTGTGATTCCAATTTGGCCCCAACAACATCAATTCTGGTCGTAAATAAACAAACGCCGTAAAGGAGAGAGGGGTCGAGCCCTTGCCATGAATTTTACAGGAGAAAGCTACCAGTAGTTTTGTGCCTCAGTTTTTTAAGTGATGCTGAACCAAAGTTAGTGGTGATTTGATCTTTACTGGCTTAATTAGAAGTAAAGCTTAATGAGAATAATGGCATTTTAACGGGTATATCGGGTATACTGCCTGAGTGACCATCTTTTGGTACCAGAATCAAGTAGCGGTGTTCAGGATTTGCTGTAACAGATATGATTTGAAATCTTTTACAGTAAAATGCTGTATTATGCATCATTTTGTAGGCTTGAGCAATGACATCTAACATGAATGATGATGGTAGCCTTTAATGTACATTTATGCCCTATTAGGCTAAGTACAGGTATGCAGATACAAGAGTTGTAATAAAGTACTTGCTGACATTGAGAGGACATGAATGGTTAAAGGACTCAATGCTTAACTGGAGAAAGAATGAATGAAGCAGTGTAACTCTTTCCTTTAATACATGCCATGATCAGTGAACTATGCCTTGTAATTTCCGGTTCTAAGAGCTGCAATCCTAGCAAGTACTGCATCATTTAGGCGCAGGAACATTCTCTCGATTTTCTTTGCATGGTTAACCTTACAGGTGTGAGGTAAACTTGCATGTGCATTATGCAGATGAGGCAAGGCATTTTTTTTTATTGTCCTGAAATTTGGAATTACTTTGTCGTTATTTCTGCATCTGCTGCACCCTCCTCCTGCTTGAATAACGCTAGTTCACCTTTATCCGCGGGGTAACCTATATCTTTTCTTTTCAAAAACAAGGTATTTTGGGATATCAAGTAGGAGGGTGGTGTTTTCATAGTTTGAAAATTTTACAATTTGAAACCAGCGGCCGGCAATTTTGTATCCCTAGATACCCTGTTTATCAACACAACAGATATAGGTTACCCCACGGATAAATTTGAACTAACGTCCCAGCTACAGTGTTAGGGTAGAAGCGTTGCCAGGTATCCAGATGTTCCTGACACACCCGGCAACCAAGGGCGGCGACCCCACTCCCGGGGTCACATAACTCACGCTCAGCTGCGGGAGGGGGGCAAAACCTTGATTAGGTAAAAACGTTTCATCATGTCGTAACCGTGATGTCATCCTGGGGTCAGCCATAGGCACAGATATAGGTTACCCCGCGGATAAAGGATAAACTAGGGTTACTGAGTTCTTAATTTTCTATGGAATGAAATTGATTACATGGATACATGATTAGGGGCTAGTAGGCTAAAGCCCTTAATGTCACACATAGCCAAAACTATCATAGGCGAGCTCCCAACCTTCTCCAGACCATGGTTGGGAGTTAGCCATGAGTGAGGTTTGGTAGGGACATTAAATAGCTTTCTGCACTTAAACGATGCTTGAATATCATAGGCGACAAAGGACGGGGTGGCTAGTGTCACTGCATGTTTGCAATTGGTTGGGTGCATTTTGTGAAAGAAAACTTTAAGATGCTGGTTGGCCTGGGATCCTGTAATGGAGATGGATGCTGCTCTATGTACCATCAGGTGCAGGCAGAACCTTAAATAACTTAATCTTTTGTTCGATATATACAATTTGATATATCTTTCATACCAACCAAAATGTAGAAATAACTTAAAGGTATACGTAATGCATCTAGAAGCAATCTTTAATACCCAGCATGTTTGTAATGGCTTAGAGGTACACCCCTCGTAAAGCTCAGTTCAATAGTCAAAACTCAGGGAAACACTCACAGGATAAACACACCCAGCAGAAGAGGAGATATCCCATGTGTGTATCTTCCCTTTTTACCTAGTCATTGTGTATCCTTCAGTCATACATTGGAATCACATTAGAAAAGTGTCCCAGTATGTGTCTGCTGTAAGACTGAGCTTTGCGAGAGAAGTCTCTGGTCAGTTCCCCCTCTCTGTAGGGGCCAACAACCGCTAAGCCACGCTAAACAACATTGCTTTGGGCAGACCCATAAATTGTGAAGGCAAATTCCTGCGCAGGGACCAATCCGGGTAAAACATTCATGAAAAGCGGAGTAACAGCTCCTTACAGGCAGCTGTGTGGAGGTCTCCCCGGGCATGTTCCCTGTGAATTATTTAGCCCAACACTTGGAACTACTGTGGAGAACACTCTTCTTCATCAATGCTGTATCAGATCATAGAAAGATCTTAAACCACAATGAATTTTTTTTTTTTTAATCATGATTTCAGCAATAAATTATAGAAATCCCAGTGTTCTCACCAGGATTTTTCCACAGCATACTTGGAACATCCTAATGCAACACAGCCAAAAGTTAAGTCAAGTCAAACATTGTAGGTGGTCTGGGAGAATCCTCCCCTTGAAAGTTTTAAGAATCATAACCCACAGAAACGCTTTTTTCTGTATTTGAGGGCAGCTATATATGTGGAGGTCTCCCCAGGCATGTTCACTGTGAATTTTTTAGCCCAACACTTGCATCTGCTGGGGAACAACTGCAGAGAAAACTCAATTATACAACCTTCATCAATGCTGTATCAGATAGATCTGATGTCATTTCACCTTTATCCGTGGGGTAACCTATATCCGTTGTTTCTAGAATTGGTGTATTTACTTTTGTAGCTAGGGATATAAAGTCGATGGACAGTGCTTTTAAACTGCAATGTTTAGAAAATGATGCAGATTGATTTACGTGGAAATTATTCCTTGAAGCAGAGAAATAAGACCATAGACCATTTTGTTGGCTTCACTGTACATGTAGTTTGTGAATTACTGCCCCCAACAAGTGAGTTTACTAGTCTGCCATTTTACTCTTGAATATTTTAACTTACAGTCTGAATTCAGCAGTGTGTGTGTCAAGCCAGTGAGATCCATATTCAAACCCTTGCCTCTTCTCCTTTGTTATTTTGTGGTGCAGCCTTTTGTAAGCACTTACGGCCAGCCATAAAGAGTTATCAAGCCTTTTACGGCGCTGACCCCCTGCATGGTAAGTGGCCAGAGATAATGGCGACTGTGAAATTGAAATCAGGGGAAACCCGGCGGCCCCAGCCTCCCCGCTAGAACCGCCGCTTCGATGATGTAAGGCGGCCGCGATCGCGTTTTATATCTATGTTAGCCGTAAACTCGAAATTTTTATGGCACCCAGGAACGGTTCATTCCAGGCGGGCCATAAAGTTGATGTGCCTCAGAGGTTTCAGAGCAAGAAATTACTTTCTTACTGCGATTGGGGAGTGAATTAGGGACATAACGTTGGGTGTAATATCCGCATGTAAAGAGAGGTTACAATAAACCCGCGTTCCGCACACATCCTGGTTTGACAAACCTTCCGTCGCATTTTCCAGGAATGAGAAATGAGCTAAGAAGACAAAATGTTTGCGCACAACTAGATATGAAGGGGAGTTTTGCAGTACAGCAGAAACTGAAACATTTATGAGATTGTGAAGTCTGATTTAACACATCTGCTCAAAGCTGCAGGCACTTCTGACAGATGCTTAGTGTGGATAGGTAGTGCGTTATGTCGTTAAAACTAAACTTAAAGGTATTTTGCAGCAAACATGCAGTGACCACTTTAAAAGTTGTTGTTTTTTACATGGTAAAACTAATGAAGAGAAATGAACACCTTGTCTTATGATGATACTACATGACTTGTCAAAAAGAGCATTTTTTGCTTCATGCAAACTTTATAGGGCATTAAGGAAAATGGAAAGAGGATGCTAGAGCTATTACCTGTATTCCATTTTCAGATCCACAAACATTTTGTATGTAATTTTATGCAATACCATTACTAATGCTGTAATTCAATGCTAGTTAAGTTGAAATATTGTAAAAAATTTTACCGAGTATCATTAAATGTCAATAATGCTAAACTTCAAATACAATACAGAACTGAACTTCCATGCCAGTAATTAATGAGAGAAGATGGTGACTAGGGGTGGGTAACGTACCAAAAATACAGGAACAGGTACGGTTCAGGTACAGAGAATCAGGTCCAGGTACGGACCTGAACCTGGACTTAATCATCTGTAAACATATCATACTCAAAGCAATGGTCCGTTTCACTAACAAAGGATTGTTTGGTGGAGTATCCAACGTCCATTGGCATGTCAAAATCCTATCTTCATGTAAACAACACTAATTGCCCGAGTCTGTTTTAGACCCAGTTTGACCAAGGAGCTTTTATCAGATAAAAGCTCCTTGGTTTGACTGTGGATACTTAGTTAAAATGACTTTCAACTCTCCTCTACTTCGCTCTTGTTGTTTGCTTGGACATTGTTAGCCCCAAAATATGTGAATGCCTGCCGGTACAAGTTTGTTCATTTTCGAATCAGTCCAACATCCGGTCCACTGATTTTTTTCAGATTCTTTTTTTCCCAGACCGGTCCAACACGACAAAAAAGTTTTGTACCGGTATGCCTTTCCGGTACCCACCCCTATTGGTCACAGACCAAAGCAGTAGAGCTAAGAATCCTGCCCAAATGCCTGTTTATTAGCCTGTTAGTCAGTCTGTAGCACCTTCAGCAGAAATGAGGGCAGTCTGTATACGTGCTGACTGGGAGTCAGGATGCTGCTTCTTTCTGTGTCTACTTGCCTTTTGAATGAACGCTGCAGTGACGCAAGCTTGACACAAGTGTAGTGAGGTACCACTTTAAGAAACCTGCCCAGCTGCCTGCCATTTATTTGCCAGTTAGAGTCTTTAGCACCTTCATACAGCGGGAATGAGGACAGTGTGTAGCGCTGACTGGAAGGAGTAATTACCAGTAGGATTCATGGCTGGGTGGTGGAGGCCCTTCAGCCGGGGGCTTTACACTAGATCCGTCACAGGTTTAATTATCCAAATGACTCCGTACGGAACACTGCTCGAATGCAGATGAGGGCAGAGCATTGAGACATGTTCGGGCTTTTCATTTTAGTGGGGCAGAGTTGGTAAGATGTGTAACAGTGGGGGGTTTAAGTAGCGTCAAACTTCAGCTGGACTCGGCTGATCAGCCTTTTCTAGCGCAGTGGTTTCACTGCTGGGTTGTAATCTGCCGACCAGGGTGTCGGCATGTTTGTTTCTTTCTGTTCTTACTCGCCCCTCGTATTTCTACAGATTGGCTGAAATTTTTTACAATTCTCTATTCAAATTCAGAATAACTTTTATGGTGGATTACAGAAGAGTTTTAGGAAATGCCAGAGCTTTTTGTTTTAGTGGTGCAGAGTTGATGAGATGGGCTGAAATTTGTTTTTTTGTACATTGCTCTGTTGGAGTTCAGAATATCTATAATAATAGTTTGTTTCCTTTTTTTTTAAAGTTTTGTCTACCTCATGCACACTTTAAATCATGATTCTATGTTACTGGCCAGGGCTTATGTGTTGTACTTTTGATTAGCATAGAGCTTGTAAATGTCAGTTCCAATAAACAGTGTAACATTTACTTAACCTTGCATTACCTTAAATGATGAATTGGTGCTAGACTTTGTAAGTGCACTTAATGTTAGTTCACCTTTATCCGTTGGGTAACCTATATCCGTTGTATATAAACATAGGGTATTTGGGGATCGTTAAGTCGATGGAAGGTAGTTTCTTATTGCAATATCTTGAAAATGTTGACATTTGAAACCCACATCATTCACCTGAAATGTCTAAATACCCAGCTTTGTAAAACAATGAATCTAGGTTACCCAACGGAAAAAGGTGAACTAGCATTACACACAGGCAGTGTGCTGGATATTGATTAAAGATGTAGAGTTTGTTAAGGCGGGTTGAAAGGATGAATGCTGAGATGCGTTTCTTCACTTTTTATTAGCCCTGTGGTGAAACCTGGTGCCATATCCCCTTAAAATGCATAAAGAAAAAGATGGATTTTGGATGCCTCTTTCTTCCAAAATCTTCCCACCGAGACAAGACAGCAGGCCAATTACCCAATAAAATTTTGCAATGTCTCCCATGATGGAAACCATTACAATGTGCTTTTCAACCCTAAAGCATTTGTAACCTGCCTTTGCAGCTACCAAAACTTGCTAAATCATCACTAATAGAATAAGGGTGCTAAAATAGGGTGTTAGAGAATAGATCAGAGATGCAAAGTTTGTTGGTGTGTGTTGATATGTGAATGGATTACTGCAGAAATGCGGTTTTCTTTGAAGATTTAATTAGTCTCATGATGAGGAATGCTACCTCAAAGTGCATAATTGTAAACTTAAGATGGATTTTGGATGCCTCTTTCTTTAAAATCTCCCCACAGAGCAGGATGGCCCGCCAGGTGTCCGATAAAATTGTTCAATGTCTCCCATGCTGGAAACCATAACTTGTGTACATGCACTTCATATTCTGCTACAACTGATTATAGGTCTAAAAGGCCTAATAAAAGAAATCAATCATTAGTAACAAATGCTGGTAAAGTTTGCCTGTATGCATCATTCTAAAGCTTTTCAGAAGTGACATGTACATTGTGTATATGACAATTGTCACTTGAAGTGCTCCTTGATCATGTTCTTGCTATGTTGTTGTATAATATGTGACTTCTTTCAGCATTCTCCTACAGCAGAGTACCGTCAGTCATTTATTCCTGACTGTACTCTGCTTTCCTTCCCTTTTGCCGGCGGTATTACCCGCCCTACTTATTACATATTAATGAGCTTGCCCTTATATGGGCAGTCAGCCGTTGGGGATCGGGCGTTGGCATGGTGAGCAAACAAAGTCATGGTAATACGTAACATGATTGGCTGATAGCTTCCCAGCGGCCTTTGCGAGACAGCTTCCGACAAAATGAAGCCCAAGGAAGGCCTGTTCTCTGATTGGTTGACAGCTTGTTTGTGGCGACAATCATAATACCCGTAGGTAGGGCCTGGGACAGCAGGGCCCCATAAGGTAGTGCCGTTGGGGACCGGGCGTTAGGAGGATGTCTTTCAGTAGTTGTTTTAGATTTGTCATTTCAAATACAGGCAAACTTTCCCAGCAGTTGTTGCTATTTGGGTGATTCATTTTTTCTCAGTCCTTTATATAGGACTATGTTGTTCAGTTCAGATTATGAAACCATTGGATGAGATAAATGAAATGCCAAATATCAGCTATTCAAGCAACTGGATACGATTTTGACATACCTAAGATAAATGAAGATCTTGGCATGTCACAGTGTGAGTATTTTCAGGTACTTTGTTGTAATGAAGTTAATGAGAATGGGGTTATAGCTATAGACAGTGGGGACATCATATGAAACTAGATCATAGGAACATCTGAAGTTGCGCTATATGTCACATGAAACTAGATTTTTAAAAAATCTGAAGATGCTTCCAGCCACTTTGGTGCTGACATTGTGTCTGACCCAGTGTAACAGGTCATGATGTACCCCTTAATTATCCTAGGGTACATAATGGTCAGGGTGTGTTCTGGGCCATTACACTGGCTTACTACTGCACACAGTACAATATGCGTTTCACTGTCACAGGTCTTCATCAATGGTGTCACCTGACTCTAACACTGCCAGTATGAGAAGTATCTAATACCAGCTCAAAAAAGGACAAGAAACAGTCATGCCTTCAAGTACCAGAGTTACCAACCTAGGATAATTTGATGTGTTAAAAAAATTATATTTTCCCAGAGCTATCATAGAGTGGAATTTGTTATCAATAAGCACAGTAGGGGCATCTGCGTTGGATAGTTTTAAAGAGAATTTGCAGATAGATGTTCCAAAACTAGATGTGACAGGTCGTTCATTATAATATAACCAGCTGCTGTTGCGCCGCGTGCCTGCAAAGCTGGTGTGTTACGCCGAAGGGCGGATATACCGACTATATAGATACAGATACAGAAGCTGGTGTGTTACACTGAAGGGTGGTTATACCAGCTATACAGATACAGATACAGTAGGGTTTGCTTGCTGCATTCTGCCATGAATGGAGACGAAATTAGAGACTGAATCGCTGGGAACATTCCACCCCATTGAGTCATCTCCCCCCTTTAACTGATAAGGGATCAGCCTTCAAAAAATGCGTCTGGCGCTCGGTACGGGGAGATTGACGTATTGTGGAGGGAAAAGGGAGCTTAGATGGGCAGATGAAGAAGTAAGTGATGTGTGGCGGCGATGGGAAAGGGCTTTAAGTGAATCCTTTGTTCCGACGGCGGGAAATGACCACGACCAAACGGAAATCGATAGCTTATTTGGCCGGCGTGTAAGAATAAATAGTGATAAATGGTGGGACAATGAAGATCAGGTAAATCAATACATTAAGAAGACATAAAATTAACAAAAAGTGAGTAATGCAGAATCAATGGCCGGAGTGTGGGGGCAGAGGCAATGAGGGGCTGAGCTGGCTTATCTTAATGACCATGGCGGCAATGCCGGTAAACCCGCAAACCCATGATACCTGCAAGGTGTTTCACATACATGTGGCCCCTGAGTTTTGTCCTGTCCTAATTCCGTGTTCGTATTCATTGTGTTCCTGCAGGTATTATCCAGTCTGTGATCTGAGAGGGGCCATCTAGGGCTGCGGAAATCGGCCGTCCATATCAGTTGTCGTCGGCGTCTCACCAGTGCTTGGCTATCGCGTGACCCAGACAGGACTAAGATGGAATTAACCGGAGTGTTTCTGGCCGTGTTGGCTCTGGACAGCGTTCTTGCCGTTGTGGGTGGAGCGGACGTGTGCCCCGAAATGTGTGTCTGCAACGACCAGAACAAGGTGGATTGCTCTAACAGGGGGCTGGACCAGATTCCCCAGGATATGCCCTACGCCTCCACGACTCTCAGTCTGAACGACAACCAGATCAAGAGCATCCAGGAGGACCAGTTTGTGAACCTGAAGTCGCTGGAAGTGCTGCACCTCTACGCCAACAAACTCACAGACATCCACTCTAAGGCTTTCAATGGCCTCACGCTGCTCAAGCGGCTGATTCTGTCTCAAAATCAGCTGAAGGAGCTACCGTTGGGGCTGTTCGTGGGCTTGGAGAATCTAGTCTGGTTGGATATAAGCAACAATCGGCTGCAAACTCTGCCGCCGATGATCTTCAAGGACCTGTTCTACCTGGAATACCTGGAGATTTGGGGCAACCAGTTGAACTACTTACCTGAAGAAACCTTCAAAGGTCTTGAGAACCTGAGTTTGCTCATGATGGGGCAGAACAACTTCACGCGGGTGCCGAGCCTGGCTTTTCGGTACCTCCCGAGTCTGTCCACGCTGAAAATGGACGGACTTCTGCTCGGCAGGTTAGACAACGAGGCTTTCCAGTACGTCACCATCCTGAGGGAACTGTACCTCGGGGGGAACCAAATCGCGTCGATCGGGAACGACACTTTCCGCAACCTCCTCAAACTGGAGTCCCTCGACTTGTCCAACAACCAGCTGCAGACTCTCACCTTGAGCGAGAGCGCGCTCCCGAAGCTCCGGATTTTCGACTTGCACGACAACCCCTGGATGTGCGATTGTAGGCTGCTCTGGCTGCCTGGGTGGCTGAAGGGGCGTAGCTTGGCCGACACGGTTGTGACGTGCGGTCAGCCCAAGCCGCTGCAGGGTAGGAGGTTAAATAACGTTGCTCTGGAGGATTTAACCTGTCCGCCTCCTGTCATCAGAGTACCCCCAAACAGGAAAAGCGTCAAGGAAGGGGCGTCCATCGCTCTGCCGTGCGAAGCTAAGGGAGACCCGCCGCCTACGGTGAGGTGGATTACGCCGAACGGAAAGAAAGTCACTTCCTCTAACAATGACCGCATGGTGGTCCTGGATAACGGCACCTTGTTCATTTCCAAGGCTACCCTGGATGATAGGGGGGACTTCACGTGCATCGCCGAGAATGTAAATGGTCAACATGACAAAGCTACAACTAAACTATGGGTAAAACCGAAGGGTGGCTTCATGTGGTCGCCCACGAGCGGGAAGACGGCCCCGAAGAAGGGAGAAACCACGTCCTCGCGGTTCCTTTGGACAAACGTGGGGATCGGGATCGGCTCCATCGTGTTGTGCGTGGTGTTGCTGGTGGTCTGGAAGGTGATGAAGAAGAGGAAAACACACAGAGACCGGAACGTCGACGCGAAGCCCATGACCATGCGGAACGTTACCACGGTTTCAGGGGTGAGCGAGGTGGGTTCGCAGTACGTGAACCTGCCCGTTGGCTCCGGGATGGTCACCATCGACAGGGCGGGCACCATCGACAGGAACCACCACCGCAACATCATCGACGGCACCATCGACATCACCCAGGACGAGAAGCCTCCCTACACCATCACGAACGCCGACGGACTGGGACTCAACCACACCACAATGAACACGTTCTCCATGCCGGACATACACCAGCACAATAACGAAAGAATAAACTCCAGTCGAAGTTTAACAACCTTTTCCACCTTTGATAACGCAGAGTCAGGAAGTATGGTGGCGACAGTATGATATACCCTTTGTAACAAAACAGATGAAGAAAAAATGGCTATTTTGTTTTACCGACGTTTCGTGTGCATGTGTGAAATAAGAGCTGTAGATATGTGCTTTCCGATTGGAATGATATTGTTAATTATACCAACTTTTATACACTATAGTGAAGACCTTACCCTAATAAAGATGAGGGGAAATATGTACAGTGGACAATTCCACTGTCAGGGTTTGTTTTGCCCTCATCCATCGACTCTTTTTACAAAAGAATACTCTCTACATGTGGCAAACAAAAGGCCACAAAGTTGTTACAATTTGGCTCTGAGAGACCTCAAGTGTTGCAAATATGTCAAAGTAGCAAGTATCACGACATTGCGCATTTTCCTGAAAATAAAGGGCAGAAAAGGAAAACTTGTGACTTTTTGTACGATTAGTAGCAGGGTATGTACACGTGTACAACACTGTCACAATTTCTTTGTATAAAGAATGGTAAAATCATTACATTGTTTACTTGTTACAATTGGAAGTCAAATGTACCAATTTAGAGTGAAATGGGGCATTAACACAAACTTTAAGGTTAACTGTTACAAAGTGACCAGTCAAACTTGAGTATACCTCCTAAGGCTTAGGTCACATTTCCAAACCGGGGCCCGGCCGGGATGTTTTAAGAAACGAAAAAATCAAATCATATTATCTAGAAAAATACACAAATTATGCCCTTGAAACTTATTTTGTGTATTTTGATGTCATTGTTATGTCATTCTTTTCCCTCCCGAAAGCTTCCCGTCCGGGTCACTTTTTTGAAATGTGATTTAAGCCTGAAGTGAATATCTCACTAGGCCCAGCACTGATTTGAACCCACTTAACGAATGTACATGTAGGGTGCAATTTGATGCAGTCCTTTGAGATACGCGGTTGACCATTCAGGCTTTTAACTTTACTTTTGTTATTGCAACTAGGGGTGGGTACCGTTCATTACAGAACATTCAGGTACAGGTTAACTGTTCAGGTCCAGAGGAGCGGGGCCGGACCTGAACCTGGACCTAATTGTGAAAAGTTGTGAATAGGCAATGCCCAAAACAATGGTCCCTTTTGCTACAAAGAAATCAATCCGGTTGAGCATCCGACTCGCACTGGCGTTTTGAAATAAATAATTCGTGTAAACTCTGTAAGTTAAACTGTAAAAAGTCTACAAACTCAACTCGAACTTCTCCACTCGTTATTTTCTGGACCCAGTAAGCACCAAAATATGTAAACCCCTGCCGATATAATGTGGTCATTTTCTACTCAGTCCAAAATCCGGTCCACTGATTCTTTCCAGGTCCGTTTTTTTAGACCAGTCCAACAAGAAAAGATGGCTTTGTAACCCACCCCTAGTTTCAACAGTTTACCACTGGTATGTGTTGCCCTGAAACCGAGTTTCACTGCCAAAAATAACAAATGCATAAAAAGGCACCAACACAAAGTACAAAGGTCTGCTTGTGTTCAGAGAAGGCTGTGATTTTTTTCTGGTTGTCAAGACGAATGTTATCTCAAAATTTTGTGAAAGTACAATGGGTATGGATTCCAAAGTACATGTAGACTCGATAAGTGCTAATGTCCACTTTGCATTGTTGGGAAACAGAATTTGGAAATATTAGGGTTATCTCCTTACTTTTGTTTGTGAAATTGATACACGTACACAAAGGGACAATCACATGTTGAGTATAGACGATGTATGTAAAAAACTGTTCACAGAAACTTTTTTATGGTCTTTGATGCGTCCATTTTGTAGAACATGTCCTTGAATGTGTGACCTTGCCAACCAAGATGGAGGAATAAACTGTGCCAGAAGAGGTCAGGAATTTTACACCATCAGCATTTTGTAATATGTAAATGTCATCAGGAAAATCTTCCTTGGGTTATTCTTGGGAAAAGTTTCAAGGCCTCTTATTTAGTCCAAACAAGAGAGAATGAGAAATAATCCTTCCGGTCTTGGTGTCGAGCGGAGAATTTTGATAAGAAATGGCTTTAAATGGTGGCCCTGTATGTATCGTGGTCTAACTCCTTAAAAGAAAAGAAAAAAACACACTCGTGATATAAGAAGGCCCTGGAGAAGACAAATTAATGGACAATGTACATGTACTCTGCATTCCTTCTTTCCAAAGTGTGTGAAATATAGTTGAGAATTATATATTTTCATTTGCGCTCCGTGTCACGACTCGTTTGTTCTTGTCTGTTGATGTTTATCTACTTAGCTGTTTAATGACTGCTCTTCTTAAGCTAAGAGCAAAACCAGCCGAACGTGCAATTTGTCCGTACGTTTTTATGGGAGGCCACGTCCGCCACGTACTTCTGAAAACGTTCAGGCTGTACAGGGCAGGCGGGTCACCCGTACTGGCACATACGGGAGGCGAATCCGCAGCCCGTTGGCACACATAGTTTTGCCTGCACGTAAAGTTCTACGGCGTGTCTGCGTGCTCCAAATGCGTCGGATTCCGTACGGGTTCGTACGGAGGCGGTACCCACCACTTACGGATCCCAAAAGATTGCCCAGTGGACGTTTTGGCACGTAGGCAGCACGTATTTGCACGTACGGTCGAATTCCCCCAAGTAGTATGCGTGACTAGAACAAAACATGGCCCCAAGGTAATATTTAAAACTTAAGATCACGTTTAGAATAAGAAAGAACGAGACTTAATCCGAAGGCGCAGTGTGTTTCAAAAGTTAAGCCTATAGTGAGCCGTTTAGATGATAGAATTTGCTTCCAAGAAAAAACATTGTCTTCACAAAGAGTTCACGAGATAAGTGGGATGTTTACAAGAATCTCAACTACCGTATGACAGACTGAGAGATGTTCTTAAGATATGCTTTAAATCTTTACATCACATTCAGCAACAAAAAAGAACGATGCTAAGATCCGAACGCCCAGTATGTTTCAAAATGTCGGCGTAGTGAACCGTTCAGATGACACGCTTTGCATCCCAGAGAAAACGGTACGTTTGCAGTTTATAGTCGCGGCGACTGTTCTTTAAAACTATCCAGAGAAGATGCCCCTTCTGTGCTTGGTGATAATAAGTTCCACTCTACGATAGTTCTGGGAAAATACGAATTGTTGAACACATCAACCCTAGGTCGGCAACTCTGATACTTGCAGGTATGGCAGGTTCACAAGAAGTTCGGAAGAAAAGCGCACAAGAATCATTCAACAACCGTAATACACCGGCTGGACAAATAATGAGCACGGACACAAGTGGGGCATGTTTCCGTACTTACTTCCGTAATTTCCTCGGGTGTCCAGCCCATCATCATCATCATCGGTCGGCTAAGACGCAGGCGACTGTAAGTTTCTTCCATGCCCTTCTGTCGGCAGCTAGATGACGTATCTGCTTTGCAGTCATATGATCATTAAAGTCTCCTAGGCAGCCCAGTGTGTTTCAAAATGCTAGCGTAGTGAGCCGTTTCGATGTTCACAAGATGTTCAAAGTACGTTTGCAAGAAGTTCACAAGAAAAGTGGGACGTGTACAAGAACGTCAACTACCGTAGGTAATACACCGACTGGACAAACAATGAGCTCGGAGACAAGTGGGGCATGTTTCCGTCTTTACTGCCGTAATTTCCTCGGATGTCCAGCACAGTGTGTTTCAAAATGCTAGCGTACTGAGCCGTTACGTTGTTCACAAGATGTTCACAGTACGTTGCAAAGTTCACAAGAAAAGAGGGACAAGAAATGTTAACTACCGCAATACACCAGCTCCACAAACAATGAGCTCAATAACAAGTGGGGCATGTTTCCGTCTTTCCTTCCGTAATTTCCTGTGATGTCCAGCTCAGTTATCAGCGCTCCCCAGCCGCCCTGAGAGTCCCATCCCTCACACCTGGACATTAACCCCCCGCCTGACCCCACCCGGACCAATACTCCGGTACCCCCGCTGACAAATGGCCGAAGGAAGAGGTCTCTGTGTCGGGTCAAGTTTCATAAATCACCTAATAATATAGGTTGTTGAAGCATGTCGTTGGAATAGAAAACTTCTGACCGAGTTAGTTTATGATACAGATTGGTTATGCTTTTGAACGCATGACGTTTTCATCATCGTCATCATCATCATGTAAGCCGGATGTAGAACAGGGAAACGCATGGGAAGCTTGTCCTGTTTTCATCGTCGCCACCATCATCATCATCATCTTCATCATATAGCCAGATGTAGATCATCATCATCATCATCATCATCTAGCCCGATGTAGATCATCGTCTTCATCATCATCAGAATCATCATCATCATCATCATGTAGCCAGATGTAGATCATCATCATCATCTTCATGTAGCCCGATGTAGATCATCATCATCATCATCATCATGTAGCCCGATGTAGATCATCATCATCATCATCATCATGTAGCCCGATGTAGATCATCATCATCATCATCATCATCATGTAGCCCGATGTAGATCATCATCATCATCTTCATGTAGCCCGATGTAGATCATCATCATCATCATCATCATGTAGCCCGATGTAGATCATCGTCTTCATCATCATCAGAATCATCATCATGTAGCCCGGTGTAGATCATCATCATCATCATCATGTAGCCCGATGTAGATCATCAGAATCATCATCATCATCATCATGTAGCCCGATGTAGATCATCAGAATCATCATCATCATCATCATGTAGCCCGATGTAGATCATCATCATCATCATCATCATGTAGCCCGATATAGATCATCAGAATCATCATCATCATCATCATGTAGCCCGATGTAGATCATCATCATCATCATCATGTAGCTCGATGTAGATCATCATCATCATCATCATCATCATGTAGCTCGATGTAGATCATCATCATCATCATCATCATCATGTAGCCCGATGTAGATCATCATCATCATCATCATGTAGCCCAATGTAGATCAGCAGCAAGAAAAGTAGACTCCAAGCAGATGTGTCGGCGGACGAAAAAGGAAAAAAAAGCCAAACAGGGACAGAAAAGTTGCCATGGGATTTCAGTCAGTCTTTTGCAATCTATCCAGCTATCCGCCGGCCAGTCAGTTCACTCCTACTAGACTTTTATTCCTAACTTGGCCAAAGTCCGGATCCCCTACTACTATTCGTCCCGGCGGGAGTCTGGTAGAGACTACAAGAGAAGAACAATGAGAACAAATTCAGGAATCTGCCACAGGCCAGCCGTCTTATCTTATACTCTATTATAAAGTCATTTATGTTTAAAAAAAACGTGGGGCTCATTATCAGCCTCTGCTTCCAAATACAAAGCCCAGTCCACAAGTAATCTACATAGAAACACCAGATAGATCTATTATACAGTACCTACCTTTTTTGCGTTGTCGTACAAAATCTGTGTGCTCCCTTGCAATAAGCTTTCGGTGAGTCTGCAAAATTATTTGCGATTGATGAACTAACTTCGTTACCGTGACGAAATAGCAAATAATCTAGTTTCTACCGTAGCGCAGGTGTACCACAGGTGAGTGAACACACACACAGGGCGTGATTCACAGGTGTAGGGTAAGTACTACAGGAGTGGTCTCTTCATTCGACGCTTGGCACGACACACAGGAAACAACAAGGTCGTTGTTTCAGGTAATGAAATGTTTCTGTTAATGAGTTCTTGCATTTGGCGAAAGTAATTGATGCTTGGTATTTTGTATCTAGCAGTTCCATATAATCACTTCTTAGAACTATGTTTTTTTTGTGTTTCGGAACATTCTTTCTAACCCATCCTTCTTCTTCTTCTTTGAAAGCCCACATTCTTCATATAGAATATTCTGAAACAGATAACACTTGTGTTGGTGTTTCATTATTTGTGTGAAGAGTATGAACGCATCGAGAGGGAGAACTGCGTAGGGGTGATGCAGAAACAGAGATCTAGATTACTTCAATCTGTAAAAGCAATCTTAAATCCTAGCGTTGGAAATACGTACACGATCACCTCACTTTGTATTGTGTTTGTTTGTTTGTTTTGAGTAACACTTTCATGAAGTTTATCTAACACCACCGCCACCGGTCACTCCAGGGCAAGACCTTCACTACTCCAGGCCTTATACTCCGCGATTGTTCTTGCCAAGTATTGCATATATAACATACACATTATCCACGATCTTCGGGCGTATCACTGGATGGTCGGCCAATTTTAAGATTGGCAGAGGGTTGCGTGCATTTTTCACCTGAAAACCTTCACATATAAGCCATACTTTGCAACTTGTACAGTTGTTGTGCAATAAAGTTATTATCATTAGCGAGGCTCGGGCGATTGTCGCAGACTCGTCGTCCGATCGATTTTCGCCAAATGTGACAGTGGTATTAGAAGTACAAACAAGCAAACTAACAACCCAAATGGGTATGTAGCCATGGGACCCCTGTGGTCGTTTCTGCCCGTAAATATTGATTTTTCCATGCATACTTTTCTGATGTATGTATCCGTAGATCCCCGACACTTTGCTAATGTATGTATCTTGATATCTTCAGCGCTTTGTTGACCATGGATCGATCGACCGCAATTTACGGATGTTTCCAGCCATTGATTCTGCAGACTCACCTGCCGTTTGTAGCCATGAGGCTCTGGATATTCGAATGGTGTGTGTAGTTGCACATTCTTCATTTCGCACTTTGCTAATAGACGTAACCATGCGTAAGTACGAAGGACTACAAAGACCGCGTGGTACAGTGGTATTGTGTTCGCCTCGTGACCGAGAGGTTGCTGGATCGAATCGCCTGCCTTGCTGCCGATCTTGTGCCCCTGGGAAAGGCACTTTACACGAACTTTCCTCACTTTACTCAAGTGAAAATGAGCCGTCCCTCGGATAGGACGTTAAATGGAGGTCCCGTGTCTGGGGAGAGCCATACCCCGGGCACGTAAATGAACCCGCCACATGTGCGATGGTGCGGTGTGAGCGGTTCAAAACCTACAGTTCCTTGGCCGCACCTGGGGTAATTACTGTCGTATTGAGGTCAACTGAGTGGCGCCGAATGGCAGCTCGCTCCAGACACTTGCGACAGTCGTATTGAGGTCACCTGAGTGGCGCCGAATGGCAGCTCGCTCCAGACCCTTGCGATTTAGCCCCGCCTATTGTAAGCTCCTCGCAATTCAGCCCCTGGCTGCAAAGAGTGAGTAGTCGGCCCACCCAATAACAACAATAACAATAACAAAGACAAGACTTGGAATGGGAATGATCTATTTGTTAACCCTTGTGGTACTGGCAAATTTTCACCATACATTTTCCTAATACTGGGCGTTTTAGACCCTTTGGAAAGAAGGGGTACTGTTTTCACTATGCTAATTTTTTTGTAAAGTAGAGACCTTAAGCTTTGTAATGATGTATGACTTTAAATTTATAGGGTTATCTGGAAGGAAAATAACAAAAAAGTAGCATGGTAAAAGCAGTACTAACATATGCTTCCCGACATATGTTGGGCGCAGCACTACACATCGCAGCCTTTAGGCTGAATTGTGTAACACATAACAAGTATATTACAATCAAATTTTACAATGCATTACAAACTCACATAAAACCTTTCTAAATAAAAAAACCCAATTAAGACGAATAAGATATGCCTAAAAGACTCATTTTCTTAGATTTGCTGGATATACATGAGTTATGCCAGGCATAGAGATCTGGCAGAATCGCCGATCCCACGTACCTGTAGAGATCCCGATCGGAGTCTCAGTCGACGGAGAGTCCGATCATGATCAGGGTGATAGGAATGTGTTAGGGTGGGCTCCCATTCATAAATCCTGCACTTGATATGAATCGAAGTGGTAAACTTATGACGATCTTTCAGAGGATGTCTTATTAAGATTTGCAGACTCCGATCGGGATTTCTACCAGCAGAATTGGTGGTTCTACTAGACTGCAATATCTATTCTCTGTCTCTTCATTCACACTCACACACACACGCACACGTACACACACTGGCGCGAGCGCTCACACGCACACGCACATACACTGACACACACACACACGCACACATACACACACACGGACACACACACACACACACATACACACACACGGACACACACACACACACACACACACACACACAGGCACACACATACTCTTATAAATGCCGCGACCATATAATATTATACATGTAACGTTATAACGTTATGTACATATATATCACACACATAGTGATTATTACATTATTATATATATGCAGTCAGCGGTCCGACGCATTTTGCTGATTGCAAATCGCCCATACTTTATTGATCTATGCAGTCCAAAATTCTACACTTCACACTTTGCTAAGTGTGCGTACAGCCATATATCGTTTACACCGCCCTGATGTATGCAGTCGCAGATTGCCAGCTAGTCGAGAAACGTTATCAGTTTCTCTCCCTGCAGAAATACGCGCTAGATTGCCCCCATGATGAATCGGCGGGTCCCCGTAAATCAATATGCTGAAATATCAGTTCTGTAATATTTGGAGGAGGCCATCCATTTCCGCGAACACTCGCGAACACCGTTGTCAAACACGGCACGTGCGACTGATCACGAGATCGCGCCTTGGGCGAAGGTTTCAACTTCTTGGAAATGATTTTTACAGAGCGGCGTTTGGAAGAAAAATATTTCAATAATTACGTTGATTTTCTGTTAGTTTTAGTTAGACATGGTCCCACAATTGCCGTTATCAAGCACTGCACGTACGACTGATTATGATAACCTTGTATGAAACTGCCAACTTCGCTGAGATGATTTTTACATAGCGTCGTTTGCAAGGAAAATATTTCAATATGTAACGTTATTTCTAATGTATTTTATAATTCGTTTCAGTTTTAAAACCTGGGCCCCACTAACACCAATCATGTGCTCGACGGTTCCAACTCCTCGAGCGTCGTGTGAACGAACAGTTTGACATAAAGTGTGTTTCGTCTTCCTCCATGTTTGACGTGCATTGTTTGCAAGTTCTTTCACAAACAGGTCTTGTCTCAAAACCCTGTCCATATTTCAAGAGCGGGAGAAGTAATTCTGATTTTACTAGTTGATGATAACACGACTAGACGTAACAGTCCTTAAACGCAAGAATGCCATCAATATGTACATTCCAAGCAGAGGTTAGGCTCCGGCAGTTTTTAAACGCTTTTATGCGTTTTGATCGGTCTTTCTATTTTGTACCGTTTTGCCTCGCGGCCTAACCAAAAAAAAAAAAAAAAACAAGTTTCGAAACAGAAAGCCCGATACAAACGCCTAAAAACGGCAAAAAACAGTCGGTGTTGCTATACAACCTCTGCTTGAGGTACTCAATATGGCTTTCCGGAGTTTAGTCAGACAGCGGCGACGAGGCTCCTGTTTTTGACATACGGCCTGCGAGAAAACAATCCATAGCGGGCCGGGAATTTATTTGTGTAATATCGGAGATGGAGAATCCATCTTGGTGATTATTGGAGCTGTCCCATTTGTCCCAACACGATGATATTGAGCCGTTCCGAGAGGGAGTCAAACTTCCGGCGGGTCCCGTGATCATCGGCAAGACGCATCACTCCTGTTAAGACTCCGTCAGTTCTGCCATGCTTGTTTTGCGAATACGTCTTACTAGTATTATAATATTGCTTTTTCTGGATGAACTACATGTAGGAGCCTCTTATATGAGGGTCTCCGGGATTTTAGATAAGTAAAGCTTGAAACAAAAATGGTGAACTAGTTGAATTGTAAATTCCAACACAAAAATTGGACTCACCCAAATTTTCAACTGAACAGCACCAGTCTTTGTCAAGGGATGAACAATCTACTGCTGCCGTGACGTCACGTTATGAAGATAGAACAGTGAGCACATAGATAATAAGTTACAGGAAGTCTATAACAAAGACTGGTGCTGTTCTGTCGAAAATAAGTCCAATTTATGTGTTGCATATTACATTTTAAGTAGTTTAAGAATGGCTTCTACTGATGAACTTTCAAGTTAAAAATGGTGCACTTCCACATCGAGTGGGAATGATACTTTGCTCGTCATTTTCTTCAACCGGTAAGCCCCAAAACGTATGAATACCTGCTTATAAGGTGTTTGTTTAAAGTACATTACAGTTTATAGATTCTATAAGCAGGCATGAATGGGTGTTAGAATGACTTCTACCGACACAGATGAACTTTAAAGTTTAAAATGGTGCACTTCCATCTTGAGTGGGGATGAAGACTATAACACTAACATCGATTGACACATCTGACCCACTTGTCCTGCCAAGCGTTGCCGTACAGACGGACCACTATAGCCTTAATCCCTCACGCTTATTTCTGTAGTCATCAGACAGCTGGTGTAACGTTACATTGCTTCTATAAGAGTCATCATCATCATCCGGGCGTGCTGGTTGTACAGATGGACATGACTCTCTTCCTCCCTCCATCGTTTCCTTTCCTCCATTGCCTTGGGCAGATCTTCAGCCGAGCGTCCTGCCAAGCGTTGCCGTACAGACGGACCACTCTGGTCTTAATCCCTCACGCTTATTTCTGTAGTCATCAGACAGCTGGTGTGCTTCTAAAAGAGCCCGAATCTCCAACTGTAGCTACAAGTAATGACATTAAACAATTTCAAACTTAGAATAATTCATGGAAGTCCTCCCATAATCTTCCTCATTAGTGCTGAGTGCCAAGCAGAGAAACCAGCATGTACAATTTTTAAAGTCTTTGGTATGACTCGGACGGGGATTGAACTCTGTGACAACCTATCGAAGGCAAACACTGTACCCACTTGGGCATTGCACTGGTCAAGTAACCCTATGTGTATTAGCAAAACTCCCCTGTCAAATTATTCTCCCTGTAACAGCCAGCGTAGTCAGTCTTGTAGAGTAAAGACTAGGCTGTAGGAACTACCTGATGGTGACAGCTTCCCAATCTGGCTGAGTGTTGGCAAAATTGCCCTGCTTCATGTAGGTGACACTTTAGGTTATACCTGTTTAGTACAGCTGCCCTACATATTATGCACACCAATTTGCACCCTAGATTAGGGGTGGGTACTGGTACAGAAAATTCAGGCCCATGTCCGGTTCAGGTCCAGACGATCAGGTCCAGGTCCAAACCTGGACATATTGAGCCGTTCCAAGAGAGAATGAAACTTCCGGCGGGTCCCGGTGATCATCAACAGGACGCGCACTCCTGTTAGGACTATGTCAGTGTTGATACTGAATGATTCAGTATGTGAAAATTTGCGAATGGACGATATTAAAAACAAACTTCAGAAAGGCAATCCAGCATTTCTTCTCAAGTTAGTATGGGTAGTAAATCTGGACATTCTGTGTCATGGTTTGCTTTTTTTGAGCTGCAATATGCAATACATATACATGTAAATGTCTGCATGTGTTAATAACGTTATGTATGTTTTTATTGTTGAAACTTCGAACCCTGGTAGACCTGCCCTAAGTAGGGATAAAGGGCATCGCAATAAAGAAATAAAGGAACAAGTGGCCTCGGGACACTTCAGCCGCCTGAAACAAACACCCATAACCACCCTAACCCCAGCCTTACATACCCATTAGCTCTTTCAATGACCACAAAATCATCACGCTCGTAAAACGTGTGGCGGCGACCCGACCGTCCGGAACACTTTTACGACGGCACTAAAGTGTCTAATGCGCTGTCTCACTGTAATGGCCGGGGAGAACGGAGATAACTTTGGGCTCGACCTACATGCTGGAAGTACCTCCATTCATCAACAGCATGGCCTGGAAGTGGGGCATGGCTTAGTTTCCTTGTGTTTTTTTTCATGTAGGCAGCATGCGTAGTCCAGTGGTTAGCGGCCTTGCCTCTGGAACTCTAGCCCGACATGCACGCTACAGTACTTCAGTGTCAAAGTCAGGGTATAAAACCTTTGTGTGACTCAAATCCGTTTGAATCCAACTTAAGAACTCACAACTCACTACGTGAATTTTTAACGACCCTTCTTCTTTAATTGAGCTTTGTACATTGTGTAACATGACAACAAGAAGTCAAGACTGATGTAAACTGCGACAAAAGGGTGGATACATTGATAAAAAATAGACATCCAGGTAATAACATAGCCAAATAGCAGTTACTCAAGCAACTGGATATGATTTTGGAAACGGTCAGACATTCCAGTGTCACTGACGAAAGATAATGGATATTATCTAAAACGTCTGACCGTTTCCAAAATCATATCTAGTTGCTTGAGTAATAATCGCTACATATATTTGGCTATCATAAGGGTTGATGCTATATCATATGTTTTTTTATTGATACACTTCAAGTTTTATGAAAAATGCGATCTTTAATAAAACAAGGAATTTTACTTGTTTGTCTCTGCTAAATGGTAACAAATTTGGTCCATCTGTGAATAGTTTAATCAGGATGGAGAAGCAAGTATCTGTATAACAAGATTCGTCATTGAAAACCAAAACATAAAATCATGGTCGATGTTTTGATGACCATCTCAGTAAAAACTAGTGCACGTAAATAATCTCCAAGCTTAATTGTGAATGGACGATATTGAAAACAAACTTTAAGCCACTGGTCATACTAAACTCCTCAGAAGATCCATCTTGTAGTTCTGCCATTCTACCTGGAGATTACTGATGGTTAGCCTGACTAAAATCGTGCCCCTAGCGGCCGGCCCTACGATTGCCGCCTCCCTAGGAGGGGGTCATTAAGCCCAGCCAGCGAGAGCTTGTGTAGACACAGGCTAACTGATGGTTAAACTAAAGGCCTCAGAAGATTTGTATTGTCCTTATACTGTACAGACTTTCTTCTTCTTTCCAAGTCCTGAGAAATGTTAGAGAGTTTTGCCTTAAAGTTTATACCTTAGAGATTACATCCAAGAACCGTTTTAGTTATCTTATGATTAAACTTAACTCCTCAGAAGATTTGTATAGTCCTTATACTGTAGACTCTTGCCTTGTTTTTAATATCCGAGAAAAGTTGAGTATAGCCTGTCTACCTGGATATTACATTTGAAAACCTTCATAGTTATCTGATGGATAAACTAAATTCCTCAGAAGATTTGTATAGTCCTTTTACTGTACAGACTCTCGTCTTGTTTCCAAGATCTAAGAAACGTTTAAAGTTTAGTGGCTTTCTACTTGGAGATTACATCCAAGAACCGTTGTATTAAGCTGATGGCCTCAAACAAAACTAAACTCCTCAGAAGATCTGTATTGTTCTAATACTGTACAGACTTTCGTCTTGTTTCTTGGTAACCAGCGGCGCAGACTTGTCCTTGAGCTGGGCCAGAAGGGCGTCAAGGTCGTTCAGGCCCTGGTAGAACTGCAGCCGCTGTCGGACGACCTCGTGTAACCCCAGCAGGACGTCACGTGACTCCGGTGTCAGCACCAGCTGGGTGAAGTGGGCATCCACAAGAGCACACAGCCAGTCAACAACCTGGGATAAACAAACAACAAACATAAACAAGGGCACACAGCCAGTCAACAACCTGGGATAAACAAATAAACAAATATACATAAACAAGGGCACACAGCCAGTCAACAACCTGGGATAAACAAACAAATGAATAAACAAGGTCACACAACCAGTCAACAACCTGTGATAAACAAACATAAACAAGGGCACACAACCAGTCAAGAACTTGTGATAACAAACAAATAAATAAACAAGGGCACACAACCAGTCAACAGCCTGTGATAAACAAACAAATAAATAAACAAGGGCACACAGCCAGTCAACAACCTGTAACAAACAAAAGAAATAAACAAAAAGAGCACAAAGTCAGTCAACAACCTGTAACAAACAAACAAGCACACGCGCTGATACACACACACACACACACACATACACATTCACCCACGCAAACACACACAGACACATACACACAAACACACACACACACACACACAAACATCACCTACATGTAATTCATAACCTTTTTGGCAAAGGAAATCACACCTGCAGATACAGGTAATTCCTCATGTTGAAATGAAATACTGATTGATCAAGAACCCAAACAAAGATACTGGCAAAATTTCAGCTGACTTTGGTGTTATTATATATTCACTCTAAATGATATACATGGCATGAAATTCTGGATCTCCAACGGAGGCAACGCATGAAGTTATGTTTCCATGGCCGCAGGGCGCATCCAAAAATATTAGATAGAATCATTTTTGCAGATTAAGGAATCCCTCAGGCAAAGACATCGATCCAAGAATCTTGAAGAGATAAGCATATCTGTGACGAGATGCGGCGGGGAAACCACCAGGGAAAATTGGTGTCTTTGTTACAAGTTACCGGCCCGAGGCCACGCCGAAATTGGAAAAGACGATTTGATCAAAGTGTGTCCACAACTGCGTCAAAGCCTCGGGAGAAGCGATAGATTCAACATCAAAGGATGCACGCAAAATCAATACTAGATCACTGTGTGTTGAGGAATATCGGGAAAGGAACAAGTACTAGTCTAAGACTTGCTCTAAGCCAAGTTCACAGTGACGTACATATCTCACACCACTTGTCAAATAACCTTCTTCTTCTTCTGATATAACAAGAAGGTTATATTTTGGACATGTTTGTCTGTGTGTCTGTGAACAGCATAATTCGAGAAGCCTTGAATGGATCCTGATGATATTTGGTAGGTAGATTAGAGTAGTTTCTTTAACATAAATACTAAGTAGTTTCTTTCAGATACAGACACACACAGATGCAGATTACTTATATTAAGTAAAAGTACATTGACAAAGTTTCTTTAAGTTACGTACATATCTCACACCACAAATAACCATATATGCAGTCATGCACACCAACAGGAGTTCGCAGTCGCATAATGTCCTGAAACAGCTGAACATAAATCGGATTTCCTTGCTTTAAACTAATCATAATAAAAGTAATCACAGCTTCTTTCCCAGTGATGAAATAAAAATGCAATTTGCTGAAATGTTATACATGTATTTACCACAAAAGTTGATGAAGTTTGGACATTTACAAATGTAGGTAAATCATTTATAAAATACAAAACTAATGACAAGCAACTGGATAAATTATCAGTAATTCATTTAGGCCACATAAATCAAATTTGTCGGTTCTTAGATTTCGAGTATCATTACCAAACTTGACCTTTGTTTCCTGACCCCTACCAACCTAACAAATATTATCTGGATCCTTCCAAAGCTTCTCGAGTTTTTCTGTTAAAAGACAGATGGGCACACATCAGGGCTCTAGCCAGCTCAAAATTTTTTTCCGTCAGCCAATCCCCATTGTCGCAAAAACACTATTCCAGGACTTAGAGAGACTGAACTGAGACCTTGAAAAACGGGTTTTTAATGAGATTATCGTATGCAAAAGGGCGCCGACACACATTGTCAGCAATCATAACAATAGCAAAACAAACAGTGTGTGGCTTTTACGGCCGTGGACGGCGTCCCCAAGCCGTCTGTAGCTTCCACCAAGGATTTTCGTCCGTCATGGCTGACGGATTGGTTTTAAATTTTTTCCGTCACATGCAGCAAATTTCCGTCAATTGACGGAAAAACGGACGCTGGCTAGAGCCCTGGCACACATACAAAACACAACAAACATATAACCTTCGTGGCGAAGGTAATAAAAAAGCTTGTTGGTGAGAACTCTTCCAATCTACCAATTTAAACTGAAACTGACATTTTGAAGATGATCAACGGTTTAACAAAGTTTGCTTGACAACATAACGAACGCGCCGTTACGCAGACGTGGCGTCATTAAAACCCTCAAAGTTGCGTGATTAACAACCATGGAGCGATCAGAGGGATAAATTCTTCTCCCGTACGTCCCCCTGTGGGAACAATGACACAGCTGAGTTCTCAGGAAAATCAGCTGCTGGGAATCAAACTGGAAATGGTTTGTTGAACAGGAAGAAGAACCAGAAGCACGGCAATGTTTGAACCACCAGCAAAAGTGCAATCCACACCAGCTTGGGCCACACCAGTGAAATTTTCATGAAAAAATTAGCAAGAGGCTCTACATCTGCTTGTTTTTTTTTTTATGAAAGCAATAATCAAAAACATACCAAAAGTTATGACGATCCGTCAACACATTCTTCAGTTATTCTTGTGCAAAGTTTGAGAGGAAATTGGAGCCTGCAGTTCCAGAAAAGCCACTAGGGGGTCCAAACTTTAATACAGCACTTCTGTCTCTGCCCCAAGGGCTATCTACCACTCAGAAATCATGACCACAAATGTCCAGACCACGAGATCTCAAAAATGGAATTTCTGTTGCAGTACCTTAGGAAGCCGCTAGGGGGCCTATTATCGAACTTGATCAGGATCCATCTAAGGCTTCTCAAGTTATGCTGTTAACAGACAGACACATAGACAAACACGCCCAAAACATAGCAACGTAGCAAAGGTTACAAGGCTCACCCTATGCCTAAAACTTGGTAAAATTTCAACTGATGCAATAAGAAGTAAATGATTGAAGCAAACCCACCTGGTCCACAGAGAGGACACTTCCATGTTGACCTTGACTTGGAGCAGGTGCAGAGGTCAACTTGTACTGCAGGTATCTAAGAAACACCTAAGAAAACAGAAAACAGAACATCAATGTCTTAAAAGATCAAGAGTAAGAGTAAGGTTAAGAATGTTTAGTAAAAATATTTTTTTATAAAGTGAAATTTGTGCTCATACTCAAAAACTGAAACACTTTGACCAACATTAAGAGAACAAGGGGGTAAGTAGTCATCTATTGTTGACAGTATTAAATGTTTCAAATGACAATGATCAACTGTTACAATGCATTTAAATCAGAAACTTTCAAGACACTTACACTCCATTTCAACTAACTACAAATGTGGAGGAAGAGGGAGATAAGAGTAAAAAATTCAAATCCCTAGCCAGCAGCATTGCGGAGTTGGTTCACATGACAATGATCAATTATAATGCTTCTAAATCTGACACTTTTAAGACACTTACGATCCATTTCCTTAACAACTATCTAGAGAATGATGATGGTGAACTAGAGGGGGGATAAGTAATTCAACAACAGCTCAAATCCGTAGCCGGCGGTATTGCGGATTTGGCTGTCAACCGCCAGCCCATGACACCCCCTCATCCCACGGCTTTCTCTAATGCAATATCAGCGGACAGCAGGAATCTCGCGGAAGCTGGCATCAAATTGCTTCCTGAAGAGACGCAAGCCGCCGGCGTACAGCCGCCGCTAATTGGGGAAATGTGCGATGTATGTGGGGCAGAGGTCATGTGGGTTGACTGAGAGCCGGGCAGCCGTGGGACCCAGCGTTAGGCCACACAAGCGCGGCTTCGCGGACGCCAGGCTCTCAAGAATACAAGTCTGATACAAGAGTGTGAGGAATAATGATTGAAGACCTTTATTGCACATTTTTGCCACAGCGGGCTAAGCACGTCAGGTAACAACAAGACTTGTCGAAAAGATTCAGTTAACAGATAAAAAATGAAACTTAATCGTTGGATAAATTCGCTTTTCTGTTATAGTGGTCTAGTTGTATTAAGAATATGAATTTTTCTACAGCACTTAAGTGTATGAAATAAGGAAATAGGTTTTGTATAGGCTATACAAAACCTATTTCCTATACTATAGCCTTACACGGTTCATTTCTCTCTACCGTATACAATCTACATTCTACTACAAAATGACATTCATCCTCTATTCTATTAAAATTACAATATTTTGCTCAGCTTCACAGAAGACAGGCTCTCGAGAGACACAAGTCTCATGCAAGGCTTTGAGGAATAATAAGATTGGGCTACTTTTCACACAGGAGGATTGAGATTGTTTTGACAGTTTCAAAAGGAGACTATCAATCAAAATATCCTCTCTCACAGAGGACTTAGGCTCCCTTTCCACTTGACAGCAATCGCGCTGGGCTCTCACTGCAATCTAAACAGGATATGTGTATCCGTCACTTTCACACTGGATATATTTTTTCGGATTCTCCTGTCGAGTTTTTCGACAGAAGAGCAGGCAAACAGGCATGTATATATGCCCTGGGCATTTTTATGTACATCTCCTTTGCTTATTTTTCTGTCTTCAATTTTATTCCAACCATAACAAGACCCATCAAACAACTTACTGGACTTGGAAGGCCTAAAACAGATGCAGTTTTGCATGACGAACTCGCTTAACACTACATTCAACAGGTCTAATGGAATAAGGCGTTATACAGCTGCAAAGTGGCCTCATTATACAACTCACAACCTCTTCTCCCGCCAAATCTCACACAAGGGGATGGAACAAGGTCACAACATCCGACCTTGCTATTCCAAGGTCACAGTCATGCAGGCAGAAAGATGATGAGGTGCAATGAGCGTGAGGGATGGTTGGACTGATGTGGGAATCATCAAGTTTTCTACCCACTGACTTTGACCTTCAAGAAGTTTGAAAGGGTTCATAATGATTTCTATCATAACAAAATTCTATTAAACAGCATTGCTTTATCAAAGGAATTGAGACCAAACAGCGATAAAATGAAATATTCTATTTTTGCTTTTTCTTCAGTTGTTTGGATGCAGGAATCATCAAGTTTTCTACCCACTGACTTTGACCTTGGAAGTTTGAAGGGATTCGTGAAATCATGCTATACTTTTATTATGTATTAGAGCATTGATTTCCAAAAAAAATTAATGTATCAAATGTAGTGAAATGAAACCAACTAAGCATGCATCCAACACCTCTGGGGAGACTATAATGGCCAGCTTACTCCAAAACAGATCAGCCAGCTTGCTGGCAACAAAATGGACTGCATGGAAGCTTACAGTCACCTGCCAAATGATGATAATGAAGCATTGATGATGACGATGATGTTGGTAGCTTTGAAACCTTTATGTGTGCAGTACTATATGTTATATTTCCCAGATGAATGACTGTGTACTACAGTTCTGGCTGACAGAGAAACTGGTCTGGAGACTAAGTCCCATTCCAATCATGCTCCTTGGAAATGTTGATGTTTGCATCAGTGTTTTAGCCAGTCTGAATTTTTTTTCTGTCCCTTGGACTTTGTCAGTGACTGGAAATTCTGTTGAAAGTGTAACAATCCTAGGGGGGTCAGGGACATGTTCGCCCAGGAAAATTTTGAAACCGAGACCCCCTGATACATACACAACACAATTTCTTCTATTTTGAGGGGCAAATTTAGTGGTAGCCACCAGCTTGTTCAATTAATGTCTTTACATGCCAATTTTTGTCCTTGAACGGGCAAAATTTTTGTCTGTCCCCAGCTGCAAAATTCCGTCAAAGGACGGAAGGACGGATTCTGGCTACAACCCTGGCTTGCATCCCTCCCATGTTTAGTGCATGTTTGGAACTCCTGAAAACAAAGGGGTCTGTGGTATTGACCAAACTCGCCGTCCCCGATTATCAGAAGAGCGACAAACAGACGACATGATCGGTTGGTTCAATTAATGTCTTTACATGCCGACTTTTGTCCTTGAACGGGCAACATTTTTGTCCGTCCCCAGCTGCAAAAGAACCCTGGCTTGCATCCCTCTCGTCTGGGTAGTACATGTTTTGGAACTTCTGAAAACAAAGGGGTCTCGTATTGACCAACACCCGCCGTCCCTGAATATCGGAAGAGCAATAACCAGACGACACGATCGCGGACAAGAACAATCATGGCCCCTGAGAGGCTAAAGGGTATCGGTTACACCAACACGCAACATTGATATTACAATAAAAATTGCACATGCTTTCAGGTGCGACTTGGGGTCAAACCGAGGTCATTGATTTTTTCTTATCCTGACGAGTTTCAGCGGCGAAACTTACCGCGAGAAGGAAATTGGACGGTGAAGTTTCCCACTTGGCTGATTCAAATTAGCTCCTTGTTTCTCTAAATTAGACAGTCTGATGTTAAACTTTGAAGAAAAAGCTAATAGCTTAAGGATACTTTCAAATTATTAGCTATCATACAAATGCTAACATTACATTTTATATAACGTTAGTTCACCTTTACCCGCTGGGTAATTATATAACCTATATCCGTTGTGCTGCTAAACAGAGTATCCAGGGATATCAAGTCAATGGACAACAGTTTCAAATTGTGATATTTTCAAAATATTGCAGTTTGAAACCACCATCTGTCCACTTAATATACCCCTGAATACATTGTTCTTAAAAAGAATGGATAAAGGTTACCCTACGGATAAAGGTGAACTAGTATTAATACAATGCAAGTCAGAGCTGGTCTTCTACATATGTACATTACACACAATTATCACTACATACTACATAAAGTTGTTACATTATTAAAAACTATAATCAAAATTCATTGATCACTGGTGCTATAATACTGGATTCTGTTTACTCCTGTTCCACTTTGAACTGGGCTCAAATCAAGTCAGCAGTATTGGTGGGTAGGCTCTTTCTGTAGCGGGTGAATGCAAGCCAAGGGGTTCAAAGTTTTTGGTCTGAATTGTAAGGGTTTGGAGTACCAGCCAAAATCACAATTATTTACAATTATCAGACTAGTACAATAACTGTATCATAGTACATTAGATGTACAGTGTGTAGAGTCATTACAATGTACAAAGTCATTATCTAGTACTACACTCAAATGTCAAACCAAGGATCCTAAAAAATGTTTGAGATGATCTTAAAGAAAATTGTTGAACTTCAAGACGTTCAGAAATCTCGCACAAGTACAGTGCAACTTCAAGATATCACGAGATGAACAGTTCAAGATCTGCAAAAAATATGATTCATTTCCCGCATCCAGAAACCTGAGGAGCTCATTGTAGAGAGTGGCAGAGTGGGTCGTTTACACTCCGGTGGATTTACAAGTCATTCCTCCTGATTTGAAGTTGACTGAAGATCCTGCACTTTTCCTCCGGGGAAGTGCGTAAAATTTCTGTCAATACATTTTACGGCGCGGTAAAGAGCAGGCCAGAAACGTACTCTGGCAAAAGAAGATAAGATTTTTATTTCCATCCTGCTAGCTTGGATCATAAAAACCAAGAGAAGGCTGTGGCCTTGAAAACCCAATCTCTGGACAAGACATCAATTCTACACTTTAGTTCTCCTTTGTCAAGGGCAGGGCAACCTCATTTCTTTGCTATTAGATTCTCTTTTTTGGCTATTAGATTTTTCTTATTGGATCTGCGAGGAGGAGAGGTTGTTGGTCCGACAGGATGAAAAACGCTTGGTTCCCAAACTGCTGATTAAACCTACGCTCCAGGAAGTTTCAATAAGAATGTAGCAGGAGAGAAACACAATGTAAAAATCAAAGAGAGTAAAACATACATGTAGAGAGACTGAGACACACAAACCATTTTGAATAAGACCTAGAGATTGGATAAATGCAGTGTTCTACATGTACAACTGTAGCTAGCCTGAATTTTTTTTCTGTCCCCTAGATTTTAAATGGAAATCCTGTCAAAGGCGCAAAGAACTGAGGCTAGGGGGCTCTGGGGTATGCTCCTCGGGAAAATTTTGAAATCTAGACCCTCTGAAATGCTGTTTCCTTTATTTGGTGGGGCAAATTTTGCTGGTAGACTCAGCTTGTTTCAATCAATATCTTAACATGCCAATTTTTGTCTGTCACAGAGGATGGAATAGGGAAAATTTTTGTCTCCAGCGTCAAAATTCCATCAAAGGACAGACGTACACAACCCCGTGCACAACCCATTTTGAATAAGACCTTAAGTTTGTATGTCGTGCAATGGCGAGTGCTTCCTCTGATGTGCCGTGTTTTCAGGCATGCCAGCAGAGCATCAGGATCGTGATTACACACCGACATGCACATGTTAGGTCGGATCAGCACAATGGATTGGTCAATACATGCAGGGGAGGGGCTCAAATAAGATTCGCACTATTGGAGAGACAAAAAGGTTCTTTCTTTCTTTATTCATTAAAATCAACCTTACAGAGATTAATTCTTAGCAGAAGCATCTCTGAATGCCGTTGATCTTTACAATGTGACTCAGAGTAAATACTTACAACGACTAGACAACATGTACAGTACGCATGACATACACAGTACATAGACAAATAAAACACTTAGGCACCAGTCATTGATTTGTTGTACAGTCTGATTGTATAGTGTAGGAATGAATCTCAATCTTTTTAAGCACAGAGCTGCTTGAGCGTTCATAACATTTTACAACACAAGATATTAATGACAGGGTGTAAGGTGATTTTCAGGTTGTAACATTGCAGCACAACTTAGTCTAGCTACAACACCTAATCAAGAGAGGGGCTCAAATAAGATTCGCACCATCGGAGAGTCGGAGAGAGAAAAATCCTCTCAATCTTTTTAGCACAGAGCTGCTTGAGCGTTCATAACATCTCAAAACACAAGATATTAATGACAGGGTGTAAAGTGATGTTCAGGTTGTAACAATGCAGCACAACTAGCTACAACGCCTAATCAAGAGAGGGGCTCAAATAAGCTTCACACCATCGGAGAGTCGGAGAGAGAAAAATCCTCTCAATCTTTTTAGCACAGAGCTGCTTGAGCGTTCATAACATTTTACAACACAAGATATTAATGACAGGGTGTAAGGTGATTTTCAGGTTGTAACAATGCAGCACAAACGCCTAATCAAAAGAGGGGCTCAAATAAGATTCGCACCATTGGAGAGTCAAAAAGGCTCTCAATCTTTTTAGCACAGAGCTGTTCAAGCGTTCCAAACATCTTAGAACACATTTAGATATTAATGAATGAAGACCTTTATTGTACATTTTTGCCCAAGCAAGCTAAGTACACTTGTGTCACAACAAAGACAAAACATGCATATAAAAGTATAATCTGTATCTGTATCTATATAGCCGGTATAACCGCCCTTCGGCATAACACACCAGCTTTGCAGGCACGTGGTGCGGCAGCAGCTGGTTATATTACACCGAACGATCCGTCACACCTAACTTGTATCTTACATATCTTAAGTCTAACACAGAAGTTCGGCTTCTTGATTAATGACAGGACATACACAAGGTGATGTTCTGGGTGTAACAACATTGCAGCCCAACTAGCTACAACAACTATATTCCATAGGCCAAGAAACAATCATAACAAATTCTCTCATTTCAAAAACAGCACCTTACCCTTTTGTATGTGTCATAATATTGTCACTCATGAATCAAGATTTTTTCTTGTCCCCCAAACGCTTTTAATATCATCAGATTCTGTCTGAGAGAATTTGGTTAATTTTCTTTTTGGTTAATTTTCTTTTTATTCTTTGCCATTTTTAGACTAGATAGAGTACTGCTAGACTACTGGTATAACTTTTCCTCCCAGCATAAAGACCTGACTCTAATGAACATGGATCTGCGGATGACCGGAATCTGCTGCTCACCAAACACCTCCACTGAACCAGGAAATTGAACCAGCGGCTCCAACCGGCAAATAACCCGTCTCCATCGTGGAGAAATTGTGAAAGATGACGGGACGAGGCAATAGGAGGAGGGCACCACCGTATCCAATATTGTATTCCGTCTATAAAGAATACTGCCACCTCGGGCAGAGGTGTTAACCTTGAATTTCATGCTATATTGTAAATAGGTCCGAACAGAGACCCAACTTCACTGTTGGCTGGAGGTGTAAGAAAAAAGAACAGTTGGATGTCTCTCTTAGAAGTTGTTTGTATCTAACGGAACACTACATTTCTTTGGTTTTCACACATACAAATTTAAAGTACAGATCAAGCAGGGTTTAACAAGATTCTTAAAAGTCGCTTGTCCTATTGGGCAAGACATAAAAAATCTACTTGCCCGAATCAACTTTTCACACCTGAAATTCCAAATTTTTCTACGTAGTACTACGTATATTCACTTCCAGCAAAGGAATTCTTTTATCATTTTTCTATGTTGAACAGTGCTTGAGCTGTGAAAAGTAAATTCAAGTAGATTCAAATTTCAAGGACAATGACTGGACCTCCTGACCACAGCTTGTGATTGAAGCTTATCAATTAGTCTGTTAACGAGTTTAAGACCTGAATTAGACAACCATTGGCTGAATGAGAAGTGCATCACGAGAGACAAAGAAAGAGTGAGGACCAAGATTCCACTGGCCTGAAGCTACAAAATGTACCAGGACCTTAGCTGCTTTCCCGAAAATGGTATTCAGGTAATACTTTACATGTCTGTTACCAAAGCTTGCGTGTGACAATCAAAAAAAGATTGATTCAGATTGAAGCTAATGAAACTTTTAAAGAGTTTAAGACCAGATTGCCCAAGCATTGAAGGAATGAGAAGTACATAACGAGACACTGCAAGAGTGAAGACAAGGATTCTACAAGGCCTGGAGCTACCCAAACTGGTATACAGTAATTCATGTATATGTACAATGTAACAGCAAAGATCACGGGATGACGCTCAAGACAAGATTGATGAGTCTCTGTCCGACTATCAACTCTCCTTTACTTCTCTCTTGTTCTTTTCCTGGACCTGCAAGCCCTCAAAATATGTGAATGCCTGCTGATATAATCTGTTAATTTTTAATCGATCATGTATATGTAACAGCAAAGATCGTGGGATAACGCTCAAGACAAGAGTGATGAGTCTCTGTCTGACTATCAACTCTCCTCCACTTGACTTGTTCTTTTCCTGGACCTGCAAGCCCCAAAAACATGTGAACGCCTCCGATATACAGTAATCTGTTAATTTTTTTACAAAAAAATGCAATCGATCATGTATTATATGTAACAGCAAAGATTGTGGGATGACGCTCAAGACAAGATTGATGAGTCTCTGTCTGACTATCAACTCTCCTCTACTTCGCTCTTGTTCTTTTCTTGGAGCTGCAAGCCCCCAAAACACGTGAATGCCTGCCGATATAACGGGGGCCGCCCTAAGACGGTCCCCGTCGTAAGACGGTACGGATTTTTTGCTGATCTTATTATCCATAAGTACACCGTGTTTGTTGCCACTGACTATGCTGATTACAAAGGTAAATAAACCAAGTCCATGCACACAGCTTTAATTTGCATTCTAAGTATACTTTAACATATTTACTTCATGTTTTTTAAGAGCAGAATTCTAACAGTAATGTTGACAGTGCTGAATCACTGCGGTCACCGGCCTCTGCGTATTGGCGGCTCGTGTCGTTAACTATACGAACTCATCCAAGCAGTCACACAACTGCCATGATACACATGAAACACTATGAATATGGGTCTTCAAATGTTTGTTGAGTAGAAAAGCAACCAAAAGGAAGCGACATAAACATTGCCACCATTGTACTCCCAAGGGAGTGTGGCCGTGAATGTGGCAGACTAGAGAACGCTCCAAAGATTTATTTGACTGTAACAAATGATTCGTGCTGTCTGTGAATATAAGACTTGACAGAGAGATGTACATGATATTTTCATATAATCAGACAGAGTTTTGTTGATGTTGGCAGTGTCGTTTTTTTGTAATGGTTTTTTTAGTCGGGCATTCACAATCAGTGCATTCAGCCCATTGCCCGTAAAACATCAGCTGGATTGTTCTAGGTACAGCCTTCCTCATGTGAGACAAGAAGTACATACAGTCACGATTTTACTGTCAAAAGAAAGCTAAAATATCATACTATTGATTTTTTTCTGTGTACTTAGATTTACCACTTACTTCTGAAGAGAGCAAAATATAAAAAAAGTGTACCGAGTTAGGCACACTGTCCAGCGTAGCACAAAATTGGAAGGTTACATACACGAAATTGTCTCTCAGTGTTTGCCGCTTGTAACACGCAGCGCGAAAGGTTCATGAACCACATGAATGCACTTCGTATTCAAGTATGTTGTTCAAATCTATGAGTAAAAAATTCAGTCATCAAAATTTGACCACTCTCAGGCAACTAGCGATGGAGCGCCATGAGTTTGAGCGCAAGAAAAAGCGTACCGTGTTTGGGCACCTCCCGTTAATCTGTTAATTTTTTTACAAAAAAATGCAATCGATCATGTAATAGCAATCATTGTGGGATGACGCTCAAGACAAGATTGATGAGTCTCTATCTGACGATCAACTTTCCTCTACTTCGCTCTTGTTCTTGTCTTGGACCTGCAAGCCCCGAAACACGTGAACGCCTGCTGATATAATCTGTTAATTTTTTAATTGATCCAACTGACTTTTTTCAGGTCCCGGTTTTTCTGGATTTGTCCAACACGAAAAAAACGATTTAGTACCGGTACACATGCAGTAATGGTACCCACCACTAGTACGAATGTATTCAGGTATATGTGAGCAAAGCTTGCAGGATGACACCCAAGACAAGATTGATGAGTCTTCGCCTGTCTGAGTTTCTCTCCGCTGTCGGCTGGCGAATGAGCAACCATCAATCTTCAGAAATGTTGCCAAGAGCTGTTACCTGCTTTTCTGACGGGGGATAATGATACAAAATTGTCACACCCTGAGGTATGTTTCTCTAAGTCCTGGTATTTAAGGAGCTTCCTGTCAAGTCTCGTGAGGTACATCGGACTTTAAGTATGGTATTTAAGATGCCTCACGTCTTGAAGTCGCTGGGGAGATGGTCTTTATGATAAGTCATTTCCTTAAGACTTTGCCATTTCTTACACCTATCCATCACTTTGCTTAGGCAGCATCAACAAAGTTTACTGTTTCTTGGACTTTTGGAGTAAAAAAACTACTTGAACATAAAAAATCTTAAAACTTTGTATGCTAAAAAAACACAGTATTTAGGTTTATTTTCACTCTTCAATAATATTGAATCACATTTTGCAGTTAACAGAGAAAAGATATCAAAGGTGCAGGGAATGCTAAACTTTGCAACTAGCAAGCAAACACCTTGCCAAACTACTGTACACACAAAGCAATGTACATCAAATGGGACATAAAGCTGTAGGCACCAAATTTGAGGACAGCCACACCTTAAGCAAGTTAAAAATCTTACACATACCACACTTAAGAGAAAGGTGCTTCTTGTTGTGAGTGGACAATACCTTACCAGGGTTGGAAAAGTCCACTTAGCACTATTGTCTTGGGTAATTGAAAATGCCGATCGGACAAGTGCATGTCTTACCCCCACTTGCCTGACCGGGCAAGTTAGATTTTTCAGTGGGTGAGATTTTGATATACTTGCTACTTTTCACAGTCATGGCATCAAGCATTAATTATTGGTCAACACAGAAAAATAGAGCCAATAATAAATGAATACCATTGATGGAAATGTAAATACAGATAAAAATGTCATTTAAATTTTGGACAGGTGAAAAGTTGGTTCGGCAAGTAATGTTTCTATGGACCTGCCTGATAGGACAGGTGAATTTTAGAAAACTTGTCCAACCCTACTTACAGTCTGGTCTTATGCAGCTTGCAGTTATCTAACATATAGGTAATCTGTAATAATACACACAAATGTGGTTTATTTATCTGAAAGAAACCGAACAAGAACCTCAAACGGCCTTGTCAAATATGTATGCCACAGGGAGTGGGGAACACTCATAATGGCCACTAATCCTTGCACTGTCATAAAACTGACAGGCAGACAGCCAGCATCCTCCATCACACCACCTCAGCACAAAAGGCCATCCATAGATGGGCCTTACATGCCAGAGGATGCCAAGGACTTGCTGTGATGGAAGTGTCTCGGGGAATCCTTTCTTTAGGTGAAGGATGTACCGAAGGTGTTTATGATACTTCAGGGGTGCCAGGTGACCTTCTAGTCTGGTGACACTTCGCAAGAGTTTTGTACAAAGACCAGCCATGTAGGGATTGGTGTGAATGTCATGTTTGAAATTTGTTACTAGTCTTGCTTCAGGTTCTTTCAAGTTTTATGACCATGACTTTGTGTAATTTGAGACCTTCCATTGCCAAAGTAAGAAAACGTGTAATCTAATGCTCTGGCAGACAGCTGCTCAATACTGAACTTTGGGATTGGTATGAGAGTCTTGTTCAAGTCATGTATTAGTCTTACTTCAGGTGTTTATTTATTTATTGGTTTGACTGCACCGAACACACAGCCAGGGTTCTAGTTTACAATCTTACTGTATCTGTCATAATATGGTTATATAAAAGACTAGCTGTGTAGGGATTGGTGCGAATGTCTTGTCTTGCTTCAAGTAAAGAGGACACTCACTTGCTTTAGTTTATGATTTGCCAAAGTAAGAAAACTTGCACACATACAGAAATGTTTCAGAAACAAACACAATTGAGAGTTTCAGAACTGGAATTGGACTGCCCAACATATCAAAGGCGCCTGTTGTACGTGACAATTTGTACAAAATAAAGCATCTCCAGCACACACAACAACACATCTGATTCTGTTATAATCTGTCATAGGCTCAGCTCCCTGCTAGCCCCCGAGCAATCTCACAGTTACACGGGCCATTTTCCCAGGCCTGCACGAGACGACTAATACATTCAGCAAGCGACTTATTGGCACCGCCATGCATCAAGACAGGCGGGGCCATAAAGCGAGTCCTAATTCATAGACTCCCTAACTCCAGATGTCACGCCAGTACATTCACATTGTGACCTCTCTGACCTCCAACCACGGAACCCTTCGCACAATGGCGGCTGTGCTGCAGTGGACAATGTAACCATCACCTAAACGTGGGCTGTAGTGCCTCGATCGATAACTGCCCCGACGCTGCACTCCAGACCATGGTCATACCAACATCATATACTGTACATGCAGAAATTTTTGCGGTGTTATAATGTTTGCAGTTTTCCCAGTGGCTGCTTCACCGCAATCATTTTTCCATGGCAGTAGGAGACTAGAGTACGTGCATGGTGCTACCGCTAACTTAAAACGCCGCAAAAAATCCCTTTTCCTAGCGAACTTAAATACAATTACAGTACATGTACACTGTAGGAAGTCTCTCTCTATAAATAGATTTCTCAAAAATATGTATCATGTGACTTGGCTGCCAAAGTTTAACAGCGGAGCGAATCAATCGTGCAGTTGCATCTGTGCCAAACCAGGGGTCGACCTGGAAATTGCAGTCGCCATTACAGTCCCTATTTTATTCATCCAATTGTAGAACAAGCCGTAAAGATGCCAGGCCAGATCCTTGGGCACCCCTTAAAAAGCCATGAATAGTTTTCCAGCGAAATAACCGCAGCTATCTGAAAGTCTCCAGCCTTTGAGCGGGGACGATAAAACATTGTTTTTAACTCGACTGACAAATGTAGGTCCTGATTAATGATTAAGGATGGGAGTATAACTATAAGTTCTGGCAGTCATGAAAAACTGTGCAGAAGACTACAAAGAACAGTTGTAAACATCAGTGTGCTGGGAGACAGGGGGCAAATGCCGGTGTACTATAAAAACTGGGAATAAATCTATAAAAAAACAAGTGTAAATGCTGGTAGCTTGTTAGAAGATTGGGTGTAAATGCTGTCATGAAAACTGGGTGTAAGGTTTGTTCAGACTTGCTAAATGGAATGGAATCCAAAAGATGCTAATTCATCATACAGACTGTATATCACTCTGTAAAACTCTACAAAGACCAGTACTGGTTCAAATTATGTAATAATCTTGTTAAGGTATGAAAAGATTTGTTGTGATTGCTGTTAAATATCATTGGTCTCAATCTACATTGTCTGCTTAATATGAGATAGTAACTGGGCGCAAAATTGGTATATCTTATTTTACATTGACTTATGTCACTATGATTTTGAGTTCACACTAATATGTTATTTTAAAGTCATAATTTGTTGACATATATTACCAATTGTAAAACTCTGCAAACAAAAGCACTGGTTTAAGTTATATGATCTTGGGCTGCCTACCCTTGTCACTTGCCTGGGAACTCAGCAGCAGTTACAGTAATTATTAATTAATAACTAAAAAAAAAGACAGCCACTTTTCACACAACACAAAGCTGAAAGTGCCGTTTGCGCCTGCGTGACCTGGCGGTATTGACGAGCTTCCATCAGTGTAAGATCATGCATCATTTGCCGCCGCCGGGAGTGCCCGAACAACAGAGACTGGCTGCAAGGAACCAGTGCTCTCGCCAGGCTTTTTTTATCAGTTTAGGTGCCCCCTTCGCTGTGATTTGGATCCCCCACGCTGTGATTTGGATCCCCTACGCTGTGATTTGTGCCCCTATGCTGTGGTTCAACCAGCTGTTGTTTTATAACAATGGTAAAAAAATGTTGGCTTTATTTCACTAAATTTGGCCTGGAAATTAATATAAGTGTCTTTGAGGGTAACAAATTCTAAAAATTTCAGGGGAAGTATTGCCCTGGACCTCCTAGAATGTACACTCCAACATTGCTTACCATATGGCTTTGCTGGATTTTAAAGGATGACCCTTATATATTATGCTGTGAAAAATTCTGGTGAGAACATTGGGAACAGATTGCCGTGAGCGAGGAACATGCCGCTGCATTGATGCACCAGAAATGGCAATCACCCGGGTAACACATGGCTGTTCTGTCTGATGGACAGCCTCCCTGAAAAATGAGTTGTCTGGGCTGTTCTATGTAATAACCTGTTCCACAGCAAAAGACCAAGAATATCTAAGATTTGTTTGTTTATCTCTTTTCTTGTTTGAACATTTTTCTATTCATGAAAGCTCAAATTGGACTGCAGGCCACTTTTCATTGAGGTCATGAGGGAAAAGGCAAGGGTCAGACAACATATATAACAGAGATACAGGTTACGACATTAAAAGCCCTAATGAGTCTTATAAGTATATACACAATTTTACATACATGGTACAAAACAAATAATAGGGAGAGACATGATTCGAGTCCATTCATTTCGGTCATTTCCGTTACTTTAAGAGTCTCTTAAAGGAAGCCAGAGTTGGGGTTGTGCGTATGTCTGGTGGTAGGCTGTTCCAGATGTTGGGTCCACGGAAGGCGATACATGTAGCTCTTCTGATGGTATCCACTATCTTTTCTCCAGTTGCTTGTCTAATGAGTATTACTAATTAACTGCTTGTTGGAATATCTTATTACCTGGATGTCTAACCTTCATCGACATACCAATAATTGTAGCACAGTGTCTACTGCATAAGAAGTTCAGCAATTAATAACACATCAGCTTTACAGGCACGTTGTGTGGCAGCAGCTGGTTATGTCACACTGAACGACCCGTTACACCTAACTTTTGCACATCTTTCTGCAAATTTTCTTTCAATCTATCTATGAAAATGGCCCTTCTGTGCTTGGCAATAACAAATTCCACTCTACGATAGTTTTGGGAAATTACAAATTTTTTAACGCAATCATCAATCCTAGGTTGGCAACTCTGGTACTTGAAGGCAACAGAGTGAATAACATATGAATTTATGCTTTCGTTCAACACAATGCAAAATTAATGACTCAAGCAAAAGCAAAACAATATCATGAAGGCCAGAAAACTATTAAGAACAATAGGATGAAGGAGAATTCTTATTACACAACCAGTGGGTACTTACATTGCTTACGTTTCGATGTCTCTCAGACACCTTCGTCAGAGCTTCTAACTGGAGTTCTGCTTCTCACCGCTATATGTAGCCTATGTACATGTAGGTGGCCCCAGTGATGAACAGGGACGAGGGGGGATACAAGCTAAGCCACATTTGGGACTGTTTTCTCACCGCAAAAGCGCCACCTACATCGGCTACATATAGCGGTGAGAAGCAGAACTCCAGTTAGAAGCTCTGACGAAGGTGTCTGAGAGACATCAAAACGTAAGCAATGTAAGTACCCACTGGTTGTGTAATAAGAATTCTCCTTCATCCTATATTCTACCAACCTGATGAAACTATTTTCGGTATTAAGAACAATAATCGAAGGCTTAAAGAAGTAGCTTTATCCTAGCTAACACAGCCAAACAGTTAAGGCTTACAGCGACGCCAGGCCCAAATCAATCTCTGTGCACGTATGGATTTAGTCAATAAAGTAAACTTTGGGTCCCTTAAGTCCCTTCAAAGCTGCAAAATGCAATTATTGCAAAAACAACAAAACTTCTGAAAGAAAACTTTTTAGGCAATGAAATATATACAGTGTGGTGAAAAACCGCTCGGTTTATGCACCAGATCGTAAAGCTGACTGAAGAAGGTAAATAATTAACGTAAAATCATTAATGGTCGGTCGAAAACTAGCTTCTCGTAACCTGTAGGCTGTAACGATCATGAGCATAAAACGACTCTGAGCATTTTCATTGATCTGATGAACAACACGTTACGATAAAACAACGTGATTATAGTAGTGTGGGTGGTGTAGTGTCTAGTGAACTTGCTCATAGGCCAGGGGGTCTACAGTCTTAATTCTGTCTTCTGGCACATCCTTGTATTGAAATTGATACTGAATACAACTGCACAGCTGTTTAAGTAGTAAGCCCTGTTCATCATACTAGTTGAAAATCCGGCTAAATGGAGATAAGGGATTTTCTCAAGCAGCCTCGAAACCCTGCTTCGCCTATTCAGCTAGTCAGTCGAACTTGCCAAAGCTCAATGTTTATGGCTTGGGGAGAAGAGATGCTGCTATACAGCGTAGTTTGGTACCCAGAAGTGGTCTATGGCGCAGAACAAAAAAATGATTAAATAAAAAGACCTAGCAAAGTTTTCAGCCTGATACAATGAGCATGATTACAATACTTTAAGCAGCTGTACTAACATTCATTCTTGTCATGACTGTTGAAAGAACAAATCTTCTCAAAAGGCCCAAATCAGATTATACTATATTTCATTTTGTAACAAGTATGTCAGATTATAATGATGATGATAATGTCTCTTTCCACAATAGGCACGCTTTTCATTAAAAAGGTATCAGGAACTATGCCCAAGTTTTTACAGGATAGTTTTACGATATACGTATAATCATGCTACTATAATTGTACACAAATAATATGACTTTGTGACAAGTGGTGTTGGTGCACCACAATGTTTTGAGCGTTGGACTCAGAACCAATAAGTCCCAGGTTCAACACTTGCCATGTCCTGACGTTGTGCCCTTGGGAAAGGTCCTTCACACCTCTTTCATTGATGGTGGAGTGATGCCCACTGAGCTAAACTGTCAAAATTGTGCTAAAAACACACACAAATTTAGTGCGCCATTTGCCAACATGTGCACATTTGCGTCCAAGAGGTGTAAATTTGTTCTTTTATAGAGAAGTCTGTGTGCTGCTGTTGTGTCAATGATAATCATTGCAACTGTATGGCTCCAAATCTGACCTCTTTTAAGAGACTGTTGAAGTAAAAGAATTATGACCAGAATGAACAGACACAGACTATGAACCCTTAGCTTTTTTGTACCATGTACATGTAATGATATATGTTCTTGATAGATTTATTAGGACTCAATGTAATCACTTTCTCTGTTATATTCTCTCTGACCCTTACCTCCCTCATGACCTCAATGAAAAGTGGCCTGTAGGCTGATTTGAGCTTCTCATGAATAAATAGAGGGTTCAAACAAAACAAATGTCCTGTGGTCTTACATGTAGGTCCGAATCTACCAGCTATGACTCACACGATGCATAATTTGCCACAAAAGTCTCATCACCAGGGTGAACAAAAAGTGAAACCTCGTATTCATTACGATTCAACCAGGTTCCCCTCTTTTCCCCACATGCCTCGTGACTCGTAGCCCGGCATACTCAAAGTCCTCGCTGTAACAGCAGCTTCGACCGCTGGGAGTCTGCCGCCCGTCGACCCCTTTCAAGGCACACTCAACTCGGATGAAGTGGAGCAAAACTTTCGACTTTGGAAGTTGACGGGGTAAATCCCTGTGAGCCAGAATCCATTTGTGAAATTTGATGCTCGGCTTCTGGCAGAGACGGAGCAGAGTTTGTCCAACACCAGGGTTTATGTAAGACTGTGTGGGGGATCTGCAGCACAAGTTCTACAAGTAATCAAGGATCTTGTTTCATGAAATATTGAGTTTATCTCAGGTTTTGTAAATCTCTTGCTGACTGAGGCCAGATTGATTTGGTTATATGGATGACATCATCTTGGAACTCCAAAACTGATGCCAGAGTGTGAATAGACAAAAACTGTTTGGCCAAGAAACTTTAAGAGAATGTGCAATAAAGAACTGGAGAAGAATTACTGAAGACATCAAGATTTTGTTTTTAAAGGCTTCTTTTTTGGAGAAAATAGATCTTAAATGATTCTTATCATTAGACAGCTTTTCATATGCTACTTTCTGGTCACAACTCCATAACTTTCAAATCGCAGAATGCAAAACAGGTATGATATGGGTTTTTCTTTTCTTCGGACTGGTCTAAAAATACGAACGAAAAAATCACAACCAATTAGGTCCAGATTCAGGTCTGAACAGAGACCTGATTCTCTAGATCTGGACAAGAACCATACCTTTATTCAAATTTTCTGTACCGGTACCCACCTCTAGTGCACTTCTATTCTTCTTCTTCTTCTTAAAATGTGGTGGGAGGAGGTATGATATATATATAGTGTTTATCGTAAGATGCAAGCATACGTTCATAGCACATTAAGGGCGAGATCATTTTTATCACGTCGGGTTCTGCTCTTGTGAAAAATGGATGAGAGGCGACGATCAAACTGATTGTGACATAAATATGAATGCGCAGATGAAATACTCCCAGGTGTCAGATAGCCTTTAGGTAGCTGATCATAAAAACCAATACAACCAGGGGATAACTTTTGAACAATAAATCAGGCGCTTCGTTCCAGTTTACGTGGCGGTTAGACGCTCAGAACTTTTGCTCACTGTAGGGTGACAACACATTTTACTTTCTGCCTTAAAGGGACCTGTAAATTGTACCACATCATGGACAGACATTTCAAAAGTATAACTGTTAGTCTAACTTTTTTTACATGCAACATGGAATCATTGCTTTCTTACTGTTAATGGCAGTTCAATTTGCAAGAGCAGGAAAGTTTGAGGCATTTTACTGGGCCTCTTTTTCTGCACAGTTTAAGCTCATGCACACTGACGACCAAAACTGTGTTAGTTGTTAATTAGCTCCTATTGTTTGAGTACAGTAATTATTTCCTTTTTTTTAGTACAGGAGCTATATGTTGGCTGCAGTTCAAGTTGCAAGCACAGGAAAGATTGAGATATACTGGGCCTCCGTTCCTGAACAGATTAAATTCATGCATTCTGAGTTTGTGTTAATTAGTTCCTATTGTTTGAGTACGGTAATTATCTCCCTTTCTTTGAGCACAGAAGCTAATGTTAGTGGCAGTCTAAGATCACAAGTTCAGTGAAAGGAAAGTTTGAGGTATTCTAGGAATAAAATAATATAATAGAATAAAATAATAAGAATAGAATAAAATTCTCCGTTCGAGAACAGTTGAATTTCATGCAGTCTGACAACCAAAATTGTGTTAGTTGTTGATTAGCTCATATTGTTTGAGTACAGAAGCTCATGTTGCTGGCAGCTCAAGTTGCTCAAGTGCAGGAAGTTTGAAGTATTCTATGCCTCCGTTTCTGAACATATAAAGATCATGCAGTCTGACAACAAATACTTGTTGGCTGTATGCTAATGAGTTAATCAGCTCTTCATTGTTGAGTACAGTAATAAGCTCTTGTTGTCTTAGTACAGAAGCTGATGTTGGTGGCAGTTTAAGATCACAAGTGCAGGAAAGTTTGAGGTATTCTAGGCCTCCGTTTCTGAACAATTTAAGTTCATGCAAACTGACAACCAATACTTGTTGGTTATATGCTAATGAGTTAATTAGCTCCTCAATGTTTTAGTACAATAATAAGCTCCTTTTGTTTAACTTGAAAGGAGCTAATGCTTAAGTTAAAGTTGCAAGTGCAGGAAAATTTGAGGTATTCCATTCCTGAACACAGATGAAGTTCATGCAGTCTGACAACCAAAACCAGCAGCGCAATTTAGGTGGCTGACCCCAATCAAGACTGCTTCACAAACACGCCGTAAAAACTGCGGAAAATCACAGAACATCTCATCACCAGGAGGTTTAACTGGGACTGGAGTCCGGGTATAACGAGTCTCGGCAGACTTGCTGGGTCTTTATTATCAATTAAAGGTTGATCGCATTGCCTGAGGTTCATGGCCTGGTGTTACCAGGCAGAGAGGAGTTCAGAAGGTCAGTGAGGTAAGGTGTAAAGAAAAATTCACCCGGTCATGGAAGCGTGTCAGTATCAAAATACATCATTTACTGTGTACTGTTGTCAGCGACTCCAGTGTTAGAACTTGCTGCAAACTATGAGCCATACTAGTTATTGGTGCCCTGAAAGTTTGCTGGCAATTAGGGCAGTATAAAGCTTTAAATTTTTGCCGTACCACGCTGCTTTTTCTGGGGGGGGGGGGGGAATAATGGGTACATTGTAACCCAAGCGAACCTTGATCTCAGGTTGGAACTATAGGTGAAGATGAGGAGCACTAGTTCCTGGAAAGTTGGAACTAGTTCCTACCTAAAGCCAAGCCTTTTGGCCCTGCCTGAGAGCTTTTTGTGTTTGTTTTAGAGGAACTACACTTGATGTAGGGCCTCATCCCACAGCAGCCAGTATCAAGCCAATGTAGTTCCACGTAATCAATCACTCCAGGAGCAGAGCCTGGCTGGAGAGAAGCCTTCTAGCCTTATCTGTATGGGTAATTATGTGTAACAGATCAATTAGCCATGCACTAAGTGGGTGCCTATCTGTGCTTATATGGGCCTCCCTGTCACTTAAATATAACAACAGGATACAAGAAAAGGCTAATTCAAATGTGTTTTGAGAATGAAAAAATTCTATGAGCTGGTATGCAAGTTCTGAACATGTTATGGCTGTTTGCCTTCCACTGATGAGGGGGACAAGCGTCTGTCACTAGTTTACAATAAGTGAGTTGTTCAGCCCAGTAGGTACCCTCCTGGACCAACACACCACCAGGTCCCCTGTGGGAAAACCTTTGGTAGCAGCAGCAGGGATGTTAATTGACTCAGGCAGGCATGGGTGACAGGCTTTTGTTTACCCTATACTACAAAATGTAGCTGAGTAAAGCTCCTTGGTATATTGGAGTACAGAAATAACAACCACACTGGTGAACTCTAGATCTATTAGCATCATGATATTCTTACCTCTAATTGGTTCATATCAGATAACCTGCAATTTGAAGCTGTTTTAGTGTTTATCAAGTGACCAAATACCCTGTCTTGGACCATGATTAGAAAGTGTACAGATATTTACAAACAAGATGTAAAGTTAACATAAAGTGCACAGCGCTATGGGAAGTTTCCATTCACTGAATTTTAGACTCTTTTTAACAAAGAGAACTGCTGTCTAATTGTACACGAGGACAAGAACACGAGAATAGGGCAGTGTCCACTGTCCAGTAAAGTAGCTGGCATTTGTTGCCTTCTCGGATGAAATAACAAAGTATTGAATGAGACTGGTTGACGCACATGTATCAACAATAATAAGATAACAACCATAAGAATCTGAGGATCTGCAGGCTCGGATCTGGGGATAGTAGAATATTACTTCTGTGAGTAAGGTTGCCTTAGTATACGTTAGCCTGGTATCCAGACCGCCGTGCTATACTCGCTAATCTCTTCGGGCCGGCAACCGATTAGCCCCGTGCCAAACACAGCACGCGGGCCCTGATCATCTCTCGATAATTATCAGAAACCGGGTGCCATTTACCTCTGAGTGCAAATAGAGACTGGGGCTTGTGACCTTCCCTGGGATAAGGATTATACATAAGGATAGTATAGAGCAAGGGACTGGTATCTAGGCTAAGTATACGTAAGTTTACTACCCTCGAAATCAGGAACTAAGGTTCAAAACACTATCGTTCCTACATTAACTTGTATAATTATGTCACAGAACAAGTGGCAGAGACGATACTAGACACCAAAAAGGGTTGTAAATAGTACTGGAGCCAAGTCCTGAAGGGGCCTTCATTGCACCGATTTTACAGGAAAGGTTTGACCTAGTTTTGTGGTTGATCTTTGCTTCATCACCCAGCATGATTTTTGTGCTCAAATTGTAGTTATTGTATCAGTTTTTTGCTAGCAAAGCATAAAGGTAGAACACTTATTCTGTACAGGTGAAAAAATTCAGTTTTACAACGAGCAGGGGCAAAAAATTATGTAGTTCGCGCAACCTTGGCCTGGTAGGCATAGCTAGTATGCATCAGATGTAGGAAAAGAAGGGCGGTACGATTGTTCGGCCATAGATGCCATTTCGTCTGAAACAGACTTTCTCCGTTCATACCCTTTAACCACGGCAACACGCAAACAGCTCTGCTGACTTTCTGAGTCGTCCTGAACGGATTCCTCAAGCCCGGGTGCTTCAGTCTCTTTCGAGGCAGCTGCATGAGTACCTTCCGCATCTGCCACAGGTAGCGAATTGAAAATACTCAGGTCATGGCCTAACTACATGTACAATGTCTAGTGAGAACAATTGATGTGGGACTGGGTAAAAATAAGATAAAAAGTTTCTCAATTGACTATCATGGCACATGTACATTGTTCTTCAAGGATTATAGTAAAGCATTTGATACTATATCATTCTAAAAACTTAAGTTTACAGAAATACAATCTAGGTCCAGACTTTGTAAACTGGGTTAAAGAATACACATAGAATGCACAGAGCAGCTGTCTCAATCATTCTGGACACCTTTCAGATTGGATCGCGGTCTTGAAAGAGGAGTACGGCAGGGGTGCCACCTGTTTGCTGTCCTCTTTAACCTTAAGCAGTAGAGCATTTTGCTCTCAGAATTCGCCAATCTGATGAGATAAAATGAATTCTTTTTCCATCATTTGATGACTGCACAGAAGAAGCATTTATCTTCCAGTACGCAGATGACACAGAGCTAGTCCTGGGGGATAAGGTTTCAATTCTGAAAAATTTAGACATAGTTGAATACATAGTTTTCTATCTTTTCCAAGAGAAAACAGAAGCCATGTGGCTAGGCCCTTGGGTGGGTAGTTCTGAAACGATAAGCGGACTGAAATGGACCTTTAGGGTAAAATGTTTAGGTGTATATTTTCATCCACAACCTCGGCTTCCAAAATAGTTGACAATTGGACGATTATTGGAGTAACAAATTTTGTAAAATGAAAAAGATATTGTCTTCTTGGTCATCTAGATACTTAAGTATCCTGGGCAAAATAATGGTTTTCAAAAGTTTAGTCCTTTATATCTCAACTTTCTTACATTTTTCAATATATTTTTCTTTAAATTTTTATTGAAAAAAGACAGTTAAACATAAATGTCATTATTCAGGATCATGCGGCAGGTGGTCTAAACATATAAGAATTGACCATGCAACGTAAAGTGGGTTAGAAAATTTCTTTATTCCGACATGCATGTTCCTACTTGGAAAAAAATCCAACTTAGTTACTTAATATACATACCTTTGGACCAAATCTGAGTATCTTTAAGTACAACAGTTGTCTGAACTACAACCTAAGAGCTTTGTACAGTCTCTACCTGATTTCTACAAGAAAATGAAAAAAAATTGAAAATGTAACCTATATAGCATCACAACTCTTGTGGAACAATTGTGGAACTTACAAAGGAAATATGTTGTATTTTAGTAATTGGATTAACAGAAATATTAGGTATGTCAAAGATATGATTGATGGTCAAGGTAATGTAACAGCACTAAATGATACTCTTAATACAGTAGGCAATTACTCCAATTTAATATTTCAATACAACACTCTTGTGAACGCTATCCCACAAAAATGGAGAGAAATATCTAATTTCGATGCAGAACATGGACTTATACTATTGCAAAAGAGGTACAAATCCAAAATAACAGTTTCTTTAAGAAAATGTTAATTAAAAAAAATTAGTCGAATCCATTTCCCAAAGCCTTTGGGAGAAACGTCTTCTACGGTACATTTTGATTTCCAATGGAAATCCATATGGGAAGCCTCGTCTTGAGTTACGAAGGAGCCAAAACTGCAATGTTTACAGTCGAAGTCGACAAGAGTCCGTTTATGTAAACAGGGTATAACGACAGACAGTCAGTGTCCTGTCTGCAATGTTGTTGATTATGTGGAACACTTCTTTTTTGATTGAATGTGTAAGTGTAAATTTAAGCCTTTGTGGACAGTCGAAAAGTCAAAAAATGTTTTCCGTTTGAATATGGATACACATTGTCATTGACAATACAAGATGTCATTCTGGGCTACCATATTTCTAAATTAGTATTAAAGTTAATATAAACGACAATCAGGATTCAGGCGTTGGCAGCATCTAGTACCAGGCACTGACTGAGTATTAATTTATATTAAATATAAAACAGTTTCAACACATTAATGACATGATGTTACTAGGAAAATTTACCATTGCTAAGTCTAAATATGGAAACATTCATATGGAAACACTCATATGCTTATGACAACTCAGTCAGGGCCTCGTACACGACGGTGCCAATGCCTTGATCCTGATTGTCGTCAGGCAGTGCCCTGTGTTTGTTAAGCCGCCGCTTAACAGTGGCCCGCACACGGCAGCACTTCTCGTTAACAACTTTGTAAATGCCCACTTGCTTGCCTTCATACTGCAGTCGGGTTTCAGCTGTAAGTAGAATTGGCACACATTTATGTCTATTCTGTAAGCTATAGGCTGAAGGCATTCAGCCAACAAATTAACAGTTCTTCCAGTGTAAATTATTGTGAGTTAATTCACACAAATGTAGATACAATCTTTTATGCTGATAGAACAGAAACCTAATACACATGTAGTATGTTGTTGTGGTAGGATATGGAATCCTCTTCTTTTATTTACAACACTTATTATAATACAAGAATCAATCTTTGTAAACATGCAATATCAAAGAATCACTTAATCATAAAATGAAATGCTGAAGACCTGCCAGTATCAGATTTGTGATTTGGAAAACTGAAACATTCAGTCTAAATGATGAATTCCTACCACCCTATCCCTAGCTAACGTTAGTACCATGATGTTTAAACATACTTAGCACCATTGATCTAGAGTCAATTTTCCACAAACAAATCATCATTAATCATCATCTATAACTTAGCTGTGCTTGTTCTCCCTTACCGAGAATGGCACCTAGGATGGCAGGATTCAGGGCCTGATGGTTCCGGTCCCCACCTCCTGTCAGGTTGCCCCTGAACAGTTCTTCTTCCGTGAAATATAACCCCATCAGAATCTTGAAGAACTGTTCAGGGGTTTTCCCGCTGTTTCTGGCCTTTGTGAGGAGATGGGGATAGATGGCCACCCCATGTTGTGGTCCACCTAGTGGTTGGGGGACCTGCCCAGCCTGTAGTATAAAACATCACATAATGTATAAGTTTAGGCATTAAATATTGCAACAACAAAAAGTAGGTTACAGTGTTTTCTTAACTTTGCTCAGTATCATAATCAGCATAAAATAAATGATTTCTCTGACATTGGTATCAAGTCAACATTTAAGTGCTCTAGATCTGGGTTACATGCAGCACTGTACATTTTTCTGGTTCTTTCATATACAGTCAAACCTGCCAAGCGACCACCTCTTCTCAGCAACGACCTGGCCATTTCGACATCTTTTTCTCGGTCCTGATTTTTTGCCCATTGACGTAAGCATGACCTTTTTCTTAACGACCACCTGGCCAACGCGACTGCGACCGGCCAAAAATGTGAACCATAACGACCGCATCATTTTCAACCTTGAGGTTTTCATCGATTTTTGATGATAACTAAAGCGATTTTGTGCCGAAATCGGCCAGTTTGCGCTGATGTTATGTTTAGACGACCGTGTCATTTTCAACCTTAAGGTTTTCATCGATTTTTGATGATAACTAAAGTGATTTTGTGCCATAATTGGCCACTTTGCGTCGATGTTATGTTTTAAAGATGGTGGCCGTCAATGGGTGGGTCAGTGGGGCAGTCTACGGTAATGTGGGAGGAAATTTCGATGTAAGAAAATCCGAATTTAGTTGTTACATTTTTTGAAAATCTTTATCATTATATTTTATTTATTTCATTTTATTCGTTCAGCTGTTAACAAACAGCCAGGGTTGCCCATATCATTATAAAATGAACGAATGCTGAAACATTTATAGCCTCATGCCTTTTTAAGAAAGATCTGTGTAGCTCATACCTTTGTAAGAAAGATCTGTACATGTTGCATTCTGTAGTGCGTCTACGATCGTCTCAATATTTGCGAACTCACATTTTAGACAGTAGGGGAACTTTGATGCTGTCAGTTACCAAGCCTGTAATATGCATCGCTGTGTTCTTGATCGCCGTATCTGAAATAACTACTGTGTACCTTTCGAATTCGATGCCTGTGGAGATGCCCAGTACGTCCGGATAGCGTACTTGCCCACGGGAACAGTTCAGACAGTTGGACAAAAGCACTAACACAGTAGATCGACTGTCTTTTTAACCTCCTTGAGTAGAGTTTCTCTGGCGCAGGAAGGAACGTCCTGATCCAATTTGTTCCAATTTCTGTTTATTTACTGTACTAAAATTCACCAAGCTTACTGATGATTAACGTTTATGCGTGCGTGTGCGTGTTGTAGTTGACATTAAAGCCCTCCTTTACTTACTTCTTTTAATTGCGTGCGCATGCTTGCTATTTGCCATTAAACACAACGGAAACCATTTATACTTTGCATCGGGCATGTTTTGAGTCGATACTCTTCTCAGCGACCACCTGTGTCCAAATCGACCGCTTTTTTCAGGTCGCCCGGGTGGTCGTCTTGGGCAGCTGTCTTTGGCAGTCGTCTTGGGCAGGTTTTACTGTACTAGATTTTGTAATCTTGTTGCAGTGAATTTTACCATGCATGTAGGTAACAAAAATCAGACTTACTGAAGTGCCATTAACAGGGAATATCCAGTTGATCTGCAAAGTACAAAAAATAGCCTGCTGTTAGTTGCTAGTCAGATTCTAACATACATGTACATGTAGGAATACCAGTTTTCATGTATGAAGAAGCCAATTTACCATTTGCCTTGGGTTGTGATAATTAATCATGATTTATTTCAAAAAAGGTCCAATGCACAACCAGAGTTCCACAATCTCACACCTTCACAAAACAATATTAACCTTTTCTGGAAAGGGTATAACATTACGTGTACATGTAATGTTACATGAATGTCAAGGCTTTGCCGAAAGGTTTGTGGTAGTTTTTTTTGCCTGCGTATAAGCTAGCCCAAAGTAGCTTTCCAGGAGAATTTTCTTTTAAATGCAGCTTGAAAGAAAAGTTAGCAGCTATTGAACATATCAAGAACATACTCCTTTATGATGATAAGTCATGGAAATAGTGAATTCATATCTTTGAATAACCAAGACAATAAAACTGTGCTAGGAACTTTGCTGATTATGAGGGATTAATTTGTATGAACGATATACATTGTGCACTTACTAAATACTGTTTACCATTATTTGTCCGTCATTTTCTTTTGTCACTTGCAATTGGCCCTCGGGCAAGAACTTGCAAATTATTTTGATTTTACAATCTTTAGACTCTCTGAACATCATATTATTATATGGTAATCAAAATATATGGTGCAAAGGATGTTACATGTTTTATTGAATAGTTACTCTATAAATGTCAAGTACTTTGATTATAAGTTACCTGGTCTTGGCCCTGGCTGTGCAAGGTGGGAGAGGTTGTCAGGCGAGACATGAGGGGGGGGCTGATGTTAAGGCTAGTCAGGGATGAAGCCATGATTGGCGAGTGGAAGGGGTTAGGTGTGGGAGATGAAGCCCTGATGCGGAAGGGGTTAGATGTGGGAGATGAAGCCCTGATGCGGAAGGGGTTAGATGTGGGAGATGAAGCCCTGATGCGGAAGGGGTTAGATGTGGAGGCTGGGTGTGTGATGGGTGTGTGGATGGCGCTAGATGTGGAGGCTGGGTGTATGATGGGTGTGTGGATGGCGCTAGATGTGGAGGCTGGGTGTATGATGGGTGTGTGGATGGCGCTAGATGTGTCAGTGGGGGCTGGCTCATTGTCTTCTCTAGGCCAGTTCTCCGGATCATCTTCAAACAGAGGTGGTGAATCAGGTCTCTCTGATAGCTGTAATATGCAATTTACATAAGGATGAAGTAGATGAAATATCAGCAATATTATAATTGTGATTATCCACCCCCCCCACCCCCAAATGATACTAGTTCACATTTATCCACAGGATACTTACTTAGCAACCTAATATTTGTTTTTAGAATGGGATGTGAATACCGCAGATAAAGGTGAACTAGCATGATAGTACAATATGAACTTATTAAAATATATGTAAAATTATCTTTTACATTGCAAATATTCAGCCATGAGATGGATTTTAATGTCCCTTTATGAAATCATAGATACATGGACAAGTACAATGTTAAACAGACTGCATTAATTGTCTTCAATGTTCTGAAGTGAGAACTTCTGTGGAGCCAACAGAAAGCCAGAAACACTGCTCACTTTATATCAGAACTTTCCAAATTGAGCCCAAATTTAAACAAAAAAATGACTCAAAGAATGGCAAAGTTTTATATGTCTTTAGAGGGTATTTTCTCCTGTACATTGTTTTATTTTTTACTTTGGTCAGAGGCCATACTGATCTGATCTTCAGGGATTTAAGTTGGCCCTTGTGTGACCCCCACACATCCTAACTGTGTCAATCTGATTTAGCTCTGGCACCAAGTATAGGGTTTCACCCTGGGTTTCACAGCCCCAAGATCTTGTCATTTGCTTTTTCTTCCATATGAATTGCCTACAGCCGGGAGTATATTAATTTTTGTATATGTAATTTTCCAATCTTAGGCCATAGTAAGTTAAGTTTATAGATGACAATTATAGTTGTTGGCCCTAGAACCATGGAGGTAGGTCACACCAATTTAATTTGTTGGTTCACGGATTTAAAAAAAAAAACTGAAGAAAAAAATATGCTCGAAAACATAATGAAATCAAAGCATCCTGTGGAGTCAAAGGACCAGGTTTGTGCCTTGGTGCACTCAGTTTTATGGAGGAAATACAGTATTGAAGATTACTCCCTACCCTCTAGTGTTATGATATTTATATTTTAAATCCAAGATCCAACAAATCAAATTTGTGTGGCATTAGGCTGTATTATAAAGGACCTGGAAACAGTCTGGCATCCAGCCTAACCTAGCAGAAACTAGTCTAGTCTACTCTACTCTACTCTACCATACTCCAGGCCACCTGGGCCAATGAGGCCTGGAGGTCAGACTCCTTAGATCATGTAAGGGACCGTACGATATCTATCAGAGGGGAGAGGGCTGGTGCATTGGAAGTCCGATCAAAAATTTTTTTCATGGCCCTCCCCCTCCACCTAAAAAAAATCAACATGGCCCTCCCCCCAACAGCCATCATTAAACGGGTAGAAAAACAACCGATAATCTTAATATAGATGTCAGGGCACAAGGGCGCCCGGCGTCCAACTGGTACCATGGTATAGCCAGTGTTCTCGCTAGGATTTTTTCACAGCATCATTGATTTTCAAACCCTCTAAAACAGAATTTCCTGCAATTTTACTCCCGTTTTTCAGTAATCGATGTTCGCTCTCTCCCCCAAAATAGTCGTTATAACAAATTTGTCCAGTCATGTCTATATGGAAATTTTGGGTTTTTGATGTTTCCAAACAGGGCTCTAGCCAGTGAGTTTGTCAGACCATGGAAAACCCATTTTTTTCCGGCATTGAATAAAAAAAATGTCTACCTCGTGCGAGCGAGCGAGCGAGCCTTCCAAGCCACTGGTGTTTTCAACCAATCATATCTGGAGTTGTGAATATCATATGACTAGTGTATGCTAGTGAGAGCTTTAAATTGATATCACATTTAATGGTCTACTGTTTACATAGCTTGATTTTCCAAATTTCTTGTGTCTTTCCAAATACCAGGTGACCTGGTAGTAGGTGCTGAAAACCTTCCCAAGCATACATGTGCAAGGTACACAAATGAACTCACATCTTCCATGCTCAGCTTGGCCATCTCAGCTGCCTTGTCCCTGTTGTTGGCAGTTTGTGCCTTTTGTAAGTCATCTCCAGCCTGAAATTGTACAAGAATATGGAAAAGTTACTATGAGCAATTCCCCTTTCCTGTCAATTAGTATGTCTTTCAGTTGAATAAACTTTTATTTGTTGGGAAGGAAAAGTGATCTTGATCCAGCTTTAGATCGCCCAAGACTTTACCTTTCACTTGTCATTTAACTAGCCTGAATTCAAAGTCCAGAGCTCAACTAATAGTACTGGGGCGGTAGATCCAAAGACAGGGTCTAGGCTGGGTACTGGTACAGAAAAAAAAGTCCAGTTCAGGTCCAGAGGATCAGGTCCTGGTCCGGACTTGAACATGGACCTGATTCAGTATGTGGAAACGTATGAATGGACGATACTGAAAACAAAGGTCCATTTCACTACAAAGAAATCTATTTTGTGGAGTATTCAACGCCCACTTGACGTTTTAAAATCCTGCAAGGCTAATCGCCTCTTGTTATTTTCCTTGACCGGTAAGCCTCCAAAGGTATGAATGCCTCATCATATAATCTACTCATTCTCCAATAGGTCCAACATCTGATCCACCGAATTTTTTCCGTTCCAGTTTTTCCAGACCGGTCCAATAACTGAATAAAAAAGACCGATTTTGTACCCACCCCTACTTCAGACCATGCAAGCATGCAAGCATGCGTTTACATGCTTATACTGTAGATCATGTTCATTTACTCTAGATCTTGAACAATGTCAATAATGTTGGAACCCATTTTAAATCCATACCTTTTATGTTCATGTATCTAACAGAACTGCTTCATAATCATGTAGATTGAGTATGCTGTTTTACTGGGGACATTGTGCCCAGGGTGAGGTATAGATGTTATGTGCACTACCTGATTTTTAAATGTTGTAGCCTACTTTCACTTGTCAATACATTGTTACATACAGTATCATTTTGATACGATGTACAATACATTTGTACATTCTATACAACTGCTTTGTACCCAAATTTTAACAAATATCAGATTTTCCTTTCTTGATTGAAGTGAATTAACCAGAATACCCAAGACATGCATGACTTTAGAGATTGTGCATTATGTGTATTGGCTACAAGACTTAAAAATTTAGCTTACCGATTTCGCAGTGGTGGTCTTTGCCTTTTTTGCATTCTTTGCAGATTTTGCAGCCTAAAATTATAAAATGCATCCTAATAGCATCAAATACAATCAAATTCTTGACTATAATGCACATGATTGTGTGAATTATGAAAACAAACAAGCTTCATGACATGACAAAAAGTACAGTGACTTTTGTATAGTCAAATATAAACTACAAAAAAAGTGGATACAGAATTAATCTTAAAACTCTACTAACTAACTAAGCAATATAGGATAATAAGAAAACCTCCATACAATCAAGCCATGGAGCTAAACATGAGTGTCACTATCTTTTCTAATCACAGAGCAATCTTTTATGTATTTACCTATCTTAGCAATATGAGGACTGTAGGATCTAAAGATAATTTAGTAAAATCTACTTCTGGTATCGAGTATTGTAAAATCTATTATAGTGGTTCGACATACATTTTGTAATGTGAATAACTTATTGCATAACAAGATTGAAACTAGCTTACCGCCTTATCTGCTGTAGACTTCTTGCCCTTCTTGCTGTTAGCACCTTTTGGAGCCTGAAAATCATTAAATATACAACATTTCATTTACAACATTTACATGGTCATGTTATAGCATTTGCATCCAAATATTATATACTTGTATTATTAATAAGGACAATGAAATGCCATATGATTAAAACTTGGAATCTATTCACAGGGCTGATCTCAATTGAGATGCAGTTTGAACTTGAAGACAAGGCATATTTTTGCCTTGAACACTCGCATTTTCTTTAGGGACTTTGGAGTGTATGTCAGTGTTTTACACTATTCCTATATTATCAACTTGAAGTCAAATCTTAAAGTCACTCATATTTATTTGTTAACATGTATCTGATACATGTACAATAGTAGGATTAGAAAAATAATACAACATTTACCATTGTTTTCTGCTTCTTTCCTGGTCCTTCCTGAGCTGGTCCTTTGGACAGCTTTGATAAATTGTCAAATAACATAGTTTAGTTGAGAATTTTATCTATTTGAAATTCATTCAAGCGTCCATAACTGCTGCAATATGGCATTTTACATCTTACGCCTTAATGTGGACTTTATAACTCACTAAAAGGCATTAACATTATGTCAACAACAATTGCAGGCAATATTTGTGCATTGTTCTATGTACATAATGATAATAATGTTGCATTTCAGAAGAACAACCTTAGTTACCTGAGTGTTCTCGATGCTGGCCAAGGGTGGTCTTTCAATGGGTGCATCAGCATTCGTGTCTCTGTTAATCTGTCAGGAGTAAATACATTGTAAGCAATTATAATTAAATATGATTATTTCATTTTCTTGTAAAGCAAGGGGTCAGTACTTTGTCTCCAAGCTGAAATATGCTTTACTTGAAACAACACCTACATGTAGCTACTCTTATACTGACACGAGGTGGAGTGGGCATGACAATGTGTCAGTACTCCTTATGAACAGTTATAGATCAATCTCATCACCCAGCCATCAAAACATAGAAATGTATAACTAGAATATATGTGGTCAACCTTTCATTGGATAAACTGAGGACACTGATTGCTATTTGTGTATTTTTCTGACATATTGGCCAGAGTTCCCAGCTGCAGTGCAATATTTTATTTTTTATTTCCAACATTATACATTCCAGGCAGTGATGCAACACAATGGAAAACTTACAGATTCATTCTTCGTCTTCTCCCGCTCATACTCAATGACAAACTCCGACAGACATGAGCGGTCTCTTTCACCTAAATGGACAAATGAAATGAAATAGCCTCACACTAAAGCATATAAACATCCAAATGTCACAAAAACAAAATTTCAGAACAAATTAACTTAGGTAGCAACCCAAATTGTTATTCAGAAAACATTCTAGTAGTCAGCCAATGATACATGAACAAAATCTGAGAAGGCAAGGTAACATCTTAATATGAGTTCTTACCAGGTGGTGTCCAGTTGATCAGTTGCCCCGAGCAGACCTTCTTCTCCCAAAGCACCTGAACAGTAGTGTTCCTCAACTGTTCCAAATTGTTGAAGGACAGGTCATCTGGTGAGATCATGTGCTTCCTCTCAAGCATTGACCCCTCCAAACCAAACCACACATAGAACCAGAATGGCTCTAAACGTTTGGCTAAGAAAATAAAAATCAATAGATATCAGTATACTCAAATCAGTAATTTCCTTTTTGCCGGCTGGTACTATAAGTTCTACTACACATGCATGTGCCCTTTTGATATAGTATCATCTTTCTTGCCGGAGTATGATTTTTTCATACTGGTACATAGCATCATACTGTAAATATTGTTACATTAGGGCCAAGTGTGGTGTGGTCAGAAATTTCAAAACCAAATTGTGTGCTCCTTTTTTTTGTTGGAAGCCCTTGTGGTAAACTGAAGTTGAATGCAATGTGATACAGAAATATCATCTGGTCCAGTACACCTTTATCAGTTGAAAGCTTGACAATTTCCATTTATAAGGCACTTTGACTGTTGGTGTGGCTCTCCTAAAATAAGCACCCATGGATTTTGGGCAATTGGCAAAGCAAGGAAAAATATTTAGAATGTCTCTGGTGAATTGCATCTTTCAAGCATTATGCTAGATACAGTCCACAAGTTGAGCAGTGGTGCCTTTTGGTTTAACAATATTGTGTCAGTGCAAGCCAGTTATTTGGTTTCTTTTTTTAGGAAACCTGCCTCACAGGTCAGAATATTAAGACAACTTGTGTTTAATGAAAATCCATCATTTACTACAAAATCAACTAGGATAGCAATAAATTATTCTTAAACTATTAAATCTTTCAACTGACGTGACAAAATGATAATAAGAAACAATGCCACAGCTAGCAACATCTCATGTCCTACTGTGAGCTCTGAGCTTGGGTTGTGGAACTAAACAATCCTTCCATAGTGTACAAGAAATGTATGCTTATTCAATTCTCTCATAATATAAGTATTTTCTACATAGTGAGAGTTTTAGAATTCATCCACTAACCTTCTAACTGCCTTTTGGTTGGCATGATGATGAAAATCCACGGGAACTTGTCTGCTCGGTAAATGCTCCAAGTGCTGCTCAAGCAGTTTATCCAGAGAAGACAAAAAGCCCGCCAAATGTAGCCGAGACAAATCAAGCATCTGACCTGTCATTCATTAGGAGACCAGGGCTTGGTACAAAATACACCAAGGGGTCGCCTGTAGATGAAATGAGGCCCCCTCCTTCTTTCCTCCCGGCACTGCACTTAAGAACATTAAGTAAAAGTACACATAATGAAAAATGATGATAGGGATCAAGGTGAAAAAATTGGCAAAATTGAAAGAAACCAACAAAAAATATTTCCTTTTTTGGGGGATCTCTCTGCCATGTTTATTCAAGTGTCACCTAACCAGTCTGACATCTCATTAATCACTTACATCCCTGTCTAAAGTTACTGTGAAAATTGACCTGGGGTGGAGTTTCCTGCTCATCTCAGTGTACAATCCCTGAAGATACAGTTCTGAGATATCTGGGTTCAGATTCAGAAATGAACTATCAGACTCAGTTTTCTTATCAAATAGATTGGGATGAGGTATGAGATGTGCCAGAAAAATCATAAGGCAAGTTGGCTTCCCATGAACTGACTCATTTCAGCAGTACTACAGGGCCAAAATGCACCATATTGTGCAATGCTTAAAGTAAACTTATCTTTAATTTCCTACTTCAGAATACCAGTAAACATTTCATGGAACAAATTATTATGGTGCAATTTATGAAAAAGTGACACAAGCAACAAAAACTTTTAAAAAAACTTTTCCTTTTTGGTGTTATAATTTAAGCCCTTGTTTCTTGGCTCACCAGTCTGACAGTCATCATTAATCATACATGTATGTCACTGCACTCAGAGTTCTAAAAATTTTCTCCTTTGTACAATTGTGCTATTCCAACATTAAAATCAATCCTAATGTAGGGCCTCGTGTCTGTACAATTTTCAGGTACGGGCATGTACACTGGTTTTGGTTATAAATTATCTGTAACATGTAGCAACATTTTCATAGTGAGAAATTGTCATCTTTGAGAAGGCTTTAGTGGTAGGTTAAATTCAGGAATCTTGCAATGTTTTACACTAAATTCAGGAATACTTAATGGCTTTCGATTACACATATGCTACATGTAAGTATACGTACCTCAATTGACGCTCAGAACCTGACAATTTACTGCTATGTAACAATGTCATTGTACACCTGTCGGAAAATGGGGACCTGCTTGAAATAGTCCACTGTGCCAATTTTCTATCATCTTTTAAACATAATATATACAGTGTATATAAAAGCCACTAACATCAATATTTTACTAATGGCCTCTCTATCTACTATATGTTCATTAAAGATATTATATTTACTTTAAGTCGATACTTATTTTTCAATGCTTTGCATTCTTGGCAAAGTCATACCATAGTTTGGAATAAAACATCTCTGTCCCTCATATGTAACACTTTGGTGTGCTGAGGAGTGGTGAGGCATAGTGGTGGATGTTGTTGCAGGTGACCCTGGACTTGGAGTTGGAATGTGTGCAAAAGGAGGCAGGTGGCTACAATGACTATCACTTGTTGTTCCAGATGATGGTGTTGCCGTAGACATGGAATTGCATGGTTGAGGACTCGACCTATTAAACATTTCATCTTCACACTCCACTAGATGTTGTTGATTCTCCAAGACAGTGTCAAAAATCCCTTTCATGCTTGTTTTTGCTTCTTCCCTTAATAATCTTGTGGCCTTCTTTTACTTGCCTCCTTCTGGAAAAGCTATCTGCATACAGTGACCTGGTTCCTGTGGTCACTCAAATCAATGAGTGCTTTGTGGAGGGCTGTTTTACTTCTGAATCAGCACATCCAGTCTGGCTTCCATTTGCATGTTCTCCTTCAACCTTGCACAAAAGAATTTTCAAATCACTTAGAGGTTTGGTAAAAAAACATGTAGAATTAATGTCACAGTAATGTGTATACCATACAATATATTGTTTCAAAATTATGAAAATCATCTTGGAATTAATATATATACTGAGTATTTAACAGAAAATGATATGCGTAAGATAAAAATTGATTTGTGTCTAATTTGTAATACAATATATCATCAAAATGAAGTGTAACTCACCATTGAACCCGAAACTGCCTGAAGTTTGACTCCAGAAAAAATGTGTCATGATTCATGTGCCATGTGTGCTTGATCCAAATATTCAGATGTGGTTGGCCTGGGTGTTTTTATACCAGGAGGATGACTCCCTGTAACTGTGAAAATTGACCTGGGGTCTAGAATTTCCTGTTCAACTGCACAGGTTGCATTGTCCCTGCAATCAGACAGTCCTGAGATATTTGCACCATTAGAGGGTGACAAAAATTCTTAAATTGTAATTATAGTTTTGTTTTTGGATATATTCATTAGCTTTTCTTGTATCAATCAGACCCTCATAAACTGTGAAGCATGGAGTCTGTTAGTACATCTAAGACACGCTTATGGTCTAAAACTGGGGTAATACAGGCTAGGGCTACCTGGAAAATCGCGTGTATCTTAAGTTTGGAGCGGCCAATTAGCTTTAAATTTTCAGGAAAGTTCAACCAAATAATTACGGACAATTATTTTTAATTATGCATAGAAGACGTGCAGAGCCACACAAGGACAATGTCCATTCAAGTCCAAATTGCAAAGTTGTCTCAACAAGGAGGTTAAATAATATGTATTTCCAAAACTGCATTTCCAAGACTGCATTTCCAAGGCAGCAAAATACTTTATGTACATGGTAAAACGGATGACAGAAAATCTAACAGTAACATTTTAATACCCCGAATGGACCCAGTGAGATAAGAAAACATGCTTACAGTTACACTGTTAACTTGATGATGTAAAATGTTACGTGATAACCTTTGGCAGAACACAGCCGTTGGGTCACAGGATCACTTTACATTACGGTTTTAGATCAATGACTTATAGACGTAGTCTTTACCAGGCCTTCCTTCGGAGGACGGAGATTGTGAAATTCGGCCCCAAATTGGGAATTTGACTGGTGGAGTCAGTATGTAAAGCAAGTCTGGAAAACTAATTGGGAAATGTTGTGCTTGATTTTACCAAGGAGCTTTTATCAGATACCTCACAGTCGACAATGGCAGAAATAGCGTAATCTTTTGCTAGTATGGGGAGACTGTCGCGAAGTATAGTGCTTTCCCAGGCGTGTTCCTACTAAATAATATAAGCACACAGCCCATTGCGCAGACCCTCTGGGTAGCTGTCGTTTTTCTATTGTTTTTTAATACGGCCAAGCTTAAGTGGTACTAAGTTTGGCGTACCCGATCAAGCTCGGAAATACCAGAAAATGACATAGAAAACAATCCTCTCTGGCTATTTCCGCCCCATAAGTAAAGGAAAAAAAGAGGCAAAGCTTACGTGACCACCCCCCCCCCCCTTCGCGGGAAAGTCAAGTGATGTGTATCTACCTGTCATAAATTAGCTCTTTTCAATGCTACAAACATGCTCTTGTCGCTTCTTTCCCTGAGCCATATAGTGAAAGGAATACATCATTTCCCCATTGATTAAATACTGGAAACTATAATAATAATTCTGCTTTATTCTTCGTTGAAAAGTTGCCTAGAGAATTATAGAACACATCACGTCCCCACGCTTAGCTAATGCCAGCATTTCCTTGCCAGAAACCAAGGAGCCTTGCAGAAACAAAGCACAAAATATTGTCTGCTAGGATGATGTTCTTGATTTGTAAGAAGAACTATGCTTACAGGGTTGTGGTGGCTATGTTTATTTTGCTGTCCAGTGAGAAAATTGATATTTTGAACAACTTTAGCAGCATTGATCCGTTCATTTTGGGATGTGCCATTGTCAAATCTCAAAGCATTACTAATACTATGTTTCTTGACAACAAGCTTGGCCTGCAGTAATCTCCAAGCAGATCCTCAGTAAAGGTATAAGATAGTACCAAACTGGCCAGGAGATAGTCAGCCAAGAGGTGTACATTTGCCTTGTAGCAAAACACACTCCTAAGCCGGCTTCACTCCTCTGCCAGCTTTTGATACTATCTAATGCTACCGTAGGATCTGCTTGGAGATTAGCCTGCAGCTATTTTGAGAGACCAGTACTTTGTTTGGATTGTATGTTTCAATGGGGACTACTCAACAGGGTGTGAAATCTGCGCAAACGAGTACAAAATAGAAGAAGGAGTATGGGCGGTGAAACTACAGCAATTATCACCCTAACTATGAAATATTCATGAGCTTCTACTAGCACCTTTCCTCATTTCATTGTCATTATAATATTTAAATGCAAGGTTGGGTAGGACATGATTAGCGTGTCTTAGACGCATGCAACAGCTAATCTTTATGTAAATGCCATTCCTTTGATGACCAAGTTAGCAAGTTCACTCCAAGTTTATATGCAAATCATGTTGCTTTGATCTACCTGTACATCAAAGGGAAGTCATGTAGGTGATAAGTTACACAGTAGAGACTCATGTCTCTCATGCTGTGAATCTGTCTGTTCTGGGTGTCTGGGATTTGGAGTTTTGGGACAGTGGGAGAGAGGTGTCAGTCAGAGAAGGAAGCAGACAGAGAACCTGGGGCCACAACATTGACCCCCTTGACTTCATCTATATCATGGAAGACACAGATTCAGAGAATGAATTACCAGACTCGGGTATAGACTGGGATGAAGTTCGGGATGTCCGCGAAAGGACGGGTACTGTGTACCGTCATTTTAACAGCACAGGCCGTGATACTGATGATCTGGAGAGTGCAGGAAGCAGCAACCTTCCACGGCTGGAAACGATGCTGCTATTTGATGGGGCACAAATCACGTTTGGTGAAAGCATGGTACTGATCATGGCCACTGCACTAAACTTCCACTTTCCCAACGATGCCCTGACATGTCTGTTGATTTTAATCGGGCTCCATTGCCACAAGGACAGTTTGTACGTTGCATCCCGCCATGCCTTTGACAAGTTTTTCAGCCTGAAAAACCTGCAGTTTCCTGTCACCAGATGGAAAGTCTGTTCGTGTCAGCGCTTGAACCCGTACATCAAAACTGTCTGTGAGAATGCTGAGTGTCAGAAAGACATCAGTACCTCTGACACGCTGTACTTTTTGGAGATGCCGATTCATTTCCAGCTCCAGAACATGTGCAAACGTAAGTACATTCACTTGTTCAAGTTCCCTGTTAAAAATTTCAGACTTAGATATGCGGGAAAAGATTGATCTCATGAGTTTTGTTAAATATTGTGCAAATAAGGTTGGGTTGACTGTTAGCCATCGTATTGCTATCATTTATATTACACTGATGGGTATAAATACAGTTAATAATTCCTTATATTCTTGATTCAAAAGTATGTTCCCCTTCAAAATAAAGCCACCTTGAAAGCTTGCTCTATTCTAGTGAGGCCCTTGCCCCTTCTGTGCAATAACCTCAGATAACTATGCACCCGGTCAACCAGTATCAGGACAACTCTGCACCTGGACACCCGGACGACTGGGCACCTAGCCCAGGACAACTCGTCCCTTAGTTTAGGACATGTCTTCACCACATATACTCAGTACAATTTACATCATTTGTGTAATTTGGGCTCGTAAAACACTTTTAACGATCTTGGAGCTCTAGTCGATCTCATGACTATAAATTATTTTCACTTTGCTAGGCAGATATTTTCCTAGTGTCGGCTAACTTGGGTGCGCTCTGAGCGGAACCACTGTGACCTTGTCGGCCCCGGCCGTCAGTTCACCCGAGTCGGCTCAGAGACTACTGGATTATTTTTTTACATTATATACGTGTACTTGTAGGCTAAAAACTACATGACATTATGAAGCACAGGGCTCTCCCCAGAAAATTTTACGGGAGTGGTGCTGGAGGGCGCGCTGTGGCCGATGCAACGCAACGCGTGGCTATGAGGGGGGAGTGGTTCTGAGAGGCAGGATTCCTGGAGAAGCTGTTGCATTTTGCCTTAATGAATCACAATTTGATGCCTTCCCCTGACACTTAAGCTTTAAAATCTTTCAAATTCAGACTAATTGACTTAAGGACAAATAAGGCAACAATTTATAAAGAAATCCCTGAACATTACAATACATGTCCAAGTTAAGTACATTTTCAATGCAAACTATAAGCTATATCTATTGAAATATGAAAAGAAATGCAACTTATGCAACTTGACATGTTAATTAATCTAGGACTAGTAGGTGGCTCTTTGAAACAAATTTTATGAGAAATTACAGCTGCTGACGACGGCAAAAAATGAAGCTTATCTTTGCCACAAAACCAGAATTTTTGATGGGAAAGAAAGGCAAGGGATAAATTTTGGGTAGAAATCATGGCAAATCAACAGGTAGGAGCCTTTTAGAAGCTTGGCACTACTAGCAGCACAGTCTGATAAAGATAAACAAGGTCTGTTGTCTGTTTTTTTCTCAGTCTTCCTTGTCTTGAAAAACAGGTTTTTAATGAGATTATCATATGCGAAAGTCACCAACATCTATTGTCTACACACATAACAATAGGACAAAAACAAAGGAGTGTGATTTTTGCTGCCAACCCCAAGCCCACTGACACAAAGGAAGGGTGAATGTGTCAATTTCTCTGCAAAATATGAGACCTCTCTCACTAAAACTTCAGGGAATCCAGTTGTTTTTCCCCCTAGTTGTCCTCAAAAGACATAGAGAAACCCCTAGAGTTGAAAATTAGGGGAGTGGCGCCAGGATTCTCGGGAGTGGTAGTTGCCACCGTCAGCACACGGCTGACTTTTGCCCAATCTGGAGATTTTTTAATTTTTTAGCTAGAAGGGACAGGTAGCTAAGGGTCTAAGCCTTCTTGTTCTTGGTATTTAGCAACAGTCTCTATTGTTAGTAGTATTAAGCTAGTGAACGGTATTTGAAAGTGAATGGAAGTCTAGTGTTGATCCTTGTTTTGCTCATTTTCTTGCAGGTAAAGGGTTCTGCAAGATGATCAGGAACAGCAGACGAAAGGGCCGACAGACTTATGAAGACATCGTTGATGGCAGACAGTACCAGAAGATCAAGCAGTTGCAGGACACCAACAACATGTCCCTACTGATGAACACGGATGGGGTGAGGATCTTCAAGTCCAGCAACTTTGGGATTTGGCCCATCTACTTCACAGTAAATGAGCTACCGTACCATGAAAGGTAAGAAAATAAGCTATACTATGTATTTACTATTTTGGGACATACATGTAGTTACATCATATAAGATGTATATGATATGTATATGTTATTTAGCCTTAAAGGAGTATGTAGCCGCCATTGATGACCCCCGGGATTAGTTCAATCATGCATAATTATCTAATTCTTAAAATGCAGCGATGCCTATACATGTACATGTACCTGCAGACTGCAGTACCATGTGAACCAGTCAGAACTGCCCTAAGTAAGGTGACAGACAGTCACCAAAACATCAGATAAAGCAAGGGTATTGAATAAAGAGTCTCTTTCATATTAAGGCTGGAATATTGCTACAGAGAATCATGTTCAAGATCAAATATTTTTTCAAGGTTCCAGGTCAGAGTTTTAATCTGGTCAGGGTAGGGGTTAGGGTGCAGTAACATGCCGGAATTGTGTGGTTGCCCCTGAAAAACTAGAGGCAAGTAGAACAGTTTTTACCACAAGCTTGCTCCCGGGATTCGAACCAGTGATCTATAGAGCCAGACCCGGGCAGCCAAGCTCCCAAAACCAAGCACCCAACCGATTCGGCCGAAAGCCTGACAGGCATTTGGGATAGTCAGTTGACAGCGATTGAACCCCACTGATACACTCCACTTCCAAGTTATTACTTTCTTAGAATCAGCTACTTATCCATTATTTTTTATTCCAGTTGCAATGTACCTAATTAATGTTTTATCTTATAAAGAAATAAAACTTTGGCAAGGCTTATGCACATAGGTGGGGTAAAACTGTAAAATTTCAGGCTGCACACTGTGCTACCATGGTCACAGAATTAAGTTGCGCATTTAAGCATTGAATGTGGTTGCATTTGCAATTGTGCAAGTTATTGACCACTGCTAAAGCAGGAGTGTGAGCAGAATCTGACATTACAGTGTGTCCTGATACTTTATAGCATGAAAGTAGCCAAATTTAAACTTACCTGGAGTATTAATTTAACACACTTAATGTACTATTTAATACCAATTACAAATTTGCCAACTTACAAAGGTTCTACAGACAAAATACTCTGACTATACACCTCATGAGCTTACTTCCAAACACTTCTAGATATACTTCAAGAATAACCAACTTTTTAAAATATTGCTACAGACTATTGGGATTGCAGATAATGCTCTGAGTTTAGTACAATGTAGTTGGAGTGGATCCCCCATGTTCTTGCTCTGTGTAATCACAGTTACTCATTACCAAAACTTGAACATGTAGTTGGTAGGACAGGTCTAAATAAGATTTCTGAAGTGTAGAAACACCAAGTCTCAGGCTTAGAGAGGGCAATAGTACCACCCAGTAGTCAAATCTCCTTGGCTTGAGGATTGATCAGTCATGGCTCCACCCACCTAGTTACTGCTAATCACTGGGGTTAGGGCTAATGTCACAACAAGGTTCAGCCAATACCTCTTACTTAAAAATGTTGTGGGAAAATAAGGAAAGTAATGATGGTACCTATAATTTGGCTCATATCAAGTCATTGAAACTGATAGTTCGGTAGAGCAGTACATAAGATGGCTAAAATAACTAAGTAAAAGTAGGAAGACAAAGTTGTTCTTTGACTTCCTCCTTAGTTATTTTATCCATCTAATGTGTCATAATTTAACTGTTGGTGCCTAGAAAAATCATTTTTGGGTTGATTGATAAGAGAGGATCAGAATCTGTCAGTTAATCTGTACACAATTGTGTGCTACACCTGCAGCCCACAAACCATTAGCCTGATTAGGGAACTATCATGGGTTCCAGCCTGTTGCAGAGGGTAAGGGGTCAACTGTACATTCTAACTAAGATCTTTAGAAAGCTATGCCCTCAACAATATTACAGTGTCAACTTGCAGTTTGGGGTGGGTGTAGAGTGAGGGGAGAATTGAACATTGATATCTGTCTCTATCACATAAAAATTCCAACTCAGATTCTTGTTGTAGGACGGGGGAATGCAATATGCCTTTCCTGGGTTCTTTAAGTTAAAGAATTCACAGAATGGAGAGGTGACAATGTTTCTGAAGTCTCTTTATTGTTCTAGGTATCAAAAGCTGAAGGACTACCATCTAAATTTCTGTTAAATGCGTCTATGGGTTCAGTGTGAAACAATAACACCTGGGATAGAGAAGATGGCCCTTCGTTTCAAGACAGTTCTAATGAAAATGCAAATCTCCAAACTTCACTCTCTAGCTACAACTACAAATCTATGGCAGTTGGCACTAATCAAGACAACAAGCTAACTTCAGTCCTAACCGGAAGTGATACTAAATAATGCATAAAAGGTAAAAAAAAAACAAAGTGAAGCTCATTTTGCCCTACTTACATTGTATTTCTCAATTCAGAGAAAACTCAGACATCTAATTGCTTTAAATTAAAATAGAATCTGAGTTTTTTGTTTGTTTTTGTTTTAGATATGATAGAAATAGAATAGTATGACCCCTTTGCCTGGCCTTCTCTCCCCAGTGTAATTTGAGCATTCTCAGGAATGCATTTCTTAAGTTGAAATTTCATGGGTGGCTGCAGCCAAGGTTTCTTGCTTTTTTTTAGCTGACCCCAGTGACCCGGCCCTTAGGAGGACCTCTGGTGGGGTCTGCTGTGAAACTTGAAAGAAAAATAGTTGACTAATGGGGAAGAAACAGACAGAATGATTCCAGTCTGTATGAAACATGTAACATATTATATCACTTTTCAAGACTGTGAAGCCCAGTGTGCTGGTGAGAAAGAAAAGGCAGGCTTTCAAAAAGACGCTCGAACAGAGAGACTGACCAACCCACCACTCCCACATACTCACCCCCAACACACTTAACTAAGATTAGTAAGAAAACAAGATAGAACTTAGAAGTACTTCACAAAATGTCAATGCAATATGATTAGATAATTGAAATTATAATACAATTTCTGAATGTTGTATCCAAAATGCTAAGGTAAAGCTAGTTCACTTTTATCTGATGGGTAACCGCCGTTGCTTTCAAAAACAGGGTTATTTGGCCCCGGGTTGGGGATATCACATCAACAGACATGGTTGCAAATTTGCAAAATTTTCAGTATTTTGCAGTTACTGCTTTAAACTACCACCTATTCCCTTGATGTACCAAAGTACCCCGTGTACACTATTTGACATGCACTAGATTTCTGGCGGTTTCTAGCGAGGACCAATCAGATGTCGGCTAGCAGGTCACTGACCGCCGTTGACAATTAGCCAATGGCAACCTAATTACGGGCTAATCAACCCAAGGGCATTTGAGTTGCTTTTTTTAATTTCTTCGTACGATCAGCTTGAAAATATTTAACTTTTCGATGATCAAAACGCGGAAGGACCGTAGTACTAGAGATGAGGTTTTACACGTTCAATAGTGCTGCGCTCGCGCTAATGGAGCCGTCGCTACGTGAAGGAACGGATCCCGACAAAGTTGATTTTGTAGAGTTGACCGGCAACTTGACCCAACAGGCCATGTACAAAAATGGAGGGAAATAGGCTTCATGGGCGTTGTCCTCGCTAGAAATCTATTTCATGTGATTTAGAGACGAGCCCCCCTGCTTTAAATAACAACGGATAAAGGTTACCCCGCGGATAAAGGTGAAGGTGGAGTTTTGCAGGATTGATAATTTAAATGAACCCAAATTCTTTAAACAAGTACTATGGCAATATTTATTTTCTTCCCAACATTTGATATGTCAAGAATTGGTGCATATGTTGACATATTTACAACATGTAAACCTACGGAAAAAAATGGTTGCACAGTTCCAAATGTGGGTGCACCATTAGGTGCACATGCACCAAGTATTTCCAGCACTGAAGGAGTGTCTTCCAGCTCAGCATCTGCTTTCTGTTCTGAGAAGGCCAACTGAAAACCTGGGCAGGGTGCATGGCAGATCAATTATCCATGGTTTGGCTGGCCAAGGGTCACCACAGGGAGTGGTCCAAAAATCTTGCAGGGTATATCCCCCTTACCAAATTAGGGTATGTACATTGAGATGGTGAAAAGTTGTTATCTCAAGGCTGTTGAATCAAAACAATTGAAAAAAGTCATTGGCAACTTTGATTCATGAGTTGCAACAGCACACAAGTATATCATTCGTGTTTTTTTTATTAGCCCAGAAAAAATATTTCTGTTTCAACAACTCAACTTTTGATTGAAATTATTTTACAACATCAAAACTTAACAGGAATCAATAATAAGGACAGAGTTTCTGAAAGTAACAAACTTAAGAATATTTCAATATTTAGCTTTAGAGACTTACAAGTTACATGTCTGACCATTCCCCTTTGGGGAAAGCTGCCAGGCAGCTGTATCTTGTTTTCTGATGCATATGGTAACCAATGCCTATTCAGCATACCCATTAATAAAGCTATGTTCTGAATCAATAGTCATAGTGCCTTCCCCCACATTACATGTAGATTAATGAGCAGCTATGACATTTCCACTGAATCTCCTGACACATTCCCTTGCGATATCAGGACTGCTCGGGCTCCTAAGTCTACCAGGAGGCGGCCCGATTATAAAAACTAATTTTACGATTAAACGTGGCCGAAACACCCAAATAACAGATTAAAAATTGTACTTTTTACCGGCTCTGTCTTAACAACACAAACAACCACAAACGACCACAAACCACTCTAATATGCAGTGTATATGGGACAACGTCCTTGTGTTGCTCTGGAGACATTGTTTATACCTTTATGACTTTATGAAACGCAGCAACAGCCAGCAAGTCCTACATATTCACCAGTTATTTCGGGTTAGTCTGGTTTGAAGATTAAAGGTATTCTTGGCCACCATGTTGGATCGTGCTTGCTTGTATTTGAGGCTCAAAAACACTTAGTATACAAGTTTTATAAGTTGACAATGATAGAATTACGGTAATCTATGAACAACAGCTTCCATGGTCGTCCTATCGAGAACTTCCTCATGCAGACTCCTAGAACCGACGATCCAACATGGCAGCCAAGAATTCCTTCGATCTTGAAACCAGCGGACTAACTCGAAATAACTGGTGAATACGTAGGAGTTGTTGCGTTTTTTTAATTCATAAATTAATGTATAAACATTGTCTCCAGTGCACCACACAAGGTCGTTGCCCTATACGCCGCTTTTGCGTTCATGATGCAAATTCGCAATTCCGGATAAGGAGGAAACCATTTCAGTACAACCTCGCGAGGAGGTTCCGAAAAAAAAGTTTCAGATCCGCTTGGGAGCGTTCATGATGACAAAACTTATCCGTTTCAGCTTACCTAACCGATATAACCGTTTAATTTTTTGCATCATGAACGGGGCCTAAAGCAAGTAGATTTCAACTGACTGTGAAGAAGGCAAACAGTTGCCCATGTCCAACACACTTCTGACTATAGTTCAGACATGTGTGCTTTACTAGAGTAGTGGCTATGCTAGGCCAGTCACATGACTCAGCCCTAGGTATGTCACATGATACACTCCAAGATTCTGGCCAGGCCAGGCCAAGCCAGGCTGTGTACAACTAACAGAGCAGGGGGGCTAGGTACTGGAAGGGGGTTTCATGCAGCCTGTACATGGGCTTTTCACAGCTACAGCTATATAGGTACAAGTATGGCAAAACTGAGAGAAACTGGCATCATTGACACAGATAGCTTGATGCCCCTCTAAACTGACCCACATCTGTCACCATTGCTGTCTGAAGTGTTAACTACAACTTGAAGAGCTCCCTAATTCCCCAATTACATGGTTCATCTGGCAGAACTAACTTAAACAAACACTGGATACTTCTCCACTACAGGAGGTCATGTCTGTATTTAGATGATCCCTCCCAGTGCTTCTGTGCATTGCAATGAGTGGATTATATATCACTGATATTAGTTGTGGTTCCATTTTGCATGTGCTTTCTTCCAACTTACATTACAAATGTAGGGAAGACACAATTGCATCTACTTTAAGACAGTTCCTGAGAGCTGCACACAGGCTATTATGTACATGAGTGGAGATGTTTCTTGTCTTCAATATCACTAATATCAATTGTGGTTCCATTTGGCATGTGCTTTTTTGCCACCTTACTTTGCAAGTGTGAAGGAGACACAATACAATCACATCTTATATACTATAAGACAACTGTTCCTGAAAGCTGCACACAGGCTTGGATGTACTGTGTACTATGTATGTTGAAATATAATTTCATAGGTTAAACGTTACACTTCTCTCATTGGTTAATTTGGAAGAGGACAACAACAGGACTTGCACAAATGGGTACTGCTGCTTTACAACATCAACATCATGCTCGCTCCCAGTTTCTCCATTAGTGAACATCGGCTGTCTGGGTTCAATCCATGCATTTTACATGACACCATTTTCTTTGTTTATACATGGTTGAATGTCAGTCACTGTCTGAAATGTCAAATGAACAGGATGATTATCCATCCACGCAGCTACGTATTCCTTAACCATTTTTACTCTGTAATATTAGCCCATCTGAGCATATGGTTGGTGAGATATGGGAGGTCTGTCAGGAATCAAACTTTTATCAAATGAGTTGAAATTTGGCACAAAAGTAAAGGCATATATCCTCTTGAGATTAGAATATCTCAATTTGTTGTTCAGATTTTTATGACCAATTTAGTTGATTTCAAAATGACCTCATCCCTGAAAGCTTGTCAGAAGATCAGTTCCTCTAGATCTGACCTTCTTATAACTACTGTAGGAAGCCGAAATTTTGTCTGTATGATAACAAATGTCTCTATATCTCAAGTGTCAATTTTCATTTCTGAACTCCCAATGGTTCTTCTTTTGCAGCTGCTAGAAAGGAGCGAGTTGCTATATTACAGGCTGTTTGATTAATAGCCAAATACTTGATTTATCTAGAAAAGGTTTTGTAGACTGCTTTTCCAATAACCAAAAGATACGAAACTTGGCACAGTTATTGGCTGTTTCAAAGGCAAGAAGTGTGCAAAGACTGATTTCTTTCAGGGTATTGAAAAGTTCACTTCGGAAACTTTAATCAGCCCACCCCTGATTAACGACACTGATGACCGGGGTCATACCTCACTTCACCTAAGGAACGAAAAAAGAAAACATGATTGGATTTCAAAGGTGAACATTGGCATGTGCCTTATGAAGAAAAGTAACTTGATACCTGTGCAGTTTCAATTTCTTACAGTAGCTACAAGTGAGTCAGGGACATTATCAATTGCACGTTTATTGAACCTCTAATTTCTTTCATAACAAGGGTGTGGTCATCTTGAACTCAACTCAGAAACTTATAAAAACGTGAACAACAAAGTGAGATATTACAATCTCAAGAGGATATATGCCTTTACCATTGTGCCAGATTTCAACTCATTCGATAAAAAAATGAGCCTGTTATAAAACTAGTGACATTACTTTTTGAACCACCCTCGTTTGTTTTGTAACTTCTTCTGAATTTACCGTTAACCGTTACCGGGCCTCCTGAATTCACCGTCAAGCCGCAAGCGTTACCAAGACCCCCCCATGCAGACCCTCTTATAGCGAGTCATGTAACTTGCACTAATTGCAAATACCCATAAATGTAATCACACGCACCAGGGTCTCTGTTCCTTTGCATTGACTGATGGGGTTTCAAAAAAAAAAAAACTTTCAATACTTCTAGATCTATGGATGTGCCTCAATGCCTGACCAGTTTCAAAGAATTCTTTAACTCAGATTATATATGACATTGAACTTCATGTAAATGTACATGGATGAAAATGTTCTAAGAATGTTAAATGCCCCTTTGTCATTCCCTGCCGATAATCCCCAACATGATAATTCTTGCCCTACTCTCTAGCAATGACTTACTTGGAATGATCTATTCTAATCATATCCTGTACTATGTGTCAAACCAAATGGTGGACACATGGCAACCCTGACAGTAGTGTGGCTTGTCACTCAAAAGCAGGGTCTAACTTACTGATACCATGTAAGGCGTTAATACAGTAAGTGCTGTAATAACTTGTACTGGAGAGTGTTCCCAAGAGGTGGTAAAGAATATTTGTGTTGGCATCAGAGCTAAGTATGACACTGTATATTGTTACCATACATGGTGTCAGACATGATGTTTGAGTGAAAATACACTGTTGGACCGTGTAACGTCAGCCATTTGGTATGGTAAAAGTACATGGAGGCAAGAATTACAGGGGTGATTAAAATTAAGCTCTACATAATAATGGACCCTTCCAGCCGAACACGATAAGCCCCGTCCCCTGTTCGATCTCGGGTTCTATTTCAAAACCTCGGTCAAAAACGGCACGAGTTGCAAAAGCATGGCCGCCGCCGCTATTAAGCTGAGGATACCGGCTGACTTCGGTTTAGCTTTTGGGGCCTTAAAATCCTCTCAGAACGGGCGAAAGAAAAATGCTATGAATTCTTTGTGGAAGGCTATATCCGCTGGGTACAGTCATTTGAGGAGGGGACGTATATAGTTGCGGTAAGGGCAATATAATTTCAGTCAAAGCGGAAGCGGGAAGCGCTCCATAATATTACCTTGTTGGTGGGCAGGATTGCCCGGTTTCTGACATGCGGTCGATGCAGGTGTAAATCTGTGTACGTATATATGTGACAGGTTTTCTACCGCGTTTGTTGCATGCATGGCATATGCATACATACTCGGGAGAAAAATCAAATTAAGAAAAGAGTAGCTCGGTCACTTGCAGAGAGGGAGCTTGTACCACGTGCCAAATATAAGACACTACTACAAAGTCCGCCAGTCTCCGTCTCTTCTACGAACACTGCTTTACATGCGCATCCCATCAAGGAAGAAAGTAATGCTATGTAGCGCCTACCCTTCACAAAATAACTGTACTCGGTCGGAATAGTCTTCAACAAAAAAGGCATAGCATTTTCTTTGCCCATTCCTGTCTCACTAGGGCTGTTTTTGACCGAGTATTCGAAATAGAATAGGGGATTCTATTTGTTCGATATCGCGTTCGGCTGGAAGGGTCCATTATGTTCAAGGAAGTTTTTAACATATTCCACATACATTATGCAGATGTTACTCATGCTAGTCGCCTTGCCATGCCTAAATTTTTGGTTGTCTGGCACGCGGGTGCCTCCGGTGGTGGTATTTAAACTTATTTCATGACATTGGGATTTACATCATATCTAGCTTCATTGATAAATACCAACTTAGAAGACAACCAAGCTGAAAAAAACTGAAGCATAAGAAATGGAAGCTAGAAAACTGTCTGTTTTGCAGAAAGTTCCACACATATATGAATATTTAATTCTACGTTGATTTGTAGGACATATGAAATGGTAGTGCAATGGGTCACAGAATTTTTGTTTTCAAATGTAGACCATCACAGATTTGCTGGGCATGGCAAATATTTTTCTACATTTATCCTGATAAGTACTGGCTAAACTGGTACAAATACGCCTGCCACAGACACCAACTATGCATAAATTGCTCTCTCCTGGTGCTTCTGGGGGGCATGTTTGGGGGCAGGGGGACCCAAAAAGTTCCAATCACTTAAAAAGTAAAATTAGACTTAGAGGAGAAATAGTCATTTTGTTTCAGGGTGATTGTTTTTGTGCATTTTGTCTGCTTCATTTAAAACAAAATTCTCTTTCTAGGACCAAGCGAGAGAATCTAATCTTTGCTGGTGTGTGGTTTGGCATCTCAAAACCAAAGATGGTGGCTTTCATGGAACCCTTCGCCCGAGCACTTCGTAATCTCCAGAAAGGTGGGCTATTTGTCATATAAGTCATGATCATAAGATTTCTAATGAAATCCAATTGCTTCATCTTCATGCAAGTGCGGTATGTCCATTTTTGGCCATCAAACCCAATATGAATTTTTAGGCAACGCTACAGGTTACCTTTTTTTCCACACTTTGATTTGGCCATCCAAGTACATGAACCAAAAGCCAAATCTGCTCTAAAAATGTGCTAGAATACTTTAGACATAAACTTGGATGTTCTTGATCCAAAATGACGTGAAAAAATGATTGATTGAATCATGGACATCTGCGCCCATACAAATAGGACATTAAACAGTCAATGTGTGTTGAACACAAGCATGGGAATCTTGGCACATTGTTTTGTGATCTACTCACGTAAGGCCTCAGCACTTGTTCCTTGAGTTTAAAATCATGAGTCAGAAACCATAGCAAAGAAAAAACACAAAACTTTCAATGATATAAGACACAAAGGCCTGTCACTCAGCTGATAGCATCTCTTCCACTTTGCATGTAATACTATGTATTTCTTACATTTTTAGAATATAGAAAACATATGAAAATATGACATCTTTTTTCACTCTAGGGGTTATGGTCCATCCACCAGATGAAGTATGTTTCACCACAAAGGTGTACCTTATCGGATGTACTGCTGATCTGCAAGCCAAAGCCCTTGTCATGAACATGAAGCAGCACAATGGTAACTTTGGCTGCCCCAAATGCAAGCAGAAAGGCACCCACTCGGGAAGCAAACACCAATGGCCGTTTCAAGCTGCTGACCCAAAAGGCCCGAGACGCACGCATGAAGAAACAAAAAGCCATGCTGCAGCCGCTCTGGATGCCAACAAAGACGTAAGAAATGTGTACTTATTAATAAGCACAGTTCAATATAGTACTGTAACAGTAATTATAGTGAAGAGAGGAACTTGTACACTGTGGGACTGCAAATTGAGAAACAATGATTTTTTGCTGAGTTTGCGATACTTGGTACATAGGGTACGTAATGAATGAACAGATTGCTGAAAGTTTTAATTTACATGTAATATCATAACATCAAGCAGATTAAAATGGGTCTCAGCAGAGCACTTGGGACTTATGCTTGTAGCCTTTCACAGACTACACCAGTCCTATATATCATATATTTTATGAAAATGTATATTCTGTATCTGTATCTATATAGCCGGTAAAACTGCCCTTCGGCGTAACACACCAGCTTCGCAGGCACGCGGTGCAGCAGCAGCTGGTTATATTACACTTAACGATCCGTCACACCTAACTTTTGTACATCTATCTGCAAGTGTTCTTTAAAACTATCCAGAGAAGATGCCCCTACTGTGCTTGGTGATAAAAAATTCCACTCTACGATAGTTCTGGGAAAATACGAATTTTTGAACATATCAATCCTAGCTTGATAACTCTGGTACTTGAGTCATGGCTGTTTCTATATTGAAAGTTAGTTAATATGTAGAATGCAATTAGATGTCTCCAGGAACAAAGTCAATTCTGCAGAATTCTGGAACCTGAGCCAGAATTCTGGAGAACTCTGGGAACCTGAGCCAGAATTCTGGGAACCTTTGTTCCTGGAGACATCTAATTGCATTCTACAAATTAATTACCTTTCAATATACATTTTCACAAATAAGTGATATACAGGCAGAGTCCTCCTTAGAGGATGGAATAACGGAGGCCCTCCACTATACCCCTTAAGCCCAGCTCCACTATTATACTACTTTTGAAATTTAGTGTGTTTCTTCCCTATTTTCTTGGTTAGTTTTGCTAAAATTAATGGAAATTCACAGATTTTTGTGCCAAGTGGCATCACTTTTTCTGTCTGGAAAAACTTGTGAATGGGCAATGATCAAAACAATAGCCATTTTGCCACTTCACAACAAAGGAATCACTATTATAATGATAATATAGTATACTTCTGTAATGATACAGTTTTTAAGACTTTATATCCGTACACAAAATAAAGCGCTTGCCAACAAGCTTTCGATCAGTTCTCTGATCCTTCTCAAGTTGTAATGACCCAAAACCTAAGTCGCACTTCCGGAACGGTACTTGATTCCGAACAGGATTACTTTCTCCGGGGAGTGAAAGAGGCTATCTACATCTTGGCAATGTTTAATGGTGAATTCAGGAGGCACAGTAGCACTTAATGGTAATTCAGGAAGCCTGATAACGCTTAACAGTAAAATTCATAAGGGGTTGCATAGCATAACATTGAATTGATGTCCATTTATTCGCACAACGCTAGATTAGAGTGTACAACACCATCATAATGGCTGAAAATAGCTGATTAATGACAATGTGAGAAGGAAAAGGTACTCAGAACCCAGAGAAATGACAGGGACAATGTCTGTTGCCTCCATGCAGGGCTCAAGCCAGCGTCCGTTTTTCCGTCAATCGACGGAAATTTGCTGCGTGTGACCGAAAAATTTTAAAACCAATCCGTCAACCTTGAGGGACAAAAAGCTGCTTGGTGGAAGCTACAGGTGGCTTGGGGATGCTGTAAAATCCACACACTGTTTGTTTTGCTATCATTATGATTATTGACAATGTGTGTCGGTGCCCTTTCTCATACGACGATAATCTCATAAAAACCCGTTTTTCAATGTCTCAGTTCAGTCTCTCGAACTCCTGGAATAGTGTTTTCTTGACAATGGGAATTGGCTGACAGAAAAAAAATTTGAGCTGGCTAGAGCCCTGCCTCCATGACATTGCTTCCCTGGGGCAGTGTTCCCACCACAGAGGCAGCAGCAGCAAATGTGTGAGATTATAACACCCTTACCGCAGCTATATCCGCCCCCTCCTCAAAAAACTGTACTTAAACAAAGAAGGCAGCGCATTTTTTCGACCCAGTCTGAGAGGATTTCGGGGCCAAAAAAGCTAAATCTAAGCCAGTTGTCAGCGACGGCCAATTCTGTCCTACAAGCGCTGTTTTTGACGGAGGTGTTTGAAATAAAACATGATTGAACAGGGGGCGAGGCTTCAGGATTGGTCCATTGGAGATGGTTTTATTGGATTTTTTGCCCACTTTCAGAGTCGAAAAGTATTGAACAGGGATTATTTTTATTACATTTTACTTTATTTTTGGTTGAATATAGTATGGAATATTTTGCATAAAGATTTTTGGGGATAGTTCATTTTTAGGGAGGGATAGGGAGGTAGATTTATGCTGTTCGTATGTCTTAGTACATCATGCCATACACAAGAGTTTCTCTCTCCTTTTATCAACAGGTATTTGGGATTAGAGGTCCAGCATCATGGTTGACGGTTGTTCCGCATTTTGACATCATCGAAGGCATGGCAGTTGACTACATGCATGGGGCACTCCTTGGTGTCACGAAACGTCTCTTGTTATATTGGATGTCAGAAACGACAGAAAATAAGAAACAGAGATGGTATTGTGGTCATGCCAAGTCAGAAATCGATGCAATGTTAGAGGACATAAAACCACCCATGGAAGTCCACCGGAGACCAAGGAGTATCACTGGACAACTTCAGCATTGGAAAGGTATCATTGATACGCTTAGTGATATGCTTTATTAAATGTTGTGTATTCTGAAATCTAATACTTTTGCCAGAAGGTTGTTTTATATAACAACAACAACAAGCTATAACTCTGGCATTCTTTGAGTTTCTGGAGCTAAATGGCCCTAGAAAGCAATTATTACTACACCTTGAATGTATTGCATGGATTTATGTAACATGTTTTGCTTGTCAATTTTCAATATCATACAAATGTCATTATGGACATTCTTACCTGGCACTGATTACTGATAATGTTAAAGAGCAGAGAGCTGAAAAGGCTAATACATGATTGTATATCAGTTTGTCATTTAATAGAGCACTGAGAAGTGCTACACAAGAGTTTTATCTTCGGCCCCAACTGTGCCTGCTAGTGTGTCATCTGGAAACATGGCTGCTAATGAACACTTTTTGCCCCTTTTGTCTTTCAAGCATCAGAGTTTCGTGCATGGCTACTGTACTACTCGCTCCCCATCATGATCCACTTCCTGCCAACTGATTTCTACGAACACTACACCCTATTCGTAACGGCCATACACATCCTCCTGCAACAATCGATCACCACTGATGACCTAGACAAGGCTGAGGATTTACTTCTACAGTTTGTGGCCCAGTTTGAAGTTCTTTATGGTAGGTACTGCATTTATCATACAGAACTGTTGTTATCCTCAGCAATGATATCGATATATCAATACTACTGTAGCAATATACTGATTTGTCCATCTGATCAATTCCCTGCAGATGATAGACTAGATGTTGTCCCCATTCAAATGTTTCAGCCCATAGATGAGCATTTCTGAATGTTCAAAATGTATGTTTGAACCCTAGATCTTTTACCATTCCATTACTTTGCTTATTCTGAAAACTGTCTCTGAAATTCTTGTGTTCTCGCAGGAGTAAAGGAGGTTGTATGCAATGTGCACAGTCTTGTGCACTATGCTGACAATGTGCGGGAGTTGGGGCCTCTTTGGGCACATTCCTGCTTTTACTTCGAGGACCTGAATGGGCAGCTCAGACATCTAGTTCATGGTACTAATGGCATTGTCGATCAGGTCAGTGTCATAAAATGCAGTCTCTTTTCATTTGTTCCCATCTAAAATATAAAAAATTGTTGTGCTCATTCTTGCCATTACCGGTAAGAACAAAACTACAAAGTCTGCATCAACAATAAACAACAATAATGCCAGATAGTATGTATTTATGCTTTACATATGGCAGACAGTAGGTCCTATGCCTGATAGTAATGATTTAACCTCATGCACTAATTACCAGGGAATATTAAAGACTACAAATGTAACTTGAAAACAGAAACAATAAAGGATGTAAACCTTGTTTGGTTATAAATATTTTGTACTACAATGTCTTTCGAATTTCTTGGATACTGCTGCTCAAGTCAAATGGTTTTTATGACAATACTAATTTAATAACATATTTTTCATTTGTTAACAGCTGATGAGGGCTGTATCCATCGTTCAGAAATTTCCTGAGGTCACCAGAGATTGTTTCCAACCTGGGACACCCGCACAGGACTATTTCGCCAAGGTCTGGAAACAAGCAAGCCCAGAAGAAAAGTAAGCACTGTTTTGATGTTAGATTGTCTTTCTCCTTTTTGACTTATGACTTAAATAGAGCCCCCATGCAGCGTGTAGCTCTTTGGGATGAGATAATGTTTAATGCACCATCATTACTATGATTTTTCATCATACGGTAAAAATGCAAAGACCCCAGGCTGTCAAGGGACTATAGAAGGGTACATTATGTTGGTGGTTACCATAACTCTAGAACCTCAGGATGGATTGAAAGGATATTTGGTATGTGGGTAAGTGTTGGAAATATGAAGGTCAGGGTTGATTTTTGGGTCCCCTGGTGTGTGAACTTTTTTTTTACCTCGACATGCTATGGTCTTTACTGTTTGGTGGCAGATAGCTTGTGATGTAAGGAAGAAGCGATGCATGTTTGGGCAAAATCTTCCAAGGAGCATACTGGAGTATAGAAATGATGGATTTACATGATATTTAGCATCCAGGTATCTTTGGCAGTGTGTACATAATGGAGTGCATTTATGCAAATGTGGACTTAATTTAATGAGAAAAATCTAATATATATATCCGGTGTTTTCCATTATAGGACTCAAATAGGTAGGTAGAAGATTAGCACGTACCAACTATGCAAATAAGTCCCTAATTTGCATAACATTGCATAGAATTAATGTGAAAGTGTCCTAATTCATCTAAGTTTGTAAATTATTTGATTGTCAACATTGTGACAAGTTAGTCAAAGGTGTAACCAAGCATAGATTATACAGATGTGAAAGTCATTCTCAGAATATTTCATGGAGGTATGAGGTCTCTGAAGTCTTCTTTTCAACTGCATTGTAGTCCTTGAGGCTTTCAATGATATCCTTTCAGCTTTCAAAATTAAAGTAATTGTTTCAATATGGCTTCTTTTATGTTTAACTTGCAACCTATGGAGTAACAATCCAACAAATGCTTTGATCTGTAATTGTTGTAGGTCCAACTACCAGAAGATCGCAGATCGCTGTTTTGCTGTAGGCAATCTGAAGAAGGACAAGAAAGATCAAAGTGGACTTCTGAAGATGACCCATTATGAGGCCATCATGCAAGCTACACAGCAACCAGTACTAGGAGATTTGTTCACTTACGACAGGTCAGGATAGTTTTGGTTTGTCATATGAAATGCAATTATTATCCTCGTTCTTATCCTCCTTTCTGGTCCCTCATCCCTATCATACATGTGCTTTGAAAGACAAAGTCTTCAACTGATCATTGCAAGTGCATCAACAATCGATGTTCAAATATATAAGGCTCGTTCTCATTTGAATGTTGAAATGCTATCGCCTGACTTTATGCCCTGTAATGTTTTACACATGATGCACAACAACATTCGTAGAAGATTCTTAGAAGATTCTTATAGCCACGGGTGGGATTTCACTCCCTAAAAAATGGCTGTTGCCTGAGAAAAAAACGAAGAATTCAAATAGTAGCCAAAAATGTAACAATTCAGTTCCCAGAATGATTGTTCGGTAGGTGAAGCCAGTTGACCAGGCCCTCCGACCGATCACGTCAGATCGCTACTGTCACTGATCTTGGGGGCTGTGTGAGGTGGTTTATACCTGTCGCCAGATTCTGTAACAAACGTTACCATCACGAGTATGATGGTTGCCACGGTTATATTATCCATGTATAAGACTAGAAATGACCGTTTTGTGATGCTGTACAGTTTTTCTGGCTTTCTAAAGAAACAAGAAAGGATTGCTGACTGTCATTTGTATCCCACCTTGCTTAACAGACATGACTGTAACAAACTTTACCATTATTCGATGCTGTCTAAGCTTTCCATTTGACCTGGTTTAAAAACGCTGCCCACATTTTAAGTGTTCCTTGGGATGTCCACTTATACCTAAATTATGTAGTCAATAAGGTGAGTCCTTTCGAAGAAAACAGGGTAAAGCCTATTGTTGTAACAAACGTTACCGGTAACGTTTGTTACCTGCCCTTTAGTGACTTTTATGAATTATATTTTCAGTTTATATCTGTCACATTAATATTACTGTAACAGCATACCCTGCTTTAAGGCTTGGTTCATAAGAAATCTTGCAAATCAGATTTCAAGTCGAAATCACTTAGGCAGGATTCATGTGGCCCAGTACAGCATTATGAACAGTCAAAGTCACATTGAAGCCAGCTTAAGCGCATAACCGCCTTTAGCAGGTAGTTTCGATGTGGCTTATGCAACTCGCGATTCCAGTATGAACAGAATGTGGCTTCAAGCCAGCTTACTTTGCATATTGACCTGGTCATGCATGTGGTCATATGAAAATGTGTCCCAAACCAAATTGCTGCAATATTAACGCGGATTCTATGGCAGACCAGTCCTACTAGAATCGTCAAGTTTGGTGTCTGGACAAATTAGGAGACACGAGTCATGGGAACATATAGAAACAAGAACGTGTATGTACAAAAACTGTGTACAAAATGAAAGACATTCCGTACGAAGATAGAAAACTTTAAGAACAAACACTACAAGGTACGCAACCACACCTCCAAGGCTGGAAATGACAGATTCCATTCTCATCTCTAGCTACATTTTTTAAAAGTTTACCTTAAAATTTTAAAAGTTTTACTATTTTCATCATTCATATTGATAATTCAACTTGAAAAAGTTCTTAAGAACTATATAAGTCCCAAGTCCATATACGCCATTTGCATACTTGGCTCCTATAGCATAGCTAAATAACTCAAGACATGTAGATGTCCCAACATGTGCAAAAAAAACATTACTCCTACTGTAGATGACTAGAAAATGGGCAAGAAATGTGGTACAGATTCAAACATGTTTTTGAAGTTCCATGTCAGCTGTCCACAAGTCTGCAGAACAAAGTGGAAGAAAGGCTAGTGTCATACCCTTCGTAGTGCTCCATTTTGATACACAACAAGTACAGTGGCAGCCTTTTTTTGGTACATGTAAAAGTGAGAATAGGACTTGAACATCAAAAATATTGGTCTTACTTTAGTTACCAGGCAGACAGTGATTCTGTTCCATCTGGAAGACGTATGAGATCTCTGTAATGTTTTGTCTACTTTTACCGACTGAATAAGCTGACTAAGACCTGGATGCCTACCCTACATCGATGTAGCTTAAACTGGTTTCCGTTTGGACGCAATTTTTACTACTCGCACATTATAGATTGGTTGGTGGTGATTACGGATAGGGAAAAAAAGAAATAAGTTCTTACAGCCACAGTCAAATCAGGCTATGAAAAGTTCCTTCCAGGTCCAAACATGTTGCATTGATGAATCTATTTGAGTATACTGTTGGATTGGAATCATATTTGAGCTAAAAACAATATCACTAAATTTGTAGATCATGACTGCAATCAAAGTGTCACGGTTGCTTTTTGTTCCCCAAAAATTGTACTTACTGTAAATGCATTTAAGTTCGCGGGGATTTAATTTCGCGGTAGCGGGAAAATGGACTTTTCGCGGTGGTTTTAATTTCGCGGTAGCACCATGCACTGCAGTCTCTTACTGTTATGGAAAAATGTTCACGGTGGTTTTAAATTCGCGGTGAAGCGGCCGCCGCGAAAACCGTAAACATTAATCCACCGCGAACATTTCTGCATTTACAGTATATGTTTTTATTGTAAACTTGTTACCTATGGTCTAAAGTGATGACTACAACCCAATTTCCTTTATCTTGCAAGAAACCATGCAATATGTACATGTACATTTGTATCTTATAACATTGCTTATTTTTATCTGTCCTACAGAATGCTGATGAAAGGTAATATGTACCATTCTCAGGCATACAAGAGGGTCTACCGACATAACTCTTACACGGTAATGTTCGGGGAAGAACGGAAAGTTGGAGAAGTGCTCTGCTATGTGCAACACAATTCTAAGTCATGTTCCTGTGTTGACAAATGTGAGTGCCCCCAACGAGCACGACACTACGCCATCATCAATGTGTTCCAGGCAGTTCCAGCAGGAGAAAACCTCAATGACATCACTCTCCAGTCTGTGCCACATGTCAACAAATACACTCTCTCCAACATGTTTGAAGCTGTTGCTCTCAACACTCTGATTGCAAAAGTAGTACCAGTAGCACTTGATGGTTTCATTTATGCTGCAGAACTCCCCAATTTCTATGAAAAGGAGTAGTTCAGTTGTGTTTTTTTTCACTGCACATCGATTCTTAATGTTTTGGACAATGCACAAGCTTAAGGTATGTACATGAAAGCGTTTATCAAGTCATCATTGGCTACTGGTACAATGTACTTGTTGTGTGGTGATAGAGTACTCTACTGTACTTTTGTGATTATATTGACACTTTGTGGTCATACTGTACTTTATGGTTATACTGTACTTTTGTGATAATACTGTACTTTGATGATTATCATACTGTAATTTGTGATTACACTGTACTTCTGTGATTATACTATACTTTGTGAGTATGCTGTACTTTTATGAGTAAACTACTTTTGTGATTACTCAGTTACTGCACTTTTGTGATTATACCATACTTTGGTGAGTAAACTATAGTTTTTAATTGGTCAGTATACAGTATGGTACTTTGGTGATTTCAAGTTACTGTACTTTTGTGAATATATTGTGTGTTTGCTTTTTTTGTACCTGAGCAAACCCTCAATGGAATACATTGTACCTGATGCTTTCTCCCATAGTTAAGTACTTTGGGGATTTTAGTCCATCTTTGAGATATTGATGAGCAATGTTATGCACATGCAGTAGGCTCACAATGGGAAGCCAGCAAAGTAGAAATTATTTTTGGAATGTTTCTGCATGAACATGTATATGTAGGGGATCCGCCAGTCAATCCGCCATGCAAATTGATGGTTGAAGAACATCAAACATTCAAACATGTTCAAACTTTATCTAACTCTTGTGACTAAAATATTCTTCTATCTAAAATAGTTCAGGGCCTAAAACTTCAAGATTTTTTTCCTGGTCAAATGGGTAGAAATCCTGGCAGTTTTGAGGTGGGTGTGACAGGAGAGGGTTTCTACTTTGTGATTAGTGCCAAAAAGCTGAGTTTGTGTGGTTTTTAGGGGGTATAAAGTTGGGACTTTTTTGTCCTAGCACAAGGCCTCCTCACTGGGTTGTGGTGCGGTTTAGAGGTCATGGGTCAATCTTTCAGTTTCCCGGAAGTTTCACCGTTAGATTCATGCCGAAATGTGTTTGTTTGGATAGCTGAGATGTCGGGCTTTCAAATGAGGGTAATTGTGTGCCAGTAACGCCAGAAAGTTGAGTTATTAACAGTTGCTTTCTCCTCTTTTTGTCATAGGAACCCATTGTTAAGAGGCTGTATATTGAATCACTGGCGAATGCCCTGTACATTGTATATTCAAATTTGAAGATCTTACATTGTACATGTACATTACTGTCTGTGTTAGATAAGAGAAGTAGGACATTATGCAATAGATGATGGAAACAATGGATTAGCTGTCATATTTGAATCGCTATATTTTCACTATCAAATGCAGTATGTTTCAAATACAATAAGAGAATGAATATTCTAGATTATTGAATATTGTGTTTTGAAGCACTTACCATCAATGCGATACAATGTTGTATATTACTTGTACCTTACAGCATAATGGGTTACTTGCATTCATTTGGGAGAAAATTTCTTGATATTTTACAATGTTACTTTCCTTGAAAGCTCAGTTTAATAACTTACATGTAGGAATAGATAACACATAGTTTTATACTAATCTGTGCTGAACAAGTTTTATTATAATACTATTTGTATTTGTTTAGTTTCTTTCATAGGATATCCATATATATATGCACAATGGAGAAACATTATGTGTAAATAACTTTGGGCTAAGTTGAACAGTCTGATTCAGATCACATATTAAGAAGTTCTAGTCTTTTAGATCTATTGAATGGACTGACCTAGATTCTGAACAAGGCAAACAATTAGTGCATTCCACTTGAAATCTGCTTGTGTTTTTCTTTCACTACAGGTAGGGCATTAGTTGCAATGTAGCTCTTAAACTGTAAATTTAGATGCAGACCAATATCTCATCCACAAACCTTTCTATAAATGTCTTTCTGAAACCTTTTAGTGTTTTGATTTTCTAGAACACAAATACATTGACTGGATTTTTTGCATTCTCTGCATAAGCAAACAAACAACATTTTCATAGCATTCCAGTCTGAAACACTTGTCTGACTTGATATCCCTAAATGCTCCAATTTTATATACAACGAATAATGGTTACCCGCGAATTAAGGTGAACTAGCGTTACATATTATTGACATTGATGAGAAAAATCCTTAACATGGTGTCTTACTCTTTTTATAAAACATTAAGAAACAGGAATTCAGCTTTAACATATTTTCAAAGCAAAATATCACAGCAAATTACAAGGTACCTTTCCTTCCTAAACATATTAAAGCTAACAATATCTTTTAAAAGATGTTTGTGGTGATCCAAGGTACAAAAATGAAACTCTGACTAGATTCAGTAAAAATGTGGCACAATCAGTGCCCCTCTGCACCATTATTTTCTCAGGTCAAAAGAAACCACTGTCACATCTTAAGTTTTGCTGTGCTGCTCTGTGAAATTGAAAATGGAAGTTTAACTTGTTTTGGTCAACAACATTAGAGCAAACATATCAGTAGTGACTTCATTGTTGTTTGCCTGTCTGTGAACTACTTAAGGCAACTATGTGTGATGTTTAATGTCCTTTCAGTAAAACTCGACACTGGTCTTGATGATGATGCATATTAGTTCTCCTAACACAGTCCTTCACTGTAGACATTGATGTGTATAAAAAATGCCAAGCCTTGCGTTGCTCTATGTAGTATAGGCATTACAGACCAATTGCACTAGTTTGACAGGAAAACACCTAAAGATTGCCATGACTTTAACAGTTGTTCGTGACTATGTCCAGATGCATGGTACGTATTTTCAAAATAGATTGAATGACGACCAAGAACCTCTCCATTAGAAATTCAAAACTAGTTTAAAAAAACAGAACGTAAACTACCAAGTTTTCCTCAGTGGTGCTATATGTACACATGTGGGAATTTAACCCGAGTAAGTAGTTGCCTAACTTGGGGACTACCCTGACAGATCACATGATATGGTCTAATAGGTCACCTGATACAGGCTATTTTGGTGCCTAACTGTGTTTTCTAGTTACCAGTACTGGCTAAAGGAAGTTTCAATCGTACACAGATACAAGTTTAGAAACACAGTCATAGTCTGATGATGGAAAGAAGCCCAAACTTTCTTGATTTATGAATGATGCATGCTTCAATTCTTCTGAGGGGAGGGGGAGAATAGAGAGGACAGCAAATATTATGTATGAATATTCTGATACACATGCCCGTAGACGGGGGGTTCTGAAGAAGGTCCACTTTCTCATGCTCAAAGGTCCTCATTTTACAGTCCAAGATTTTATTTTTTTCAAAGGCTGACTGGCATTTCTCACTTATAGTAATTTCATTCAATCTAAGCGAGGATATCAGCAAAATTTGCCCCAGAAACTGCAGGAAATACAGTTTCAAAATTTCCCAGACCTCCATTGCGACGCTTTTCATCTTCGCTGTCAGACATGGTGAAAATATGTTGAGGCGAGTCGTCCTTAAAGACTTGCGTCGAAAGCCTTGTGTATCTTTCATAGAAATTCTGTTAAACTTGGCTTAGTCTTCCAGCAAATTTTGCCAGTCAAAATGCAGGAAATAGCGTTTCAGAGGGTCGCGTCTGCGGCGCTCGATGGTCCCCCAAGTACTAAAAAGACCACCACCCCCCGTCCCAACCAAAATCCTGGCTACGGGCATGGATACATTCTGTAGATTGAAGAGGGATTTTCTAGCAAGTCTGTGTAGGGCAGGGCTGTGTGTCTGACCTGCTTGCAAAACGATATACTTGCAAGTACGTTGTTGTTTTTACATCTCTGTTTTTTATCTAACAGATTGTTGCAATACTGTATGTGTTCATTTTGGTTGTTGTACAGATAATATGTCATAGCTTGTCACATTAGCTATTGAAAATCTAACCTGTACATTTAACTAATAAAGTGGTCATCAGCCCTATTGCTTTTTGTAGGTGAGAACAGGTTCCATACTATTATGGTTTTGGAAACATTTTATTTTCAAATACACTCTTTGATTCTTGGTCTCAAAAACAAATACTTGCATAAGGGCATGCAATGACTGTTTCTACTCTTTTCACCTTGTAGAGGCAGAGATTTACAACAGTCAACCTTTTATATTATGCAGATAATACTAGTACTACATGTGCATGCCATCCTCCATTCTCAGTCAAGTCTCCTGTGTGGGCTCTAGCCAGCATCTGTTTTCCCGTCAATTGACGGAAATTTGCTGCATGTGACGGAAAAATATAAAATGCAATCCATCAACCTTGACGAACAAAAATCCTTTATTATTGAAGCAAGGGGGTGAAAATAGGAAGGGGAGCCTTCCTATTTCTTTGATCGAAGCTACAGTCAGGCATGGTGATGCTGTCCACGGTCGAAAAGGCACACACTGTTTGTGTTTCAATTGTTCTGATTGTTGACAATGTGTGTTGGCGCCCTTTACCATATGATAATCTCATTAAAAACTCTTTTTCAAGGTCACAGTTCAGTCCTTCTAAACCCTGGAATAGTGCACTCTACGAACGTTCATTGGAGTCTTTACAATGTCAAAACCTAACTTGTACTAGTAGTTAGAATTTTCTTACTAATAGTGCTAAATAGGCAGCATGTCTAACAAGCAAACTTACAATGTACATGTACATAAGATTGTACATTTTCCAAGATTCTGGCCAGGCCAGGCCAAGCCAGGCTGTGTACAACTAACAGAGCAGGGGGGCTAGGTACTGGAAGGGGGTTTCATGCAGCCTGTACATGGGCTTTTCATAGCTACAGCTATATAGGTACAAGTATGGCAAGGTTTGACAAGGTATGTAGAATACAGAAAAAAGAAACTGGCATCATTGACACAGATAGCTTGATGCCCCTCTAAACTGACCCACATCTGTCACCATTGCTGTCTGAAGTGTTAACTACAACTTGAAGAGCTCCTTAATTCCCCAATTACATGGTTCATCTGGCAGAACTAACTTAAACAAACACTGGATACTTCTCCACTACAGGAGGTCATGTCTGTATTTAGATGATCCCTCCCAGTGCTTCTGTGCATTGCAATGAGTGGATTATATATCACTGATATTAGTTGTGGTTCCATTTTGCATGTGCTTTCTTCCAACTTACATTACAAATGTAGGGAAGACACAATTGCATCTACTTTAAGACAGTTCCTGAGAGCTGCACACAGGCTATTGATGTATTATGTACATGAGTACAATGTATGTTGAAGTGCTCTATTGATCACTGTTGTTGAAATGAGTTCTCTTTTAATAGTTTACTTAACTGCCACATTGAGTAGGACTGCAATTCCCACAACTCTGCTTTTTTTTATACTGACAATGGCCCACAGACCCCTTCATCTATGTCCAGTAGCTGATGTCCTGATGGCTACATAGCAGTATTTCAACACCATTGCTTGATTAGTTTCAAGTGATATGAGATGAAACAGAAGACTGGTGTAAATGGATATGTATATGATATACATCCGCTGAGGGAGTTCTTTACTTCACCTCAGGACAGTTCGTACAGTCTTCGTCGGGAAGCCCGATAAAGGGCATCTAGAAGTAAAACGAAGCAACATGAGATGTCATTTGCACCCCGCTCTGTACGATTGCTGTACGAAAGTGCTAGATGATCGGTAAAGAATGTTGATTCTGTCATATATATTTTCTTAATCCGATTGCTGTCTAATTTTAAATGTTGTAAATGTATTAATGTTTTAAAGTTGATTCTGTGACTGATGACGTATTTCATGTGTATATACATGCCAAGTCATCCAGGAATAAAGCTGAATCTGAATCTGAATCATATACACAAACCTTGATCTCATGATCAGGGAGGAACTACAGGTGTACAAGAGAGACTCTAGTTTTGGGAGGGATGGGACTAGTTCCTACCTAAAGCTTGAAGCCTTTTTACCCTGCCTTTCACCCTGATCTTTTGGTGTTTGTTTTAGAAGAACTGCATTTGATGCAAAGCATCATCGCTACTTAGGGCACAACAGCCAGTGAAATGTCTATGTAGTTCCTGGTGATCAATAACTCAAGGAGAAGAGTTGGCTGGACAGAGGGCTTCTTGCCTTATCTGTGGGGCTAACTTGTGTAGCACATCAATTATCCACGCACTGCATGCAAGGGGCCAAACATGTACCCCTTTGACACAGCCCTATTTTTTCAACATCTTGTACACTAGTAAGCTGTCTTTATCCTGAGTTGAAAATTAATTTGAAAAGGTTATATCATAACATGAATCTCAAAGATTAACTGACACATGCCTTTATGCTGTCAGAGATAGTAGTAGATAGATATACCGTAAGGTAATCACTGATACAATCACAGTTACATGTGCACTGTACAACTCAGATTTTACAGGTACAGGACCAGTTCAATGCCTTACGTGCTGTCAGAATGGACACAGTTGAAGTACTGGAAAAATTAGCCTATTCTGTCTATGTCTCTGTTATTTACCTGTAGACTTATGCCACTATTCTAAACCTTCATCATAAGAAATATCCATTCAACTTCATATCATGTGGTGCTTTCTTTAATGCCCAATGTTTTTGTCTTTTTCAAGTGCTAACTTTTTATATTATTGGTTAGAATAGATGTACATTTTATAAGTCTAAAGATAAGCTTATATAGATGTGAGTATAAGCACATAATTATAGTGTGCAGCACTGTTTTATTTGGTCTGACTTGATTTTGTTAGTATTTCCCAATTTAGATAGAACTGAGACAACTGTATCAATATTCACAAGTAAGGTTTAATGAATTGTGCAAGATACATGTAGGACACTGTGGACTTCAGTCTCAGTTTGATGTTTCCTATAGGCTGCATGGAAGGAAAGATGATACTCAGTTGACCCCTTACCCTCCTGTGTGAAAATTTGCCCGTCCCGGACTAGTCCGAACCGGCATGAACCGTCAGTTCGAACCATGCAATAGTCCGGGGGTCGGACGGGTCGGTCGGACGGGACGGACGCTCGACAGTTCGCAAAACGGTTCGGACGGCCGAAAAGGGTCCAGATTGGCCGCTTGGACTAGCCCGGACTACGTCCCGGACTGGTCCCGGACGGCATGGTTCGAACGCTTTCGGGCGGCGGCTTGGAGCGGGCCGTTCGAACGGTTCGAGCCGGTACGGCTCCGCCCGGGCCGGACGGCCGAACGGGCGGTTCCCATAGCAACAAAGCGATCCGAACCGTCTGGGGGCGTGCAGAGCACCGCGGGGCGCCGGTTCGGACGTCTGCGGACGTCTGCGAACCACCAATTTACATGGCAACTGTACCTCCCAAACACCCGTGGAATGCGTAAAATCGTGCTGTTGTGAGGTGGAAATCGCTGCCCAAACAGTTCGGACGGTCTGAACCGCCGGAATGCCGTTACAAAATAGAAAGAATTTGAATGCAATTCATCCCTCTGCCGCCAGCGCTCCTATAGACAAAATATTAATGACGGCTTGAAGTTACAGAATGACACCAGCCGCAAGACAATCAATGTAAATCACATGTGCCCTCACTTTGACGTTATGTGCGTGCGGAGTCCCAGGAAACATTTGATTGCCCGCACAAACCATGTACAAAGCGTAAGTAATGGATTTCTGGATGTCTTTCCGACTGAAGCGTGGTTACCAAACATGTGGTGGAGACACTATCACTAATATATGATATACATTCAAGTCCATAATCTAGAAGATTCATTTATAAACATCATTGAATGCCCTAATATATTCATGCCAACGCTAGGCACGTTACGCACCCAGCGGCGGCGAGGGTTCAGTGACCCCATCTCAAACGTAAACAAGAAGACGATCCTATGAAGAAGCCAAACATTTTGTTGGTGTGTGTTGAACTTCATTGTATTTTGTTGAATGAAAGTTGTATCTAAATATTGAATGGTAATAAATGTTAATCTAGTGCCACAAAATATTATTCTACGTGTCTAAAATAAGACTAGTTTTGATATAGGTGCTGGCCCCCATACGTGAATTGAACTCTCCCACACTTGATTGAAGCCTCCCGGTCCTTTGGGACAGCCGCCCGACAAGTGCGCACATGCCTATAACTCGTTGTTTGTTGTTTATTTTACGTTCCACATGTTAATTTTTGGCACAGTTTGCACATCCATTGACAGGAATACCACTAAGAATGATGTCGTCATTATACCCATGTCCTTTGTGTTTCTTGCCTTTTTTCACGAGCAAGTTATTCAAAGACGGGAAAATACGATCCAGATATCAATTTGCGAGCCAGTGGCTAGGCCACACCCACACAGCGCGAAACTTTAGGTATAGAGGCGTGCCGCTGTCCATCATCGCGTGGCGACCGACAAAATAATTAGCAACCATCTCCGCTAGCTGGGTGTCATGCTGTCCGTATTATAGAACGTCTGCACAGTTATCATTGGAATCTTTCGTCAGTAAATTTACTTTGCGCACTTGTAAGCGACTTTTGACAAGACTGGCCGGTGTTCCCGTAAAGCTTTCCTTCTGTCCTAATCCCAGCAAAACTGGTCTCCGGGGACAGCCGCCTACCAGACCGATTCGTAGGGCAGGAATCAAAATGTCACACTACAACGGGTATCCAATTTCTGGAAGGGTGGCAAAATCACCAACGTCCGGCCGCACCTTTGAGCTTCGGCCGTAAGTCTAGAATCTACTTAAATTATTCAGCAAAGCAAATGGGATGTAAAATCTGCTTGTCTCTAGTGTATAGTTATTGTGCATGTGATTTCATTAACTTTTGTAAAACCAACGATATTCAGAAGGCTTCAGAAGTACCACGAGTGTTTTCATACAATGTTGATTGAATGAGTAGAGATTAAAAGACGTCACCCTAGAGGATTATTGTTGACCTACGCCGTAGACGTTTCAACTTTCACATCGCTTGATAGATTTTTATGCCCGTCAAAGGCACGTGTGAATAGCAGGCGAAATCTTTACTTGCGGCACAAGTGAACGCTTTTTGAAAAGTTGGTAAGGAGGAACAATATTAAACGGGGAGGATTATTGTCGAGGAAATTCCGCTCGTGAGGACATGGATTTAACGTCCTTGGGAGGAAGTTACTAGTATGCCATGGTGAGGAGAAGTAATTCTATGGAACGTTGATATTAATATTTTTCAGTTGTAGTTGTACTCTACTCTCTCTACTCTATATGAAGCATGGACATGGCCTATATGGACACCTGACGTGCTAATTCAGATTACGCTTAGTCTACAGTTTAGTCTTTGTTCTGTGCGTTTAGTTGTTACACAACATTGTGCATGTACACAACCAACTGAAGTACAGAGAAGAAAACAACTTCGCTGGAATTTCACAGGTTTTATCCCCAGGGGCAGGCAGGCGAGTTTCTAAAGCTTGACTCCCTGCTGACAATAATCCCGATAGCCCGTCCGAACGGTTCAAACGGTTCGGGATTTACTGTGGCGTGTCCAGAGATCCGCCTGGCTCCGACATGTCCGACCCGTGAGAACGTTGCCCCCAACCAGGGAGGTTTTATCAAACCCGGGACATTGAGGAAACAACTTCGTTACCTTCGTCATGGATTTAAAATTACCTCCGATCAGTGGTGTATGCGGAAATTGTAAGACGATCATAATCACATCATTATCTTCGCCGAGAAGGTTATATTTATGATATAATTTGCAACGGTACGTGGAAACATGACTTCCTCTTTGATGCAACAAGTGAAAATTACGTCATACCACTGTGTTTCCACGAAAATGGGCGCTGAAACAACATTGTGCATAATACAGCCCCCAAGAGTCCCAGTAAGTGCGGAAAAAATACATGGATACTTCAGTTAGCCAGGATTTTGACTGTGCTGTTGATAATTTCACATCTAACACACTTGGTAACACAGCTAAACGATGTAAAACAGTTTCTTACCAGTTCAGTCTTGAACAAGAAGGGATGTTCGTATTCCAGTCCGTTCGTATTCCACGGAAGTTTCGGCAGTCGGTTGGAACAGCACCAGAACATAATTCCACACAAATTGTTTGTGTTGCTAGTCCTTTTCCATCTCTCCATGGCAGTTTGATGCATTCTGACCCGAAACGACAACGTACAAACCCCTCACGCGACACCTCTTCCAACTTATCCATGATAGTCTGTACATTTAGCCTTAGTATAAGACGAAAAAGCGGAAAAATAACACAGGACATCAGGAAACGGTTTACTGATGAGTTTTCAATTTGAAATGACCGCGACGCACGCGCAATGCTCATGTTATCCCCAGGGGCAGACAGGGGAGTCTTTCAAGCTTGACACCCTGCTGACAATAATCGTGATAGCCGGTCCGAACGTTCAGAACGGTACGGGAAGCACTGTTGCGTGTCCTGAGATCCGGCCTGTCCCTGGCCCGATCCAGGGCAGTTCTCTAAGTCTATTAAACCTTTCATATTACGAAGGATGAAGCGTCCAAATTTCTCATGGGAACATGACACCGACCCGTAGATTGTGCGTCACCATCCCCAACCCCTATCAATTTACGACGCACGGGTAGTGCATAGTCTCTCCTTCTGTAAGTGTAACGTGCTGGATGCAGCCATCCACGGCGTTTCTTGATCCAGTCGTCGCTTCGACTAACGAGTAATATATTTTCGAATTTTTATTGTACGTTTGTGCTCTTAAAGCTAAGTACAGGTCAAAATGATAAAGTAGTTCTAACGCTTCTAACAACAATATGCATGTAAAATGGTGGCGTTAGATGTTCGGCTAACCGTTACCCGTGTCCGAGGCTGTTTTGGATACCGTACTCCAGCGTGACACAGCACTGTACTTGTTTTTAGTCCCACTTTCTTGATATAATGTCAAGGGGAATATCACTGGTCAAACTCAACACGTTTTCAGAGAGTCGATTGAAGTCTCGCTGCTGCAGGTCGTCCAACAGGTGATCCAACCAGGTACTGCTCACAAGTTCCTTTCCGGCCAAAGCATGCGCTTTGACTCCAAACGATGGTGGAAATTTTGGTAAGTAAGAAACATTCAAAATATTGCACTTCACAAATCATGTTAGGTATTGTCCACAAGGCGAGATAATGCCGGACGTCATGAAAGGCAATAAAGATGCTAAATACATTTTCAACATTATCTCCCGTATTATTGCATATTTGGACAGAATCGTCGCTTGGTACAATGACAGTCAATCGAAACGTAGCGCTACTCAATGTCGTCTTATTTGTAAAGCGCCAGAGACAATTATCTAAGCATAGGGTAGAAAGATTATATTTAGTTCTACAGAAAACTATAGTGGTTTGTAACTTTTCCCCGCCCGTTTTAATGCCGTGCGAGCATGATCAATCCAGAGTCGTGTGGTGAAGACCTCAGGTGCCAGGGTGACCTACAATAGCATTGTCGTTTATTCTTCTTATAGTACTTTATTACACTGCGCTTGGAAGACAACGAACCTTATTGGCGTGGGCAATGTAGTTAGCAAATCAAACACGACAGCAGAACGGACAATACAGCGTTCGTGTGATTTAGAAACGAAATACGGCGTGCCGAATTCTTATTCGCCATGCCACTGCGACTATCCAAGCGGTATCTGCTGTTACGTGTTTAAGCCTTTTTTCTCATTGATCGCTAGAGAAAAATAAAGAGACAAACAGGACTAAAACATATTCTTCATGAGAACAGACTTCGCAACAATGACTTGTTCATACCTATAGATATTCATATGTCTGTTTAGTTATAGACCTTACGAAAGTCGCTTTACTTTTGTCGTGTCAATAAAAGTTTTATATGCTGCATGCACGGCATTTGGTAGTGTACGAGATACGATACAAAGACTGGTACTTCGTGGCAGATTACCCTTTAATAATGGTCGAGAGGATAAACATGTAGGTGTGATCCGCGTACTCAACGCTGCATGGGCGTGATGGGCAATCTAAACTGTGCAGGTCGCGTACTGTTCCCTGGCCGGCTACACTCCTCTGGCCGGCTTACTCTTCTATTTATTCTATTTCTACGGTTTTCCAGTGACATTGAGTCTGGTAGAGACCAAGGACATTCTATCAGATAACATCCTTGTAGAGACTAACATTTTCCTGCAAGGAGAGAGCAGGTCGACTTCATTAGACCGCCCGGCGGTACCATAAACAGGTGTTTGTAGCAGTTCTCCCACTCGGACGTATTTTCCCGTCCATAAAACTCGGACAGGGCCCACAACCTAAATTATGTCACAAAATGTGGCAATATGTAACTGCGAAAATTTTGGCAATGCCTGAATCACTTGAATTTATCGTAAAATTTCTCCGTTTGTCACATTTTTGCGTATGTTTAAAACTTCTTATTGACGACCAGGGGGCTCAAGTACGTGGTTGAACAACGTGTTTTGGCTCGCCATTTTCAGATGAATTTCCAAGAAACTTGAAAGTGGGGCATGGGATTTCAGTTTCAGTTTCTTACAACCAATCATGTTGCTCATTATTTGCAGTGAAAATCGATGTCTCCGGCTCATTTCGTACCAATCGTAGCGATTGGCTAGCCAGTAAATAGATTGTCACACACTGTGCACATCAAACGGCTGCCGCCAGAATGGCGCCATGGGAACGGCCAATGTGTGGTGGGAAGACCACCAGAGCGCCGCTCACGTGAGCCTCACAGGCGGGATGTCAATCAACCCGCTGTTTATTTCAGCGGGTGCGGCCTGGAACTGGGATCGCCGTGTTTGTCAATATCATCTTGCGCACTGGACAGTCGGCTTTCCGAGCAACGCTCGCGCATGCTGAAAAACTGCACTGAGTAGCGGAGTAGATTCTTCAAAGGGGGACTCAACACTGTAAGCTGGAAATTGGAAAATGAACAGCATTTTATAAGTGTATGTAAACTTTACTAGAAGACCCATCAGATTGTATTATACTCTACTCTTTACTTCAGATAGCCGTGCGTGGTGAACGAATATGCAAGAAAACACATCATCCGTTTATTAGTCGCGGCCAACATATAATATAGAAGAAAAGTTGTAGATTTGAAGGTAGAACAATCTCATTTTCATTTTATTTTCATAGGATTACTTAGTCTATTAGTATTGTTTAGGCGACAGTACAACGCTATTACTATTAGTGTTCGTCCGCTCTGGCTGTTGCCCCGTAATAATGGACGTAAAACATGCCTCTAACAATGTCTAATAGTCTCACCTACGGACTGTACCGCTCTTCTGGTCGCTGCGCTTAGTGTACGGAAGGGGGCGCTGTCGCACGGCTTCATACAATTTAGGGACTTAGACAAAATTTGGCCACGCAGCGGCAAGTTTTTCTAAGTGTTTTACGGCGCCCGAAGCGTCCGGCCGTCCTGAACTGCCGAACGTGCTGAACCACTTAATGACGGTTCACCGCCCGGCGCGCGGACCGGCAGCCTCGCGGGCCGAACGGCTTTGACGTAGGCGGACGGGGCGGACGGCTCTCGGACCGGTTCGAACCGTTCGGTGCGAGTTGATTTTCACACAGGCTCTGGAACAGGCTGGAACCAGTAGGTCCCTAGTGGTTTGTGGACACTGGTGCAGCACACAAAAAATCCTTTCTTGGGACAAATTATCAAAATGAAATAAAAGTTAAGTGAAATCTTATTGGATGAAAATTTTCAGTATTGTCATTAAGTATGTCTTCTTATTTTCTTTTTATCAAAACAACCAAGCTGGTACTTGTCTTACAATGGTAAAGAAACCATGTGATGACTCAAAAGTTACATTTGGACTTAGCTGTAGGAGGGGAAAATTCCCTGTTACCCACATTGCTATTTTTGGTAAGTATTCCAGGCAGCCTCCCCCATTCCCAAACTTTGACACTTTGAATGTAGGTCATCAACCCCTGGGGGGCACTGATCCTCTCACAAGCCATGTAAACAACTTAACTAAACACCAATATGATGCAATCTTAGCTTGCATTAGAAATTCTTGCTCAGCCAAAAAGATGTAGGTCTACACATGTATAAATGTATGAATGATTAGTCCTGCCCACATGTGCTACACTTGTGAGGCCAAGGAGTTTCCCTCTCCTTGGTGAGGCTGACTGTTTCCCCAATTTCACAGTGCATTTGTCAGGACCTACTTAGGCATTGTCAGAACCTACTTAGGCAGATGTCAAACCCACATGTACTCCCTGTGAGGCTCAGAGTGTTTTCCCAATTACATGGTACATTTGGGTGGACCTACTCAGATACAGATGGCTAGAAGGCCTGGCCATGGCTGACAGCTATGGGCGGGGTAACTTGGTCACGGATAATATGCTATAGTTCCAAGCAGGAGCCAACATAGTTTCTGTGAGCTTTACATGGGAACTAGCCTCCCATGTAGTTCCAACCTGAAACCAAGGTTCGCTTGGGAAGTAACTGGTTTGAGAGACTAAGAAAATCATTTCTGTACCAGGCAAAATCTTTATACTCTGTAGACATTCATTCAGTGACAAGTGTCTGTTTGTTTTTTGTTTTTGTCAGGCTGTAACTATCTTGTATTACATGTAACTCTATTTTAAGATTGTTTGCTTTTATTGTGAAACTCTTAGGATGTACGTTTCATCAATTATGTAATTTGGTTTGAAATTTCAGTTTTGTTTTAACTGCCAAAACCAAATAAAGCTCTCATCATCTTAAAAGTGTTTGAAAACTATAGAAAAAAATAGGTGTGGCCTAAAGCTGGCTCCTGTGGAGTGGCTTTCCCCCTCATCATCCGTTCATCACGAGGGAAATGAGGCTCGTAGCGACGTCAGGGACACGCCTTCTGTCGAGCTTCGGGGATAATCCTCGAAATTAAGCGCTCCATCAGCGGAGGCTGATCCAGATTTGCCGCGATTGAATCATCCATCAATTTCAAACCTCCCGGAGACGGAGACGATCATCACTCTTGCAGGGCTTGAAATAGCTGTTTCTGCATAACATTAAAAATTATCTGCACCAGACAAATTTTACCTGCACCAGGAAGTATGGATCATCCTTAAATTGTTCAGGAACCATTGCTAATTTTTAATACTTTATATGGTAACAACCAATGCAGCTAAGAACAATCCACATACACCAACATCATAGGACATTTATGTATAAAACCCATTATATGGACCAGTGCAGGTTAGGTGCAGGTAGACACTACAAATACCTGCACAGCTCCATTTTTACCTGCACTAACCTGCATATGCAGGTGGTATTTTGAGCCCTGCAATGATCACTCTAGGGCGGATGTGAGGGGAACACAATACAGCTGACAACTTGTTTTCAGACTAGAAAGACTGATGGTACACTGTTTCTAATTGTTAACGTGTAAATGATAATGTCATGACTGTCACTTTGACGGATGTTGCTGGGTGTGTATATTCATACACTTTCAGGCTCACATGCTTTTAGACTAGAGGACTGATGGAGCTTTTTATTGCTTTTGTATATAATGTGTAAATGATGAAGCACCAAGCACCCAATTATGCATATTTAGTCTATGGGAAAAAAACTGCACAACAACCAAATTCTACAGCTTCAGCACCAGGGACAGGACCAAGATAATCTAGCTAAATAGCACAGGAATATTTGAAGTAAAAAAACAATGCTTGTCCTATCTACTGAAAGCTCCTTTTTGGAGCAGCTTTCCATGGAGAAATTTGACAAGGACAGCACTGTCTTACATGTAAGTACAACGAACTCTGAAACTCAATTAGTTCACACCTTACCAAAAATCCCCCCAGAAATAGGCCTTTCTGGAGAAGCTTTCCGCACAGAAATCTACTCGTAATCTCACAAATCACCGTCATCCATCAGTGACAAGGGGAGAATCTTGCTCCGAAGGAAGCTATTAGGGGTAATGAAAATGTCTCCCTCCTTTGATTAGTTTTGTCGGCACTTAAAACTAGCAAACAGCTCAAGATAACTGATCACCGGGCCTTGAAGGATCTTTTTCTTCATAATAAGATTTGCAAAGCCAGATGGCTTCTGAGAACGCTGGATATGCGACTCAGTTTCTGTTTACATGGCTCATTTGCATATAAGTTCAGCGGCACTGAAAAATTGAAAACTTGTGCAAATTTGTTTAAAGTGCCAAATTCGGCACACATGTAATTGAATAATTATATAAACTTAAGTACAGACATGAAGGGATCTAAATTCAAGTGCAGGTTAGGTGCAGGTAGATATCAGAAATACCTGCACATCTCCAATTTTATCTGCACTAACCTGTTTATACCCAGTATACATGGACCAGTGCAGGTTAGGTGCAGGTAGACGTCAGAAATACCTGGCAGTGCACATCTCCAATTTTATCTGCACTAACCTGCATATACCCAGTACATGGACCAATACACTTGAATGTACAAAAGTTGTACTCCAATTATATCTGCCCTAACCTGTATAACATACCCAGTACATGGACCAGTGCAAGTAGACACCAGAAATACCCGCACAGCTCCAGTTTTACCTGCATTAACCTGTATACAAATGTATACCCAGTACATGGACCAGTGTAGGTTAAGTGCAGGTAGACATCAGAAATACCTGCACAACTACAATTTTACCTGCTCTAACCTGTATATACGAAATACATGCCATGGACTAGTGCAGGTTAGGAGCAGGTAGAAACCAGAAGCACCTGCACAACTTCTACCTACCATTAGTACCAACTTCTACCTGCCCATTCATACAGGTGGACCAGGTATTTCTTGCCACATTCCTGCTTATCGTCTGTCAGTTTCGTTCTACACGTTCTCAGCACACATTGGGTGTGATGGCGACATAATAGCGGTAACCCCGCCACTTTATTAATTGCTATTTGCTTTTCCGCGTGAAGAGATTTCTTTATCCTGTGATCAATTATTCACCTGTCGGGCCGGCTGATTTCTCGCTCCGTTTATTGATTACTCCGAAGCGGGAGTAATTGCCAACCTGGAGGGAATTTACACATTTGGTGGACTCAATAAGGAAAGGACAGTACATGAGTTTTGTCCGCCAAATGCATATTAGTCCAGCGGCATAGCTGAAAAATTGTGCAAATTTGTCTAAAAGTACCGTTAAGAAAATCGCCAAAATTAGTATTCCATTTGCATTTCTGGGGTCTCTAAATTCAAAGTGCAACTAAAGTGCTCCTGGGCTGAAATTGAGATGCCTCCATATCTAGATTTGCTTAGAACATGTCTGACTATGTGTGTGCCGAATTTAGTGCTTTTAGACAAAAGTGCACAATTAGCCTGATTTTTTCAGCTATGCTGCCGGACTATATGGAGGTAACCTAAAGATAAACTAGAAAGGACACGTTATCTAAGAAAATGCAGGAACGTTTCCGAAGGGAAAAGAAAAATCTTTGTCAAATGTGTGATGCACTGTTTGCAAGATGAAAGCGTCGTTGTACATGATTTTTAAAGATATATGTCTTAAACAAAAAAAGAAGAATAGATAAAAACTTCCAAGGTGGGACTGATACCCTGTGGCTGATACAAGACGGAAGTTTGTAAGGCCTCCATCTGGGTGATTTGTAATGAATCACCATATGGTGTAAAGTGCCTTTCCCAAGTGCTCAACTTTGGGGCCCATCAAGGATTCGAATAAAGAATCTTTAACCACAAGACCACCTTGTGTTGTTGTGGGCATCCTTCTATCTCGAGAGGCATTGGAGTAGGCTAACAGTCATTTGCCGACGTGACTTCAGAGACCTGTACGCCTGGCCTGTACCTGATTTTTTTTATGGTAAAGGAGGGAGTGCAATTACTTCTCCACCCTCTCGTCTACTGATGCTCATAGTCCCACAGGTGCAGGAACTGACACATATAAGACGGCTCCTGCAGATGCAGCTTTGTTATTTAGAGAATCCGTCTTAGGAGGACTTCCAACCAAGGATGTGAGGGGTTCCTCCTATCCCAGTCAAAAAAGTCCTTCCCATGCCTGATGGTGCATAGGGCGGTGCCCATCTCCGTTTCAGTAGCCGTGGGCCACACACATTTGTACAATAACTACAGCAGGGGGCTAGTCCACTGGAAGTTGTGTGTGTTCAACTTCCATACTCTTTCCCGAATGCTGAGTGCTAAGCAGAGAAAGCAGTGTGTACCATTTTTAAAGTCTTTGGTATGACTTGACCGGGGATCGAACTCACAACTTACCCAATAAAAGGCAAACTCTCTACCCACTCGGCCACTGCACCAGTAGAAGAGTGATTATGAAGATAGGTGACCACCAGAATGCCCTGCAGTGGTGTAGTCAGTGTTGACTGGGCATGTGTATAAAACCAACGGGGTGTTCCCTACTGAAGATAGAGGGGGTGTAATAAAACGTGTGGGAACTCACTGGTGACTGCCTACACCACGGGGCAGCAATAACCCTGGTGGTCATTCGTCTTTGATTCTCGTAATACAAAACGACGGAAACAATTTTCCACATCCACAAAACCGGTGCAATGACCGAGTGGGTAGAGTGTTCGACTTGCATTCGGTAGGTCAATTTGAGTTCGATCCCCGGCCGAGTCATACCAAAGACTTTATAAATGGTACATGCTGCTTTCTCTGCTTAGCACTCAGCACTAATGAGGAAGAGTGTGGAAGTTAAACACACATCACTACCAGTGGACCAGCCCCCTGCTGTAGCGGCTTTCAGATGTGTGGCCCAAGGGCTACTTGAAATGGAGATGGGCACCACCCCTAAATAAACCACCCCTTTATAATGGAGATCTAAATAAACCAAACCAAACCAAACCAAACCTAAGCATCTGCACAGATGTACGGGCAACTTTAACTTTAACTTTAACGTACAAAAGTGGTAGCCAGGTAAGTGTGACTGTACAGCAGTTTTTCATAAGCAGTGGATGGAACTTCCTGGCACATTTGACCAATTGCCGATGTCAAATATTCACAAGATCACATATTAATGAAATCAAGAGATTAATGAGATAAAAAAGTTTCAAAATTCAAGTCCTGTTCTTTCCTTATCATGTTATAACATTATTTAGCTATCAATATTAAAGAAAATACATATAATAGAGCATATAAAATCCCTAATGAAAAACCAAGGAGGTTATATAGGCACCTCCACTGAAGTTGTTAATTCTCACCTGAGGGGAACATCGCTGAATGAAGGCCGATTGTGTCCTAACTCCTTCCCTTCATAACCTCCTTGTAAATACGTCATATATCGATAAAATCAAGGGCAAGACCTGACATTTTGTACGAAATTCTTTGTAAAATGTAACATTCAATCATTTCGTCTAATGGATCAATTATTTATGGTAGTAATGAAGCTCCACCTACCATGACCTGAGTGAACTGCAGCTCTGTGAGGCTGTCCTGAAGGAAGAGTCCACTATAGGAGCGGCACAGAACCTGATCTCTGGGAATGCTTGGTCAAGGGTGAAACAATTTTATAGAAATTAAACTACATTTTTTTTTGGAAAAATGTGTTTCAGAAAACAGTCAAAACCTGTGCAAACACACACACAAACATACACACGCACACGCACACACACACACACACGCGCACGCACACACAAACACGAGCGCGCAAACACGCACACACTCACATATATACACACGCACGCAAACACATACACTTATAGATGCTATACCGCGACCATATATACATGTAACGTTATAACTTTATGTACATGATATATCACACACACTGTGATTATTACATTATCATATATATGCAGCCAGTGGTCCGACGCATTTTGCTGATTACAAATCGCCCATACACAAACACATGCACACACACATAATAACAGAACCTGGTCTCTGGGAATGCTTGGACAAGGGCGAAACAATTTTATAGAAATTAAACTACATTATTTTTGGAAAAATGTGTTTCAGAAAACAGTCAAAACCTGTGCAAACACACACACACACACATACACACGCACACACACACACGCGTGCGCACACACAAACACGAGCACGCAAACACGCACACACACAGACATATATACACACGGACGCAAACACATACTCTTATAAATGCTATACCGCGACCATATATACATGTAACGTTATAACTTTATGTACATAATATATCACACACACTGTGATTATTACATTATTATATATATGCAGCCAGTGGTCCGACGCATTTTGCTGATTACAAATCGCCCATACACAAACACATGCACACACACATAATAACAGCACCTGGTCTCTGGGAATGCTTGGACAAGGGCGAAACAATTTTATAGAAATTAAACTACATTATTTTTGGAAAAATGGGTTTCAGAAAACAGTCAAAACCTGTGCAAGATGACCACTGAGTGGAATGATAACATCTGGTGTTGGGCTGGGTACCGGTTTGGTGTACTGGTACAAAACCAGTTTTTCTTATTGGCCCTGTCCGGAAAAAATGGACCTGAAAAAATATGGGGGACAGGATGTTGGACCTATTGGAAAATGAGCAGATTGTATGATTATGTATTCACCCTTTTCGGGGCTTACCGATCAAAGAAAATAACAAGGGCGAATCAGAGTCTATAGTCATTTCTACCAAGTTTTGCAGTCAATCTTACAGACTCTGAGGCAGTTAGCCTTGTAGGATTTTAAGACAGTTGGAGTGGAATAATCCATATTAAACAGAATTTCTTTTAGCGAAATGGACCATTGTTTTGAGTATTGTCCACTCACAAGTTTTCACAGACTGAATCAGGTCCAGGTTCAGGACCGGACCTGGTCCTGATCCTCTTGACCTGGACCGGACCTGGACCTGAATCTTCCGTACCAGTGCCCACCCCTAATTTGGTATAATTGTTTTTTTTCCAGATCTCAGTTTGACCAATACCGGTAGTTGAAACTCAGGGGAAACACAGGTCTGAAGAAACACACCCAGGAGAAGAGAAGATATCTCCTGTGTGTTTCTTCTCTTTTTCCCTTGTCAGGAGCTTCATAATCTTTGCTTTGAAGGATGTACTAATATATCCAAAAGCTTTCCTTTATTATCGCCAATATTGGAGACTGTGATTCCAATGTGACTCTCTTGGGAACAGAACACAAAAAAAAAAACACAATCAGAAATGACAGACTTCTCCCCCTTACCCTTGCTACTTTATTATGACAAAAAAAGCCATCCCGAGGATGCATTGTAAATAATTAGGATTGACAGAAACACAAGAGTTAACACACACAGGGAGACACACTGACAGACAGACAGAAAAACACTACTAGTACCCCACTGCCATTGTGTCTTCTTAGTAAATAGATAAGTATTAGTGGGGCCGCGTAGCACAGTGGTAGTGTATTTGGCCCGTGACCGAGAGGTCGCCGGTTCGAATCCGCCTGCCGTGTTGCCGGTCTTGTGCCCTTGGGAAAGGCACTTTACACGACTTTCCTCACTTTACTCAAGTGAAAATGAGTCGACCCTCGGATAGGACGTTAAATGGAGGTCCCGTGTTTGGGGAGAGCCACACCCCGGGCACGTAAAAGAACCCGCCACATGTGCGATGGTGCGATGTTAGCGGATCAAACCATTCCGGCCAAAATGGGGTAGGGAATTTCCCGAGCAGCTTCGTAACCCCTGCTTCGCCTATTGAGTCAGTGAAGTCGACTTAGGGAGAAGAGATGCTGCTACAGTTATCGCTATGGGCCGCTCTTCATCACCATGATGGTAACATCAGGCCCTACGAACCTGATTTAGAAAAAAAAAAAAAAGTATAAGCACATTGCAGCAAGCAATGTTTTGCCAGACTTCACACAAGACAGGCGCATCGCAGATGACATATGACGGGAGCATACAGCCGTGCTTATGCACCGTTGTATTGGGAGATGTTCTCACGTCGGCGTGGCAACGGGAAGTGACAGAACGTGATAACTGCGTCTCCGGGGTGGGACCCTTATTGCAGTCCTGTCATGATGACAAACGGAGGCAGGATAACTATGTCGGCTCCGCTACACACAACAGTGTCTGCACACCAGGACCCATCCTTCTATCCCAGGGTGGAAAACATCTTCCGTAAATAGTTTCATCAGGTTGGTAGATCAATCGAACAGTCTTCTTCGTTTCACAACCTCTTTTTATTCTTCTGCAGACGTTTTGGTGACTGTCTGTCAGCAGTAATGAATAGAGACGAAGGGGGGTATAAACTTAGCCATGTTTGGGACCGCATCCTTGCCACTACGTCACAAAGTGGCAAGGATGATTAACGTATCACGTTCGAGAACATTCCATGTCAAGTAATTACGTCACAATAGGTTTAGTTGGATTTGCACTGTATAGGTCATATCGCACCGAGCAACGTTAGTATATTTCATTTTGCACTGATGAAGGTGACAGACAGTCACCGAAACGTCTGCAGAAGAATAAAAAGAGGTTGTGAAACGAAGAAGACTGTTCGATGGAAAACATCTTGTCGGGAGGGAAAATTATCTTACCTCGTTCGTCAAAAAAATGACATGAACTCATAAGCTTAGACTAACACACACACATGTACAATGTATTTGACCAGGAAAATAAACAACATGGGCTTCCAAACGATGAGTAGTGGGACGGAAACAAACTTAAAGCTGAAGACAGGGCTGGTGCAAAATTTTTCATGAAACAGGAATTTCAAAATATCTTTAGACCTGGAAGTAGTACTATATTCAAGAACAGCGTCCCTTTGTTATTCTGTAGTTCTGACGGAATAATAAATTGTTTATATAACCACCCAGTAAAGAAAGTAGAAGCATGTACATAGATAGCTGACGTGTGTGTATTTAGAATAGACACTTGTTACTTTTCACTGTCTGTATCATTGCAATTAGCCTACGGGCATGGATTTGCAAATAAAATAAATTAAAATTAAAATTATAATAAGTTGGCTCCAGTACACACTACTGTGTCTGCACATACAGGGCTTGGGCAAAATTTGTTATGAAAAAGGAAAATGTCCCGGGCAAAAATAGAAACCCGACAGTGACACTCTGGTTTGGAAAGGTGTCCCTTATTAGAGTCCTGTCAGAATGACAAACGGATCCAGGATAACTACGTGTATGTCGGCTCCGTTACACACAACAGTGTCAGACTCTGCACATCCTTCTGTACCTATTTTACCCCATCCATCTCGAAAATGACATGAAACTGTTGAAAATGTCATTTTATACAAGCTTAAACTGACATTGATAGTTAAACAGGAAAATCAACAACAAATTTGACAAAAAAATTCAAGTTGGAGACAGGGCTGGGGCAAAATCTGTCATGGAATTTAAAAAAAAATTGTCCTGACTACTGAGCAAAAAATGGAAGCTCGGACCGAAGTAATACTCTATTCAAGAAATGTGTCCCTTATCATAGTTCTAAGTTAGTAACAAATCCAAGATTACTATGTCGACTCCAGTAAACACTACTGTAACAGTATCTGTACATGCAGGGCTTGGGCAAACTTTTCCCTGAGATAGGAAAATATCCTGAGCAAAAATAGAAACCTGACAGTAACACTCTAGTTTAAGGTGTCCCTTATTAGAGTCCTGTCAGAATGACAAACAGGGGCAGGATAACTGCTACACAAAACAGCGTCTGAACATCTGGGCTTTTTCCAGGACCCATCCTTCTGTCCCGGGACTGTCATGTGTAAACCTGTTACGAGAGCTGATGGGAAAGTTTGCTCCCGCATAACGGTGCCTGAAAACAACCGGCAGCGACAAGGCATTTAGTGCCAAAAGATGTCAATTTGCCAACAGCCACACAACTATTTATATCAGCCCTATATGATCACACCCAGCCCACTGACGGAGCGTCAATGTGTAAACCTGTTATGAGAGATGATGGGAAAGTTAGCTCCCGCATAACGGTGCCCAAAAACAAACCGAACAACGAGCCATTTAACAAAAGATGTCAGTTTGACGACAACTACACACTACTTTATATCAGCCCAATATGATCACACCCAGCCCACTGACAGAGCGTCAATGTACAGACCTGTTATGAGATGATGGGAAAGTTAGCTCCCGCATAACGGTGCCTGAAAACAACCGGCAGCGACAAGGCATTTAGTGCCAAAAGATGTCAATTTGCCAACAGCCACACAACTATTTATATCAGCCCTATATGATCACATCCAGCTCACCCATGGAGCATCGATGTGTAAACCTGTTATGAGAGATGATGGGAAAGTTAGCTCCCGCATAACAGTGCCTGAAAACACCCAACAACAAGCAAAAGGATGTCAATTTCTGACAACCGCACAACTACATTTGTACTTTACATCAGCCCAATATGATCACACCCAGCTCACTGTTGGTGCGTCGATGTGTAAACCTGTTATGAGATGATGGGAAAGTTAGCTCCCGTATAATGGTGCCCAAAAACAAACCCAACAAAGAGCCATTTAACAAAAGATGTCAGTTTGACGACAACTACACACTACTTTATATCAGCCCTATATGATCACACCCAGCCCACTGACGGAGCGTCAATGTGTAAACCTGTTATGAGATGATGGGAAAGTTAGCTCCCGCATAATGGTGCCTGAAAACACCCAACAACAAGGCATTTAGTGCCAAAAGATGTCAATTTGCCAACAGCCACACAACTATTTATATGACAGCCCTATATGATCACATCCAGCTCACTGATGGAAAGTCGATGTGTAAACCTGTTATGAGATGATGGAAAAGTTAGCTCCCGCATAACAGTGCCTGAAAACACCCAACAACAAGCAAAAGGATGTCAATTTCTGACAACCGCACAACTACATTTGTACTTTACATCAGCCCAATATGATCACACCCAGCTCACTGTTGGTGCGTCAATGTGTAAATCTGTTATGAGAGATGATGGGAAAGTTAGCTCCCGTATAACCGTGCCCAAAAACAAACCCAACAACGAGCCATTTAACAAAAGATGTCAGTTTGACGACAACTACACACTACTTTATACGAGGGTGCTTCAAAAAGTAATGTCACTAGTTTTGTAACAGGCTCATTTTTTCCTCGAATGAGATGAAATTTGGCACAAAGGTAACGGCATATATTCTCTTGAGATTAGAATATCTCAATTTGTCGTTCACATTTTGATGAGCAACTGAGTTGATTTCAAGATAACCATATCCCTGGAAGTTTGTCAGAAGATCAGTTCCTCTAGATCTGACCCTTTTATAACTACTGTAGGAAGCCGAAATTTCACATGTATAATACCAAATGTCTCTGTAGGTTACATGCCAATTTTCATGTCTGAACTCCCAACGGTTCATCTTTTACAGCTGCTAGAAAGGAGCGAGTTACTATATTACAGGCAGTTTGATTAATAGCCAAATACGTGGTTTATTCATCAAAGGTTTTATAAACTAATTTTCCATCAACCAAAAGATACGAAACTTGGCACAGTTATTGGTTGTTCCAAGACCAAGAAGTGTGCAAAGTTTGATTTCTTTCTGTTTATTGAAAAGCCCACTACAGAAACTTTAATCAGCCCACCCCTGATTAACGGCACTGATGACCGGGGTCATACCTCACTTCACCCAAGGAACGAAAAAAGAAAACATGATTGGATTTCAACGGTGAACATGTGCATGTGCCTTATGAAGAAATAGAACTTGATGCATGTGCAATTTCAGCGTCATACAATAGCTACAAGTGAGTTAAGGACATTATCAATTGTACATAAATTGAACCTCTAATTTCTTTCGACGGGATAAAAAGGGTGTGGTCATCTAGAACTCAAGTCGGTCACTCATAAAAATGTGAACAACAAAGTGAGCTATATCAATCTCAAAAGGAGATATGGCTTTACCTTTGTGTCAAATTTCAACTCATTCGAGGAAAAAATGAGCCTGTTATGAAACTAGTGACATTACTTTTTGAAGCAGCCTCGTATCTGCCCAATATGATCCCACCCAGCCCACTGACGGAGCGTCAATGTGTAACCTGTTATGAGCTGATGGGAAAGTTTGCTCCCGTATAACGGTACCCGAAAACAACCGGCAGCGACAAGGCATTTAGTGCCAAAAGATGTCAATTTGCCAACAGCCACACAACTATTTATATCAGCCCTATATGATCACACCCAGCCCACTGACGGAGCATCAATGTGTAAACCTGTTATGAGAGCTGATGGAAAAGTTAGCTTCCGCATAAATAACGTTGCCCAAAAACAAACCCAACAACGAGCCATGTAGTGCCAAAAGATGTCAATTTGCCAACAACCACACAACTATTTATATCAGCCCTACAATCACACCAAGCTCACCAATGGAGTATCCTCTCTGTGAGGGCAAGTTAACCTCCAAAACCAGCTTTTAGTGCCAAAAAGATGTCAATTTGCCAACAACCACACAACTACCTTACATCAGCCCCCTAGTATCGAGCAACTCCTCTGTGAGTGCAAGTCAACCTCCAAAACCAGCTTTTAGTGCCAAAAAGATGTCAATTTGGCAACAACTACACAACTACTTTACATCAGCCCAATATGATCACATCCAGCTCACTGATGGAGCGTCGATGTGTAAATCTGTTATGAGATGATGGGAAAGTTAGGTCCCGCATAACAGTGCCTGAAAACAAACCCAACAACGAGCCATGTAGTGCCAAAAGATGTCAATTTGTCAACAAGCACACAAAAATCTACATCAGCCCTACAATCACACCAAGCTCACCAATGGAGTATCCTCTCTGTGAGTGCAAGTTAACCTCCAAAACCAGCTTTTTGTGCCAAAAGGATGTCAATTTTTGCCAACAGCCACACAACTATTTATATCAGCCCAATATGATCACACCCAGCCCACTGATGGAGCGTCGATGTGTAAACCTGTTATGAGATGATGGGAAAGTTAGCTCCCGCATAACAGTGCCTGAAAACACCCAACAACAAGCAATTTTGTGCCAAAAGGATGTCAATTTCTGACAACCGCACATAACTACATTTGTACTTTAAATCAGCCCAATATGATCACACCCAGCTCACTGTTGGTGCGTCGATGTGTAAACCTGTTATGAGAGATGATGGGAAAGTTAGCTTCCGCATAACGATGCCCAAAAACAAACCCAACAACGAGCCATTTAACAAAAGATGTCAATTTGACGACAACTACACACTACTTCATATCAGCCCTATATGATCACATCCAGCTCACCCATGGAGCATCGATGTGTAAAACTGTTATGAAAGCTGATGGGAAAGTTAGCTCCCGCATAACAGTGCCTGAAAACACCCAACAACAAGCAATTTTGTGCCAAAAGGATGTCAATTTCTGACAACCGCACATAACTACATTTGTACTTTAAATCAGCCCAATATGATCACACCCAGCTCACCCATGGAGCGTCGATGTGTAAAACTGTTATGAGATGATGGGAAAGTTAGCTCCTGCATATCGGAACCCAAAAACAAACCCAGTAGCGACGAGCCATCTCTGCCTGACGAATGGCTCCCCCGAAATGAGCCGAGAAAAGCAATCATCGCACACAAGCGCGGATCTGATACAAATGCCCGATTCTGCAAATATTGATCCGAGGACTACTTACGCATTTTACAGGTGTTGGGACTAAACTCGGATCAATCGCGGGACCTATCCATGCGATCGCGCAGCAATCCATCACAAACGAAACAGAGATTAGGAGCGGGCTCGTTCGAACGGCCCGGATATGAGATATGGGCCTAGATTCCGCAGTGATATTAAATATAACAATCCATGTGTACTGACTGAGTAGCCAGCAGTTTTTCAAAACAGATTTGCACAATGCAACTGTACTGATGCCTTTCAAAACAGAAATAGATATGTTTGTGATATCAGGACAGACACATGCAAGTTGTGAAATACCGGTACTGGATATGAGATATGGACCTAAATTCCGCAGTGATATTAAATATAACAATACATGTTAACTGAATAACCAACAGCTTTTGAAAACAGACACATCCAAGTTGTGAGTTATGGGACCAGATTTTGCAATGATAATAAATCATAACAATTCATGGGTGAATTAACCAGCAAGTTTTCAAAACAGATGGCAATTTTTTCAATTTTATATCAGGACAGAAACAAATTGCATGTTGTGAGATACTGGGTATGAGATATGGGCCTAGATTTCTCAGTGATATCAAATATAACAATCCATGTTAACTGAATAATGAGCAGCTTTTCAGAACAGATACGTTTGCGATATCAGGACAGACACATGCAAGTTTTGAAATTTCTGAATATGAGATATAAGCTTAGATTCCTGAATGATGATAAATATAAAATACAAAACTGACACTGCGCACTACTGATCAACCAGCAGTTTTTCCAAACAGAAACATTCTGTGAAATCAAGACAGATGCAAGCAAGTTGTGAACTACCGGATATGAGATATGGGCTTAGATTCCTAAGAGATTATATTATGATAAATATCCAGCACTGTGCACGATGATCAACCTACAGCTTTTCAGTACAGATACGCTAACATTGGTGATAACAGGACGGACGCATCACTGGTGGGGCCTATAATGTCGAAATAATGTCTATCGGACAGAGAACCCTCCAAAGACATTCCAAAACGGGAGAACCCGAAGGAGACATTTTAAAAACTCAACTACATATTTTTAACCCGTGAAAGACATTTTGTTTACATCTTCTCTCCACACGTAAGGTAGGGACTCCCCTCAGAGACCATCTATTATTTAGAACAATAAGTACTCATTAAGTCGTTAGCGTATTTCTGATAAGTAATTACTCCCCGCCCTCTGAATTGCCTATGAAAGACAAGACTAAGTACTTCTTGCTTTGTGCCTGCCCCCAAGCGCCCAGTGATGCCATAATGCCGCGGCCCGCCGGACTGCCCGTCCCCAAACTGCGACGGCTAGAGATCGCGTAACCAATGCTAATGGCGCGGTAAAACCCTTACCTGTCCAGTAACTTATGGTGAAAAAATCCTTGGCCAACTTTGATCGTCGTTGGGACAAGGTGAAAACTTACTTTGTCACTTGGTCAGGCAAGTTATGAGACATGGATGAGATTCTAAGAGAAAATCTGATAATACAATGTGTAAATACAAAAATCCAGGACTGTGCGCAATGATCGACCTACAGCTTTTCAAAAAGATTTGCTTGTATTACCAGGACGCACACTTTCAAGTTGTGAAATACCTACATCTGAAGTAAAGAGGACGACATTAATAGAGTGGTTTCATAATCAATATCTCTCATTTCAGTTTGGGGATTCAAGTTTTTTTCTCTTCCTGGGCCAAAGTGTTGTCACAGTGCCATGATTGCAAGAAGCCCCCAGGCTCTGCTAAACTCTTTGAAATATCACATACATACGATGCAAAAAAGGTTCTAGAAGGTGGAAAGACACAAGGGACATCGGAAGAAAATGACGATTCCCCAAATAAGGCAACACTCATTCATTTTTTCAGCTCTTGTTCTCGACACTTTTAGTTCTCAGATACTTCTCAGATAGCAAAATTGCAGCAAGCAGACAAGATCATGACAACGAGGAAAACTTGCATCATTCTGATTAGTATTCACTCTGAAATTCTAAATCTAGAATTACACCTCAGTCTCTGTTTTGATGTTGATACTTATACTATTCAGTATTACTGGCGTGGCCCTAGCATGGACCTGATGTTGTATCTTTGCCCGAAAGCTGAAAACAATAAAAAGGCTTGCAATGTGCTTGCCATGCTATTTCCAAGCAAATTTAAGACACCTAGAAATACAACAGGCTTAGTGACGAAGTCTTGGCACTAAATAATTTCTGGTAGTATCATGGCAAAGTGTGTAATATATCTTTTCCCACTGAACAACTTTATCGTATATAGCATTTTTCACTACTGAAGGAGGCCATATAAATATTTATGTCATACCTGTGACGGGAAAACATTCGATACGGGTGTTCCGGACCGTGTGATAACTTGTATCACACAGGCTTCCTTCAAGTAAATTGAACTATTTCAAATAGGCCGAATACGGCACGGTTGAATTGCTGTTGTTACAATCTTTTGTGCAAGGACACAACATTTTCTCAACTTCTGGGGCGTTTTGCATCAAAACATGGGTTTTCTCAGGTGGGTATGACATAAATGAAATACAATACGGTGTATTCCGCATCATCCTCGGTCCCAGCCCTCCCGCGGGTCGGATCACCCTCCGGCCTTCGGGCGATCCTTCCCGCGGTCGGGCTTGTACATTTTGTACCTCGGGTGATACGGAACACACTGTGTTGTATTCTATATAATATAATTATATACAATGTAATTGAATGTGAGGCTGAATAGAACACTTAATACACACTGTCACACACAGTATCATTGTGTAACTTGAAAGTGAAGTCTGCCATTTCTGACGACTGTCTATAGTTGTTCTTGTGCTCATACATTCACATTTCCATCACATCTACATCAACAATCAATTCACACATCAAGGATACAGGAGGGTGGCTTTGGCAGCTGACAGGGGGCATGCTGGGACATCCTGTTCCGCCGTTTCCATGGGAACCTCATCAGCTGATTTGGCTGCCAGCAGGGAGTCGTCTAACCTGGAGGGTTATTGGAACAGTACTGTTGAAATTTATGTGAAACAAACCTACATTGTACATATCTTTACCTGTTTTGGTCAGCCACAAGTCAAGTACACACTACATTTGGCTAAGTTAGTTTACTTAATACTAAAACCTTAGTTTGTCCCTGTCCAACTACACACGTCTGCTTCGTTACGCTCTGAATGTACCCTGGCAAAGTCACATCGGAAACAAAAAACTGTACAATGGACTTCCCCCGACCACTAGAACTATCCAGAATAGAAGACTGGATCTTGCTGGCAATGTAGCACGTCATGAGGAGATGGCCGCCAAGTTCTCTGGGAACCTGACGCGAAGAGAAAAAGGGGACGACCGAACCTGACACTTAAGAAAGTATTGGAGGAGGAGGTCGGTACAAAGGACTACAACTTGCTAGCTGCCATGCTAGATAGAGATGTATGGTCAGACATCGTTAATGGCACATTATCAGGGGGAAAGTTGCTGGTGTACCATTTGTTATATGCATGTAACGCTAATTCACCTTTATCCGTAGGGTAACCTATATCCGTTCTTTTTAAGAACAATGTATTTAGGGGTATTAATAAGTCGACAGATGGTGGTTTCAAACTGCAATATTTTGAAAATATCACAATTTGAAACTACCGTCCATCTGCTTGATATCCCTGGATACTGTTTAGCAGCACAACGGATATAGGTTACCCCGCGGATAAAGGTGAACTAACGTTACATGTACATCTAACAGCTACATTATTTTGTACCATTGTGTGTGGATTAATCATTGGTTGTACATATCCTGCCCCCTAGTGGAGTAAATGAAGACTGCAAGTCACATTTCCATGTTCTGTAGTACTACCACAAAACATGTCATGCACTATTCAAGTACACGCTTTTCTCTTGATCCACTTTATGTTCCCAAGGACGTTATATGTCCTTGGTGTTCCTGAGGGATTTGCTAATCGATTCATCCCACCACAGGGTGGAACTTGGCATTAAAAGTCCCAATGTAGAGTGAGCACACTAACACTGTATTCTTCATCAGTTTATATTTTTGGTACGACTCATGTGCGAGTGCTTGTATGTCATTGGACAGTATACAATCATGTACACGTAACCACAGAGATTCTGGGTGGATCTGTATGATATTTTCATGTTGGCAGGTGTTAGAAAAATAAAAGACAAGTTCGATTGTGGGCCTCCTAGCGGAGGTCCTTGAATGCAATACAACCGATCGTGCGAACAGCTAGAGCTACCACAAAACATACTTGACTTGTCATGTACTATTCCCCATCATATACTACTATTCAAGTCCAAGCTTTTCCTTTGATCCACTGTGTTCCTGAGGGATCTACTAATCTATTCTTCCAAACACAAGATGAAGTCAGGCATCGCCAGACAGAATGAAGAGTGACTACACCATCTGTATTCTTCATCAGTTTATATTTTTGGTACGATGCATATGTGTGTGCTTGTACGCCTGTTGACAGTATAACTAGAGAGTGTGGATGTGTCCGTATGATACTTGCTATGTGGGGAGGTGTTGGACAAACAATGGGTAAGAAATGAGTATTTAGTGGGCTTCTTAGCAGAGATTGTGGGCTTCCTAGTGAAAAATCTTGAATGTACAGTCAAACCTGTAATAACTATTAAGGGCCACCTCTACAGAGGGGCCACCTGTCCATAGTGGCCACTTTTTGTCGGTCCCTTGGGTATTTTATCCACAAGTTGCCACCTCTATACAGAGGCCACCTGTCTATAGTGGCCACATTTGTCCAGTCCCTTGAGTGGCCGCTATAGACAGGTTTGACTGTAATACAACCAAACACATTTTCCATGAGCTGGAACTACGGTAAAAAAACACTTTTAAAACAACCACAAAACATGTCATGCAGTTTTCAAGGACACGCTTTTCCTTTGATCCACTGTGTTCCTGAGGGATCTACAAATCTATTCTTCCTAACACAAAAAGGAATTCGGCATTGACAGTCTGAATGAAGAGAGATCGGACAGCCGTTCCTCTAACCACCTCCCAGCCTTCCGGTCAATACCACGATAAACATTAAGCTGGAGGCTCTCTTACACGTCTGGTGTTGTTTGTCACAGGAGGCAGTTGAAGAGCCAAGGCCAATAAGGCCATTAGACAAACCGATATCTGTGCACTGATGCCTCCTTCACACGAGAGGTGGAATGAGCTGGAAGGCCACTTGAATGAAAATTCTTTGTAACGCTAGTTCACCTTTATGTGCAGGGTATTTAAAATTTGAGTATTTAGGGATATCAAGTCAACAGACGAGCGTTTCATACCGGAGTGCTATGAAAATATTGCAATTTGAAACCAACGTCTGTTGGCTATCCCTAAATATGTCAGTTTTAAAACAACGGATATAGGTGAACTAGCATTATATTCCTGGGTATTATTATTAGTGCATTTTGGAAATTCTCACTGCATTCTAGATGTTTGATGTGTTCATTCTTGTGGTCGACGCAAATGTTTTTGTCATACTCAAAACTTTGAAGGTGAATTTGAATAGAAGAAATATCGAACAGCATTCAAATCAAAATGTGTATTCTGACTACAGTAGTATCACCATATTCTATGGCATTCCAAAATTACATTGTTCAAAACTGGTAAAAACAATTCCCTTGAAGAAAGGGATCTGGTACTTTTGAGTACTTCTGTAGTAGTTCAGCTCTAATTACAAGCAAACTAACAGAGCGATAAGCACACAAACCAGGGACAGATACACATACCAAAGACACAACAAGTTACGACAGGTAATAAAGACGAAACACATTTCATTTCCAAGTGTTCATTCAATCAAACTGAAAGAATCACTCTGTTTAGAGAAGCCACAATTTCATATCCCAACTCCCCCACATTCACAGACGAACAGAAAGCCACTTTTCTCTCGAAATCCCAGAACCCACAAACTGCAGAAGAGGTGGGGCTTTTCGTCTCCCTCTGCTTCCAAAAAAAGAAGTCAACCCAACCTGAGTGTTTAGAGAGTAGAATATTGTTTGTAACTGTTCATTGTCACTTGTATCTCCTATCTTTACACAATGTACTTGCAATTAGCCCTCGGGCATGAACTTGCAAAGAAACTTATCATTCTTCAATAAAAACAATGCCCTTTTAAGTAAGGGTTCTTTTGAGTAATTCAGTGAAGTAATTCAGCTCTAATCAATGAACACCAACTGGTCAATCAGGTCAATCAGGGCATAAAAAAAATCCGCCAGGGGGAAAATTCTGCCTCCACCCAGACTGAATGCAATTGTATTTCACGGCAGAGCACTTCCCACCAAAGTTTGGGGAAAGGGCAACTCCATAAACGGTTAGAGGTTTCTTGTGGGAGGCGTAATTGGCGAAACAAGTTGTACCCACAATGTCATAAAACCGTTAGGGTGCGTCTGAACAGGAAATCAATGAACCTGTTATTACCACCCGGACCATCAACAGTCACGGAGTAAGGAGCCCGATCCCACTAATCAATTTTTAGCACAACACTCGCACACTGGCGGAGCAATTTGTAGTTTGGGCATTAGTTTATCGAGGAAATGCGGTATTCCCTTGGCGGAGTGTGTGTATGGATTGTATTGGTTGAGCACATAACAGCTTGGCGGGTGCACCGAATCATGAGTAGAACAACAAGAACGGTTCTGAAATTTCCCCCTCCCTCGTCCAATTTGTAGTTTGGGCATTAGTTTATCAAGGAAATGCAGTATTCCCTTGGCGGAGTGCTCGTATGGATTGTATTGGTTGAGGGCATACACAATGTAACATATACAACTTGTCGGGTGCAACGAATCACGAGTAGAACAACAAGAACGGTTCTGAAATTTCCCCCTCCCTCGTCCAATTTGTAGTTTGGGCATTAGTTTATCGAGGAAATGCAGTATTCCCTTGGCGGAGTGCTCGTATGGATTGTATTGGTTGAGGGCATAACATGTACAGCTTGTCGGGTGCGACGAGTCATGAGAAGAACAACAAGAACGATTCTGAAATTTCCCCCTCCCTCGTCCAATTCCATCGATCGTTCCGGCCGACGGACCGTGAAAATGAACTCTAGCTCTGAGGAGTTTTTGCAGTGGAAACTTTGCGGGTCTCCCGTCTCAGGCGGAAATAAGATTAGCAAGTTCGTCCGGGCAGAAAATCGGCAAGTTTAAGGCTTGATGAACTTGGGGTTCCCTGGGCTTGAGACGACTTTATCCAACCAACTGGAATTGCTCTGTTTTTCATCCTTGAGTAGTGCCAGACACAGATAACATTACCACCAAATTGGTAGCGGTTACACTAGTACTGTTTTGCAGCACGAAAAAATAAAAAAAGAGTCTTCTTAGTTGGTTCAAGGTTGCAATTGTATGAAACCCCAAGCCCCCTGGGCTCAAAACAACTTAAAGTTTATCCAACCAACTGGAATTGCTCTGTTTTTTCATTCTTGACTTTTTCAAGAAACGAGGTAACCTCAGTTCAAACTAGGAGGAATTTTAGCACCAAATTCGTAGCAGTTACAGAATTTTGCAGCAGGAAAAAGTCAAAAGAGAGTCTAGGCTTCTTGGTTAGTTTGAGGTTTCATGAAATTTGGGCTCCCTGGGCTCAAGACAACTTTATCCAACCAAGTGGAATCGCTTTGTTTTTCATCCTTGACTTGTTCCAGACACAGGTAACTTCAGGTGAAACTAGGTTCTTGGTAGAATTTTTTCATACAGTCTGTAGCAGTTACAAGGTTTTGAAGCAGGGAGGAGACAAATAAGGCTTGATCATGAAGTTCTTGGTTATTTTAAAGGGGCATTCCACTCCACACGGGAGTGTTATTTTCCGATAGATATTAATTTTAGGAAGTGATAACTGCATACTACTTCACATTATACGATAAAGTACCCAGTTTCTTCACATGCCTCAAAAGCATTCAGTCTTCTACTAAACTCCCCAAGTACCCTCTAATTGAATTAATTCTATGGCTGAATACAATGCAAAACTTTTAGGTAAGGTTACAAAACTAATTTCAGGTTTGCTAAGAAATCTCGTCTTGTTCTTGTATTCTTTGCTATCTTATGAGCAATTTGCCTTCTCAGTGTGCTTAGCGTACCTCATTTATTCCGAAAATATGTACGATAAACACAGTGTCTATGCGTATAGGGAATGCATGGGTAGGGTCTGCATGGGTTTAGTGAGTGTCCTTATTGTACACATCACGTAATTCATCCCAAGGTGAATTCCACAAAATTCGGCTGATTATGTATTCATTGCCCCATTATCTATTGGAAAACAAGACTCCCTTCTGGAGTGGAATGCCCCTTTAAGGTTTTATGAAAACTGGAGCTCCTGGGCTGTTTTTCATCTATGACTTTTTCAAAGCGCAGTAATTATATAATAACTAGTTCAAACTAGGAAACTATTTGCTACCAAAATTACAGGATTAGGCAGCTAGGGGTCAAGGTTAGTTTACGGTTTTATGAAAACTTACGCCCCAGGGCTCGAGACAACTTTATCCAATCAACTGGAACTTCTCTGTTTTTTATCCTTGACTTGTTCAAGGCACAGGCAACTTGAGTACAAACTAGGAAACATTTTGTCACCAACTTGTGCTGGCTACAGCTTTTTACCGTATTTGGTGATAAGGAATATAACAAATCTAAAAGAATATCTAAATATAATTCAATCTCTAAAACTGGAAAAGATACAGATATCACTTCCAGATGTGTTGAAAGACGCCCATCACTCTTCTTCTCCCTACCTTATTTAGTTGTAGAGACCGAATTGTCATCAAATATTGAAACTGTTTAGTAACTGAATGGCTTCAGCAACAACTCAAGACTAGTACTAGGAAAATAAGAGGACATGAAATGTACATACCCTAACAGATGCCGCACACGTGCAACCAGAGAGGCTTCTGGGATCTCCTTGACGTTCTGCAGACATGAGCGCCAGAGGTCAAGGTCATTTTCCTTCTCCACTCTCTCAAACAGTCCTGCGCTGGAGCTGTGTTGGGTTAAACCAAACCATTACACAATAATTGTCAGCATGCATGATTAGTTTCATCAGGTTGGTATACTGTAATTCACTTTGTCTTCTCGGTACCAAACTTTCACGGTCTGAGAAAATTTAACTTGTTCTCGGGACTAAATGTTCACGGTGGCATCAGATGCACATGAAAAAGTATCTTGTATTCATTTATTATCAGTAATGATAAGTTAATGTTACAGTCATCACAGTGAAAACCGTGAACATAAAAGTACATTGAAAAAATCAGGAATTACTGTGTAATTTATTTATTTATTTATTTCTGTAATCTTTATCCATGAGGGTGGTCCAAGCTCAGTGCTCTTGCACTGCTTTTCAGTGGAGCCCTGCGTGTTACATAAAAAGAAATTAAACATATTCATCACAAACATAGGCAAACATAAATAGACAGCAATAAATGATATGATTAATAACAATGGTAATGAAACTGATGTAAACAATAATACTAATCATAACAATAGATGCTGCTAGTAATGATGATATCAATACAAATGATGAATGAAAATAATGGTACAAAACTAAGGAAAACAATAATGATAATAACAAAATAAATACTATCAAGTTGTCATTTTCACTGAGTGGTCAGAGGTCAGGCTAGCCAAGCCCTGCATTTGGTTTTAAAGGTAGATTTTGACGTGCAGGTCTTTACAGATGGTGGAAGACTGTTCCATGCAGTAATACCTCTATAAGAGAACTTGCGCTTCCCACATTCCAAACGTACAAGGGGTAGTTTGAGGGATAGGTTCTTACTGTGTCGGGTGGGGTAGCTGTGAGAGTCAGAAGTCCTTTGAAAACTATTGAAACAGTAACAGTGTAACAGTATACTTCGTCACTGAGTAACAAGAAACTTTAAGGTTCTTTGTACACAACAATTTGAAAGTATCTTATTCCATGCACTTGTGTTTCGGTGACCAGGCTTTTGGCCAGGCATGCGTCCAGGCATCCATGGGATGCACTGTTTATAATTGATAAGAAATTGGACCCCCTACATTTAGGCAAGAGGCCTAAAGATGCCCCTTACCCTGGGGATCAGATTCTCTGACAAGCGTAAAATTCTGATTGACAAGGGATCATCATCATCATATCATTCTGTGCCAGTACTGCAGCTGAAACAACCAGAGGGGCGAGTAAGAACAGAAAGAAACAACACCCCGACTCCCGGGATTCGAACCCGCGCCGAACCCGGGCAGCCGGATCACAAATCGAACGTGCAAACCGTTCGGCCAAAAGGCTTAAGGCGTTAGGCGTCTTCGGTTTAGCAGTCCTTGAACACCACTGTTACACTACTCCCCCTTTTCTTTTCAAGATTCGTCCTCGAATCTCCGAGTTCGACATCCCTGTGTGGCACATCCGCTAGCCTGTTACTCACAGGGTCGGCATGGGAACCAGTGAAACAACCAGAGGGGCGAGTAAGAACAGAAAGAAACAACACCCCGACTCCCGGGATTCGAACCTGCGCCGAACCCGGGCAGCCGGATCACAAATCGAACGTGCAAACCGTTCGGCCAAAAGGCTTAAGCCGTTAGGCGTCTTCGGTTTAGCAGTCCTTGAACACCACTGTTACACTACACCACTGTTACACAGCCAGGCCACAGCCTTCTCATTTGACAAGGGATGTAAGGCCTGTTTGTTGAGTTGCCATGGTGATGCCAGATAAACAAGTAAATGAACAAATAAACAAACAAGCCCCTACATGCCAGACAGCAGCCAAGTCCCCACGAGTACGATCCTGGCCCAGGATCTGTCCTCGTTGCCATAGTGATACCAGATAAACAAGTAAACAAACAAACAAACAAGCCCCTACCTGCCAGACAGCAGCCCAGTCCCCACTAGCTCCGTTAGTGTGCTCCTGGGCCAGAATCTGTCCTTGTTGCCATAGCGATACCAGATAAACAAGTAAACAAACAAACAAGCCCCTACCTGCCAGACAGTAGTCCTGTAAGTACCAGCTCCGTTAGCGTGCTCCTGGCCCAGAATCTGTCCTCGTTACCATGGTGATACCAGACAAACAAGTAAAGAAACAAACAAACAAGCCCCTACCTGCCAGACAGCAGCCCAGTCCCCACTAGCTCTATTAGCGCGCTCCTGGCCCAGAATCTGTCCTCGTTGCCATGGTGATGACAGATAAACAAGTAAACAAACAAACAAACATGCCTGCCAGACAGTTAGCCCTGTAACAACCATCTCCGTTAGTGTGCTCCTGGGCCAGAATCTGTCCTTGTTGCCATAGCGATACCAGATAAACAAGTAAACAAACAAACAAGCCCCTACCTGCCAGACAGCAGCCCAGTCCACACTAGCTCTATTAGCGCGCTCCTGGCCCAGAATCTGTCCTAGTTGCCATAGCAATACCAGATAAACAAGTAAACAAACAAACAAGCCCCTACCTGCCAGACAGTAGTCCTGTAAGTACCAGCTCCGTCAGCGCACTTCTGGCCCAGAATCTGTCCTCGCTGACGACCCTCTGCACCAGCTGGCTCACTGCCGAGGGGGATCCCAGCAGGTCTTCGTCTTTCTTCAGCTGGGAGAACATCTGCTCAAAACTGGGCAGGTCTTTTGTCTGGGATGGGGGGAAAGAGATTGTACAGAACCATTTGATAAAGTTGTAATGGCAACAAATTTTGTCTAACTTAATGCAATACTGACTATATCAAAATAATCTCTGTATTTCTTCAGCTGGGAGAATGTCTGCTCAAAACTGGGCAGTTTTTTTTGTTTTTTTGTCTGGGATGGGGGGGGGAGATCACATAAAATCATTGACAGAATCATTAGGAAAAGTTATTGTCTAATGCAATACTGACTTTGTCAAAATATACTCCAGATCTCTGTCTTCAGTCTGCTCAAAGCTGGGCAGGTCTTTTGTCAAAGGGCTGGGGGTGGGGTGGGGAGATCATACAGAATCATTTAAAAAAGTGAAGATAGAAGCAAGTATTGTCTAATGCAACACTGACTCTATCAAAATGTACTACAGATCTCTGTATTTCCTCAGCTGGGAGAATGTCTGCTTAAAACTGGGCACGTTTTTTGTCTGGGATGGGGGGAAAGACATTGTACAAAATCATTTGATAAAGTTGTATTGTCTAATGCAATACTGACAATATCAAAATGTACAACTGTTACAGATCTCTGTATTTCTTCAGCTGGGATTATGTCTGCTCAAAACTGGGCAAGTATTTTGTCTGGGGAGTTGGGATCGATCACACAGAATCATTTGAAAATTAAACTAAGCATGGAAGTGTCTAAGTGCAATATTAAAAAAAGTTTCAATTTCATCATTTTCTTCAGCAGGGAGAATGTCTGCTCAAAACTGCGCAGGTCTTTTGTCTAGGGGTGGGGGGGAGAGATCATACAAAATTGTTAGAAAAAGTAACAAGAACAGGCCAAATACAAGCCACACATCCAAGTGTGTTTTACCTTCCGTGAAGCAACCTGTCACACAAGGAATGCTGTAGACATTCACTAACCTGCTGAGGGTCCAGCAGCTTCTGCAGCAGAGCAGAGGACTCCTCTGACAAATGTCTTCTCTTCTGATGAAGGGAAACAGAAAGTTCTGGATTAGTTTTGTCATTCTTTTGTAAAGCAATAAAAATGCTTCTTGACAAACAGAACATCCCAGGTTAAACAAATTTTCTGAAATCACGGGTAAGCCAAGGAGGTTATATAAGGTTTACTTGCCCGAACCAACTTTTCACTTGCCCGAAATTAAAAATTAAAAAAATTCTGTTTGTATTTTTTTACTTCCAGCAAGTGGGGTAGGACATGCACTTGTCTGATCAGCAATTTTACCTCCACAATCGGACTAGTGGAATTGTCCAACCCTGATACGGTAATAACTGGCCATAAACATTATAGGAGACGGTTTCAGATGAACAAGTTTTTCCCTGAAAATGTCCAAAAGAACATTAAAAAGCATCACTATGATGTTTACACACCTTTGCTGGCCCTCCCCACTCCTGAGGAACAAGTGCAGCAGCCTCTGCAGTTCTGAAATGGATCACAAGGAGGCGCAGTTAGAGTTATGTCAAGCAATAAAAGTCAGTGATACAATTTTGTAGAATCTTCCATTGAAACCTTTTCCAGCTAACCATTAGCAACTACTGTAAATGTATTTAAGTTCGCAGGGATTTAATTTTGCGGTAGCGGGAAAAAAAAAACTTTTCGCGGTGGATTTAAGTTCGTGGTAACACCATAGACTGTAAACTAATATCATAATAGAAAAATGAATAGAAAAAAAACGCGAACATTAATCCACCGCGAACATTTCTGCATTTACAGTAAGTGATTCAAAGATATTTCTCATTAAGTAGTCTTGGGTGTGTTGTCCGTCATATGCAAATAATCTACTAGTACAGTCTCTATGGAAGTAACCCTAGTTCACCTTTATCTGAGGGGATAGCCAATATCCGTTGTTTTTAGAAACAGGGTAGTTAGGGATATCAAGTCAATGGACAGTGCAATAGTTTGAAAATAACTGCAACATTTTGAAAACATTGCAATTTGAAACCACGTTCTGTTGATTTTATATCCCTGATATAAATACCCTGTTCCTTAAACAATTGATATTGGTTACACTGCAGATAAAAATGAACTGGCGTTAACAGAATGTGATCATGATCATGCTTACTGAGTCACGTGTTCTATCTGCAAAATGTGACGTCACGACAGCAGTGGATTGTTCATTGGACCTTGACAAAGACTGGTGCTGTCAAAAATTTGGGTGAGTCCAATTTTTGTGTTGGATATTACAATTAAACTATTTCAATAATGACTTCTACCAACAAAAATGAACTTTCAAGTTAAGAATGTAATAATGATAAAACTAAGACCAAGGAGGTTATATTCAGAAGGAGATTGGACGGGCTTAATACCCCGCTGCGCGGTATTGTTTAGACCCGCTAACTCCCGTGGCGGCCTTTTGTTTACGCCCTCCGGCGGTGCCGCTTTGATCGGATGTTGGGTTCAGGGCTTGGCGCCATTTTTACCCGAGCGCCAATCAGAAGAGCCCGACTGTGACGTCACGCGTCCGAGCTTGGCCGAAGATCACCCGAGGCTGAGATCGGCATGCCGGCATTTTCCGCCGATTTCCTTATTTGGGAAGTGCGGGTAACGTGTGCAAAAGGCGGCATCATTTGGACAAGACGCTGACGGCCATTTTGATGTGTGTTTCACCGCTGTACGATCGACATGGGTGAGTTTATAAGCATTTTTGTGGATGCGTACGGGATTTTTTTGCTCGAAAATATGAAAAATGTTCTGTATTAAATGTCTCCATAAAAATTATTTAACAAATTTCCCACCGAAACTGACGAATTTCCTGGATAGTTTAATGCTTTGGTGACCCATTGAAATATTGTTTGTCGTTGGACTCAGTTTAGATTTACTGGACTCTGCGTTTGAGTTTTGCTTTATTTTTGTGTCAGTACGGACTCCGTGGATCCATCACACTCAAATTGGGCAGGGTGGGAGGTTATATGTACTAGCGACATGGGATTTTGTACTCGATATTTTGATCATTACGCCTAATCGTTTGTAGTTCAACCCGGTACACGCGGCGACATCATATCCACTTGTTTATGTGACGTTAACGTTGTACAACTAGGTTCCCAGTCTTATCGAGTCCATGTTTGTGCTTTTCAGAAAACTACCGAGGAAGGGAAGACCACTAAATCGACGCCATAGTGGATACGGCCTTGCCGAAAAGGCCACGTAGTTCGGAATAAAATTTACGTATCTAAACCAAGAGTGGTAATCATCGTGTTCTGTTTTTAGTTAAATATAACGTTTCTTCTAAATAACGTCACAATAAGTGTTTCTTGGGAACCTCCGATCAAATAGTTCATACAATTTCTAGTCGGTATTCTGACTTGACGGTAGCGATGAATAAAGATTTCCCTCCCCCTCCCCATAGTCTATTTATTTCCGCTACGCAAGACAATTGTTGCAGAAAAGTATGAACGATCTTGAAGGTAAGAATTTTTGATGGTCTAAAATACATATTATCGTTTAGAAAATGAACTTCTAGATGCAATACGTTAGTTTAAATGCAGTGGCAGTTAATTACATGTATTGTGACAGTGAGGTCAGCTTAGCTAAACCGCACGTATTACAAGTAAAAATGTTACTGCTATCGCTATCGCTAGTTCTGTGTTGTCTGCAAGACAGTCAGGTGCCTTCGATTCTTCAAGAACTTCTTCAAAATCACTCAAAACCCGTTTTAAAGTCACTGTTTCCAGTGCGAGTTATCTTGTAAAAGACTGTAAACAAAGGACCCTTGCTTGCCGGCGTATGCAGATCGGGGGGTAATTAGCACCTCGACGTGAAGTTGTTACTTCTCACCTGAGGGGAACATCACTGAATGAAGGCAAATTGTGTCCAATCTCCTTCTGAATATAACCTCCTTGCTAAGACTTACTGTTTGCCCATGACAGCAGCCAGCGATGTGGGTTGGGTGGAGAAGGAGAGAGCAGCGACCGACGTCTGTCTGGCGACGATCATGTGGTCACCGTATCTGTACAGCTGAAGACAGCAAACAATAACATTAATTTCTAGATCTAAAATGTTCATACTCAACTGATAGAGGAGCACTTTGACTTGACTTGACTTTACTCAGATCTACTTTTAGCTAACGACATTATGTTACCAGCTATTCTTCCAGTGGTCTACATAAAATACATTAATACACGCACAACATCACATATATACTATGTACATTACGAACTATACAGCTGAGAGAAAATACAAGTTCATTTAGTAATGTGTGTGTTCCAGTGGCAAGCCATTCTGTAGAGGAAGCGTTTCCTTTCTGCTTTGGTCCTAGGTTTTCATTTATCTACTGGTTTGGCTAGCCCTGATGACAGAGACAATAAAAATGGAATTTGACATAACAATCAGAATAATGATCAATATCTTAAAAGATCTTTTATGTCTTAATGTATATCACCTGAGTTAGAGATTTCTCTATAATACAGCCAGTAAATACAAGAAGAAGATTGAATCCTAAAATGATGCTTGCAGTACAACTCTTAGTCTGTGTAACACAAACTCCGCTGTCCAGGGCTGTAACTGCCCCCTCCCCTTCTAGAGGGCCGGCGGATGTTGGGCGGGCTGCTATAAGCGAGATTTAATCAGGCTACACAACTCTCACCTTTTCTACCCCCATCCCAGCTACGTCCTGTAGTGGCCTGTCAGCCTGCAGCGTCCAGAACTTGGTGTCCCAAATCTGCACCGAGTCTGGAAAAGGCCAAGACATCTTTGTCTGTCAGTCAAGTTCAACACAACATTTGCTTTGGGGCTTCTATCTAAAACTGTTGTATGACCTGTCTGTATCTGTATCTGTATCTGTATCTATATAGCCGGTATAACTGCCCTTTGGCATAACACACCAGCTTTGCCATACTGCAGAGTGAAATGTGGCAAGCAGATTCAAATCATTGCAACCTTTCGAATTGCTCTACTTCTTCTACTAACTAAGTTAGCTACTGACAACTCCTTGTAGACTCACTACTTTAATTTTCCAAGTGATACAAATAAACGTTTGAAAAAGAAACACAGTCAAAAGCATAATACTGCCAGGTCCCATATCCACCACCCCCAAAGAATGTGAATAAAGAGATCTCCAGCACAACATCCCCAAGTATGATACATTGTACATATACACTCATGTATCTAAACTGTGCATACTTGAAGGGTGCTGCACTGAAGATCTCTCAAACCCACTGTTTTCAAAGTGGTGGAATCGTTTAATCCAGCAGATAAATGTTGATGGAGGCTACTTTCTTCTGACAATTCAACAATCACAGAGAATATTTTCATTATTTTTAACAATTCACACACATACACACACCTTTGCTTTCCATTGCCAAACCTACATGGTGAGGTCCTAGCATCACCATGGAAACTGAACTGACTCCGCCCTTAGGGAGGTCAAGTTTGTGAAGGACGTTGCCGGGGACGACCACGCCCTCGTCTTCAGCAGCAGCAAGGGAAGAATCCAGGGAATGAGAGCAGACAGACCCACAGGACCCTGGGACAGAGAGCAGAGTGGGAATGTCAATGAAAAGGAAACATAGAAAAGCACTAATAACATGTACATGTAGCCCTACAAATAAACAAATTGAAACAATTTGAAAACTAGTTCTGGACCACAGGTCTATTAAAACATTCAATACATTTTGTACTAAATATTGTGCAGAATATATTTTGCATAATGTGTGGTTAACCAATTGCCGACTAGTGCCCAACAATTCAAATAAAGTAGAAACACTTGTTGAAAAGAACTGAGGCTTTAGCTGTATGACAAAGAAAATAGACTGTTGAATGTGGCCCAATTACCTACGGGGATGAGGATGACATAGAAGTACATGTATGAGGGAGCTTCAGGTGTTGTTAGCCTGTAGGTATCGAAACCTCTACACTAAGGGTGGGTACAGTCCAGAGGATCAGGACCAGGTCCGGACCTAAAACTGGACCTAATCATATGTACTACTACTACATTGACATTTTTTTTGTATATCATTCCTGGCCTCAATTGGGGATGACAAAAGAAAAACTACTTCAGAAGCTACTTACAGACAGACAGGAGGTGCTCATCCAGACAGCAGCACAGGAGGGTGGAGGCATCGCTAGGCGGGGCAAGCTGCAGGGTCTGGTAGTCGGGTGTGTCCTGGTTACCTGGCAACATCTCACACAGGTAGGCAGTATAGCTGGAGCTCTGTGTAATGATGGAGATGGCTGGGTTATGAGACTAACTAAACACTTCAAGCATATATCAAGTGTTTGTGGATGGTGTTCAGCACCAGGGACAGGTGTGTCTACTTGTGTGTGGACAGTGTTCAGCACCAAGGACAGGTGTGTTTACCTGTGTGTGGATGGTGTTCAGCACCAAAGAAAGGTGTGTTTGCTTGTGTGTGGATGGTGTTCAGTACGAAGGACAGGTGCGTTTGTGTGTGGATGGTGTTCAGCACCAAGGAAAGGTGTGTTTGCTTGTGTGTGGATGGTGTTAAGCACCAAGGACAGGTGTGTTTGCTTGTGTGTGGATAGTGTTCAGTACCAAGGACAGGTGCGTTTGTGTGTGGATGGTGTTCAGTACAAAGGACAGGTGTGTTTGTGTGTTCAGCACCAAGGACAGGTATGTTTGTGTGTGGATGGTGTTCAGCACCAAGGACAGGTTTGTTGTGTGGATGGTGTTCAGCACCAAGGTCAGGTGTGTTTACCTGTGTGTGTGAATGGTGTTCAGTACCAAGGACAGGTGTGTTTACCTGTGTGTGTGGATGGTGTTCAGTTCCAAGGACAGGTGTGTTTGTGTGTGGATGGTGTTCAGTACCAAGGTCAGGTGTGTTTACCTGTGTGTGTGGATGGTGTTCAGCACCAAGGACAGGTGTGTTTGCCTGTGTGTGTGGATGGTGTTCAGCACTTGGAAGGTGACAGATGGTCGCCAAAATGTTGATACATGCTGCAATAAATCAAGGGTTGTAAAAACAGAATCTTTTGAGTAAGTTTGTCTATAGCCTTATACAGAGTTAACACAAAGGGTGTTCAAACAGATCCACAATTAGCTTCCATCAACAGGTCCTCTTCCTATATGTAGGAGGTAGGTAATGGGCTGAGGGGTGTTGATCATCTAGTTTTTCTTTGGTATCATTTGATCAAGTTATCCTTGTACTTGAAAAAAAGAGATGAGGTATTCTAAATAAAGATCCATACCATTAAATCAAAGAATTTTTAGAAGAGTTTTTCTGCCCTCTAGGGGTGGGTACCAGTACAGAAAATTCAAGTACAGGTATTGTCCAAGTCTAGAGGAACAGGTCCAGGTCTGTGAAAACTTGGGAATGGGCAATACTCAAAACAATGGTCCAGCTACAAAGGAGTCTGTTTGATGGAGTCTGCGACTTCTAATGGTGTTTGAACACTAATTGCCTCTATTTTAGACCAAGTTTGACTTCACGCTCGTTATTTTCTTGGGCCAGTCGAATACGAAAAACGGTTCTGCAGTGGTACCACTACTACCCTCTCACCTGATTGTTTGTCTTTGCTTCCCTTGATACGCAGACGACCAGCACTCTACCGCCCCCCCTCCTCGTGACATCACACCACACCAGCTCCTCATCGATGTCCAACACATCCAGCACAGCCGTGTCAGGCGCTGCAGTGATGCTGGCCAGCCACCAGGGGGAGCCTCCCTCAAACACAATGATGGGGTCAGCATCAGGGAGAAGCTTCAGGTGGGAGATGGGCTTTTTCACCTGGATCAACAGCGGACAAGTATACAGCAACGGAGAAGTAGACAATTTTATTCTCATTATTCAATATACATATCAGATTTCAATGTGTGCATCACATCAAGCTTTTTATTTACTAGTCTGGCAGTGATTATAATTGATCAACCTCTGGTTGCAACATATTTTCTTGATAAAGTTTCAAACGAAGGGTTATGTTTATGGTTCTGGAGTATTCTTTCTTCATAATACAAGCTGCGGGACATTAGAGACATAGTGATTGCACACTCAAGTCAAGTAGATAAACTTACATTTGTGCCACCACAAGACATATATGCGACAGTGGTATTGAGTTAGCACTGAATGGCAATCGCTCCAGCCTTGATCATTTTAAGTTCCTTTTAAATCAGCCTTCGCTTCAAAGAGGGAGAAGTTGGCCCACCCCAATAGCAATTTATTTGAAGCTTACAGAAATACGTTTCCATCAGTTTCATGTCATGAAGTTCATCTAAGGTTTTTTAACAGAAAGTTTTGTTCCATCCTAACAAGCAATTTTTCATCCCAGGAGACAGGGATAGGTCCTGGAGAAAGCCCTGCTATATATTGAATTGGCATAAATGTAGCATTTTCAAAATTTTGAAATTACTTACTGTAACTTTGGTGCATTTGTGCAGATGTTCCAAGTCCTTGGTCCATAGGCAGATTGTCTGGAAGAAATAATGACATGATAGCAATGAGTTTCACTCTATAATACATTGTCATTTTAGAGAAAACTTAACTACACCAAATTCAGAACGGAATTTTCAGATAATTTTTATAGGCCACCTACATCGGCTACATGTAGCGGCAAGAAGCAGAACTCCCGTTAGAAGCTCTGAGGAAGATGTCTGACAGACATCGAAATGTCAGCAGGTGAGATAAACATGGTTGTGTAAAAGAAAACTTTTATGTCTTACGTTCTACCAACCTGATGAAATTATTTTCGGATTTACCTTCTTGTTCTGCAGGACAATGAACTCCTCGGTGCGAGGGTTGAAGAGGGCAGGTGAGGTCAGCTGTCCGCCCTGCCGGATCGACCAGGTGTGCAGCAGCTTCTGGTCTCGCACCTGCAGCAGGTGCAACAGGTGTCACTGACATACAGCCTGATACAGGTGTAACAGGTAGAACAGTAGCTTAGTATTCAGGAGAAATAGAGAAGGCTGAACATTGTGACATTTGGGGGTATGAGGGAAGACTTGGAGGAAGAGACAAACAAAGAGATGTACTATCCAAGCGTTACATGTATGTAGAAACAACTGGGAGGTTTGACGGGGAGGACTAATCCATTACTATACACAAATCTGCAAAGCACCTGAGAACAACCACCGATGAGTAACATACACATGAGGAGCACCTAGATGAGTTACCTCAAGTCCATGTCTAGCGAAGAAATTGATGTTAAGCTTGAGGACAACAACAACAACAATAGAACTGGTATAACAGGTGAAAATAGAGGCTCTTCATTTCATGTCGTTTTGCCATGGCCATGATGGATATACAGTGTATGCCCATAATAGAGCACATTACCATTTCTTTATCCCTGTATGACCCCCCAACGTTACCGAGTATAGTTACTACTAATGGTCATGTCATCAATGAAAAGCCCGACAGTGTTTTTTTATGCTGTAGTGTATAGAATAGGGCCGGGTACCAGTACAGAAAATTCAGGTCCAGGTCCGGTTCAGGTCCAAAGGATCAGGTCCAGGTCCGGACCTGAACCTGGACCTGATTCAGTTTGACACATACCAATGGTCCATTTCACTACGAAGAAATCTGTTCAGTGGAGTATTAGACTTAAACTGGCGTTTTGAAATCCTACAACGCTAACTGCACCTGTACGATTGGCTGTAAAACATGGTAGGAATTACTATAAACTCTACTCTTCTTCACTCTTGTTATTTTCTTCCATCAGCAAGCGCCAAAACGTGTGAATAGGTGATAAGATAATCTGTTAATTTTCTAATCGGTCCAACATCCGGTCCACCTATTTTTTTCAGGTCCGGTTTTTCTGGACCGGTCCAATAAGAAAAACCGGTTTTGTACCGGTATGCTGTACCGGTACCCAGCCCTAGTATAGAATACTATATATCACAACATCTTATCACTTATTGATCTATGAAAACTTTAATCATCGAAAGTGAAAATCTTGTTAAAGACTGAGGCCAAGACTCTACTTCTACTCATAAGCATTGCCTAAAACAATTATGCGGTACGGTTGGCAGTTCTGCAAATGTAATAATAATCATCTGGTGTATTTTGCCAGCCAGTAGGTACCCCAAGTATGAGTAATGAGGCTGTTATTGTTAACGTGGTCGAGGCACCTCCTCGAGCACGGGACCCCCGTTTTACGTCCCTCCCGGAAGACGATTTCGTGGAAAACTTCGTGAGGCTACAGCAATCCGGACGTCCTTGGTTGGTCCCCCATCCAAGCACTATCCGGACCGCGCGTTGCTTAACTTCCGAGATCGAGGGATCGGGTGTACCAACGCGCCACGCGGCCGTAGCGAATGATTTTAAACTTAATAATCAAGTGAGTAACGTTACGTGTTTGATAGCATACATACGTACTTTTATTCTTTGCTGAGCGAGCTAGGAGTCATGCACTATAATTTATAAAGTGGCGAAAACTTATTTCAATTGTGACCTATAACGTTAATATGATGAAGCCACAAACGTGCACGGGGTACCACCATACTGTCAACAAACGGTAGCGGGAGCATGGTTTTGTCCCATATATGCAAATGACCAGCATGCATACATTCACATGCTAATAAGTACGTGTAATTTAACATAAGCACTTTTTGTACATTTTGGTTCACACTGTACACTCCAGTACAGTTCTGTACACTCTTGTTCACTCTGTACTCTCCAGCTTCACTCTAGCGCACTCTTATACACTCTGGTACACTCTTATACACTCTAGTTCACTCTGTACACTTTGGTTCACTCTGTACTCTGCTTCCCTCTATTCACTCTAGCGCACTCTTATACACTCTTATACACTCTGGTACACTCTAGTTCACTCTGTACACTTTGGTTCACTCTGTACTCTGCTTCCCTCTATTCACTCTAGCGCACTCTTATACACTCTTATACACTCTGGTACACTCTAGTTCACTCTGTACACTTTGGTTCACTCTGTACTCTGCTTCCCTCTATTCACTCTAGCGCACTCTTATACACTCTTATACACTCTGGTACACTCTAGTTCACTCTGTACACTTTGGTTCACTCTGTACTCTGCTTCCCTCTATTCACTCTAGCGCACTCTTATACACTCTTATACACTCTGGTACACTCTTATACACTCTAGTTCACTCTGTACACTTTGGTTCACTCTGTACTCTCCTGCTTCACTCTAGCGCACTCTTATACACTCTGGTACACTCTTATACACTCTAGTTCACTCTGTACACTTTGGTTCACTCTGTACTCTGCTTCCCTCTATTCACTCTAGCGCACTCTTATACACTCTTATACACTCTGGTACACTCTTAGTTCACTCTGTACTCTTTGGTTCACTCTGTACTCTGCTTCCCTCTATTCACTCTAGCGCACTCTTATACACTCTTGTACACTCTGGCACACTCTAGTTCACTCTGTACACTTTGGTTCACTCTGTACTCTGCTTCCCTCTATTCACTCTAGCGCACTCTTATACACTCTTATACACTCTGGTACACTCTTATACACTCTAGTTCACTCTGTACACTTTGGTTCACTCTGTACTCTCTAGCTTCACTCTAGCGCACTCTTATACACTCTGGTACACTCTTATACACTCTAGTTCACTCTGTACACTTTGGTTCACTCTGTACTCTCTAGCTTCACTCTAGCGCACTCTTATACACTCTGGTACACTCTTATACACACTAGTTCACTGTACACTTTGGTTCACTCTGTACTCTGCTTCCCTCTATTCACTCTAGCGCACTCTTATACACTCTTATACACTCTTATACACTCTGGTACACTCTAGTTCACTCTGTACACTTTGGTTCACTCTGTACTCTGCTTCCCTCTATTCACTCTAGCGCACTCTTATACACTCTTATACACTCTGGTACACTCTAGTTCACTCTGTACACTTTGGTTCACTCTGTACTCTGCTTCCCTCTATTCACTCTAGCGCACTCTTATACACTCTTATACACTCTGGTACGCTCTAGTTCACTCTGTACACTTTGGTTCACTCTGTACTCTGCTTCCCTCTATTCACTCTAGCGCACTCTTATACACTCTTATACACTCTGGTACACTCTTATACACTCTAGTTCACTCTGTACACTTTGGTTCACTCTGTACTCTCTAGCTTCACTCTAGCGCACTCTTATACACTCTGGTACACTCTTATACACACTAGTTCACTCTGTACACTTTGGTTCACTCTGTACTCTGCTTCCCTCTATTCACTCTAGCGCACTCTTATACACTCTTATACACTCTGGTACACTCTAGTTCACTCTGTACACTTTGGTTCACTCTGTACTCTGCTTCCCTCTATTCACTCTAGCGCACTCTTATACACTCTTATACACTCTGGTACACTCTAGTTCACTCTGTACACTTTGGTTCACTCTGTACTCTGCTTCCCTCTATTCACTCTAGCGCACTCTTATACACTCTTATACACTCTGGTACGCTCTAGTTCACTCTGTACACTTTGGTTCACTCTGTACTCTGCTTCCCTCTATTCACTCTAGCGCACTCTTATACACTCTTATACACTCTGGTACACTCTTATACACTCTAGTTCACTCTGTACACTTTGGTTCACTCTGTACTCTCTAGCTTCACTCTAGCGCACTCTTATACACTCTGGTACACTCTTATACACACTAGTTCACTCTGTACACTTTGGTTCACTCTGTACTCTGCTTCCCTCTATTCACTCTAGCGCACTCTTATACACTCTTATACACTCTTATACACTCTGGTACACTCTGTACACTTTGGTTCACTCTGTACTCTGCTTCCCTCTATTCACTCTAGCGCACTCTTATACACTCTTATACACTCTGGTACACTCTAGTTCACTCTGTACACTTTGGTTCACTCTGTACTCTGCTTCCCTCTATTCACTCTAGCGCACTCTTATACACTCTTATACACTCTGGTACGCTCTAGTTCACTCTGTACACTTTGGTTCACTCTGTACTCTGCTTCCCTCTATTCACTCTAGCGCACTCTTATACACTCTTATACACTCTGGTACACTCTAGAACTAGAGTGTACCAGAGTGTATAAGAGTGTATAAGAGTGCGCTAGAGTGAATAGAGGGAAGCAGAGTACAGAGTGAACCAAAGTGTACAGAGTGAACTAGAGTGTACCAGAGTGTATAAGAGTGTATAAGAGTGCGCTAGAGTGAATAGAGGGAAGCAGAGTACAGAGTGAACCAAAGTGTACAGAGTGAACTAGAGTGTATAAGAGTGTACCAGAGTGTATAAGAGTGCGCTAGAGTGAATAGAGGGAAGCAGAGTACAGAGTGAACCAAAGTGTACAGAGTGAACTAGAGTGTACCAGAGTGTATAAGAGTGTATAAGAGTGCGCTAGAGTGAAGCTAGAGAGTACAGAGTGAACCAAAGAGTACAGAGTGAACTAGAGTGTACCAGAGTGTATAAGAGTGTATAAGAGTGCGCTAGAGTGAATAGAGGGAAGCAGAGTACAGAGTGAACCAAAGTGTACAGAGTGAACTAGAGTGTACCAGAGTGTATAAGAGTGTATAAGAGTGCGCTAGAGTGAATAGAGGGAAGCAGAGTACAGAGTGAACCAAAGTGTACAGAGTGAACTAGAGTGTATATTAAGAGTGTACCAGAGTGTATAAGAGTGCGCTAGAGTGAAGCTAGAGAGTACAGAGTGAACAAAAGTGTACAGAGTGAACTAGAGTGTATAAGAGTGTACCAGAGTGTATAAGAGTGTATAAGAGTGCGCTAGAGTGAATAGAGGGAAGCAGAGTACAGAGTGAACCAAAGTGTACAGAGTGAACTAGAGTGTACCAGAGTGTATAAGAGTGTATAAGAGTGCGCTAGAGTGTCAATAGAGGGAAGCAGAGTACAGAGTGAACGAAAGTGTACAGAGTGAACTAGAGTGTATAAGAGTGTACCAGAGTGTATAAGAGTGCGCTAGAGTGAAGCTAGAGAGTACAGAGTGAACCAAAGTGTACAGAGTGAACTAGAGTGTATAAGAGTGTACCAGAGTGTATAAGAGTGCGCTAGACTGAATAGAGGGAAGCAGAGTACAGAGTGAACCAAAGTGTACAGAGTGAACTAGAGTGTACCAGAGTGTATAAGAGTGTATAAGAGTGCGCTAGACTGAATAGAGGGAAGCAGAGTACAGAGTGAACGAAAGTGTACAGAGTGAACTAGAGTGTATAAGAGTGTACCAGAGTGTATACGTGTGTACCAGAGTGTATAAGAGTGCGCTAGAGTGAAGCTAGAGAGTACAGAGTGAACCAAAGTGTACAGAGTGAACTAGAGTGTATAAGAGTGTACCAGAGTGTATAAGAGTGCGCTAGAGTGAAGCTACAGAGTACAGAGTGAACCAAAGTGTACAGAGTGAACTAGAGTGTATAAGAGTGTACCAGAGTGTATAAGAGTGTATAAGAGTGCGCTAGAGTGAATAGAGGGAAGCAGAGTACAGAGTGAACCAAAGTGTACAGAGTGAACTAGAGTGTATAAGAGTGTATAAGAGTGCGCTAGAGTGAATAGAGGGAAGCAGAGTACAGAGTGAACCAAAGTGTACAGAGTGAACTAGAGTGTACCAGAGTGTATAAGAGTGTATAAGAGTGCGCTAGAGTGAATAGAGGGAAGCAGAGTACAGAGTGAACCAAAGTGTACAGAGTGAACTAGAGTGTACCAGAGTGTATAAGAGTGTACAAGAGTGCGCTAGAGTGAATAGAGGGAAGCAGAGTACAGAGTGAACGAAAGTGTACAGAGTGAACTAGAGTGTATAAGAGTGTACCAGAGTGTATAAGAGTGCGCTAGAGTGAAGCTAGAGAGTACAGAGTGAACCAAAGTGTACAGAGTGAACTAGAGTGTATAAGAGTGTACCAGAGTGTATAAGAGTGCGCTAGACTGAATAGAGGGAAGCAGAGTACAGAGTGAACCAAAGTGTACAGAGTGAACTAGAGTGTACCAGAGTGTATAAGAGTGCGCTAGAGTGAATAGAGGGAAGCAGAGTACAGAGTGAACCAAAGTGTACAGAGTGAACTAGACTGTATAAGAGTGTACCAGAGTGTATAAGAGTGCGCTAGAGTGAAGCTGCAGAGTACAGAGTGAACAAGAGTGTACAGAACTGTACTGGAGTGTACAGTGTGAACTAAAATGTACAAAAAGTGCTTATGTTAAATTACACGTACTTATTAGCATGTGAATGTATGCATGCTGGTCATTTGCATATATGGGACAAAACCATGCTCCCGCTACCCAACAAACGCACGTGCATGCATGAACTCGTTTTCACAGCGGCTATAACGTTACAAAACCGCAATTATTTCCAACCAAACTTACCCTGTAGACTCGGACACTTTTCTCAGTCGTCACGATGATGTTCTCTCCTCCACACATGGGTTCTATCCCCAGTAACCGGGTAGAACTCGGCACCGAGCACACCTCGAAACACGAACTCATGGTCGCCATGTTGGACTGACCTGGGTCAACGGACGGAACCAATGAGTTTCTAAGATAGGATCAACAATTTCAAAAGTACACGATGTTACAAAGTAAGGCGAGACAGTGTATTAAATTCAATGATTATTACATAATAATTGTATAAGATGGGATCGTCATTGTCTAATAGTTATAGATTAATGTTTAATTTTGGTTCCGTAAATTTGGACGTTCACCCCTATTTCACTTTGTAAGAATCCAAGATGGTTACGGGAAGATCATGAAGACATTGGCTTGCCGCATTTTCTGCGGTTTTTCACATTTTCTGCGTGTAAATCACATGTCTGGCATTTTCAAGAGGACGAATTTATGACAGATAAAGTAAATTTCATGTAGACCCTGTTTTCGGGTTCCATTGTTGCCCACTTATGGCTTAGAGGAAGGTTGAGTTTTAGGCAAGTTTTCGCGGTCCAGTTTGAATTTTCTAAACTCGAAAGAGTTGGCCAAAAATTATGACGCCGTTATCATCAGCCTGCCTGCCTCTGCTGTGGGTCGCTCTTCTGTTGGCCCTGAATTGCGCATGTCTAGAGGATCCTCGAGCCACTGAGCATCATGCGGCTGAGCTGACGACTTCTCTCCTAGGTGAGAAAGTTTGTTGTTGTACTATTGTTGTTGTCATACCTGATGCAATCTGTTGTTTGAATCGCCCAACTGCATATACAATGACATTGTATGGGCTCGAAAGATAATATATCTTTGGGTCAGCTTGCACTGGTGCAAGTTAATCCAAAATTTACTTGCACCAAAAGAAAATTACTAATTTGCACAACCTAAAGTAGTTTAGACTATCCGTGCAAACAGAATGTGGGGTGGGTGTTAAGTTCGTGCAGTCCCTAGATCCCTTGGCTGCAGGGGATTGGTACTACCGTAGGGAGTCCTCTGCACACTGTCTCTAAGGGGTCTGGTCACCAACAGTCACTCACTCACTCACTCACTCACTCACTCACTCACTCACTCACTCACTCACTCACTCACTCACTCACTCACTCACTCACTCTCACTCACTCACTCACTCACTCACTCACTCACTTACTCTCACTCACTCACTCACTCACTCACTCTCTCACTCACTCACTCACTCACTCACTCACTCACTCACTCACTCACTCACTCACACTCACTCACTCACTCACTCTCACTCACTCACTCACTCACTCACACACTCACTCACTCACTCACTCACTCACTCTCTCACTCACTCACTCACTCACTCACTCACTCTCACACTCACTCACTCACTCACTCACTCACTCACTCACTCACTCACTCACTCACTCACTCACACTCACTCACTCACTCACTCACTCACTCACTCACTCACTCACTCACTCACTCTCTCACTCACTCACTCACTCACTCTCTCACTCTCTCACTCACTCACTCACTCACTCACTCACTCACTCACTCACTCACTCTCACTCACTCACTCACTCACTCACTCACTCACTCACTCTCACTCACTCACTCACTCACTCACTCACTCACTCACTCACTCACTCACTCACTCACTCACTCACTCACTCACTCACTATCCATTATTTGAAAGTAACTTAGTAAGTGACAAACAAAAAGTGGCTACAACAATGAAAAAGTACATTGTCAAGTAGTCATTAATAAAGGTTACTGGTATTTGGTCATCAGGCATTAGTACAGGTTTGACTATCTGTGACAATCTGTTAGTCAGATGATTTGTTGGATTAACCCTTCTTCGTTTTTGTTCCCAGAGTTCATCGTGAAGACGGGCGGCAGAGAGAACAGAATCCTCCAGACTGTCTGTCCTGCACTGTCAGATGTTCACATCAACAGGACAGCGCTCAACCAGGGGTTTCACAGGTACAGCACGCATTCAATTTCTTATGCAAACACATCTAACGGCACCAGCAAACCGCCTCTGGTCTGTACTCTGCTATCTCAACTGTCACTATCAGTTCCTGTGGGCGTCACCACAAACCAGCTATCAGCCAATCAGAGAATAGGCCTCTCAGTTTTCAAAAGGGATCTCGTATATATAGAGTTAGCTCATTGATATTTATAAGCAATGCACTCAGGAACTGATGGTGACGGTTGAGATAGCAGAGCACAGACAAGAGGGGGTTTGCCGGTGCCGTTCGATGTCTCTGAGTAGGAGAATGAACGTGTTTATTGCTTTCTAACTAGTCGACCTCCCACCATTGTGGGCCCATACTCGTAGGGGTGCAAAGTTAGGAGTAGTAAAAAGAAACAATTTTTTTTTAGTGCATTGATACATTTCATGTCCTATTCTTTATGTGACTCCCTGGTTTTGAGGGAACGAAGCCATCTCAACACTAAATAATTTTTGTATAGTTTGTGGCATCAGGCTATGGGACCGGTGAGGTGAGGAGGCATCTTGTGTGGTGTTACTGGTAGAGTGTTGAATTATTTGTTCCTTGTGTAAGTTGCATTGCCAGTAACAATTAAGAAAGTTATAAGTTGAAGTTGCTGTTGGAACTTGTAGATGTTGGTGTTGGAACTTATGAAGAAGATGTCTTTGTCTTGCAGGGATGTGGTTACGGAGGTAACGCTGCCGGTTTCCATGGCAACCCCGCCCATGTCCTGCCGCCTGCTCCTGGTGGAGACGGTTCCAGCGGGGATGTACGTTGACCTTCACCAGGTGACCTTCAGGACCAACTTTGGAGGCCCCCAGGTGGGTGGGTTTGTGGTCTAGAGGTAGAGAGGTTATGTACACACACACTCACACACATACATAATAGTTATTAATACATACATACATACACACACACACACACACACACACACACACACACACTCACACACATACATAATAGTTACAGCGTCAGAGGTCAGAGGTCACCCATGGCTGAATACCCTTTGTTGGTAGGCTCCTTATAGTTTTTGTTTCTTTCTTGATTTAGTCCTTTCACTATCGTTTATTTTTCACAGCAAGTGATTTATTGGTACCCTGATATTTCAGGGAACAGTTCAGTTTGTGTGTCATATTTTCTGTCGCGCATAGTTACTGTTATTTTCAGTTTAAGTCCTTACAGTAACTCACGGAGCCTATCTCAGAGTGGTGCCGCCATTAATGTCAGTAAACTTGGTTGTGAAATCTTCTTTGTATTTGCAATCTCACTAAATATTGCTGTATGATAAGAAGTTGGCAAGATCTTTTGTACCACAATGACTATAAACCTTAGGTTGTACAGAGCAGGCATAGGCATATTTTGTCCACCTATACAGTCCTGTCTGTATAAAAACAACAAGGCAAGATGTCCGCTCATACAGGTGCTGTTGATTGCAATGTGTCTACTCTACATTCCTAATGATGTCTATGGGCTGCCAGCCAATCAACACCAGGATGTAAAAGCTAATCACTTACTGACAACCTTTCATATGCAAAACCTGAGGCACCCAAATGTAAACTGGGACCAAGGAGATTTACTGATTACCCAATCGGACATTCATCCCAATCCCGGCCCAATCAACAACACCTGTGGCGTGAATAATCTATTTGACCATTTGAAGAATAAGAATGGAATCAAATTAGTACACCTAAATATCCGTAGTCTGCTACCCAAGCTGGATGAATTAAGATCAGAAATGGTAAACAATGTTTTGGATGTATTGGCATTAACTGAAACTTGGTTAGATGACACTGTAGATGCCACTGAACTGTACATACCTGGCTACACACTGTACAGGAAAGATAGAAACCGTCATGGGGGTGGTGTGGCTTGCTATGTGTCTGATAGACTACAAAACAAGTTAATACCTGAAATCACAGAAATCGATATCGAAGCTGTCTGGATAGAAATCAGACATACTGTTGGGAAACCCATTGTTATTGGGACAGTTTACCGCCCGCCTAGTGCGACACATAACTTCTTTGAAACAATAGAAACAGCCACGACCGCTGCCACGGCATTGTCTGATGAGGTTTTGTTACTGGGTGATCTTAATTGTGACATGTTTGTAAGTAGCTCCAGTAAGAAAGTGGACAATCTTTGTAAAACTTTCCAAGCAGAACAGCTGGTACATGAACCCACCCGTGTGACAGAAACGTCTTCTACATGTATTGATGTAATCATATCAACCTGTCCTGAGAAGATTGCTGAATGCGGTGTGCGCGCTACCGGACTCAGTGACCATTGTTTTACTTATGCAGTCAGAAAGGCAAAGCAGCCGAAAGGAACACCGAGGATGGCAAATGTAAGATCGTACAGGAACTTCGACGAACTGTCTTTTCAGGAGGAATTGTCCAGTGCTTCTTGGGCAGAAGTGGAAAAATGTTCTGATGTAAATGACGCCTTAAGCTGTTTTCTGTCAATATTAAGTACAATCTGCGATAAACATGCTCTGTGGGTCACAATACGTATTAGAGGCCACGAACCACCCTGGGTTACCCAGGAGTACCTGGCAATGACACGAGACAGAGACTTTTATTTCCATCGAGCAAAGAAAACAAAACTACCTTTCATATGGGATACAGCAAAAAAGCTACGCAACAAATGCAACAACATGGCTCAATACCTGAAAAAACAATACTATAGCAATGAAATTAAGGCAAAAAGCAATGATAGTAAGGGACCGTACGGCATTTAGCGAGGGGGGAGGGCCGGTCGCCAGGGGGGGAGGGCCAAGCAAAAATTTTTTTACTTGGGGGGAGGGCCAAGCAAAAAAAAAAATAGCATGGTCTGCCGGCAAAATATGTCCCTTAAAATCCAAGAAACGGCGTTTCAGAGGGTCAAGATTTCAAAATTTTTCTGGACCTCTGCAAGGGATCGCCCGAGGTTGGCGCTCGGGATACAGTGAAAATGCGAAAGAGAGGGGGCGGGGCTTATGCATCGCCCTCGAAAACCTTCTTCACGTACAGAAATGTTATTAAACTCTAGATTAGTCTGCCAGCAAAATTTACCCCTGTCTTATTGCCCTCAAAATGTAAGAAATGGCGTTTCAGAGCTCGAGGGTAAATATTTGCAAATTTCCCTGGATCCCTTTTGACGTGACCGGCCTCGCGCCTTTGATGACCGACATCGTGATGTGTGTTTGGGGGGGGATTTAATTTTGTATTTCTAAATTGAAATGCTATTAAAGTTAGCTTTGTTTGTCAGCAAAATATCTCCTCAAACTGAAGGAAATAGCTTTTAAGAGGGTCAAGATTTCAAAATTCTCCCGGACCTACCTTGCGATTCTTCGTGCCTTTGGCGCCGAACATGGTGTTCGGAACGTCGTTCTCAAAAACTTGAAACCCTTTTTTTTTCATAGAAATGTCATCTAACCAGCAAATTTTCCCATAAAAAAGTAATGCAGGAAATCGTGGCAAAAAAAAGCGTGGCATTTCTAAAAGATCTCCTGCAAGTCTGCGGTCTCACGCCCGCCGGCGGCTAGAGAGAGGCGACCGGTCTTACCCCGCCGTGGGAAAATCAGCGTCACGCGTCGGCGCCCCCCTCCCCACTACAGTTTTGGAAGTCGAATCGTGCTGTCGTTTTGGTTTTCATTTTTTTCCCCCGATTTACCGTAAGTTATTACCACCACAGAAACAAGAAAAAGTTTCCGTCAAGCCGCTCCGGCCCGCGAGCTTGCAATACGTAAATTTTGGGAGCGGGGCGCGCGCCGCTTCGTGGCGCAAATCTACTAGAAATCCAGGTACAAATGCTTTTTAGGTGTTGTTTTAATATCAAAACAATGAAATAGCTTCTATAAAGCAAATATTTATGCCTCTATGAAGCAGATATTTATCCCTCTATTAAGCAGATATTTTGAGCCATTCTGTTTTCCTATTTTTACTAGGGGTGAGAGATCTGCTTCTCGATGAAAATCATGAAAAAGTATGACGCAAAGCTCATTTCCAAATGCGGGAGCGTAGTGTTTTATTGGCGTCTTGAATATTTTTTTTCAAAGTTGATAGGAGGGGGGAGGGCCAAGCAAAAATATTTTGTCTTGGGGGGAGGGCCTAGCAAAAAAAAATTTACCTGGGGGGAGGGCCATGCAAAAATTTTTTGACCCGACCCTCTGGCGACCGGCCCTCCCCCCTCACTAAACGCCGTACGGTCCCTAAAGGTCTCTGGTCCACGCTGAAAACTCTCCTACCAGGGAAAACCAGACACCCAGTTAACATTCCTAACAAAACCGATAAGGACACTGCAAATGAATTCAATGTGTACTTTACATCTATTGGTTCAAAACTAGCTGCAGCCTTTACCAGTGTTTACAATGTGACTATTGGCCCTCCAAAGTCTGTGTTTCAGTTTAATGAGATATCCACCGACTTCACACACCGTCAATTGCTGAATATACCACTTGGTAAAAGTACAGGGTTAGATGGAGTGAGTAGTCGTCTTATACGACATGCCGCGCCTGTTATTGCGGGTCCACTTACCCACATCTATAACCTTTCATTATCCACAGGAGTAGTTCCATCAGACTGGAAAATGGCTAAAGTGACACCTTTACACAAAGATGGGGATAAAGACAACTGCAACAATTACAGACCTATTTCTGTTATACCATCTTTCATGAAGATCTTTGAAAAAGCCATTCATAGCCAAGTTTACGGTTACACAACCTTCTCAATGAGTGTCAGTCGGGATTCAGACCGAAACACTCTACCTCAACAACCCTGTTACATGTTACCGACAACATATTGAATAACATGGATAAGGGACTAGTGACTGGTGCTGTCTTCCTCGATCTGAGGAAGGCATTTGACACCGTTTGTCATGAGATCCTGCTGCAGAAGTTGAGGTTTAGTGGTATACAGGGCATGGCCTTGACATGGTTCCACTCTTACCTGTCAAAGCGCACACAGACGACAGTTATAAATGGGGTGAATAGCGATCTTCTGGAGATATCTGTGGGAGTTCCGCAAGGGTCTGTTCTCGGACCGCTATTGTTTATATTGTACATAAACGACATGCCAAACTACATGAGCCATGGTCAAATAGTACTCTATGCTGATGACACAGCACTGTTTTATACATCAAAGTCTGTCGCTGATATAAACAGAGCGTTAAATGCTGATCTCTGCAATATTGAGAAGTGGTTGGATGCAAACAGGCTAACTCTCAATGTCCGTAAATGCAAGTCAATGCTTTTTGGCTCTGCAAGAAGGCTGCGGCTAGAAACAGAAGAACTAAATCTTACCCTTTCTGGTACATCTTTGGAAGTTGTTGCATGTTTTAAATATCTAGGTGTTTGGTTCGATTCCTGTCTAACATGGAGTATACACATGAACAAACTATGCAATGCAGTATCCTCTAGGTTGGGAGTGTTAAGACGTTTAGTACCCATTTTACCACCTAAGACACTTTCCATGCTGTTTAACTGACTCTTCCTAAGATTGATTATTGTGATACTGTATGGGGCAACTGCGGAAAATCTCTCTCTGACAATCTCCAGAAACTCCAAAACCGTGCAGCACGGCTTGTGCTCGGTCTGTCACGTAGATCACATGTAGATAATGACCATCTGTCTACATTAGGTAGAAATCTCTGGCATCTCGTAGGAAAATGCACCTCCTGCAAACCGTCTTCAAGTCAATCCATCGGCAGTTACCAGAATACTTACAAATATTTAACAGAACATCTCACACATACGCAACAAGGCTTAATTCAAACCTATCACTACAACTACCGAAAGTCAGACTTGAATCTGGCCGTAGAAAATTCGAATACAGGGGTGCATTTTCATGGAACGAGTTGCCGCCAACGGTTAAAGTGGCCAGTTCTGCACTGTCGTTCAAGAAACTGCTAAGAAACGGTAATCACTGCTGACCCCTGACCTCCTGACCCGGCACTAACTTCGATTAATGAGTTATGATTTTGATCTATGTTTATGTATATATTGTTACTTTGATTTGTTCATTGTTTATCTTATTTCTTGTTATGCTATTTTGTGTACAGGGCACAACTGAAAAGCAGAACGCATAGTACTGAGTTGTCCACCCTGTCTAAATAAAACAGAAATAAATATATTAATACATACATACATACACACACACACACACAGGTTGTGTACACCCACACTCACACACACACATAATACATACATACATACACACACACACACACACACACTCACACACACACACATAATACATACATACATACACACAGACACACACTCATACACACACACACACACAGGTTGTGGACACACACACACATACATGTACATGTACATACACACAGACACATGCAGACACACACACACAGTAACCCTGTCTGTCAGATATTTGTTGTAGTACCTGAGATACAGCTTCAAGCTTGTTGTGCTACTAGTACAGTGTATTGGATGAAACTACCAAACGGATATTGTTTATTCAGTGTAAAATGTATGTAAAGGACAAAGAATAAGCTTTTGTTCCTGTCCAGGTCCTGGCCCTGAGTGACATTGATGTGGAGCAGGCAGCTCATCAGTCGTCTCACCACAGACTCCTACTGTACTCACCTCTACAGCAGAACCCAAAGGTAACATTGCCAATTTACAATATGGATATTCCTTTATTGTCGTAAACTGCAGACTACAAGAAGACAAAGCTAGCAAAATATATGTGTGCTGACTTTGCAGAGCTTTGTACAGAAATAAAACTCAGGTTAAAGAAACCACAACAAACAACTAGGGGTTCTTCCCGGTGTGAGTGGATGAAATGAAGTACTGTAATTCCTGATTTTTTCAATGTACTTTTATTTTCACGGTTTTCACGGTGACGACTGTAACGTGAACATATCATTACTGATAACAAATAATATAAGAGACTTTTTCATGTGCACCTGTTGCCACCGTGAACATTTAGTTCCGAGAACATGTTAAATTTTCTCAGACCGTGAAAGTTTGGTACCGAGAAGACGAAGTGAATTACAGTATTCTTCTGTACAAGCCTGCTGGTGTTTTTTGCCATTAAGCATTTCACTGAGTATGCAGTACAATGTACTAACAAATATTCCACCTGTAGGGTTTCACCTGGGGAGTGGCGTTACCTGTACACCTGAGGTACTAACACTGTCTCACCTGTAGGGTTTCACCTGGAGAGTGACGTTACCTGTACACCTGAGGTACTAACACTGTCTCACCTGTAGGGTTTCACCTGGAGAGTGACGTTACCTGTTCACCTGAGGTACTAACACTGTCTCACCTGTAGGGTTTCACCTGGAGAGTGACGTTACCTGTTCACCTGAGGTACTAACACTGTCTCACCTGTAGGGTTTCACCTGGAGAGTGACGTTACCTGTACACCTGAGGTACTAACACTGTCTCACCTGTAGGGTTTCACCTGGAGAGTGACGTTACCTGTACACCTGAGGTACTAACACTGTCTCACCTGTAGGGTTTCACCTGGAGAGTGACGTTACCTGTTCACCTGAGGTACTAACACTGTCTCACCTGTAGGGTTTCACATGGAGAGTGACGTTACCTGTACACCTGAGGTACTAACACTGTCTCACCTGTAGGGTTTCACCTGGAGAGTGACGTTACCTGTTCACCTGAGGTACTAACACTGTCTCACCTGTAGGGTTTCACCTGGAGAGTGACGTTACCTGTTCACCTGAGGTACTAACACTGTCTCACCTGTAGGGTTTCACCTGGAGAGTGACGTTACCTGTACACCTGAGGTACTAACACTGTCTCACCTGTAGGGTTTCACCTGGAGAGTGACGTTACCTGTTCACCTGAGGTACTAACACTGTCTCACCTGTAGGGTTTCACATGGAGAGTGACGTTACCTGTACACCTGAGGTACTAACACTGTCTCACCTGTAGGGTTTCACCTGGAGAGTGGTGTTACCTGTTCACCTGAGGTACTAACACTGTCTCACCTGTAGGGTTTCACCTGGAGAGTGACGTTACCTGTACACCTGAGGTACTAACACTGTCTCACCTGTAGGGTTTCACCTGGAGAGTGGCGTTACCTGTACACCTGAGGTACTAACACTGTCTCGCCTGTAGGGTTTCACCTGGAGAGTGACGTTACCTGTACACCTGAGGTACCACAGGTGGGCAGGTGAGGGAGAGGACACCTCTGCTACTGTAAGACTGGAAGGACCTGATGTGCTCATGCACTGTGAAGGTGTGTTTCTTTTGTTTTCGTTGAGAGCTTCTGTCAGCTTCTCAGTTTTTCAGAATGGATGAGTGTGTAAATCAGATAGTTCTGTATCTAGTTGTCATTAACATGTCTGAGTTTGTTGCGATTCCGTTGTGTTTAGAGCGACGGATGGACTCTACCAGACTCCATAGGTCGCTGTAAAAAGCGTAGAAAAGGAACAAATAGAGGAGTAAGCCGGCCAGAGAAGTACAGCAGGCTAGGGAACACTTCCCACGCGGTGAGGAAAGAACTTCTCTGGCCGGCCGACTGCCCTAGCGTACTTTTGACTACATGTATTTGTCCAATTTCTACTATTAAACCGCCGATCTGCATAGCCTGATGGAGACTACGATGGACGTACATGTATGAGAGTTGATGTTGCTGCAAGTGTAGCCCTGTTATCAAACCAACCAACAGCTGAACACTGCAACCAGACTGTTTTTATTACTGTCAGTGGTGTTAATTTACCCAGCAAAATTATGACAATCGACATTACACGTGCTACACTACACAATCTAAGAAACCCTTGCTTTATCTGAAATGATATTTCAATGTTTTTATTCCCCCTGGTGCATCCCTGCCTTGTAATTAGCCAGCAAAAGGGTATGTCACCTTGTAAGGGGACTGGTATAACCACGTTGTGTGTAAGCACATTGACCAATGAGGATAATGATGATGATGATTCCCCCGTTGCCTAGGAGACCGACCAGTTACCACGCCCTGTGAGGAGAGCAGGCTGTTCCCCGCCCCGTGCGATGCAGAGTCCCGGGGAGTCTGTCTGTGGCAGCTGCTGAAGGGAAAGGTACTTTCAACATCCACTCCGACTTGTAGTCTTGTTTGTTTAGCCTACTCTCCATGCAGAAGTTCGGCTTTGGCTGTTTTTGGTTAATATTTTTAAGCGTTTTTGTCTGACTTTCTATTTTACACCAATTTCTGTCATGTCTACATTGAAAGTCTGACAAAAACGCCTTAAATTATGTAAAAAAAAAAAAAAAGCCAGCCAGGCAACTGTACCTGAGGTGTGTTCTTGTATGAAATGTACAAGAACATAATAAAAAAACACATTCAACAAGTGTAAGGAAGTTAGTGAATAACTTGTTTTCCTTTGTTTTCTTCCAGGCCGAGCCACTGCTGTTCCAAGTCCCCATAGGTCAGCAGAGCCATTTGGTATTAGTCATCATAGGCACAACATTAGCAGCAGCTCTGGGGTCTTTCTTAATTCTGGTTGCTGCTAGAAAAGCCAGTAAGGTGTCGCCAAGGAGGAAAGGGGCAAAGGACAAGAGAGAATGAATGTCGATTTCCATAAATTATGCTACAGGGTTATCATCTGTCACTACAAAACTTCTGGATGGACGCCTGGTGAACCTGCGTCTCGTATCAGCCACACGGTGATTAACATCATTCACCTGGACGGGAGACCTGGCGCATCCCCGTCTTGTAATCAGCCAGCAAAAGAGTATGTTACCCTGTAAGGGGCGGTATAACCCCGCCGTGTGCAAGCACATCGACCGATGATGATGATGAGTCTTATGATAATGATGCTATAGCCCGGGTACAATAGTAGTTTTCTTCTATGTTCGCGTCTGGTACCCGTCTGGAGAACTGAACATTCATTAATCTTTTGGTAGTGCAGTCAATTAATGAGCAAATTAACGAATGGATTCCAGAGTGCTTTTTCGAACAGGCGTATTTTAGGCGTGTATTATCCGAATGAAAAAGTTTAAACTTTTCACATTAGGCGTGTATTTTTAATTTTGAAGTGTTCTTGCCATGTATAACTGTGTACATGTATTTCAATATCTGTAAGTTTGGAGCATTGTAAATATGTGATTGATATTGTGTCTAATTCTAAAGCCATGATGAGATTATCTTTTAGATAGTACAGAATGTATTACAAACCAAAATTTGAAGACCCCTTCAAGTGATATTGACAGAGATGGTTTTGTTAACTTCAACATTTTTATTAAAAAATCCTATAAAGTTTAACTTATATATTGTCAACAGCATATAAATGTATAAAACATACAAAATTATACATATTATATTGCTTGATATCTACAGCAGCATTATGATATAGCTTTTATAATGTCTAGTCCATACAATTTTATAGCAGCAAGGTATATACTAGCTCAAGATACCTGCATGTATGAATGGCACTGTGCTTGCAAGCTAGCTTCATAATTTTACCTATAGCAATTTTTAACATCTTTCCTTAGTTAAACTTGAGATCATAATTTTTTTTTCAGTTCATTGAATTCTCTGGTTTCCTCATTGCAAATATCTGAGGTTTTATATTGATCCTGTATGAAAGATGAATAGTAAAAAGTACAGTTGGCACCTCTGTTTATTGGAAGACTATTCATGTAAAAACCCAGTCTGTCATGTGACATGATTGCAGTCCTTGGTATAATCTCCAAGCAGATCCTACGATAGCATAAGATCGTATCAAAAGCCAGCAGATGAGTGAAGCCAGCAAAGGAGTGTGTACACTACCAGAGCCAAACACATTCCTAGGCCGGCTTCACTCCTCTGCCAGCTTTTGATACTATCTTATGCTGCTGTAGGATCTGCTTGGAGATTAGTCTTGGTAATGCTGAAAGGTCCTTAAGAACATTATTAAGTCATAGTTTGCTTTATTGCCCAGCATCCTGCCTTGTTCACAGGACAAGACATCCTGAGTTGGAGAAGTGTGTCATGGCTCCCAGTCCCAGAGTACAGACAATTGCCATTGTCGTGGGAGCTTGATAATACTCTCCAAGCAGAGGTTAGGCTCCGACAGTCACTGTTTCTAAAAACATTTTTAGGCTTTTCTATCAAGGCCGCAAGACATAAAAAAAATGGTAAATAAAAAATAGAAAGCCTTGAAAACCGGCTTAGTCCAAAGGGACTATGTAATGTTACTCAAGGCTAAATAAAGGTTAAAAAAACAGAGCCTAACCTCTTCTTGGAGAGTAGTGAAAGAATGGTATGATCAGTCCTCGCCAATTTGATTTGTTGGTTATTGGTGTAGTGATATGATGCAAAAAAAATTATGACAAAGAACAAATGGAAACCAGGGGCTAGAAGAATTAAACCTGAAACTGAATCACTCACTGAAACTGAGTGTACCAATTAAGGTACTGACTTTCTCATGTGTTCTCACATTGATCCTTCTGTTCAATTTTTCTAAAATCCGAGAACCAACGGAGCAATCTCCAGTTTTAATTTTCTGTCCCTCTGGGGCCTAGAACTTTAATCTGAATCACCTTCTGAAACTGTGTGTAACGCTAGTTTACCTTTATTCAAGGGGTAACCTTTATCCGTTGTACCTAAAAACAGGATATTTAGGGATATCACGTTGATGGACGGTGGTTTTAAATTGCATTTTGTTTCAATATAATGCAGTCCACCGACTTGATATCCCGAAATACCCTGGTGCTAAATACAAGGAATAAAGGTTACCCCGGGAATAAAGGTGAAGTAGCGTTACAAACTTGAAGGTCCATGTACATGTCCTTCTTAGACCCATTCTCATGTGAGACCGATAACCAACAAATTAAATTGGCGAAGCCTTATTTATAGATTTAATGGTTGATCATAAAAGTCCCAGAAGTTTTCCTCTTCTACAGGAGGGGGTGGGGGAGGTTCCTCGGGGTGTGGGGGTGGCTCCTCTTTTTTGCCGTTGTCTTGAGCTTTCGGCTTGGGTTTGGGTTTTGGCTTGGGCGGGGGTTTGGGTTTAGGTTTTTCCCTTGGCACGATTTCGCGGTTAGCCTGGTATTTGGGCTGCTCGGCCATGTACTTGTCCCACACCTTCTTCATGGTCTGGTGGTACACGTTGGACTCTGTCCACCGACCTGAGGCAAACATATATCAGATAGCCATTTTATGTCTGAGCTTTAAAGTTAAAATAACAGGACTTTCTGCATTATTATTAGGCCACAAAATCTTGATTTCACAGATGGCAATAATTTTCTACTAAGTGTCATTTTATACTTGTCTCGGTCTATTTTCAATAGATGGGTAACTACATGTATGTAAGAGGCTACTGCAAGTCAATACTTTGCTCTCACTTTTTGTAAAATTGAACGCAGAACATGGAAAAAAGTTCCTGTAATTATCGTGTCAATTATCTTTGTCTTGAAAACGGTACATTTGTTGTTGAATATCCAGATGGAAAAGAGCTAAATTTGTGTCTTCCACTTTATAAAGTTTGGGTTCGTTCTTCAGAGGATGCCGCCATACATGAAATCAATATTGTGTGGCCAAGTAGAAAATCAAGCATCAACCTTAAAAACATGGATACTGGCTCTCTATAAGTATAAGCATAAGCATTTCACTGTACAGGGTTGTAGCCAGCCAGAAATCATTTTCCATCCCCTCGATTTTGAATGGCTTTGACGCAGCGTTCCTAGTGGAGTCTGGGGGCATATTCCTAGGAAAATTTTGAAATCTAAACTCTCTGAAATGCTATTTCATGCATTTTGAGGATTAAATTTTGCTCACAGAGGACGGAATGGGCAAATTTTTTTTCCGTCCCCAGCTGCAAAATTCCGTCAAAGGACGGATGCTGGCTACAACCCTGTTACACAGTCATAAAACTACTATACAACCACCTACAGGCAAAAAGCACTACAATGTACGTATACAACTAGAATTACTTTGGGACAGTCTTTCAGAGTCATTACTTCAGTCAGTCATCAGCACCTTTAAGTGTTACTGTCCCTCCCATGTCATCTCTACTGTTTCTTGGCCGTCTTTTCCTGAATCCATTTGTCAAAAGCCTTCATTACGTTCTCCCTGTACACATTGTCCTGGCACCACTTGCCTGTTTGGGAGAAAAAGATCGCTGGGTCAGAATCAGTGACGGTGGTTAGTAGTGGTTAGGGCACTGGTACAGAAAATTCAGGTCCAGGTACGGTCCAGTGTCAGAGGATCAGGTCCAGGTCTGGACCTGAACCTGGACTTGATTGTCTGTGAAACTTGTGAATGGGCAATACTCAAAACAATAGTCCATTTTGAGTACACCACTAAAAAAATCGAAATTTAGACAAATTTTTCTTCATGGAGACCAAATTTTGTGAATTTCTGACACGTTTTGCATTGAAACATGTTTTTTCAGGTGGGTATGACGGACAAATACAGAGTGTATTCCACATTACCTAAAGAATCTGTCCCAGCCCTCCTGTGGGTCAGGCTGTTACCTTGGGTGACATGGAGTGCACCATGTTGTGTTCTATATGTATGTGTGTACTCTCCAAGCAGAGGTTAGGCTCCATCCGGCTGTTTTTTTAGCATTTTTTTAGTCGTTTTTATCAGGCTTTCTATTTTGTCATTTTTCTTGAAGTACGCCAGCCAAACAAAAAGGTTTTGACACAGCAAGATAAAATTAAAAAATAGAAAGCCCGATAAAAATGAAGAAAAAAAACGTTAAAAAAACAGCTGGAGCCTAACCTCTGCTTGGAGAGTATGTGTGTGTGGAATACGGTTAGTCTGGACACTTCTGCTGCAAAAGGTTAAATGCTTGGTTAGTTTGTGCAGATAACACTGGCCACTTATGACATAATTTAATAATGATAGTCCCAAAAATAATTTCATCAGGTTGGTAGAATATAGGATATGAGAATTCTTGTACCCAACCAAAATTAAACTTACTTGCTTACATTTCGGTGTCTATCAGACACCTTCCTCAGAGCTTCTGACTGGAGTTCTGCTTCTCGTCGCTATATGTATATCTTCTCGTCGCAAAAGCGCCACCTACATCGGCTACATATAGCGACGAGAAGCAGAACTCCAGTCAGAAGCTCTGAGGAAGGTGTCTGATAGACACCGAAACGTAAGCAAGTACATGTATATATTAAAGTCTAATTTTGGTTGTGTACAAGAATTCTCATATCCTTAATAATGATAGTATGTCATAATGTGACATATACATTGTAAGCCTTAGAGCACTGTAAACTATGTGTATGTGTGAATGTAGCCACTTTATTCTTTTAAAAGGTGTAAGCATGGTCGGAGATATCTCACCTAAATAGTCCGTTTTGCGCCCGAACTTCAGGTAGTCTTCGTCTCGCTGTACGTTCTTGTGGACGTCCACAGTGAAGTGAGAGGCGACCTCACTCTTGGTGTGGTAGGGTGCACCTGGGGGGGGGGGCATAGAACAGCCTTAAGTACACAGGACTTAGTAATCCAGAACTCTTTCAAAGTAGCAACCTTTCCTCTCATTCTGATTGCCAAGCTCCTCTAGCCGACAGTCATTCCCCCAAGCGTGCGTTTGTTTGAACCTTTGTTTATTCCTGAAAGCTGTACGCGGGTGGTCATAGCGGTGGCTTACAGTCTTGTTAAGTGCAACTTTATTGATCCAGGCTAAACCTTGTCATCCAGACTATACAAAATGTGGGGTCATGCGACGTAACTGCAGGGCGTTTGGCCCAGAACCCAGAGGTCCTGGGTTCGAATCCTGTCATGCTACCAATCTTATGCCGTTGGGAAAGGCACTTTACACGACTTTCCTCACTCCACCCAGGTGTAAAAAATGGCCCCTATCTTTGGATGGGGAGGTCAAAAGTGGTGAAAGGAGAGGGATGGACTCCACCTCCCAGTACTGTGCTCTGGATACAGTGCTAGTGGATAACATCCCACTGCCGCCATAAGGCTATGGGGCTACCAGTTACTATTCTAAATGAGGCGCGTGATCGTTCCTGACCGGGTTTCGCGTCGTTAAGAGGCAACACCTGGTCAGGAGCAGTCCACGTGCTCTCATTAACCACCTGTACATCCTCACCTGTCCTTAGAACCTTTTATACGCCTGGAGCCTTGCTTTCTCATATCTTGGCCGATCTACGCCGGAGAGGTCGGGTTCGGTGCTGTTTCGCCTGAGTTCATCGTTTTGCCTAGCTGCACCCGCCTGCCCTCCCACCCCGCTTCCCGCCCGCCTGCCCGTACGTCTTGCCGGCTCTTTTCAACCCATTCTGCCCGCTTTAGGCGAGGAACTCTACAGGGCCAAGAACTTCACGAACGCGCAGGATTTTGGAGCACGGGGCCTTATTTTTGTGAGGTGACATTAGGTAGCGTTTGATTTTTTTTTTTTTTTTTTTTCTGTTACTAAATTGTGCGGTTTTGCCAGGTTGACTTCGTTCTTTTGGAGTAGTAAATTGTTCTCGTTTGGGTATACTGTAGTTTCGCGAAGTGAGCGGTATTTTCGCAGCCTTGCAAGTATGTTATTTCGGTGAAGCTTACGTAGTTTGATATGTTAATTCGTTGATTCTGCTCGAAGCTTTGGAGTTAAACGCGTTTTCGTGGTAATTTAGCTGGTATGTTGCAGATGTTTGGGATATTGGCGAATGGTTTGCTCGCAGTGTTATGGCTTGATTTGGTGGCCACAGAAACACATAGGAAAAGAAGAAGACATGTGAATTTAGCGAATGGTATGCTCGCAGTATTAGGGTTTGATAGGGTGGCCACAGAAACATAAGGAAAAAGAAGACGACATGTGAATTGGGGCGATTTTTGTGCTCGTAAGCTTTTGGTTTGTTATGATGTTCACAGAAACACAAAGAAGTAGAAGACTTGTTATTTTGGCGAATGGTCTGCTCGCAGTGTTTTCGTTTGATGTGGTGGCCACAAAAGAAGAAGACATGTGATTTATGCGAATGGTGTTCTCGCAATGTTGTGGTTTGACATGGTGGCCGCCTGAACACATAGAAGAAGAAGAAGATATGTGATTTTTGGCGAATGGTTTGCTCGCAAAGTTATGGCTTGACTTGGTGGCAAGGACGCAAAGTGAAAGAAGACTTGTGAATTCAGAAGTTCCCGTAGTGGCGAGATATTGGGCATTGTGAAACATGGGGCATTTCTATACCTAATACAAAAACATAACAAAAATTACAAAAACAACAGGACGTCGATTTAATTACATAATTGTGTCTTTATAACAGTTTGCATTGTTTATGGTACAGATTGTCGTGTGAAGTTGGCGAAGGGTGTGCTCGCAGTGTTATGAATGATTGTAACCTTTAGTTGCACAGTGTTTGCCACACTGGGCTAAGTCGTATCACCTGACAACATTCATATACTTGTTACATTGGTAATTTAATCATTTACATTTTTTGGGGTACATTTTTGCGTCTCTTGTACATGAGAATCCATCCTCTCAGTTCTGCTACGGGCACCGGGGTCACTAAGAACCCTTGACGTTGGTCTGCCCCTAACCAGGGGTTGGTGTTCCGTCCCCGGGCTGACCTTGGTTGGATTGCGATGTGTCGTTTCTAGTAGTAGTCCGGTTTAGCTGCATTGTCATTTTCGTTTGTTTTCTTGTTGGTCGAGCAGACCTACGTGGTGATAAGTGGCCACGTTAGTGGCGTCAGTGTATGGAAGTTTTAGGGATGTTAACTTGAATGTTTCGCAGCTCAATCGTAAAGGTCAGCCTTGGGACGGCTCCAACCTCGTGCAGGAGGCCGGTCGTCGCAGTTTTTTGGGCCGCTTTGGGCTTCGTTAGTATTTCAGGTGTTTATAAATTTTTATGTTACACATGAGTTGGGTGTTGGTGAGTGGTTTGTTTGCAACTGTAACGACGCAGATCGTCTTGTCAGATTGCCGAGTGAATACCCATATACAACCTGTCATTCTCCAGAAAGAACATGTTAAGGTCTCACCATTATTAAAGAGGGGGACGAAACTCATGTGGTGACTATCGAACAATATTAGTCATTCCATCTTTGGTAAAAATTCTGGGTGACCAATTCACGCACAAGTCTACAACTTCCTTACCGTTAGGAAATAAAGGCAACTTCGGGGTCTCTGATAATAGCTGGTTTAGGTATGGGGAAGATATTGAGGTTTGGGGAAAGGAATGAGGTTTGGGGAAAAGGATTGAAGTTTGGGGAAAGTTGAAAGGTGGGGAAGTCAAGACATGAGTAAGATTTGGAAAGGTTGAAGTGATGAAACAAGACCGAGAGGGTGCGCACGGAGGTGGGACCACGGAGGACTTTTTTGCCCATACCTTAACCTTCTTCCGGAGATTCGCCTGGGGGCACTGCGGATAGGGTACTATTCTAAATGAGGCGCGTGATCGTTCCTGACCGGGTTTCGCGTCGTTAAGAGGCGACACCTGGTCAGGAGCAGTCCACGTGCTCTCATTAACCACCTGTACATCCTCACCTGTCCTTAGAACCTTTTATACGCCTGGAGCCTTGCTTTCTCATATCTTGGCCGATCTACGCCGGAGATGTCGGAAGGAGGTAGCTGGAGAGCTTTAGAGAAGCAGAGAGACATGGGCGGAAGTGACTTGAGGGTGTTTGATTTTTAGTTTATGGTATAGAAGTATTAAGAGGGTATGGAAAGACAGGCCTATGAAGCTGGGAACTAAATGGAAATTCATAATGCGTCTGAACTTTGTGAGGTTTGGTACGGTTCAGAAACTTGTCAAGCAGCATCAAGAGAAATAGCTTGACACTATCCTGAGACGGAGATGGTAACAACTCATCGTGAACTGGGAACATGGAAATGAATCCCGCCTATTGTTGCGTTCGTCAAGCGCGGGTGAAGTGGCTAGGCCTGGTTTACGCCTACCGCGGATGGCTCGGAGCTCGGTTTCTTAAGGGAAAAGAGAGAGGGGAGTAGACAAGGCAAATGAACTGGAATGGCTGGCGGGGCTTGTGATAAAGTAGGATTCATTTGGAAAGACACTGGATTGCAGGGATTGGAAAACTGTGGTAGCCCGCATCGGAGGTAGCTGGGATGTGGCGAAGAAGAAGATGTTGGGTGAGTTCAGGGCGGCCTGCTGAACATTCGCTGATCCAGCCGCAGACAAGAAGATCGGTGTAGCATATTTCAGGCCGTCCCCGTTGCCGGGGATGTGTTGTACGAGAGATGTGAGAGGGTTAACGTTTGGGGAAGTAAGGGGATTAAAAACGCCCACCCACCCGCCCCTTTTAACGTTCTCTGCTCGTAGACCGTTCAGTGACCCTTCGGCCGACACTCCGGACTTTTTTGCCCATACCTTAACCTTCTTCCGGAGATTCGCCTGGGGGCACTGCGGATAGGGTACTATACAAAAAGCACACTATAGGATATTGACTCTATGTCCCTTACCTGGCAAGACATCGAGTCTGATGACATTGCTGAGATCCGTGTACACAGGGTCTGTGATGTCATCTTTAAGGGGTGGGAGGGCGGTATGTCTGGGGGTCTTCTTTCTTCTTTCCCTCAGCACCTAGTCATTAATCAATACATCAATCAATTAATCAATGCTTCTTCAGATTACATTGTTGGTAGTGGTAGAGGCATGATGAAATTTAAAGTCAATGCTGAGTTCTGGAACACCATACAAAGAATGAGCTGTGCAATAGCCAGTGTCTTAGACAATCTACTAAATTTACTTTACAACAGTGCCTAGAACATACAGAAACAATACATATTAAACACATGCAAGTAAGAGAAAACAGATGAACAAAAATGAATCTATGTGCAAACCAAAACTATCTCTCTTTTGAGGGGAAACATGCTCAAGTTGCTTGGAGGACTCTTATTAAAAGTCATTTGAAAAAGTTTCAACAAAAAGAAAAACACAAAACTTAAGTCATGTGTGGCTCAAAAGTGATACTCTTGCTCTGAAAGGCTTGGAAAAGTCTACAGATGCATAAAGAAGTTGTCCATACCTTTGATTTCAATTCTTCATCTTGCATAGCTTCCTTTGTGATCTTAGTGCCGTACGTGTGTCGTATGTTGGCGGGGACGTGGTGGGATTCTACAACCCTCGGTTTCTTTGTCATTTCCAACATGTGCTTGTTGTCCGAAGTCCTGAGCTGTGCAGCTTTAAGCTGTGAGGGCATATCGTACCCTCGGTCTACCTGTCTGCTTGTGGTAAAGTTCCCTGTGTGGAAGACATCGCCGATCACTTTGTAGGGCGCCGCTTTCGCACGTTGGGGTCCCTGTCTATGCCAGTCGTACTGTCCAGTGTTTCCTATACCCACGTTGTTGACGGCTTCGCTGTGTTCCAAGTCGCGGTAGGAGGGTTTGATGTCGGCGTAGTACCGACCGGTGGATGTTGTGGAGGCCTGTTCTTCTTTCTCTCGCTCTTCGCGCACAGCCGCCTTTACAAAAAAGATAAACGTATTTTTAACATTTAGTTTGTCATATATCATTAGTGAGAAGACATGTTTCCATTTAAAGCACAAATGTTTTACAGATCTAACAAGATCTTTTAAGCCGGATCTACAGTTGAAAATTCTGTCAACACAAATAGAAAGATACACAATTTGGAGGTGCGTGTGTTTACTTTTAAAAAGTAGTCACTGATTGATGAAAATTCTATTAACTCTACATACGTGACTGATGAATCTCTTCAACAACACGGACACGTTTTTTTCACGGAGATATTCTACTTTGATAAGTAATTTTTTTCGAATTTCCGTTTTTGCGATTTCAAAATTTTTTTATCCCTTTCCTTCACTGCCATCGTATTCCAACTGTAATCTTTCTATGTATCTTGCTTGGTTGTGTATCAATCGCAAACATGTCAAAACAAGCAAACAGAATGGTGTAAGGGACGCTTAAGACGAGTAGAAAAAAAACCGCTACAAACCTTGGTCAAGTTTCTTCTAATGTTCTGTAGCTCCAGTACTTGTTCAGGGCGGAAGTACAGCGCCTGTTCTCTCAGCCCCCTGATATCGCCCGCTAGCTGTCTCACGTTGTCCTGTTTTAAACTCAGCGTGGCCAAGTTCTTCTCATCGCTCACGGTCGTCGCGAAGGGGACAGTCACCTGCATGCGTTCTTTCCACTTCGTGTTTGGTCGCAGGAGATCGTCCCCGATCTTATCCAGTTCGGGCGTCGGTGCTTTCTTCAAGTTCGTGTCGTAATCCAACGTCGTGCCGAAAAGACTTCGGTCGGGGAGGGCTTGGGTGCGCTTGGCTTTGAAGTGCGCCATGGTTGGAACCGCCATCTCAGCTTCTAGTGGATGAAAACGATCACGTTACCTATAATTAAGTTTTAGGGAACAATCCGACGTTTCTTCCAGCAGTTTTGTCGCCATATGGAACAGCTCTTCATGGTGTGTTCGTCATGGATTCTGCAAGCAAAACAAACGAAATAACTGTAACGAGAGTCAACAGTGGACTTTGTCACTAACCAACAAGCCACGAACACCTGTTAAAGTAGCAAGCAATACAAACAAGTAGTTGTTTTTAGCCCAGTGAGTGAATAATACACCACCAGCTACTAACTAAGTGTTGTGTTACTGTTGTTGTTGTTAGTTATCACAGCAAAGTGGTACGTGTATTATTGTACTCAAGAAAAGTGTCCCAAATCCTATTCAACACACGAACATACAATGCCTGAGACTGTATTACCATGAAAATATTTCAGCCAATTGATTGAAGAATATTACAGAAGAAAAGATCGCTCTTTCCAACAAGTATTGATAGACTTTTACTGCTGACAAAAATCGTTTCATTTGTCGCTTGCCATTCGACCGTTTACGGGCAACTACTAGTTAGTACTTGCAAACTTTATGGCATATTCGGACTAAGAAATCATAGACTAGGATTGTCAATTGCCAGCACATTGTTTGCTCTATCGGGTAATCAAACGGAACTATGAACTGCGCGGCCACAGTGTGCCTGTTGTTAAGCAGCCACCTCTGTTGACTTCTTTTGTTTGGAACTGGGGCGCGAAGTTATTAGATCGGTTCAAAGGCCTTCAAAGTTTGAAGGACTTGCAGAAGTTCTCAAGTTACGTCAAAAGATATTTCATCATGTCAAAATAACGTCAGTCTTTCTGTTTCAACTATTTAGCAGAATTTAGAAAAACTATCTTTTAAATCTTATATTGGAACAAACGTAGAATATGTTGTAGCAGCACCTTATCTACGATTTTGCGTCGTCTGCTATTTCGCGTCTAACTATGCAACAGGTGATAACGTTACCTGAGGCGGCGAAATCTGGCTTCAACTCCAGTAAAATAAAAACCTGCACAACTAAACGGGCGGACAAACCGCCAAAATATCTCACAAAGCGTGAAAAGTTGACAGAAATCACCGAAAATACCTGTGGTGTTGTCTGAATGAGGTCCGCTCGCGACCGTCCGCTTTGGTCGTCTGGCGGCGTTCCCGTCGCTAGGGGGTTGCTAGGCGTGACATCACAAACGTGTGCACGGATTTCCCGCCATGCACCGGGAGGGATCCCCACGCTTTCAGTGACGTGGACACATACAGCTGGTCCGGAGAGATAAGCGTGAAGGTGACAACATTTCTGTAAGTGTCATAACTTGCGTTTTCTGTCTGGTTTTCAGGATGCCACCGACGAAAAAATTAAGTTGGGTAATGCCAGACAAAATCAGGCTCAGTGTCAAATATGCAGTTCTCATAATTTGTCCCAGATGCGCAGTTCACGACCTATGTATACGAGCGAGGGACTAAAGTTTGCAGTGACGCAATACCATGTTGTTTGCTGTCCGGGGCAATTTGTGACCTAAATACCAAGAGTTATGAGACCAAGAGTATTGACAGAACGCAGCAGACGCTATAGCATATGTAGCTATACTTAGGTTCTGCTGGGGTCATATTAATAATTATTTTGAACTGTGCTATGTCACGTGTGTAATAAATATGCTATGAAATTAAGCATATCTCCAAGAAGATATTTGGTAAAAAAAATCGTAAATTATGTGATCTGCTCTGACAATTACAAGTGTTAGTCACAGCAGTGGTGTACCAAACAGTGCATTGGGACATATGAGACTTTTGGATGCACAATTTGTTTCTCAAGTAATAGACAAACTCCAGATGGTGTGACCATATCTATTCAGTGTTGTCTTCATGCCTGTAGCAAAAGTTCTGACCTACTCGGAAGGTCCCAACCTGCAGCCATGGCACTGAGACCGTTAGCAAGACTTCTCCAAGCCTCTGTTTCTGCCGCACGGCTTCACACCCCACCCCATAGATAACTGTTAGCCAGTCCCTGTCAGCACTAGACTAGTAGAACATTACTTAATTCCAGTAAGCTAAGACTGAAACATGATTCTTCTCCAAATCCAAAGGTCCCAAACCTGCAGCCATGGCACTAAGACCGTTAACAAGACTTCTCCAAGCCTCTGTCTTGGCCACACGTCTTCACACCCCATCCCACAGACTCTCGTTGGCCAGTCCCTCTCAGTGCCAGACTAGTGGTGGATACACTGAGACTACTCCAAACCTCTGCCTCTGTCACACCTCTACACAAATCTTCGTTAGCCAATGCCAGCCATCACCACGCGCTAGTGGAAATTAGCTAATTCCAATAATCTAAGACCGAAACCTGATTTTTCTCAAAATCTGAAGGTCCCCAACCTGCAGCCATGGCACTAAGACCGTTGACAAAACTTTTGTTTCTGTCGCAAGGCTTCCCACCCCACCCCACAGACCTCCATACTAGTGAGTCCCTTGTCAGCATCAGAATACACTAGTGGAAAATTAGCTAGTTATAGTAACCAAAGACTACAACATGTCATTTTTCTCCTATTCCAAAGGTCCCCAACCTGCAGCCATGGCACTAAGACCGTTGACAAGACTTCTCCAAGCCTCTGCCTCTGTTGCACGGCTTCATAGACCATCGTTGGTCAGTCTCCGTCTCCTCGGCGCGAGACAAGCCGCCCCGTTCTCCACCAGCCGAGTCCTGAGGTTCTCCTTCAATGTGCAGGATGAGGAGGACTTTAAGGACAGAGTCTTGAACAACACGAAACCCGTCATAGTGGACTTCCATGCTACGTGAGTTCATATTATCCTGCATAGCAGCCTCTCTGGGCCTTTTTTTGGCTCATAATACACATTTTGTTGGCCATTTCTTTTTTGTACGGGGCCAGTAATCAGCAACAACCGGCAATCAGCAACCCAGTACAAAAAGAAATGGCCAACAAATGTGTTTTAGGCCACACCAATTTAATTTGTTGGTTCTCGGATTTTTTCAGAAAAAAGTTGAAGCGACAGGGCGAAAAAAAAAAAAAAACTTGCAACAAGTCTGGGTTCAGGTCCAGAGGTCCAGGGTGATAAGTCCTGACCTGGATCCATACTAATACTAATAGTTAATCAGTTATACTTACATCACATTACATTGCAAAATTGCATGTTGGCATAAGTTTTACCTACAATTTGTACAGTCAGTACTACAGTTAACAGAAATGCTCAGTATTAAAGACATCTCAACTCAGCTTATCCATTACCTTTTGTTCTACTTCTAGTTAACCTTCTGATTTGTATTTTTATCTTATCATGCGGTAAACAAAAAACATCTCAAACAGACCTATATAGTATTTTTCCAGAAATGCAACAACAACAGCAAATATTATTTAAGTTCGTCTCTAGAAATGAAATAGCATTGCTGGAAGTCTTATTTGCCCTCTGAGTAGATAAAATCTATCAATTCAAGGCTCTAGATACATTTCATGGTCAACTGGTGCAAATTGGAAAAAAAATTACAAATACTTCCACTAAAAATACATGAACAACCCAAAGTATTGAACTACATGTTGTATAAAACAATATGTTTATTCTCCCTTTTTGTTGCAATTTTTTGTTGGCAAAAAAATAAGATGCAACTTGTTAAACCTCTTTGGAAAAACCTACATGCTATCAAGAGCTGTAAAATCTGCAGTTTTGCCAAAAATCACTGTGGGGCGCTGCTGCAAACCAAAATAAATATTTGTAATAAAGATGGCCGACCGACTTGTTTATATCTCCATTTTCAGCGGATTTCAGACGGATTTGTGCCATTCAGGCATATCAAAACATGTTGCCCATGTAGGTACAAGAGTGAACAAGTATTGGTAATTTATTGAGTTGTTTCTTTGGGGGCCGATTTCTGTGTTTCAATTGAAAATTTACGTGTGAATGTGTGCGTGTGCGACAGAGCACATGCTCTGCCGAATTTCTGAACTTCTGATTCTGCTAACGTTACGTTGTGTTATGGTATGCCCATGTGTATCTCATATTCACGAAGATTTATGTGTTCCCAAATGTACTTTGCAACAAACAAGAAGTGAATCAATTGGTAACAAAGGAATTGGGGGTGAGAGAAAGTATATGTACTGGTACTTCCAGGCGGTTTGTTTTTGTAACTGAACCAAAGTTTGGCAGCACTAACTAAATGGAATTTTTTTTTTTTTACAAATTGGGAAAATTAGAAGCGGCGATTCCGAGAACCAACAAATAAAATTGGTATGGCCTTATGAGTAAAAAAAAAAGGCCCCAGATAGCCTGCTATATGGAGGCCAAGTTCTTATTCTCTATTCAGCTTAAGTGATACACATGTGTCAGTTTCATGGAACTTTTGTGCTTTGGCTTGAGTTTATCCTTGTGAAATTTCTTGGAATTTCTGAGGGAACTACACCTTGAAAATCATGCTTCCAGTTCTTGAATCCTGCCGCCAGGTATTCAAATTAAATTCCTCTGATGTCAGCACAGTGAAAAAATTGGAACCTGGTGTCCTTGCTTGCAGGAAATGTTCTCTAGATAGGCAATGGTATAATCAATGGTAACATATAATTGCCAGGTATCGCAATGTTTGTTTTCTTTGTTTCTAAAACCATCACTTATTTGAAAAAGATCACCCCATCACACCCCCCTTCTTACAGATGGTGCGGCCCCTGCAAGGTTCTGGCGCCCCGCCTGGACAAGGTCATCTCAGCGAAGAACGGAGACGTGGAACTGGCCAAGGTCGACATTGACAACCTGCAGGAGATCGCCATGCAGTACGATGTAAGATATCCTCCAGCAGATCTTTGATGTTTTCCTTGAATATTATTTTGCTCTGTTTCTTCTTCTTTGCCATACAAATAAGGTCAACGACCTAGGCCAGACAGCTGTTGTTGTGCTTCTTGGTCTTAGAAGAAATCATTCAGAGACTTACAGCTTTTGCTTAGGTCTATTCTGGTGAAAATGTTAGTGAAAGACAGAGTCGAAAGATGCCCGTCTGCTCAATGCTCGGGTCCTGGCGCAAAGAGATCGAATGTCCTTGCTGTCTTGCTATCAGAGCACATCCTGCTTAATATTCATGTATTGGACTATTCTAAGTTCACAGAGTTTGTAGGGGTGTTGATGGCTATCTTACTTCTTGTAACAATACTGATATCACAACATCCCCCTTCTTAAGATGTTAGTTTCTATGATGAAAAACAAAACATGCATTACCTATAGTTTATTCACTGAAGCATGCATTAACATTCTATTCTATTGTTCAGGATCAGTCCGTATTCCGTGTCCATGTTCGATATCCGTTCAGAGCATTTACTCATGCATTACAAATTCAGCTTTCTTGGAGGGTTGACCGCACGTCCTGATCGGGTGACGTAAGGCGACTGTTGTGTTGTTACTGGGACAGGTGCCGCTGCAGGTGTAGTAGATGTTTCGGGTGCAGGTGTTGTTGACACTTCAGGTGCAGGCGTTGCCCTTAGGTGTTTACGATTGCGTCGATACTCGGTACCCTCTGGTGTTTGCACGACATATGATCTCGGTTGGTCGCACTCTCTGATCACGTTGGCAGGCGTCCACCTACCATCTTGTTGCTGAACTCGAACAGTGTCTCCTGATGTTAGAGTTGGGAGACTCCTGGCACTTTTGTCGTACCAGTTTTTCTGCTTGTGTTGCCTTGCTTCGAGCTGTAGCTTCACGTTCTTGTGATCTACGCTTCTCGGCATAAGCTGTTCATTCGTTGTGGGTAGCCTTGTCCGCAGCCTTCTGCCCATCAGTATTTGAGCTGGTGACTCAAACTGACTGTCGATCGGTGTGTTACGATACTCCAACAATGCCAGGTATGGGTCTTTCTTGTCTGCTTCTGCTTTGCGTAACAGACGCTTGGCTGTTTGGACAGATCTTTCTGCCAACCCATTTGACTGTGGGTACCTGGGGCTCGCTGTGACGTGCTTGAATCCCCATTCTTCTGCGAATTTGGCGAACAGCTCGCTTGCGAATTGTGGGCCGTTGTCACTTATGACCTTCTCAGGTATCCCGTGCGTTGCGAACAGTTTTTTCATCTTCGTGATGACATCAGCCGACTTGGTTCTATTGAGCTTCATGAACTCAAAGAACTTGCTGTAATAATCTGTGACTATGATGAATTCGTCACCGTTGTAGCAAAACAGATCTGTGGCAACGTTCTGCCATGGTCTCTCTGGGACCGCGTGTGGTATCATCGGCTCTTTGATGTTGGAGGCTTGGTGCTCCTGGCAAATGGAACATTGTTGTATCTTCTCCTCAATTTGAGCATTCATGCCTGGCCAGAACAGAATGTCCTTGGCCCTTGCCTTGGTCTTCTCTTGACCCATGTGACTCTGGTGCAAAATGTCGAGCATCTCCCTCCGCATGGCTCTCGGGATGACAATCTTCTGACCTTTGAAGACTATCCCTTGATGGACGGTTAGTTCGTCTCGGTGATTCCAGAATTCGGCTATGTGGGGGTTGCACTGCCGTCTCGTTTCTGGCCATCCTTCTTTCACTGCCTCTGTCAGGATGATCAACTGTGCATCCTTCTCTGTTTCCCTGCGGACTTCTTCTAGTCGCTGTGTGGAGACAGGCAGATGTGATGTAACCAGATGTATTTGTGCCTCGAAACTCTCGCTCATGTTGTCGGTTTCTTCGAGGTATAGCCTGCTTAAGGCATCCGCGACAGGAATTTCCTTGCCCGGTTTGTGTCTCACCTCAAGGTCGTACTTCTGTAGCCTCAGCAGCATTCGCTGCAACCTTGCAGGCGCTGTACTCAGTGGTTTCTTCATTATCGATTCCAGTGGTTTGTGATCCGACTCTACGCGCACTTTCCTGCCGTATATGTATTGATGAAACCGTTCACAACCAAACACTATCGCGTATAACTCTTTCTCGATCTGCGCATAGTTTATTTCCGTGTTGTTGAGTGACTTGGACGCGAAGGCGACCGGTTTGCCCTCTTGCATCAGGACTGCGCCAAGCCCGTACTTCGATGCGTCCACCTGCAGTGTCACTTCCTTGTCGGGGTCGTAGTATGTCAGTGTGGTTGCTTCCGCCACTAACTTCTTCACCTTATCCAGGGCTCTCTCTCTGCTGCTATCCCAGACGAACTCGACGTCTTCTTTGAGCAGCTCTCGCATAGGAGCCGTGACCTCCGACAGATTTGGAATGAATTTTGATAGGTAGGTTACCATTCCTAGCATGGTCATCAGTTCAGCCTTACTTGTGGGGCTCTTCATGTTGGTGATCGCATCCACCTTCTTGGGGTCCGGTTTTAACCCATCCCCTGTCAGAATATGACCAAAGAAGCCTACTTCTTTTGCCGCCAGTACGCACTTCTCTTCATTCAACTTTACGTTGCATTCTCTTGCTCGCTGTAGCATGTTCCGGAAGCGTCTATTTAGCTCCTCTTCCGTTGGGCCATGGACCAGTACGTCATCCACGATTACCTCAACACCCTCGAGACCTCCGAAGATGCTGTCCATCTTTTTTTGGAAAACTTCCTGCGCCGAATGGACGCCAAAAGGAAGACGTGTGAAGCAGTACCGTCCGAATGCCGTGTTGAAAGTGGTCAGCTTGGAACTCTCTTCGTCCAAACAGATCTGCCAATAGCCAGATCTCGCATCCACTACGGCAAAGTACTTCGACCCTGCGAGACGCGTGGAGATGTCCTCCAGCGTTGGAAGCTGGTAATGCTCGCGCTTTATAGCCTTGTTCAGATCCCGTGGATCTAGACATATCCTCAACTTCCCTGACTTGGGCTTCTCTACTACAACTAGTGAGTTAACCCATTCGGTGGGTTCATCTACCTTCTGTATGACCCCTAGAGATTCCATGCGATCGAGTTCTTTCTTCAGAGGCTCCCTCAGTGACACTGGGAACTTCCTCGGTGCGTGGACTACCGGTTCTACGCTTGGGTCCACTTGAATTCTGTGTTCGCCAGGGAAACGTCCTATACCCTGGAACACGTCGCTGTACTCTTGCTTGATGCTTTCCGCTGTCTCGCTTGACTTAACGGTGAATACCAGCTGGATCAGTTTTAGGGACAGACATGCATTTAAACTCAGGACCGGAGTCGCATTGGCCTTCACCACAAAGAAATCCAACGTTCCGGATCTTCCCTGGTAATTGCATCGTAGTCTGCACTTTCCTTTTACTTCTAAAGGAGTGTTTCCGTAGCCAAACAAACGAGTTTTTGTCGGTTCAAGACTGGAGTTTTTGCTCCTCAGCTTGATCCATTCCCTTTCGGGTAGCACACTGACCTGCGCTCCCGTATCCAGCTTGCACCTGAGGCTTCCTCTGGCTCCGGCGATGTGTAGGTCGACGAAAGCCTGGTCTCCCTCGACTTTCTTCTTGTACACCGTCTCTATGTGGAAGTCTTGGAATTCTTCCTCTGGAGGCTTGACTTCGTTCACACTCTTCGATCGGCATACTGCAGCGAAGTGGTTCTGCTTTCCGCACTTTCTGCATTCTTTTCCGTTTGCAGGACACTTGTCTGCTGTGTTGTGGCCTTTGCCACATCTTCCACATGTATTGGTTGGCCTCGTGTACCTGGGCTTTCCTCTCCCGCCACCCCCGGTTGCTCTAGTTTTTCTGAAAGGTCTGGGCGGGACGTAGGGTGCTCTGTGTTGAGTCTTGACTCCATGCACGTCGTTGCTGGGAACTGGTTGGGCGATCGATTTCAAAGTTGATTGGTCGGACTCACAGGTCCCGGCCACCTGTATGGCCTCATCCAACTTTAGTTCAGACCCCTTGCCGATCAGTTTCTTCCTAACTTCGCTTGAGTTGGTCCCGAACACTAACCGGTCTAATACCATTTCGTTGGTATCCTTGAAATTACAATCTTTCGCTAGATTGATTAATGCTCTAATAAACTGTTCCACTGGCTCATTCGTGCCTTGGGTTCTGTTGTGGAATTTGTATCTTGCCAGCACCTGGTTTGATTTTGGCTTGACATACGTTGCAAATTTGTCGTAGTACGTTTTCAGTTTTTTCTTGTCGTCGTCTTGTGCATACTCAAACGTGTTCAATATGTCTCTACCAGACGGGTTTATCCAGATCTTCAAGTACGAGATCTTGACCTCTTCGTCCTGGTCTTTTAATGGACCGGAGAACATCAGTTCTACATGTTCCTTAAATCTCTTCCATGCCTCATCTAGGGCTGGGCTGGTCCAATCAATTTCCGGACATTTGCCACCATAGGATTCCATAGTTCGTCTGTTTTGTAGACTAGCACACCCGTTACACAGCAATCTTCCCCATAAGCTTTTGCTTAGACTTCTGCCTGGGCGCAGCCATATTTGTTTTGAACTGACAAACTTGATGGATTAGCTAGCACCTTTCTGGGACAGATCCCAGCTTGACCTCTCAGCTTGAGCTGTCCCTGCTAACCAGCTAGATTGATGGGACATCCGGGGTATTTCTTACAGCTCCGGGACCCCTGTCTAGACTTGTCCAGGCACGCTGTCTGCTTACCTCGTGCACCTCATGGTACGGAGATTTCTCAGCAAACTTCACCTGTTTCCTCCTTCTTTATGATGGGTTCGATCAGTCTGACACCATGTTGTGCTTCTTGGTCTTAGAAGAAATCATTCAGAGACTTACAGCTTTTGCTTATGTCTATTCTGGTGAAAATGTTAGTGAAAGACAGAGTCGAAAGATGCCCGTCTGCTCAATGCTCGGGTCCTGGCGCAAAGAGATCGAATGTCCTTGCTGTCTTGCTATCAGAGCACATCCTGCTTAATATTCATGTATTGGACTATTCTAAGTTCACAGAGTTTGTAGGGGTGTTGATGGCTATCTTACTTCTTGTAACAATACTGATATCACAACAGCTGTCACTACCTACCTACCTAGTCCCTTGACCTCCAGGTCGTTGGGGGGGACAAGGTAGAGATGAAGATCGAGAGTTGCCTCCAGGTTCTTCTGTCACTAGGGTTACAGTAAAGTAGCAGACATCTTGTGGTGCAGTAAGATAAGTGGTGCATGTAAGATATCCTCAAGCAAAGCATGAAAGTTCATCTGTGTTGGTAGAATACATTATGGAAAAATGCTAACACTTGACTTCCAACACTGAATTGAACTATAGGGACTTACCCCTTCTAAATCACTGTCGACCTTGTTCACAGAATGACCCCTCTATCCCCAGCAGTGACGTCAGGAACACACCAATTTTTGCAGGAGGGGGTCATAAGTATCAGAAATCAGTTTCACTGCTTTAGATACATAGAAGGGTCATTCTGTGAATGAGGTTGACAGTGATTGGCAGAAAATTTAGAAGGGGTAAGTCCCTATGGTTTCCCCACACATACCTGTTTGTTTTGTGTTCATAATACCACTTCTAGGCAATGAACTAAACTGTGTCTCCTCCCCTGCCAGGTGCGTGCGGTGCCGACGGTTGTCGGGCTGAAAGACGGGAAGGTTGTGGACACGTTTATGGGCGTGGTGGACGAGGACATTCTGGAAATGTTTGTGGAGAAGCTGTCGACGTGAAACCTCACTCAGCAGGGGACATCAAGAGCAAACATTTACATTTTAGAATCAAGATATGATAATCGTTATTTTTGCTGATGGACTCAAGATTAATCACACAAATGGGTTATCAAATTAACATTAATGTCTCTGTAACACAGCAAGAACATTGATTAGCTGACACGACTGCAACAGGTCAAAAGGACATTTTCGACTGTTATACATATATACACCCAATGTCTACTCTCCAAGCAGATGTTTGGCTCCAGCTGTTTTTTTGACGTGTTTTAGGCGTTTTGTATTTGTTGGGCATTCTTTTTTGCTGAAGAATACGTGCGAAACGCCTAAAACACGTAAGAAACAGCAGCAGTCAAACCTCTGCTTGGAGAGTGCCCAGTGTCCTCTGGATCTTGTCACATGATCTTAGAGACCGAACTCCATCCAATATGATGAGATGGATAGGTTTAGCTACGTCTCTAGCAAAGCCCATCTCTGCGGTGATTTAACTTATCCTCTTGGAGCCGCAAGTCCAAAGGAAGTGCTCACTGTAGTTGCCTTCACTAGCCTGATTTAATCACGCCTCTTTTTGGCCCGTCATACATTGCCCAAGAATGTAGGTAGGGGCCAGTTACAGCCCTGGACAGCAGAGTTTGCATTACACAGAGTATTGCCTTCCCCATCTCTCTTTTATCTCAAGTACGGTAAGTAAGGCTGAGTTGTATTAAGGCCCCCTTTCCACTAGGACGGCGATCGCGCTGCGCTCTCACTGCGACCTACATATGATATGTGTAACCTTCACTTTCACACTGGGTATATCATACAAAACGTAAAAGTGTGATTGAGAAGACAACAAAACGCACAAAGTGTAACAAGATTCGTTTCTTTTCGATACAATTCGTTGAGCGCTATGTCAAATCTTAGGTCGCAGAGAGAGCGCGGCGAGAGCGCCGTCCTAGTGGAGAGGGGGTATAAGTGGCTACTACTGCTCTGGTGTAGGTACATACATGTATAACAGGTGGCAAAGCGCAGTCAAACTTTTTAAAAGTGCAGTGAAACAACTGCTCGAGGGACTGAGGAACATGGTTGGCGACCGAGGAGTGATTGTTGCTTTAGAAAATAAGGTCGTAAGTAACTCTTAACTATGTGAAATTGGACAGTACAGTTCCATATGGCTTATGACTTGAGGGACTTGGCTCTGCCTGGTGTTTGGCTGGCCAAGTTTTACTGTAGATGGTGAAGTGACATGTGATTTCCTTTAAGAACTTAAAAAGATTGTCATATTCTTGTAAGAGCAGTGTTAAGTTTACTGGGACAGACCATAAGTTCACTTTGAGGAATTGGGTGAGTGACTGTTAAAATGTACATAATAAATCCCCTGGGTGGACCACATGAAATGAGAATTGTTGTGGATTTTAACCATGATGTCTTTTCTGCCTTTTCCTGTAACGTTACTTGTTTTATGCTATCAAGATTGCAATATATGTAGAGCAACAGGCAACATTGCCGATATTATGCACCACACATATATGGCCCCCTTCCGTCGATATTGACCATGGTTGCAGTACTTGTAAAGGTCGCATGGTGTCCCCACTGCTTTACGTTTGGAATGTTTACCTACCAAGTTTATTATGAGGGAAGGCCATAACCTTGTCAATCTTAACGCAACATTGCAAGCAGATTCCGTAACGGATTGGGGGCTACAGAATTCTATCCAGTTGCTTGAGTAACCGTTATCATGCATATCTAACTACCTGGATGTACAATCTTCAGTTCATGGGCGATTGGGGCTTTTGGTTGAGGTACTGTGAGTATGTATAAGGGTTTGGTTTCAACATGAACCTCACAAAACTCCTTACATCTTGAGGGATCGATGTAATCTCTAAGTAGATGTAATGTTAGCAGTCTGGCTTGTTTTGGCAAGTTTTGCTGGAAGTGTCCGATTTTTACAGATACGCGACTGGCGCAAACCGGCCGTAGTTTGTATGAAAATTAGAGTTAGGATAAAGTGAAACCTTCCGTTTTCGGCAGACGTGCGCACAACCTAAACAAAAAACGTACAAAACACCGCCAAATGCACTCAATATACATCTAAATAATAACTGCTAACGTTACATCTGCTTATAGATTGGTGAGAAGACCATCGGAGCGGATGTTCACCTTGATTAAAGTCAGCATCACGAAGCCCTTGTCATTGTTTATGTATACTTTATTTAATAAATAGCCTCAGTCTATATACAAATGTACATGTGCATACTAGCGATATCACAAGAATGTAACGTTGCAATGTTGTGTGGTAACTAACACACACATATATGCATGTATTGCTTCTAACTTATCTAAAACATAGTTTCCATAATTAAGTAGTGAGACAACTGCATACTTCGAAAAACTGTTGCACTGAAGTTCACGGGGATTTAATTTCAATCATGATATTGATTATGAGAATATGGAGTGTCCGCGGTGCGGTGGTTTCGCGTTCGCGATAGCACCATATATACTAGTATGTAGTCCCGTATACTGCAATAGAAAATGTTCTCTGTTGTTTTGTGTTCGGGTGAAGTGGCCATAAAAACCACGAACATAAAAGCACCACCAACATTTCTGCATTCGCTGGATTTCTATTCTAACTAGACTGACTGACGAAAACAACTTTGAGGTCCGAAAATCGCTTTCAGTTCCACTCCTGTGAGGTGGTTTTACGAAAATACATGCTGCCGCGATTATATCATACTGTGCTCCCATCAAAGTTACGTGTGCGTTACATGTCATGTAGTATTATAAAACTATTATATGACGTCCAATATCGGATATTTTTGGCTGGACTGCATGTAATTCAAAGGAATAATTTACAATATTTCGTACGCATTCATTCGCCCACGTACATATGTTCTACATGTATATATTTGATAATGCTAATGTACTTATTTTTGATCTCGAGTCCTTTAGTATAAACGAAGAATTTTGTTAGGGATTAATAAGACATTTCAAATTGTGTGCAGTCTTCTGGAAGATTGTCCTTAAACCTCCCCACAGTCAATTTCAGTTTACGAAATAATAATCATATTTTTAGTTCTCCGTTGTTGACCGCGGCACGGCGCATATTCGGAAGGAGGGAGGCTGCAAGATGACGCCGAGGTGGCCCTCCAGCGACTGTGCTGGGGCGCCCTCTGGCGGTTTGATGGTGAAGCGCCGCAGGATGGTTGAGAGGAAGAGCAGAAGCTCCATCTTGGCCAGGTGAGACCCGATGCAAGCGCGGCGGCCTGTGGGTCAGAATATTCGAACACATTTCATTACAAACATTTATAAGCCATTCCTTTTCTTTATACAAAGAGGATTCGTGAGGTAGTCTGTATGTATCTGTATCGATATAGCCAGTATAACCACCCTTTGGCGACCTGTCACACCTAACCTTTGCATGTCTGACTGCAAGTGTGGTTTGAAGCTATCTAGTAAGTACTGTACTTGATGGCAACAAATTCCACTCAGTGATAGTTCTAGGAAATTACAAGGAGGTCATCTCTATATAACCTCCTTGGAAAGAACGAATATTTGAACACATCAATCATTGGTTGATTGGACGAAGTCACAAGGCACACTTTTTCTACAATTTGTGGGTTCAGCGATATTTAGAGGAAAGTGGCTTTCTGTTCATCTGTGAAGTTGGGATGTGTGTTTGTAGCTTCTCTGAACAAAGTGACTTTTTCGGTTTTGTTGGAAATAAAATGTGCCTCGTCTTCCGCTGCTTTAGATGTACAGTATTTATAAATTCTTTCAAGAAAAGTGGGCTCTAGTGTGATTAGAATTGTGCGCTTTCCATCTTATTTTTTTTTCTTCTTCCCATTTCAACCATCATGACCGTCACAGTTTACACCTGGAGTTTCCTTCTTTTTACATCGACCGAAAAAGGCTATCGGACTTCTTAGTTGCATAGATATAGACTTTTGAAAATTGATAGAATTGTACATAATTATGTACTCACCCATAAGAAAAGGTCTGAAGTACACGGGCACATCCAGATGTCCTTCCGGGTCAAGGAAGCGCCCTGGGTCGAACTTGTCGGGGTGTGACCACTTCCGGTCGTCCATGTTCAGCGCCCACCTGTTGATGAGGACCTGGGTTTTGGCGGGAATTTCAAACCCGCCAAGCGTGACGTCCGCCGTGGTGGCGTGTGGGAGACCGAACGGCGTGGGCCTGAACCGGAGAACCTCCAGAATGGTGGCCTCGGTGTACGGCAGGTACGGCCGGTCCAGCACCGACACGTCCTGGTGTGGACCAAGGGCAGAGTCAAGTTCGTCTTGAAGTTTTCTCTGTATTTCTGGGTGTACTGAGAGGAGTAGAAGCGACCACAGGATTGTCGCTGTGGTGGACTCTGTCCCCGCGATGAACAAGTCAAAAATGTCTTGTCTCAGTTCCTCTTCGTTTAAGAAACGGTCGCGTTTTTCCTCAATTTCTTCTGACGAGATGGCCAACAGGTAGGCATCGATGAAGTCCCGGATGTTGCTAGGGTCAAAGGTGGCCTTGTGTTGACCAATCATGGCGGAGATGAAGTCCCGTCCGTTGCTGACGGCCGCCATGGTTCGAACGGCGCCCCTGTTCAGTACCGGGACGTGCCGCAAGGCGGGGAAAATGTTCAGGTGCTTGGTGGACCCCCCGTGGCGAGAAATGTCTTCCAAGGCGTTGAAGAGTTTAAGAAATAACGGATCGTCGTGCCTGAAGTGTTCCCCGAACACCAGGGAGCAGACGATGTTCACCACGCCCACCCCTACGTGATATTTGGGGTCAAACGCGGCGCCATGACAGTCACTAATTTTGGAGACAAGGTCGTCCACTTCGCGCATGACCTTGCCCTCGAAGGTGACCTTGCCGATGCCAAGACGTCTCAAGGTTCGGTCGGTGAAGCGGCGCTGCGCCTTCCACTTGGCCGTGTAAGGAGCCAGGCCGATCCCTGAGGAAACAAAGGAAAGATTGTTTTTCTTCAGCGTTGAAATATTCTCCCTGGCCTGTCAACAAAAATGAATTCCAAGCATATCGGTTAGGAATGTTTCGAGTCATCTATCTTAACCTAGAGGGAGCCATTTTAAAGTCTAGGATAGATCTACCTTTCCGTACTTTTTTTAGCACTTTAGATCCTTCCCTACATTTCTATTACTTAAGGTCCGAGTAAATGTCTTATGTTTTGCTTGTCATCATCATAGCGTTCCGTGCCAGTACTGCAGCCAGGCCACGGCCTTCTCGTTAGCTTCTAGTAGGTCCTGGTTGGAGATGTTGGGGCCTAATACACAGTCCTTCGTAATGTGTCCCATGGTTTGGGTTGGGTGGCCACAACGACACTCAGCTGAGTTCACCCGTCCCCATTTCAGTAGGTTGTCTCTGGTCCTACCTACTCCGCACCTTGCTCTGTTCAGGTCCACCCATTCCCTTCTAGGTAAATGGGTGCCATGAGGAAGAGACTCACAAGGGGTCTGGAGAGCTTCATTTGGTAGGAGGGTGTCGGAAGCTTTCCAGCGATCGACTCTGTACTTGGCAGCCTCCTTAGGGTTCAGACTCTGTATGGTCATGAAGCTCTTTCTAGATTTGAGTCTTCTTCTGCTTGCTTCTAAATCACATTTTTCTTTTCCAAAGCTTCTTATAAAAAAAGTGCTACCGACAAACAGCGAACATACGTATAAAATGTGCTCAAGATAATTTTGAAGAAGACAAAGAAAATAGTCTGTGGAACGCAAACTCCAGGGCTGTAACTTTACTGACATCTTCTAGGAAACTTTTCGGATCTTGGACGGGCTGCTATAAGCGAGATTCAACCAGGTAATGAAGAAAACCATTAGTACCCTATCATCTCTCCTTTTTCAACTTGTGTGTGTTTTCCAATTATAGGATAATCGTGCATGTGGTTTAATGATACCACTCCATGTTTATAGATTTATTAGAAATTTATTGATGTTTTCAGTATCTCTGGTGAAATGGCCTAGTGGGTAGAGTGTTCGCCTTGCATTCGGTAGGCCGAGTCATAGTGACTCATACCAAAGACTTTAAAAATGGTACATGCTGCTTTCTCTGCTTAGCACTCAGCACTCGGGAAAGAGTATGGAAGTTGAACACACACCACAACCAGTGGACTAGCCCCCTGCTGTAGTGATTGCGTTGTGTGGCCCAGGGCTACTGAAGCGGAGATGGGCGTCGCCCTATGCGCCATCAGGCGCGGGAAGGACTTCAACTTTTTTTTTAAATTCAGTATCTCTGTTATGTTTTGTCTTTTGTTCTCCTCCCCCATGAGTTATGACAAGTGGCCGATTTCAGCTTCTCGTGACTAAACAAAGGGTCAAGCAAAGAAACCGCTGGGCTGGATACCAGGCTACCAGACAAGCGAAAAGACGGGCAAGAACAATCGAAGATTGTGGCGCCGCGTGTGGCGAAACAGGTAGAGCAGAATCTAGAGGTCCTGAGTTCGATACCCGCCGTGGCCAAAACTTTATGCCCTTGGGAATGGCACTTAACACGGCCTTCCTCACTTCACTCAGGTGTAAAAATGGGTACCTGACTTCGGTCGGGGAGGTAAAAGAAAACTTATACCTTTACCTTCTGTCTGTACTGTGTATGTGGCACTGTTGATATAAGTTACTAACATGATTGTAGTGCCACATTGTCCTCGTCTGTCCAAAAAAGCAAATAGAAAAAAAAAACAGACGTACAAGAACATTATTTCCAAGCAGATCCTACAATGGCATAAGTACCAAACTGGTCAAGGAGTGTAGTCAGCCAAAAGGTGTCCATTTGCCGTAACACACTCCTAAGCCGGCTTCACACCTCTGCCAGCTTTTGATACTATCTTATGCTACCGTAAGATCTGCTTGGAGATTAACAAGAACAACCGAAGACGTGTATCTTCCTTAAGATCATCATTCACCGTGATCCTGTCCTTCGCCACCTCCTTTTTTTGTCTGTTTGCGTTTCTTCTCGAGGTTGATCAAGACGTCTTAAGTGTGTTGGCGCTCAACACGCCTACTTAAGGCCAAACAAACTTGACTTCGCGGAGGACATCTTCCGATGACCTTGCCACACTTCTAGACCGTTAAGGTCACACAAACATAACCTTAGGTGACCCCCAAGCTAGCGGAGGTCATCGTGACCCAAAAGCTTATGTATGCGGGAGTGAACTGTTGATGTGGCAGGAAACTACCCTCCAAGCAGAGGTTAGGCCCAGGCTGTTTTTGGACGTTTTTTTCGTCGTTTTCATTTGGGCTTTCTATTTCATTTTGTTATTATCATTGTTATTGGGTGGGCCGACTACTCACTCTTTGTAGTCAGGGGCTGAATTGCGAGGAGCTTACAATAGGCGGGGCTAAATCGCAAGGGTCTGGATGGAGCGAGCTGCCATTCGTTTGTAATGATCAAGAGACTCTCTTGATCATTACAAAATAGAAAGCCCAATAAAAACGACCAAATTAACGTCAAACACCGCCGGAGCCTAACCTCTGCTTGGAGAGTAAAGGGAAACAAGACCAGTCACTTACTTCGATCCCCTGGATATTGAAGTAAAAAGGGATGATACAGTTAACTTTGGTCGACATGCAAGCAAGTTTATCGAAAGATCCAAAAAGTTATAGAAGTCTTCCACGTGTTATTTAGAGCATGATGTATATCTCGAACAACATCCTACCCTTGTGCATGTAACACGTGGGCTACCCCCTGCCGCTACCACCCATGTTCATTGAAACACGTGGTTTGCCGTGCACGTGTCTGACATAGTGTGGTTATGATAATGAGATACCTGACAAGGACAGGCCTAGGGATGCACGCAAGGTAAACACAGGTGGATATTAGGCTACCGGAGACTTAGACATCAGATCGTCAAAACTGTGGGTTCAAACGTTCAAAACTAAATGCAACCAAACCTGTATACTGCCACCAGTGTTCACATCCACACAACAACCACCTGACCATTTGGTTTACCATTTGGTAACTCAAGGGTAACTTTTCCCATTGACCCAAAGCCAAGTTAGGAATTCTGTCTACATAAGTCCCTCATGTTCTGGCTTCAAATCCCTTGAATTTTTGGTCATATTCTGGTTGGATAGTAAATAGATTAATAGATACGTGTATTTTATTTTGTAAACAAATACATATATCAAGAACATAGAGAGACGGACAGAGACAGAGAAACAGAGAAAGAGAAAGACGAGCGTATGAATACAGGAAAAGCAACAGCTGTCCCATTTCGACCACGAGTGTCCCTAAAATCCAGGGCCTGGCCAGTGGTGACCTGGCTTGACCAGTGGTGACCTGAGTTCACCCCGCTAAGGCCGAAAGGCTCGGTGCTTAGCGCGCGTCTCTACCGCGCTCTTTCGCCTGACTTCAGCCAGGGCAAGGCCGAACGTGCGCGGTTACCTGCGACTCCCTAGTACCCCCGTACATAGCCTCCTTTGCGGACCTTCCAGCTGCAGATTCGGCTAATAAAATTCTATGTATATCAGTCTATAATATTAGATATTTTTATACACGTATAATACAGATATATCTGAAAAAGAGATATCTAGAGATATCAAGTCGACGTGTTTTTTCAAAGTATAATATTTCTTCCGACTTAATATCCATGTCCATTGATCCGTTTTGAATACAACGGATATAGGTTACCCCCCCCCCCCAAAAAAAAAAGTTAACTATCGTCAGTGCCCTGATTCGTGGCAGCCTTTATGATAGTGTATCTGTCACTTTTGGCTTGATCTCTAGACCTACTGCGGCTATGATTTTTGAGTGGTAGACACTGAGCTCTTGATATCGAGAGTAAGTGGTATAGGTTTGCGCCCCCTATTGGCTTGTTTTGGAACTGCAGGGCAGGTTTAGTTTCAGACTTTGAAAAAGAAAGGAAACAACTCAAGAAGGGTTTGACGTATTGTCATGTGTTGTGTATTTTGGTGTCTTTTAGATCATATTTTTCGTTCCAGTTTGGAACCGCGACCTGGGGATTGGCATTGCCCGTGTGCGAGTATTGGGGCATGTCGCCCGCCTATCAAGAGAAGTGAAAGATCTAGTTGCTCCGAAACAGGGCCAACGCCAAGGCCATGTTCAGCCGCAAGATCAAGTTCATTCACCCTCGCTCCTCTACCCGTGTCGGTTCGACTTTCTGATCCAAGGAACGTCCTGTTTTTGAAGCGTGCCGTTTTACCTCAAAAATATTTACAACTGACCGTACGTTCTTGGAAGTCGGAAGTGTGATGATTTCCTCCCGCGGTTTCTCCGTATGGAAACGGATCTAGCGACTTGTTTTCGTCACCTAAAACTGGTTTCTGATTCCCCTCGCTAGCGGAGGTCAAAGGCATCCGAACTCTGTGCCCGCAGCTAGCACGAGCGGAAACTCTGAGTTTCCGCTCGTGCTAGCTGCGGGCACAGAGTTCGGATGTCTCTGAACACGTGCGGTCCTTTGTTGTTCCCAACAGCGATCGGAAAACGTACGAAGCTAGGTTTCTAGGACCATGTATTCTTTGGAAGGACTGTTCACACAAACACATACACACCGAGAGAGTGGGGAGGGAGAGAGATCTAAAGAGAGAGAGAGAGAGAGAGAGAGAGAGAGAGAGAGAGAGAGAGAGAGAGAGAGAGAGAGAGAGAGAGAAAGCTATGTAAAGAATGTGTAAAGAAAGTAGAGGCCCCTCCTTTTGTCCTTGGTGCAGTTGCACTATATTGTTTATATCTCCATTATCAAATCATGCACGCTACAAAAAGTGTTTCCTTTTAATAGAGTAAAATGCATGGTGAGCATAGCTCTTTAAAGGGGCATTCCACTCCAGAAGGGGGTGGTGTTTTCCAATAGATAATGTGTCAATGAATACATAATCAGCCGAATTTTTGTGGAATTCACCTTGGGATTAATTGCGCGATGTGTGTTTTGTAAAACAATATGACACTCACTAAACCCATGCAGACCCTACCCATGTATTCCCTATACACATAGACACTTTGTTTGTCGTGCATATTTTCGGAATAAATGACGATCGCTAAGCACACCGAGAAGGCAAATTGCTCATAAGGCAGCAAAGAACACATAACAAGACGAGATTTTTCAGCGATCCTGAAATTAGTTTTGTAACCTTACCTAAAAGTTTTGCACTGTATTCAGCCATAGGATTAATTCAATTAGAGGGTACTTTTGGAGTTTAGCAGAAGACCGAATGCTTTTGAAGCACATGGACAAACTGGGTACTTTATCGTATAATGTGAAGTAGTATGCATTTATTACTTTCTAAAATTGATATCTATCGGAAAATAACACACCCGTGTGGAGTGGAATGCCCCTTTACTCAGCGAAGTTGGAGTTAACGAACACCAGTACCGTGTCTAAAAGTAAACCACTGTGTAGGTGCCAGATCAGTTGTCTGTAGGTTTGTCCCAATAAAAGAACTAGGGCACCGTTCGCAGGGTTCGCGTCCGTTTTCTAGCTCGAGTCGTCTGGGCCAAGCGTCGGCACGTGAGCAGACACAGAAATGTGGGAACGGCTATTGACAGGATGTTGCGGTTAATACTGCAATGAGAATGCTTATTGACAGGAAGCACTGGTTTAGGTTGAGTCAGTAAACTTAAGGTCCGTGAAAGATTCAATAGCACAACGGGTAGAGCGTTGACAAGCCTTGCAATGCAGAAGGTCGTAGGTTCGATCCCCGCACACGACGCTTTTATCTTTTATCTATTCACATCTTTATTCTTTATATACTACTTCATAATTCTTGTTGAGGAATGTAAACATGTGTTATTTGTGACAGCATTTTATAGGGCTTGAGTTGACAGGTTCATGTGGTCTCTTCTCTTAGGGCAAATTCCTTAAATAATTAGTACTGACAGGGACATGATAAACTCTGTGCGTAGTAAACCGTAATAGATACAGGTGACCTCCGTGAGTCACGACTCTAAAAGTCTAAACTGCCGTTAGGGTAGGGATTCCAGCTTTTCTTGTGCACATTTCCGGCCACCAGGCTCGTGTGACAGAAGATTCACACGAAAAGAAAATCCACCGACAACTACATCCCATTTACAGACCAGCTCTGTAGATTAGTAGTCACGGACCACATTGGTTTATACTTGCCTAACTACAACTATCGCGACAAAACATAACCACCGTTCGTACCTTTTTCCGCCTTCCTTGAAGATCATCACACAGACAGACAGACAGACAGACAGACAGACACACACACACACAAACACACACACACACACAAACACGCACACACAAACGTACACACAAACGCACACGCACACACGCACACACATAGACACATACCACTATAGAGAGTGACAACCCCAAACAATACATAGCTCCCTTGAGTTGAAGTGATGAATGCATCAATGTATAAATTCACAGATGTATGTATAAGTAGCATAAGAATATCCATATTCGCCCGTACCTTTCCCACCGTTGCTGAAGAGGCGCATGAGATACAGGTCTGGTCGGGAGGAGAAGACGTCTGCCCGCACCACCAGCGCTTCGCGCGCCGACTCGTAATCGTTCAGCACCACGACGCGACGCGGCCCGAGCCTCACCCCCAGCACCGGCCCGTACTCCCGGCTCCACTCCGAGAACTTCACGTGCGGCCGGCGGCCCAGCAGCGGCAGGTGCCCGAGCAGCGGCCAGCCGGGCGGCCCTGGCGGGAACGTCCCCGTCCGACGACGCTTCCCGCGACTCACGCAGACCACGAGAACCGCCAGGACCACCACCAAGAACCCTGTAAAGTCTCCTGTGTATGTCTTAAAGGGCGATTGTTCCTTAAAGACTGCCATGGTGACTACTATCTGCCTCCCGACACGAAAGCTGCGCCTTTATATACGTGTTGTAATCGGTGTCTTCATTGAGGGGGAGGGGCCTGGGATGTTTCGTAGCTTAGCGTCTTGACCGACTGGTGTCAAGAGTCGCCTTGCCGTACAAAGGTTTCACGTTCGCCCCGGGGCACCGCAGGTATCAGGGACGATTCTCTGGGTCAGCCCGTCTGAAGGTTAGGTAAGGCTCCTTTTCCACTAGACGGCGATCGCGCTGCGCTCTCACTGCGCTCTCACTGCGACCTGAATAGGATATGTGTATCCTTCGCTTTCACACTGGGTACATCAGAGAAAACGTAAAAGTGTGATTGAGGAGATAACAAAACACACAAAATGTATAAAAAAAGAATTCGTTTCTTTTCTATACAATTCGCTGTGTGATCTGCCAAATTTTAGGTCGCAGAGAGCGCGGCGAGAGCGCCGTCCTAGTGGAAAGAGGGTATTAAAAGTCTCTGTGAGACAGCCCCGTCTTACACGTGATTCTTAGAAGGCCTTGCGTGTATGTTTGGAGAACAATACCCTCACTTTAAAGTGTTGTCACGGCGTAAATTAAGTGTAGAAGGATACATCGGTCAGCTTCAGGCGTTAAACCTTCGCATGTAAAAACGCACTTATCGGCAATAGTTGAGGTGACCCGGCCGGTATAAATTCGTAACTATAATGAAGCCGCATTGAACTAGCGGCTATAAAAAAGCACCAAGCTTCATCCAAAGTACAACGCGTTGAGTTGAGCTAGAGAGGAAAAAGGGAAGGAGATAGACAGAGGAAGAGATATAGTCACAGACTGAGAAAGTAGAGTTTCTGTTTGTGTGTGTGCTTTTGTGTGTTTGTGTGTGTGCTTTTGTGTGCTTGTGTGTGTGGAAATGTGTGTGTTTGTACTCGTGTGCGTTTGTGTATGTGTATGCGTGTGTATGTATGTGTTTGTGTGTGTGCATGTTTGTGTATGCATGTGCGTTTGTGTGCGTGCTTGTGTGTGTGTGTGTGTTCATGTGTATATGTGTGTGTGTGCGTGTGTGTATGTGGATGTTAGGAGATGAATTTGTAACATGTTTACAACGCAACATCTCGCACATACTGGCTTATCTCCGTTTTCTTGCCTCCTTTGTTTGTGTGATTCTCACTGGAGGCCAAACACAATCTTGAGACGTTCTTTCCCACTTCAAGAATTCCTTTCTACCGCAGTCTGCTTCTCTGTGCCGAGGCGTTCGTCCTTGTGAGGAACTCACGCGGAGTGACCTGACGACTCCTATCTGGGGGATCGCATGTACGTGTACTTGAAGTTGGTAAGTAGCAGCTGCGGTAACTGTATCTATATAGCCGCTGTTCGGCGTAAGACATACATCAGCTTCGCAGGCACGCGGCGCCTCATCAGCTGGTTATATGACATCGAACGACCCGTCACACCTAACTTTTGCACATCTATCTGCAAGCGTTCTTTAAAACTATCCAGAGAAGATGCCCCTACTGTACTTGGTGATCACAAATTCCACTCTACGATATATAGTTCTGGGAAAGTACGAATTTTTGAACACATCAATCCTAGGTTGGTAACTCTTCAGCAACCAAAACTCTCCAGAGCATAAATGCCCCTGCAGTTCCAGAGCAACCTGCTAGGGGACCCAAACATGCACCGCATTCCTTATGTCACAAGCTATCCGTCACCGAAAAATCATGACCATAGCAAATCCAGATCAAAAGATTTCAGACTGTGATGCAGTATTAAGGTCACATACCAGAGAACCAAAAATTGACCTTGATCTTCGTCTTTCCAACATCTACCCACATACCAAATATCATTGTAATCCATAAATGGGGGATCGCATGTTCTGTACTTAAAGTTGGTAAGTACAAGCTGCCGGTAACGTTATACCGCCATTCCGAGGGACTGTTCAGCAACCAAAACTATCAAACGAATTTTACATTGATGGAGACCTGCATTTTGTAGATTTTGTGTCGTTTTTGATTGTACATGAAGATATGCTTTTAAAACGCCGATAGAAGTCGGATACTCCGTCAAACAGATTCATTTGACACGAAATAGACTGTTTTACTGGAAGTAGAACGTTTCTGTTCAGACGATTTCTGGATGGACCGTGTTGTTCAACCTACGAACATCACCCGATCTTTAATGAATGAATATTTCACATTTTTGCCACACTGGACTATGTACAGGTCACACGATAACAATCATATATATGTTACAATGGAAACAATCATACATGTATATATGCAGATGTGCGTCTAATCTATTCTAGGACATTCAACTTCCCCTCGCTTCTTGGTAATAGCATAAATGTAGCTAGCTGTATGGTTGGTTAGAGTTGGTTTATCAAAAGCTGTCAGGAATATAAATTTCTATTCACTATTCAAGTATCTTAATAATCATGGGGTGATCTGATCGAGAGAATGCCGCGGGCTATTATTGTGAAAAAATATCCTTTCGAGATGACATACCAGTCGACCGATCGCCTGCCCTGCTATGTACTTGACACGGGCATGAACATTAGGTTGTAGGGGTGTGATGTGGGTTGATTTCAACTCTCCAGGCAGAGATTCGGCTCCGGCTGCTGTGTTTTTAGTCTTTAATCGAGCTTTCCGTAAAGAATAGAGTACAACATAGAAAGCCCGATAACAAAGGACTAAAACATGTAAAAAACACAGCCTGAGCCGAACCTCTGCTTGGAGAGTAGTAGATGTTTAGGTGAAAAATGAGGCAGAGCCTCTGTCAACTTCAAAATTCATTGACCTTGTGCCGATGATCAACAGATACGGCCGAAGCCGTGTGTGTCGACCATTGAAGGCGATTGGGTTTATGGGTTTTAGCAGGAAGGTTGGAAAAGCGAAAGGAAACCGAAAAGAAGGTCGGCCGACGTGTTGGCGAGCTCCAAATTGGCATTTTCGGCCAAAGTACGACCGACGTCCAGGAAATTACGCGGTTTTCGGACAATTTTTAGCAGCTCGGACGACGTCCACGGGTCCCTGGAAGCTGCGAGGCCTTGGCGACGGTTTTTAAGATTTTTATGTCATTTTGGACTGGTCTATGGTATTCGTCGAAGGTCGTGGCAACATTATGATGCTTTTTTTTCTTGTGTTGTTGTTGTAAACTTTGTGACAAGTTCACAGAATCAGTCAAGCACTCCTGAGCAGTTCCCTCACGTTTCCTGATGTTTCTGATTTGCAGGGAGGACCCCCCCCCCCTTTGCCATGAGTGACAGCCGAGAGGTTATATATAGACATGGTCTAAAACGGGCCAAGTGATGTAACCTCTGTCTTCCCACACTATTTCTATGCTACGGGCCAAAAGAAATAGATGTCTTGGTTTGGGGAAAATACTGTGCGTGGTTCGTCCCTTGATGATACATTACTTGTAGTATTAGGCAGTGAATATATAGTCTGCTTTGAAGTTTCCTCTTAGCCTCAGTCTTACTGACTCTTACATTTATGTCTTCTTACTTCAGGCCTCACTAAATCTGTTTCATGGTTCTGTGAATAAAGAAAACTAATCATGAGTCTTGATTATGCGTTGTTAACATGTCGACAAAGATGAAACATCCAGGTTATAAGATACGCCATAAAGCAGTTACTGAAGCAACTGGGTATGTTTTTGGAAACGGTCAGACGTTTCAACTGCTATCAAGCAGTTTCTGTCAGGGACACTGAAGAGATCTTGTTGGAGAGGGTTTATATTGTATCCTAGTTGTGTCTGGGAAACATGGACATGGGTTGATGTGGTCTTACCAAATGAAATACAGCCTGGGAAAAGCACGGCCATATGTGCGGTGCTGCACTCTGGTTTTACGCGTTAACTTTGATAGCGCCGTGGGGCGGGAAGGGTTAAAGTTACGTAAGGTTCAATGTTACACCGCGGGGGGTTACTCTAGGGCACCGGCGAAGGGGCCACGGCACGAAAACTGATATTTAAGCACGCTTAAGCACAAGAGTGCACAATGTCACCTTTATGTTAGGTTTAAGCGTCGCTTAAATATTGGTTTTCGTCAAGTAAGCCAGCATTGCAGTCGACGATAAAATGCCTAGATTCGGTTTGTGCTTGTATGTTGTGTTTTATCTTTTCATTTATTGATTAATTACCGTACATAGCGTATGTCACTAACAGCGGAAGACCAGCTCTTCAGTGATCCAAAACAGGATCGAGAACCCTTCTTTTCCTTTCCTAATTGTTCAAGTTGACTAAGTGGCAAATAAAGTTCAAGAAATGACTGAATAAACAGAGGATAGTATATCGTACACTATATTCTTCATTGTTGTTCTTTTACATCTCCTTCTTTGACTCTATAGCTAGAATTGACTTTGACATTAGTCGGTGCATTTTGCCAATTTAAGGCATATATTTTCTCAATTTGCATCTGCTTTGTATGTTACAGAATAGTTGAAAACCTTTTTTGTATGAAACGTTCCATTGGATGTCATCCATATAGTCCAATAGATATGGCCTTACTTTAAATTTCAATGCAGTGTAAAACCTGTCTAACAAGCTTAAGACAAGCGGGGAATAGGCTGATTCTATAGGTAAAACTTAAAACGTAACGGATAAGCCACTGCACTGAAACAGTCACCACACGCACACATGGATTGAATTCGCTGAGAAATCCACCAGTTTAATCATGTTCTAGTCAGTGTGTATATCCATGGCACCACCACTTGGTGAGGATGCATATCTATCCCGCCCAATGGAGGAATATAAGATAGTTTTCAGAGGTCCTCTGTAGTTTTTAGTCCAGAATAATCTGTCACCATACAAATGTATTTCTAATAAATACAAATAATTACAGACATACATACATACTTTAGTTCATACAATACAGAAATATAGACATTTCTTTTGAAATACACGAGATACACTGTTGGCAACAAACGAGTTAGTACATGCAGCAAAAGCGTTAAAAAAAGCTTTCGAAATCTCCATGCAGATCTTACGGTAGCATAAGATAGTATCAAAAGCTGGCAAAGGACCTTCAATTGCCAATCCTAGGTCGGCTATACTCCTTTGTCAGCTCCTGATACTATCTTATACGACCGTAGGATCTGCTTGGAAATTAGGCTTTCGCTCCAAAAACTATTTTGGGCAATTTAACGTCACCACCAAAAGTGTAGTAATCGTTTACCTCGTAGAGGCATTATCACCGGATATGAATATCCTTGTCTCAAATGAAATATAACGAACGATGATAAGACTATATATGCATACATATTTCATAATTCAATAAGTTATACAACATTTCTAGAATATATACATGTAAAATGGTGTCCATACATCAAAGTTCTACTTTGAGAAGAAAGTGAAAGAATGGAGGTAAAAAAAGTGAATAGTGACTTGAGGAAATAACCTGGTGTTGTTTGGGTTATCTACCCAAGGTCTGTTTGACAGTTTCGGTCACTGCACGAAAACTGATATTTAAGCAACGCTAAAACCTAACGCAAAGGTGACGTTGTGCACTCTTGTCCATAAACGTAACCTTTACGTTAGGTTTAAGTGTGCTTAAATATCAATTTTCGTGCCGTGGGTATTAAAGGAGGTAGACGTAGTAGTAAAAGTCCAAAGTATACACAATACAACAACAGATGAAAACCGTAGTTTTCACAAGAAATGTTCCTGCGTTTAACAGTTTTACGACCCAACGGTCTGCGGCTGAAATATATCCTGAAATATATCCTGTATGCGTGCGCGGTCTAAAAGGGATGCCGGGAAGGCGGGAACCATTACCGGGGCACGGCGCACATGCGGAAGGAGGGGCACTGCAGGATGACACCGAGGTTCCCGTCCAGGCTCGGCGGCGTCGCGCCCTCGGGAACCCGCAGGCTGAACCGCTGCAGGATGGTGGTGATGTACAGGAGGAGCTGCATCTTCGCCAGCTGGGAACCGATGCACGCTCGGCGACCTGGGTGGGAGAAGGGGAGGGTCCAACTTAGCAACGGTCGAACTTGGCAACGGTCGAATTTAGCAACGATAGAACTTAGCAACGGTCGAACTTGGCAAAGGTCGAATTTAGCAACGATAGAACTTAGCAACGATAGAACTTGACTTAGCAACGATCGAACACAGCAATGATCGAACATGGCAACGATCGAACGTAGCAACGGTCGAACTTAGCTATGATCAAACTAAGAAAAGGCAGAACGATAGAGCTTAGCAACAATTTGAACTTATGATAGCAACGATTGACTTTAGAAACGATAGAAGTTAGTAGCTATAGAACAGATGCTCTTTGCCTCTAGGTAAAGTAGATTTGATTAGATTTCTTCGGCCAGGTAGGCTGATCTATCATTAGGCTATATGTGCATACAAGAGGGGAATTACTTTTCCAGTCATGTGTCCGCTTGATAAGTGTTCATGGACACTGCCAATCATGTAAGGTAACAACAAATGGTATCTCACCGACTAGGAAGGGCTTGAAGTACTCCGGGACCGACAGTTTCCCCTCCCCGTCCAGGAACCTGGTGGGGTCGAAGGTGCCTGGGCGCCGCCAGAGCGCCGGGTCCATGCCCATGCCCCACACGTTAACCAGGACCTGCGTGCCCGCGGGGACGTCGTAGCCCTGCAGCGTGGTGTCGGCGGTGGTGGCGTGCGGCAGCCCGAAGGTCGCAGACGGGCGGAACCGGAGGATCTCCTGGATGGTGGCCTGGGTGTAGGGCAACGACGCCCGGTCCAGCACGGACGTCTGACGGTCTCCCAGCACGTCGTCGAGTTCCTGTTGAACTTTCTCTTGTACTTCCGGGTTTACCATGAGGAGGAGCGTCGCCCATTGGAGGGTCGTGGCCGTGGACTCGCTCCCGGCGATGAAGAGGTCGAAGACGTTCTGCTCAAGTTCCTCGTCGGAGAGGTAGGTGGCGCTCTTCTCTCCGTCTTCTCTTTCTTTCTGCAGCTGGTGCAGGTAGGCATCGATGTAGTCCCGGATGTTCTCGGGGTCATAGGTCGCCCTGTGCTGACCAATCATCTCGCGGACAAAGTCTCTGCCCTCCCGGACCGCGCGCATGGTGTGCAGTGCGCCTGCGTTCAGCCCAGGCACGTGACGTAAGGCCGGGAAGATGTTGAGGTGCTGAGCAGACCCGCCATGGCGGGAGATGTCCTCCAGCGCGTTGTACAGCTTCACGAAGAGCGGGTCGTCGTGCTGGAAGCGCCGGCCGAACACCAGGTGGCAGATGATGTTGAGGACGCCCACGGCGATGTGGTACTTGGGGTTGAAGGCCGCTCCGTCGTACCCCTCCGCAGCCGACACGAAGTCCTCCACCTCTTCCATGATCTTCGGCTCGAAGCTGAGTTTGCCGACGCCCAGGTTCCTCAGAGCGCGGTCCGTGACTTTGCGCTGGGCCTTCCACTTGGCGCAGTAAGGTGCCAGACCGATCCCTGTGGTAAAGGCGAGAGTGAAACATGACTTTAACTTAAGCCCACGCACCATATTCATAATCGTCTTAAAACATCTTTATTCTCCAGTCAACGTAAGGTCACTATGACAACCTGTACCCCAATCAGACAACATTCACCTATCATGCAATCCACGAAAACGTGGATAAGGTGCCAGGCCGATCCCTGCAGTATAGGCGAGCGTGAAACAGGACTTAAGCTGAAGTCAACTGACCACATTCAAAGTCGTTTTGAAACGTCTTTATTCTCTAGTCAACTTAAGGCAAATGTGATAGCCCCAATCGGATAACGTCCACCTTTCATGCAATTCACGAAAATGTGCTCATCATTGATTGAAGCATCTGGTGAGAATGCACAAGCCTTCTTGCTGAAGGGAGCATCTTCAGAAATTATGTCACTGGGCTGTGGTATACTTTGACGGCATCGCTGCGTTTTGAATCTACGTTACGATTGAGTTTATAATGGTAAAATAGTACAAAAAGTATGAGGATAACAAAAAAGCGTAAAATGATTAATTTTCTATCGATGAAATTCATTGAGCACTCTCACAGTCAGATCGCTCGACATCTGCGACGTCGCCAACATACCGCTGCTTCAGTGAGAAACATCCTTTACAGACAAAGACTCATGTGGGTAGACCACATTCTGCGAGCCTTAACAACAGAACAATAAGTTCGTCTGCGTGGTAATGTTGGTAACGTTTGATTTTTCCGTTTCTAGAATGATCCGCTTCGTCACAGAAGCGTCGACCGAACATTCATTTTGTTGAAACGGGCGGTTGATCAAACTCTGCAGATTCCACAGTACGCATCCCTATCCAAGTAACAAAGATAACGCTTCGCTATTCAGTAGTCGTCAATACTACATTGTATTTGGATTGAAATGGTACAACGCACGGCTTGCCAAAGCAACCCAATTTAAAGTTCTTAGTGCAGTTATGGCTTGCCAAAGCAACCCAATTTAAAGTTCTTAGTGCAGTTATGGCGCTGAAATATCAGTGATACATATGCTTTAAACTTACTACTTGCAAGACAAGTGTCAGAGTATTTAAAATTAGGAGGCAAATCTATCTATTCAAAATGGCACATTGTAGTTGTTTGACTTAATTCGATGTTTTGCATTTCTCAAGACTTTCGTCAATGGGGAGATACTATATAATCATCTTACTGCATTACTCTGAAAACTTCTTACGAAATCCGAAGGAAACGCTAGAGAGAAAAAATGAATTTCATATCGTCCTCTATCTACGCTTTGTAGGGACCCTGACACCCAGGAAGGTCAAGAAGTGCCAAGTAGCTTTTGTCGAAGGGACAGAACTGGTGCACGGTAGCAAACCGCCGTAAATCGTTGTTCAACTCTGACGACAAGAGTTAAATTTTCCTTCGTCACAAGAAGCCTTGACACTCCAACTAATCCCCACCATGTGTAGAGTCGTAATTAGCAAAGGCCCACTGGGTGTACTTGAGAGGGGCGAGCTGTCCAGCCGAGGTTTCCGGCCCTTTCCACAAGTCGAGGCGCGAAGGCCAAACTACCTCACGTCCAGCGAACGTGACGTCAAACGTGACTTTGAACTTATGGCGGTCCGAACCAGCCTTGAAGACTGAGCCGGTAACATCTACCACCTGCCGACTTGGGATTGCCATCGGACCACCGTTAGGGGTTGATATAGCGAGGACACTATCACGCACTAGTGCTACCACTGCGGGGTTGTTTTTACTGTTGTTTGACGACACAACCACCAAACAGAATCAAACCAACAACAAACGTGCTAGATGTTATTTTGGTAGTCGCTATCAGACTGGCTACGCTGGTTATTATAGGGAGAATAATTTGTCGGGGAGTTTTGCTACCAGAGGAGTTGGTCGGCCGAGAAGGAGAAACATGAACCTTAGCGTGGACTGACTCCCCTGGCTAATTTCCCGATTTTGTTTGCCGAATTCTTCAATCCCCGTACCCCCGCAGGAAGGCCTGGTGAAGGCTATTTTTTAGGAATGTCGTGTTCTTCAGCCAAGTTCCAATACTTCCGGGTACTTATAAGAAAAAGTTCATACTGTGTGTATTCAAGGCATAGAAGGGTGCATTGACATGTGTTCCTGCCCCTTGTTTTGTTGTTACTAGTAACTCATGACGACCGGTTATGTTACTGAACTAGGTGATCACAGAGGGGCTCAGCTATATTGAGATTTGTATGGCATCTTACCTGGTATTATGACAGAAAAACATTACACCAGTCACTTAGATGTTCAAACAACTCTAGAAATTCGGAAAAAAAGTCTGTAAGCCCTACGTTTCATTCTATGCAGTTCAATGACATGATGCCAGTTTGGAAGGGCGTTATTTTCCCAGCCGCACGATTCTAACGGTAGAGGCCTACATGTAAATTGTGTAAATGTCAAATTGTGTCCTACCAAACTCTTTCGTGATTCTAACAAACAAAAGACTTAGAATGAATCTAGTTCGGGAAACACCAGGATTAGATGTTAGGATTTTCCCATGGTCAATATTGACCGAAGAAGGCCATATATAGATACCAGGACTCATGCAGTTTACCTTCTTACTTTTCTTTATCCGAACAGACAACGGTTGAATCATGTCAAGGTCAGGAAACGCAACGATCCATCTTCCGTGCCTGCGTTCCGCGGTCCCCGCAGGTGACAGCTGGGTTTATGTATGTCTAGGTCAGGAAATGCGGGACCTACCTTTCCCGTTGCTGAAGAGGCGCATGAGGTACAGGTCTGGTCGGGAGGAGAAGACCTCAGCCTTGGTCACCAGCGCCTCCCTCACCGCGGCGTACCCGTTCAGCACGACCACCTGTTGCGGCCCGAACTTCACCCCCAGCACCGGCCCGTACTCCCGGCTCCACTCCGAGAACTTCACGTGCGGCCGGCGGCCCAGCAGCGGCAGGTGCCCGAGCAGCGGCCAGGCGGGCGGCCCTGGCGGGAACGTCCCCGTCCGACGACTCTTCTTGTTCATGAAGACGAGGAGCAGGACGAGAACGAGTGCCAGGCCGTACGTGGTGTCGCCCACGAAGAGCCGGGTAGGACTTGTCTGCAGTTTCGGGGAAGCCATGATGCGTGAGGACGTCCGAGTGTTCTTCGTACAGACTTCTGTAGTGGCTGACAACGTGACAGCGTCTTATATAAGAGCTGACTCACTCCACTTGGCTAAGACGGGCACAGGCATGACGGGTCTGGCGATCAGGGTCAAAGACTCGAGTTCTCTCTGACGAACCAGTCGTCAGGCAAGTTGCGCCAATGGGACGGTGAGAACGTATATCTCTCATCCCCTCGCGTCAGATCCTTGCACGTGACACTGCCTGGGGTTTGTTTATGGTTTTCCTTCAACGGATATAGGAAGTGACGTTGTGCCACATTGGAAGCCAGAAAGAAGTTCGCTCCACAACCAGTAAAAAGTAAGCCGGTTGCATCAGAAATACTTCCCAAGCTTGTACACGAGTCAGACCTCATTGAATCCAAAGGCTGCAGAAGCAACGACGTTGTAGAAATGCTCAACTAAACTCTCGACAAGCATCACACACCCTACGCCTTTGACTTTGACTTTATTTGGATCCACATTTGACCTCTCTCAGTTGTCAGTTTGCCCGTGAAGCCGAGTGATTTGTCCGTGAAGTTCGTGAGGTCATCGACCTCCTGGGGAGGACACGCCTACCTCGGGCAGAGCGCCACCGCGCACGGGGGAGGCACGTGTTACATCCGGGCTCTCCAAACATGCTGGGCCGCTACACTTGGAGATCGGGGTGGGCAGGTACAACGTTTTATCACCTTTGCCAGAATGGCAAGGTTTTGTTTAAGGCTTGTACGTCTGTGTGTGTGTGTGTGTGTGTGTGTGTGTGTGTGTGTGTGTGTGTGTGAACAGCATAACTCGAGAAGCCTTGGATGGATCCAGATAATATATTTGGTCTTTGGGTAGGGATCGGGAAAACGAAGGTCAAGTTCGATAATGGGCCCCCTAGCAGCTTGCTAAGGTACTGCAGCGGAACTTCCATTTTTGATATCTCCTGTTGTGGACATGCTGTGTTCGTGATTTTTGGGTGGTAGATAGCCCTTGGGGCAGAGAGCAAGTGTTGTGAGTTTGGGCTCCCTAGTTATCTCTATGAAAATTGGAGACATTGTTTTGGTTGTGTCTTTGTGTGTGCCTGTCTGTGTGTTTGTGTTTGTGTTTCCAGATTTTTTAGTCGGCATACTAGTAATTCAAGAACCTCTGGATGGATTACGATGATATTTGGAACGCTACACTTGGAGATCAGGGTGGGTAGGTACAACATTTTATTATCACTATGTGTCTGTCTGTCTACGTGTTTGTGTGAACCTAGGTAGGTGTCGGGAAACCAATGGCCATGGTAGTTTTTATTTTTATTTTATTTCGTTGACAGTATAACAAGAAATACAACCAGGGCTACTTTTAGAAGGCTATTATCAAGGGCTAGCCCTGGTAACAGCACAATACACAATATAAACGCAGGGCATTTGTAAGCGTTCAACCCAGCTTTTGTTAAATAAAAACAAACACTTTCCACATGTTTTCTACTCCTCTACTAGTCAAGTATACTCCGTAGTCTTCCAGTTATCGTGGCAGGACAATGCATGGAAAGGTGTCGGGAAAACTTCAGCTTTTAAATTGCCAAAGCGACTTTGCCAAGGGTTGAAGAGGCTTCGTCTAGCGACCCTGATTTTCAGATAAACTTTCCTTAGATTTCTTTAAGACTTCTCAGTGCTCTAGTCTGGGTGTAGCAAGCACTGGCTTATCCATTTAGGAACCGAATCTCTGATAACGACAGCTAAGACATGGTCCTTACAAGTCAGTAACTCGCGTTACTTTCTCCTACGTTCTGTGCTGGCCTCCTTGCATACTTTCTTTATGTGGAGCACAATTTTACATAATTCACTCAAACCGTCATTTAGTTCATTGCGTTTACTGGGATACCCTTTAGTCCCTAATGGGACTAACCTTCTAAGACTCGGTAACGATACAAAGATTAATGCAAATTCATAAAACAGATGTTGACATAATTGTTTGATACAGATTACGTACAGATACAGACCAGATTAACATACAGATGCACACCTAGAATACAAAATTAAGAATTATGAACAGAGGTCAGACCAGTATGTTCATGTAACGCTAGTTCGCCTTAATCAGTGGGGTAACCTAGATTCGTTGGTTTAAAAAAACGGGGTATTGAGAGATTTCAGGTCAACGACGTTGGTTTCAAATGTCAACATTTTCAAAATAATGTAATTTGAAGCTACTTTCCATCGGTCGCCACACACCGTATATATATATGCTACCCTACGGATGAAGGTGAACCAACGTTACATGTACAATCATCAACTGGCTAAAAAAACATCAGGCTACATAGAATTGATCTATCATTTTCTTGGACCGCCCCACAGTCATAACTTTGCATTCCACAACTTAACAGATTTACGGGTGTCATGGTGGACTAGAAGCTCCTGCCAGACGACCCCGCCCCCAGGCCGTCGATGCGCGTTTCTGTCTCCCTTTCTAGTACTGTAAGTAGGTGAAATGTGGTCTCCCAGCCTTGTAAGCGTCTATGTCCATAGTACCAGGTCAGATACAGCTTTGTTGCGACCTTGACATTGTCCTACAAACCTCAGTCTTCCGTCCCTTATTTTTGTCTGAAAGTTTTGTTTAATAGACACGCATACACGTCTTTTCTATTGTTCTTGCGTAAGTTTAGACACATCGTAGCATTCTGGGGTCGCATTAATTCAGTTGTTCTACTAACATGTAACATCCTTGTTGTTGGCAGAGCGGGTTTGTAGGCCGGCAATGAGGAATAGACGATTCGCCCTTCTTTCCCTACAAAGATGGAACACTTCTGTTATCGAGTAGCATGGAAAGTCATTTAATGTGCTCGAGGTGTGGCTCTCCTGAAACAAGGGTCCTCCATTCAACGTCTTATCCGAGAGACGTTCTTAGCCGATGCTAGATACTTCTCTTCACTTGAGGCGATTGACAAAAATTGTGTAAAGGCCCTTTTTTAAGGTCACAACATTGGAATCTTCCAGGGATTCGAACTCAGTAACTCCAGGTTCTGAGTCTACAACCCTAACCACCTGTAATCCATTAAATATCACTGTTCAAGTCTTCGCTATCTTCAGGAGTCCCTTATATAGGCACAAATCAATATTGATTAATTGTGCAAATAAACCATAACAGACACTCAATTGTACGAGATTGAAATGTTCCAGATCCGGAGACGTACTATATGATGAACAGGGTCAATGCTCGTTCGGTCAGCATGCGGACATGGCACAGTGTCCAATCGTAGGCCAGGGACGAAGACACATCAAATAATATGCACGGATACCCAACTTGTACTTGTGTGCTCACCGTGAAGCGGTTCTCCTGTTATGCAGTACAAATACAAATGGTTTTCTCGGATGAAAAATCTCCAGGCTAGACTGTCTCCCTGCCGCCAGTTCATACAAGTCTAACTGGTGGCAACCAGTTCATAGAAGAATGAACTGGTAGCAGTGAAGGTGTTTTTTTCTTCAATTTTTAGTAGTTTCACGTTCCTACATGGTTGTCACATCAAGGACTAACACCTACCTACCTACCTACCTAGTCCCTTGACCTCCAGGTCGTTGGGGGGGACAAGGTAGACATGAAGATCGAGAGTAACACACCGTGACGCAAATAAAAAAGACACGCTAGGTTATTCAAAATAAAAATAAAAATCAACCGCCTACAGAACACGTAATAAACGATCACCCTGAGAGGTCAAGATTCGTAAATGCTCCCTGTGTGAATGTACCCTGACGATACCCGGACGGGGGGGTGGGTGGACCGTGGTTATCGACAGGGAGAAGGCGCCAATAAATCAAGAGACAGGTGTTTCAAAGAGAAAACTCAAACCGACTGCCCTTAATCTTAAGAACACCTGTTTAACGTTTATTTGAGGAATCTGGTCAAAACTAGACCAATTGTATTCCGCCCCATTTAGCCCTTTGTCTATCCTACTAACTGATATACGTTACGAGGCGGGCCGAATGTGGGTCAAGGACGCCATCAGTCATGACCTGTAGGTCACCCCACGTAAGAGACCTACATGTACAGGTCACCCTAGGCACGAGTCCTACAGGACATGACTGGCGAGACCTCGTCACAAAACAGCGATTAGCATAATTGGCGGGAAATCAGGTTTTCTGCTGGATGATGAGGGTTGAAAGTTTTGATAAGGCACAAGAAGAGTTCTTTAACTGTTTGAAGATGCCTGCTGTGAACATGAAGATCTTCCTAGTGTCTTAAGTAGTCCTAGATAGAATCGCGAGAAGGAGGGGAAGAGTCAAGAGCAATCGTCAAGCAGTTCGTCAAGATGAGATGGAAATGATAAAGTATTCAACATTCATCGTCATAATAGAATTGTCAATTCAGCTAGATTCATATAGGTACGTGTACAGCTCCAACCTCGTCATAATGGAATTGAGAATACAGGTATATTCAGGTAAAGTTTTTACATCTTTATAATAGAATTGGAAACACAGCTGGATTCGGGTACAATTCCTACCCGTCATGATAGAATTGGAAATACATCTAGCAATGTGTGTACAATTCCCACCCGTCAAAATGGAATTGGAGATAAATCTAGATTCATGCATGTAGACAGTTTCTGCTTCGTCATGATAGAATTGGAAATACAAGAAGATTCGGGTACAATTCCTGCTTGTGCCCCCCCCCCCCCCACACACACCCCCACTTCAGGAGATCCGACTCCTCTACAGGCAGCTAGATAACTGGTGTGCTGACACACGAAGTTAGCTGTGAGTAAATATATATATATATATATATATATATATATAATGGCGACCCGGTACGGGTCAGGTTTGACCACGTTGTTAAAGATGTTTAATTTGCTCCTATAGTAGTTCCGGAACTGAGTCCTTCACAACAACAATAGAGACGTACCGTTACCGTGCCGTTAGGATCGGAGGAGTGTCATGGACATCTGTTGTTGATACAGAACGCCCGGTTTTGGATCAAACACACTTCCGCTCCTGAAAGCCTCTTTTGAAACCTTTTTCTGCTCGTTGAAAGAGTCGACAAAGCCGGGTGATGACACAGGGATTGAACCTGAACGTGTGGCGTTGTCAACAAGGGGACGTTGTCTCATTGCGTGACACATCAAATAACGGCAGAAGCATTGATCAGGAAGGTGGTGGGAGAATTGGGTACTGTACCTTCTGTGTTTTGTGACTACAATCCCTCGAAAGGGATGATGTTTTGAGGCGGAAGTGGAACTTGTCGTAGTTTCATCTTTGTCTAGACTTACAACAACATCCCATAGGAACGAGATGTAAGGAACTGACAGTGCCATATGGAACTAAAAGCTATTTTTAAATCATGAATTTGATCATTTCAAGACACTGCAACAATCGAGAATTGTCAACGGAAATGGACTTATCTTTTTTTTATTGCAGTCTTTTCTGTCGACTCCATTTTGAAGAGAAAACGTAACATACGTCTCTGACAAGGCGTATTTATTTCGGCACGTTTGATAAAAACTGTAACGTTATATCGTATTTTTCAAGAATTTTCATAAAATGTCATTGTTCATGAGAGAGAACTGGTTTATTTATTTCATTTATTTAAACACACAATGTCGTGTACAAGATTATAGTCCGAGGACTAAATTGCCTCGTACATTCTACAGGAGAGGCTGGCGCTTAGGACTAAAACAATGGAATGTCCTGCCTAAGTGCATTAACATACTTATCACAATATCCCCTAAACTTTACAATTTAAAATTGTGAGTCTACACACCATCAAGTAAATATATATCTATGTCAATTATAAAATCGATCTCATTCTGAATGATTAAAATGTGACACTTCAAAGACTAATGTGAGTTTAACAGATCGATACAATAAGGCAGCGTGGTATTCCTGAAACGCGATGTTCGGCACTTAAACTGGCTGAAGTTGTCAGCACTTCTGAGGTCCCTGCCATGTACCTCAGAGCGGCGTGGTGGTAGCCAGCAGTTGAAAACCTCAGAATGAACAATAGATCTGGCAAACTTGAGGCAGAGAGCTTTACGCCTTACATGCAAAGGTTCATCGAAAGAGCGGGTGCCAGAACCAGGTGTGGACGAGACGGGTTGCTTCATGAACAGCTTAACATTAACATGAAATTGGCTATACCCCCTTTCCACTAGGACGGCGCTCTCGCGGCGCTCTCGCTGCGACCTCAAATTGGGAAGAGCACGATGAGAGCGCGGTGGGGTCGCCAAGGTCGCCATGAGAGCGCGCAGAGAGCGCGGTGGGAGCGCCATGTTCGCCATGGTCGCCATCACCTCCGCGACTGTTTTGAACCTGCTCAAAACAGTCGCCGTGAGTGCGCCGTCAAGTGGAAAGGGGGCCTTACGAAGTTACGTAACACGTCAAAACAGGTTAATTTTGGAAATGCAGGCTGCGTAGACAAACTATGCGAAAGCAATTTTCAGTTTCAAGCACTCAATCTAAGTTACCAGCCCTTTGGACAGTTAGAAGTGAAGAAGACAGTCTCGTGTGAAGGGGATTTAAGGCCCATTTGGAATTCCCACCCGAATGGCCCCGAATGTGGCACAAATTTTGCAAATATTTCATTCCGGTTGATTCTGCTTGATTCCTGCTGATTCGGTTTCAGTGTGAAGGCCATATAAAGGATACAGCATTTGGAGCTGCTGGATCTCCAAAACATGAACCTTTACAGGTTCTTACCCTCAAACCCCAAGCCTACAATCCGTCACTTTGCCAGATGAGTACGAAATATTCATCATCAAAGAGCTTATGAAAAAAAATGATAATCGAGATTGCATGGCCACTTTAGAGCCTCTGTGAACTGATCCCCAGCCTGAATTGAAACTTGTAAATAAATCTTGGCTGCTCCATTGACTTGTGTATTGTGTATATATTATGTATTGACTGCTCCTTTTTATGCACTGTGTATATAATGATGGCATGGCTGATGACTGTTTTTAATTCACATGTCTGTAAATAATTACCACTGTATGTACTAGTATGCTGTCTGTATGAAGTCCAGGAAGATTAGTGGCGTGCCCTAGGGCACGTCACTAATGGATCTTCTAATAAAGTCTCAAAGTCTCAAAGAGCGATGGGAGAAAATAGGTTCCAATTGAGGTCATTTTGGAATATGCCCGGGTTTCACTTTACATGGAATGAGACAATCAAAGGGAAATGAAAGACCCCGAAGGGTGTTTTTGTTTGTATTGTGCTTGTTTATTTGTTTGCCTGCATACCCGGTAAACCGTCTCATGACGTTACATATCAGGTACATAGAGAATACAACACGGTGTATTCCGTATCGGCCGAGGTCCCAGCCCGACCGCGGGTGGGGACCGAGGGTGATGCGGAATACACCGTGTTGTATTCTATATGTACTCTATTTATGTCATGTTATGTTGTATTCTATTTATGTCATACTTACCTGAGAAAACCCATGTTTTGATGCGAAATGCGCAGAAGTTGAACAATTTTGGTGCCCTCGAACAAAAAGTATTACAACAGCAATGTTTCAACGTCCGAATCAGGTATTCGAATTGCCAACCGTGCCGCACTCGGCCCGCTCGATTTACAAGAAGGAAGCCTGTGTGATACAAACTGCGAGCCTGTGTGATACGGAAAGTTATCACACGGTCCGGAATACCCACATCGAACGTTTTCGCGTCACAGGCATGACATAATGAGGAGTACAAGCTGCATATCTGCCATTTGATCCACTCACACAGGGATGGACTCTATTCAACGTTCAATCCAAGGGACGTCCCTATCCGAAGCTAGACACTCATGTACAACTCGTGAGTAGAGCGAGGAAAGTCGTGAAAACAGCCTTTTACAGGTCATTGCACCATCTCGAATTGTGGGGTAAGAATTCGTTTCCGGAGGGGGGGGGGGGTAGGTTCACCTTGACAAGCCAACTGCACTAATCTTAGGCAGGGAGAGTGTGGGAGTAGAAAGGTCTTATTGTCACAAGCTGGAGATTTACTGCTTTTCAGTTGTATTAAATAAGAACATGTGTGTTCACTATCAACGGCAGTCAGGCGAGAAATATCGTCACTAGTCGGTCTGATAGAGTCCACATTGATGCACTTAAAGGGCCTTCACACTGAAACCGAATTAGCAGGAATCAAGCAGAACCAGCCGGAATGAAGTATTTGCAAAATTCGTGCCACATTCGGGGCCATTTCGAGTGGGAATTCCAAATGGTCTTTATATCCCCTTCACACGAGAAGGAATGAGCCAGAATGCCGCCAGAATGAAAATCCTTTTCTATTCTTGGGAATTCGTAGTGTACTCTAGAAATTCTCGCTGCATTCCAGATATTCTTTTGGCCACATTCTGGCTGGATTCGAAGATTCTTGTGTGAAGGGCCCTTAAGATGCTCAAGTTACTCAAGCGACTGGATTTCCAAAATCATCACCAGTTGCTTGAGTAACTGTTTTTGGCGTACAAGGAGAGATCTCCCACTGCTAAGGTCAAACTCAACAAGTCAGAATTTAGACTAGACTAGTGAAGTTATACATGTATTAGTCTCCAATGTTCGTCTTTCCTTATTGTAATTAGTCCCTGGGCAAGGCATTTGCAATAAACTTGAAGAAATTGCTATAATTCCCACTTTCTTAATTCTTCTTTCTCCTTTAACGTTGTCTTGGTGATTGCAAGAAGCGACTAGACATACCACCAGTCGACATATCACGCCCAGACACTCCACCATTAGCAAACATTAAGACAGAAGACAGATGACAACATCAAAGTGATATAAGTCGCCGATATTCCAGCACATTTAGTGAACCTTTCTTCTCTTTCGACGAAAAGGAATAAATCACCTTCAAACATAACCAACAACAGGTTTCGCGTACCGACGTGAAATCCTTGCCAGTCTCGAGCATGTTGTTCCCAGACTTGTCCGGTTTATTTTCGGCTGGACAAGCGGTTATTTTTAGCCCCTCTCTCTATTTTTGTCCCCTTCGCTCGTCACGTTCCTCTAGTACACAGCCAAATCTTGTTAAATCTAAACACGGACATCTTGAACGACTTAACTGCGAAAGACGAAGCTTTATTTGAAAGTTCAAGTGCTCGTTCCGATTACGTGTAATGCCCCGGACACTCTGACAATCTAAGCTTGCTACTGCTATGTGAGGGTGGGTGGGTTTGCTACAGAAGAAGTTGACTTAGACTTTGTTCGAATTGAAACATGGACAATAAAATGTGAACACAGGGCTATACATGTATATAGGCAGATAACTAGCTGATATTGTGACATACATATACACATACACATACACATACACATACACATACACATACACATACATATACATATACATACACATATATACAGTACAAGGTAGTAACAAAGCGTAGATAAAATCAAAAGTAACATGACATATTAGATAGAATGAAAAGTGTGTACTGGTCTAAGCGCCGAGCAGCTTATAAGACAGAACGAGATGGGCAAAGATCACCACTGCTGGATCTTGTGGAGCCTCTATGACCACTGTGGTCATGTGCCGTAAGTGATCATGAGGGAGTGAGAATGAAATAGTTATACACAGTGGCAGCTGGAACATGTATGAAGAGCTATCAGAAGAAGTTGCTCCAATGTTTGCTTCTCTGGAGGATCCAGACGTTGTTTTGTGTTTTTTACTTGATCCTCTTATTAGTTTCTTCGGGCAATTCAAATCAGTGCGTTGAGTGTCCGGAAGGCTTAGCTACACATGTTCTATTCATTGCATTGTGTCCTGAAACGCACTTAACACGAATTTCATCACTCCAACCTGTTGTAAAATGGGTACCTGACTTCGGTTGGGGCGTAGATGGCGATGTGAGGAGGGGGATGGACTCTGCCTTCCAATACCGAGTCCTAGACACAGCGGGCAACAACCCACTGTCCGGAGCACGAAGTGTGCCTTATCAATAGAATGGCAAAGTTTTGTAGGGAAATGGATGGAATAGAGCCTGGTGTGATAATAGACTGCATCTCTGATAAACATGTGCCTTGCATAGAAAATATGGTCATTCTGGGATCTTTTGAATGTGGCACAATGAGTCTACTTTCAAAAAAAGTAATGTTACAGTATCACGCCAGATCAAGTACAAAATGGCACAGAAAGTCAAAGTCAAAGAAAATTGGAAGGAAACCACGAATCCACTTTGAGACTAGCTCGAATGTAAGGTCCTCTTTTTCAAGAAGAACAACAGTGGATAGTGTGTGGGTAGGCTTCAACTGTTAGCTGATGCTAGATGTAGCTGTCTGTAGGTTTTTATCCAGCCTCCAACAAGCCTTCCTCCGGGGGTCTGGATGGTAGAATTCGGCAAAATGGAGGTATTGGCGAGGGGAGTCAGTTCACGGGATCGTTAAAATTTGCGCTTGGCCAGTCAAACCTTTCGGTGGCCAAACACCTGCCTGCCTAAGCGGTTAGGTCAAGTATCTCTACGTCGTACGATCCAGTGCTCTCGTTTCCAGTTTTAAGACTCAGTCCAGTGTATTTTATGATCTGGTCTTTCCAATGCTTAGGAGGTCTACCACCCGGTCGTGTTGGGTGTTGAAACTCTTGGTTGTAGGCTTTTGGGGCCAATGTATTTGGTGGTCTTCTCATTACATGTCCAAACTACGTTAACCTTGTCCTTAATATGCCCTGGCAAGATATACTTCCCGTAGCCAACGTACCTGCTGGTATAGAGACTGATTTCCATTAACCTTGTCCCAGAGGCACCCGCTGAGAAGGCTAATTGTTATGACAGAGGTCCTGGACCTCCACCTGACTCAGGTCAGCCACTTAGCAGGCTAATATGGTCTGCCCACGGTTCTCTTTATCTGTAGTCGCTGTTGTTTTTATTGTCAATTATGTGAAGGTCGAGTGACTCAGAGGCGAATGTGTGTTGTTTTATGGTTTATGTACAAGATATTCATACTGATGGGTGGTCAAAAGTGATTTTGAACACACTTTACAAACAGAAGCATTGACTACGTTGATGAAGTTTAGACATCTTATGAGTAGGGCATACTTTAGATAACTCCAGGACGAAACGCTGTCTACGGTGCGCGAGTAAGACAGGCCTGAAGACAGCTCTCTATCCTGGATGTTGACTCTATCAGTTATGTTGACATCCAGTTAAACGATATTTATATACAATGAAATCTATACAGCTGAATAACATACAGAGAAGCTTTCGTACACTTTGAGTGACATCCATCAACGAGTCAATACTATTCCATGAGACATAGTATTACCATCGTCTCACAGAAAGCACACTGTATTTACTAGACAAAATGACTAACAAGCTAACAAACTTAGCTGACAAACGGTGTTTGGTTGTTGGTGTTGCATACCTGGTAACACACCAGGTCTCTACTTTATGTGCTCGCGGTCTGGTTGTCCTCAAACACGGGGCCTCCATTTAACATCTGAGACGGCATCAAGCATCAACATCTCAAGCTAGGTACCCATTTTCACCCGAGTGAAGTGAGGAAATTGGTGTCAAGTGTTTTTCCCCAAGGGCACATCGTCGAAGCATATCACGGGACTCGAACCTAGGACCTCCGGGCTTGGAGTAAAAACGCTACGCGATGTTACGTCGTGACATTTTTTTTTATTCTCCTGTCGATTTGACAGATGGGCAGGCAGACAGGCATTTACCTGTTTTGCCTGACCTGCACATGACTTTTATGGTGAAGGAGGGGTGTGCAATTCCTTCTCAACCCTCTCGTCTATTGGAGCACTAAGTCTCACAGGGGCAACTGTATGCAACGTGTCAGGCGGCTCCAGCAGATGCAGCTTTGTTGTTCGTCTCCTAGACATATTGTCTCATTGTCAAGTATACGCTTAATCACTGTAAGCATTGACTAGATAGAAGTAACCTGAAAGAGAGGGAGGGACAAAAAAACAAATGTGTGCAAATTTGACTTCTATGAATTCTTTTTTTTTTACTTCTTGCTCAGAAATTCTGAAAAGTCTTCTGGTGTCTCAATAGTCTACAGAAGAATATTGATGGTTGAAAAGTTGCTTGTTGGCTCGGAATTTGCCCCACCAGCCGGATATGTCACTTACAAAACTTGATGGGGTTTCATAGGCGTGTATTTTTAGCCACCTGGGTTATTTTTAGCTCCACGTTGTATTTTGGTATTTCGTCTCCTAATTCAGAACACTTGGGACAACTTGACCTTTGATCGGTTGTGTAATTCTTGGCCCTCCCGAGAAATCACACCACTCTTCGTTCAAGGTCAAGATGCTGGCAATGTCTTCATTCGGCAAGACTGACATCTTAAGTAGGGTGACGGGGTCGTATAGTCGGGAAAGCAAAAACACGAACGCCAAGTTTTAGGTAGAAAGTCAGCCCTATTTTCTTCGCCAAGACGGCCGTGTTTTAGGGTTTATCCGTCTTTCTGTCTGTTTGTCTGTTTGTCTGTGAACAGCATAACTCAAAACGTCTGGGCTTCATCTTGGACAAATACCTCACCCTGCAAGAACAAGTAACCTCAATGGTTACTAAAGCCTCCCGTAGACTGCACTTCTTGAGACTACTTGCAAAGCAAGGGACCAGTGTCGCCGACCTAGTGACTGTCTACGTGTCCCTCGTGCGCCCAGTCCTTGAATATGGTCATGTCCTCCTTGTAGGCTGTTGTAAGGAACAGGAACGTGCAATGCAGAGAGTCCAACAGCGAGCTCTACGGATTATCAGCCGAGCGGGCAGGCGCGATATGCCCGACCTGCCCACCCTCCAGTCGCGACGCGAGGATGCAGCTGTCAAACTTTTCAGACAAATGTTGGATGTTGAGCATCCCCTACATGACCTGGTCCCAGCTTCCAGATCAACTGCTACGGGACGATCACTGAGAAACAAAAACACTATCTCCATCACCCCAGCTAGAACTAAAAGACTTCAGAACTCTTTCCTGCACACAGCCATCAAGCTGTACAATAAGACTATAGACACTTAGCTTGTAATGATGGTGGTAATGATGGTACTCAATTGTTAGGGTTGTATACTATTTTGTGTAATTTTATATTGTTCATATATATATATGCGGACGGAGCAGGCCATATGTTTGTTGTACAGTCCAACGCCATTCAGGATACCACTATGTGTATGTCTGTTATGTTGTGAATCAATAAAGGAAATGAAATGAAATGAACTCCAGAAGTCGTGGGTGGATCTTGATGAAATTTTGTATGTGGGCATAAGGACATACAGGTAAAAGGAAGAAAGATGCTGTGGTCACAATTTCGGTTTGTAGATAACTTTAGTAGTCATAAGTCCAGGTTCTCTGTAGTTTTCATTCTGTCTTAAGGTTTGAAACTTCTTACAATGACCAAGGTGGTTAAGTGGAATCGTGCCTGGTAATTGATTTCTACCCAACTGTTCTGACATGTTGTTGTACAATCTGTGCCTACGATTTGCACGAACCCTTGTCAACTCTGAAAGATTCAGTTATTGGCTTCCATCTAGACGATGAGATACCCATGATAGGTCTCTAAGAAACAAAGACAAACTCTCTCAGTTCCGGTGTAGAACTGCTCGTTTCGCTAATAGCACATTGCCGTACTGTGTAAAGCTCCTGAACCAAGACGGCTAATTTGTGAATAGTAGCGAATCTTTCTTTGTGTAGTAACTGACCAGTTATTGTAAACAGTAGATGTTATGTTGTGACTCGATCATTTTAAAAGTGTTAACTTGAGTTAGAGGTCGAAATACTGAGTGTGAAAAAAACGACAATTCAGCCATTTGTAAATGTGCTGCAAATGTTTTTAATGTCAATGGCAATAATAAACAATTTCTCTCATTTTCTCATTTTTCTCATGTTTCAAAGATTACAATAAAATGCAATTAAAGACATGCAAAATTGCAAGTTTTGCGATGACTAGCTGCTGCTAAGTCCTGGCCCCTTCTTGTCTACTGTTTCTTCGTCTTCAAGATTCTTCCTGTGTCCTCTTTTATCTAACTTTAAACAGTTTTCGTCGCTATGCGGACTAAAAACAACACGCACTATACCTTACAACACGTGTTTCAAACGTATTTCAGAAACACTTCTGATGGAGTTTTATGAAGCACGTGAGAAGAAAAAAGGCCACTGCCATTCACTTCTGCTGAAAGGGAAATTTCACTTGTCTGTTTGTATTGGCTATTGTATACCCTATAAACCTTCTCACGGTCTGTGCTGAAGAGGACAAGCTGCATATCTGGACAGATTTATTTGATTCTCTCACACCGTAAAACGAACCTTTACTTGTGGTTAGTTCTTTTTAATAAGTGATTGAAGTGTGGCTCTCCTCAAACACGGGACCTCCATTTTACATCCAACCCTATGGATGGCCCTAACCTTAGCTAGGTACTCATTTTCACAAGTTGCCTTTCCCATATTCTCCAAGCAGAGGTTAGGCTCAGGCCGTTTCCTGACGTTTTTGTATGTGTTTAAGTTTTTATCGGGCTTTTTATTTTGTACTGACATCTTGATGTCTTCCGGCCTGGAGTCAACGTTAAACAACAGCTGGAGCCTAACCTCTGCTTGGAGTGTAACGCTAGTGCACTATTATCCGCGGGGTAACCTATATCCGTTGTTCTTAAATCGGGGTGTTTAGGTAAAGTAAATTGCACATATATATAATATACAATATATGCACGTCGGTTGAATTGATATCCTTGAATACCCCATTTTTTTTAAATAACGGATATAAGTTACACAGCGGATAAAGGTAAACTAACGTTACCTTTCCTAGAGAATAACATCGAATCACGTCAGGGAAAACCCTACCAACACACCACAAACACCACAGGTTGATGGGTACTGGGTACAGACCTCCAATGGCTGGCAGGCACCTGTTGCATGCATAAGATGTAGGGAAAAGGCTGTCAAAAGTCACCTACCTGAGGTTTAGTTGGTGAAAATCTCACATTGGCAGGCAAATCTGACTTCTAAAGAGTGCATATGGCGATTTTGAAAACATTCGGGTCGGCGCAATGCGCCCCCACAAACAGAATAAGAAACTCTGGTGACCTTTGACCTCCCTGATAACACCCAAACTATACATACTCTAGACTGTCTAAAACACTCCAAACATGGTAGAAAGCTTATTTTTCTCACGAAATAAAATAGCCAGAATACATGACCATAATTTCCAGCTCCAAAATGCCAACATTTCCCAACAAAAAGGCTTCTTACACTTACTTTTGCAAGCCATCAAAATGCTAATTCTGCGCATGTCTGTAATGGTGACCTTTCACCTACTTTCTGGTGTTGAAATGACACGAGCAGCACAGCAGGACAGACATCCCTCCACTTGTGTGGTCAGATCCCACAAGGATCCGACGGTGGTCATCAGAAACAGTGCAACACAGTTTTCTTTATCAACTATAACAAAAAAAAGTTATGTTTTAGGTGCTGTTTTTGTGTCAGTGTCAGTGGACAGCATAGCTAGAGAAGCTGGGAATGGATCCTAATGTATGTCGGTAGGGGTTGCGAAAACCAAATTCCACAATGGGCCCTTTGCAGCTTCCTAAGGTACTGCAGCTGCACTTCCGTTTTTGATATCTCGTGATCTGGACTTGCTGTAGTGCTGTTTGTTTAATGATGGAGCGTAGAGAATGGTAGAATGGAGAGTGTGTGGAACCCCGTGAGTTTTATTTTTATTTTTTTAGAGCCACAGTTACCGATTTTGTTCCAGACCTAGATTTAAAGAGCAAAAATACAGCAGAGCTTACAATATGGCAAAATCTAATTAGGCACTGTTTTTATTTTATGGATGACATCCGTGCGCACATCAATCTTCGGCCGTTAAAAAAAAAGCCTCTTTGACCATATTGTAAATCGTAGAAACCAGCTGCAAAAAGAGCAACTATTAACTGTTGCAAAATGTCGGGAAACCTAAGTATGCTGATGTCGTAGAATGTCAAAGTCAATTTCAAAGCCAATAAATAAGAGAGATGTAAAACAAAAATGAAGAATCTGTTAACGTTATTCGATATACAAGGAACATGATGTTAGCCATAAAATTTTACTTTGAAAATAAAGCACACAAAACAAATCTGTCCTTTGTCCATGAAATGTGTTGCGCGATAGAACGCTAGTTCCCCTTTATCTGTGGGAAAACATCTAGAGATGAGATGAGATGAGATGAGATGAGATGAGATGAGATGAGATGAGATGAGATGAGATGAGAGCTTTATTTGGGTTTTCGCAGTTTAAAACATAAACTGAAATTTTAAACCAAATTACATAGTTGGCGTTTGTTCGCCCGAGAGTGTCATTCTAAAAATATCATCATATCAGTGTCATTCTAAAAATATCATCATATCAGTGTCATTCTAAAAATATCATCATATCAGTGTCATTCTAAAAATATCATCATATCAGTGTCATTCTAAAATATCATTATAATAGAAGATACATTTTGAAATAAGGTTACATATAATACATGAAATTTTAAACCAAATTACATAGTTAGCTTTTGTTCGCCCGAGAGTGTCATTCTGATAATATCATCATAAAAGATACATTTTGAAATAAGGTTGAATATAATACAGGTCGGCGATTACAGAAAAACAAAGACACTTGCCACTGAAAATGAAAGTCTATCCGTTGTTTTCCAAACCAGGGTACTTAGGTATATCAAGTCGATGAACAGTGGTTTCAAGCTGCAATATTTTCAAAATACATTATGGGTCCCAATTTGGGCCGGTCGTGGTCGCGTTGGCCAGGTGGTCGTTGAGAAAAGGTCGCTTAATGCTTACGTCAATGGGGAAAATAAATCGGGACCGAGAAAAAGTGGTCGAAATGGCCAGGTGGTCGCTGAGAAGAGGTGGTCGCTCGGGCAGGTTTGACTGTACTGCAATTTGAAAACAGCGTCCGTCGACTTGATATCCCTAAATACCCTATTTTTTTATAAACAACGGATATAGGTTACCCCGCGGATAAAGGTAAACTAGTGTTACAAAATCAGCGATGACAGCGAAGCGTCATGACACCGGTGCTTAGCCCACAACCCAGAGGTCCCGGGTACAAATGTCTTTTGTGTTGTGCCCTTGGGAAAAGCACTTAACACGACTTTTGTCACTCCACTCAGGTGGAATGGATACATAGCTTCGGTTATACCCCCTTTCCACTAGGACGGCGCTCTCGCCGCGCTCTCTCGGCGACCTAGTTTTTGACAGATCGCTCAACGAATTCTATAGAAAAGAAACGAATTTTTTTTACACGTTGTGTGTTTTGTTGTCTTCTCGGTCACACTTTTACGTTTTGTATGATATACCCAGTGTGAAAGCGAAGGTTACACATATCCTATTTAGGTCGCAGTGAGAGCGCAGTGCGATCGCCGTCTAGTGGAAAGGGGCCTTAGGGCCGTCCCTGGGATAGGGTCCCTTGTTTGGGGAGAGCCACACCTCGACCACGTAAAAGAACCCACTACACTTATCGAAAAGAGCAGCGGCCCTTCCCGGTGTGAGTGGATCAAACCTTACAGTCCGGTTTCCGTGTTGAAAATATGGCTGATCCTTCTTCAAGTGCTGTTGTTTCATTTGAAGTCTACGTTAACTATTTGGGTTGATTATGCGTATTCTAGGAGAATTGTAAATGTATGTATGTGTTGGCACCCAATATTAGCTAAGCTGCTTGGGTATGCCTTGTATTGCATTGTCTGTAATTTCAATAAATCTAAATCTCAATGAATAAGTATATAGAAATCTTTATTGACACGACAAAAGTACAGCGACTTTCGTAAGGTCTGCATGTAAAGCAATTACTTACAGTACAACTTAACAGACATATATGGATATCTATAGGTATGAATAAGTCAACATATTGGATCTAGCATGTCATTTACACTATTGGTTTTACGGTAGAAGCATTTGTGGATATATTTGCCTACTTGTACACAGTGAGGGTTATCGCCTCCCAGAATATAGTTCGAACAGAGAGTAGCAAATTCTTTAGAGCGAGCGGAAAGTAATGTGAACAGCTCTGTGCGTTTGTCATTATATCGTAAACAATAAATAGATCAAATGATCCGATGAACTTCCTTCACGTCGAAAAACACGAGCCACGTTTACGGTGTTGCCGGCTCCCCCTCACGGCGCAGGCGCAGTGGTGTTTAATTGGAACCATCCTTTTGTGTAACCAGGTCTGTTTCTGACAGGCGGGGTCACTCGGGGTCAAGGTGCGCGCTGACGTCACCGTGTTGGTCTACCTTCTGGACAAGGTGACCTCCCGCAGAAATTCTGTGTCAACGGCCGACCACGTTCCCGCTAAGACCTGCCAAGAAAGTGCCCCAAGGTGTCTGCAGATGTTTCGTAAAAGTTGAATAAGATTTGTGAAGTGTACACCAAGTTCAATTCAAATCGATTTTGTACAAAAGGCTTAGACTTAACGTTACCTATTAATTGTGGTGAAGGTCATTGAATGAAATGTCTTCTGTGTCAAGTCATACAACCACATATTAAGTTGAGTTAAGTTAAGTTAAGTACCACATATTATATAATCAGTTCTGTAGAAAAATATATCATATTCCGAATGAAAGTAGACAAACCGTCAATCATAAAACACATCTGTTATTTTATCTCCACTATAACTGAAAATCAAGGAGAAGTTGAATTTATCTAGCGATAGTTTTATCTCGTACCTTTTAAATGTGTTAGGCGTGCGAAGAAAATAACCAAAACGTCTTAATGTTTGCGGTTATTTGCGGACCATTCTATACAGAAGGCTTGGGAAGGCTTACAAATTAAATTTATTGAAGGTCAATGAATGAAATAGTCTGGGTACCATTCGAATAGTAGTTCGCTCCGACGTTCATTATACACTATATACAGTCGCTTCTCGCTCCGACTTTTATTATAACATTAAGTTTTATATCTAAATTCATGCCTGAAGGCTAATTCCATGTACAGTCTCAAGGACTAAGAGAAGTAAATAGTGTGATACATAACACTAGGGTCTAATCAACTATATGATACATTGTATACTATTGTCGGGTTTGACTTCTTTGAAGGCAGTGGTTAATGAACTGTCCCACGTTCTGTAAAATGATTGGATTTATGCTTTTAGAAATATAGTCTTTTGGTGATCTCTCAAATGGTAAAAGCCTGGTGACTTTGTGGCAATTGTTAGAAATAATCTGTTTCATTCGGCTTCATATAACTATATTATACACTATATACAGTCGCTTCTCGCTCCGACATTTACATGTATTATACAATATATATACAGTCGCTTCTCTACTATGTAGGAGAAGCGAACATGATGGCGAACTATAACCCGGATGGTATCCAGGCTGAGAATGAAATGCTTTTAATATGTGTCAAACTCTCAAGTAAAATGTCAAGGGAAAGACAAAAACGTACCCAAGACGCCTGGATGTGTATGAAGAGTAGACATGATCTTATGGTGGAAAATCTTAAAAAAAAACCATAATGGTCAATAGTCTTAGATATGATCGCATGGCGCAATCGGCAGAGCTTTGGGCTCAAGTCCAAAAGGTCCCCAGTTCGAATCCTGCCGTGTAACCGATCTTATGCCCTTGGGAAATGCACTTTACACGGCTTTCCTCACTTTGCTCAGGTGTGTAACCGATCTTGTGTCCTTGGGAAAGGCACTTTACACGGCTTTCCTCAATTTACTCAGGTATAAGATGACTAAATAGCTTCGACTAGAGCCGTCCCTCTGATAGGACGTGAAATGGAGCTCCCGTGTTTGAAGGGAACCACAATTAATCCGGACTCGTAAAATAACCCGCCACATTTATCGAAAAGAGTAGGAGATATTCCCGGTGTGAGCGGATCAAAACTTACGTACCGTGCTTGGAGCACTCAGCCTTATGAGGTTAAGCACGTTAACGCTAGTTCACCTCTATCAGCAGGGTAACCTATATTCGTTGTGTTTGCCAACATGGTATTAAGGGATATCAACTGGATGGCAGTGGTTTCAAGTTGTAATATGTTCAAAATGTTGTAGTTTGAAACTGCCGTCCGTCGACTTCATATACCTAAATACCAATTTCTGAACGAAACGGATATAGGTTACCCCGCGGATAAAGGTGAACTAGCGTTATAACGAAGAAGAAGAAAACTAAATTTTATGAATGAAATCCATTCTGTGGCAAGACTACAAACTTTAAGAAAACGACTACGTAACCACGAACGTGTGCATGCTCTAAGCGCACAAATGCAGTGACTGTTGTTGCAGACGACTTTATATCTTTCTGTCGACATAGTTTTTCTAATATTCTTACTCGTCTATTTACCGAAACAATTCATCTTACAAGTATATGGGATCTGAATGCACGAGACAACTATGATGTGTTGAAGGCCAGAAAATGTAATTTACCGAAAGAGAAATGCCCACAAAGTGCCAGGTAATCGTGTTGATGTGGTCAGAATTGTTTCCAAAGTGTCCATGTGCCTGACGATTTCTAGGACTTGCTGTGACGATTCTTCGTCTTTGTTCCTTCATCTATTCATGAAAGCTAAAATCGGCCAGTAGGCCGCTTTTCATTGAGGTCATGAGGGAGGTAAGGGTCAGATAAAATATAAGAGGGTTACATATTACATCAAGTCCTAATAGATCTATCGACATTTACCATTACATATACATAGTGCAAAACGTATAGTAGAGCGAAGGCTCAGGGTTCGAAGTCTGTGTCCATTCGTTTTGAAAATTTTACTTCTGAAGGAGTAATCCGGTTGCCTTGTGGATGAAATATGCTCCCATCAATGACTCTATACAGATTCAAGCGTACCCAGCTGTATTCAGTATTTTACTGTTGAAGATAAAAATGTGACACACACAATATCAACAGCACACACTACAAACTTCCACTAGTTTTGCGCAGGTCTTATCGTACATACTAAACCCTTTGTAACCACATACTAAACTCTTCAATCGACACCTTGTAATACCAGATGGCCAACGCAGAAAGAGATATATAACAACAGAAGCTGGCGTCTGGGAATGATTATAGTCAAAGTCACTGCACGGGCGAGTTCCGAAATACCGGAACGGTCACCAGCCTAGCGTGCCGCGTGACATAACCGAGAGTGGCTCCAAAACTTACCGGAAAACACACGTACCTTCAAATTTTCGATGCCTATCAGTCCATTTTTTTTTAGGTACGCGTGTTTACCTTTAAAAAACTGCTTGATGAAAATTCTATTAACTGTGTACATAAGTGACTAATGAATCTCTTCAACGTTACCACACTTACATCAATAGTTCTTCCTTAGACTTCCTTATTTTTTTACCCCCAGCGACAGCGATGCGAACTAAATTTTGACAGAGCTGCTTCCTTTTGTAATTGTAAACTAGCCCGCCAATTCAGCCTTAGGACTGCCATCAGAGGCTTGTAGCTTTTATTTCATCATCAGGGCGACGTTTTAAAACTTATATATTATTGGTTTGGCTGTTCAGTACGCACTGCCTTAGCTGCGCAACTAGCCTGTGTCTATCACGAAGGGCTAGCACTGCTGACAAAACAGATCCAATACAAGTGGAATTGACAAGGACAGGATACTTCAATCAATCAATCAATCAATCGATAACAAGTACAATAAAAATAACTTTTGAATATACATGGTGTACGATTGCTCAACGTACAGAACAGGATAGGATAAAAAAAAAAGCGAAACTTAGTAAGGCCTAGGTCACATTTCTTAACCGGGGCCCGGCCGGGCTGTTTGCGGAAACGAAAAATTTAAGTTTATGCCAATAAATATGCACAATGTATGCTGTTGAATTATTTTCGGTCCGTTTTGTGTTGTTGTTGTCTTTTATATCCTGCGTATCGTTCCCGAAAGCTGCCCGGCCGGGCCCCGGCTTTGTGGAAATGTGACCTTGGCCTAACAAATGGTTAGACCCTCTTTCCACTGGGACGACGCTCTCGCCGCTCTCTCTCTCTCCCTGCGACCTAAATTTTGACAGATCGCTCAACGAATTGTATAGAAAGGAAACGAGTCTTTTTACACAGTTTCTTTTATTCTAATACTAGTATATACTCCAGAAAGAGTAGTTATGTATCACTAATAGAGATCTAAATGAACAATAGCAAACCAAGTTGCTCAAAGTGCAGCTGCTTAGAATGATTAATACAGTATGGTTACAGATTTTTTTTTTGGAAACGGAAGAAACGCGCGAGTGTCATCCATGTAATCAAGTCAGTGTGTCAGTGTAGCATAAAATAGTATCAAATTCAAAACACTGGTAGCCACACACACTGCCAGCTTTTGATACTATCTTATGCTACCGTAGGATCTGCTTGGAGATTAGCCTTGCGTATCTGATCGCGAGTTTTACTTGGAAATGTGGCTTTTTCCCATAGACAAAGTGGGATCTTTCGTCTTCCACTGTCTTCGAAAAAGGAGTCGAACCCAATAACCCAGGATCTAGAGTTAGCTTTTATTAGTTTTAGACTAGAGTAGACACTTGTGTTATTGTATTTTACACTGTTTGAATCTATGTTACCTGCAATTAGCCCACGGGCAAGAATTTGCAATAAACTTGATTACTTGGAAATGGCCGGCCGGCGGTTACCGGAGCCGACTGGTTCCACTCAGAGTTGCAGGTCACCCTGACCCTGCCGCGGAGACTTTGACCCGCTTCTGGACTGGTCTCTACCATACTGACTACGCTGTCCAGTAGGGCTGGGTTAGCCTCTACCAGGCTTCGTGGTTTGATGGTCTAATTGTCGAAATTGGACAAATAGAGTCACCGTACGCTAGGGGAGTCAGCCGGCCGAGAAGGTCCATTTTTCAAACCTTGGTTTGGAGAATGTCCCTAATCGGCCGGCTGACTCCCCTAGCGTAGTATTTACTCTTTTTGACCAATTTCTACAATTAGACCACCAAACCACGAAGCCTGGTAGAGGCTAGGGCTGGGTACCGATACAGTGTATCGTTACAAATCGTTTTTTCTCATTGGACCGGTCCAGAAAAACCGGACCTGAAAAAATTTGGTGAACCGACTGGAAATGAATTGATTATATATATATAGTTTATTGCACAGCAATTGTACGGGGAACAAAGTAAGGCATCTACATAACTACAGTTCTATCTAACTAATACAGAAGTTGTAGTGTGGGATAAGTTTCTTACAGTTATTCGAAGCTTTTACAATCATTGGAGGAATTTCTAATGTCTAAACCTTCTTCGATATATTTTCCTATATCTGTCATGCAGGGATTGTCACTGCATGTCATGATGTATATACACGTTTGCGGGGTCACCGGTATAGGCAAAGAACAAGAGCGACACACAACAAACATGTTTCACCGTGTGGCTTCCTCAGTGTTGTGGGCTCGAATGTTTTGTGTCGGTTCGACTAAAGTTCCTAAACGGGGAACATGCGGCTCTAGTGTCTTTTTTGAAGATGTGGCGTAAGTGTGAACGGGTGACTTGAGGTTGTCCTTCTCCACATATGATACACTGGACCTTGATTCGTTTGTATTTCTCTACGTGTCACTCCCACCGAAACATTGGCAAGGATACAAAGTCCTTGTCAGAAGTAATGTTTTTCCCCAAGAACATCTCAACTCCCAGAACACTTGGCATGGCTGTGCAGGTGTTTGGGTGTTCACAATCTGCTTCTGTTTAGGCGGCATTCCAGAATCGTGTGGCCATCTTGAACTTGGACTTCTTCCACGGTAATTAAGTCTCCTCGAGGTCTAAATTTAGCAACGGCCGCGCTAATTTTAGCCCGACGACGTCTTTGATCGGTGACTTGAGTAACCTGTGAGATCAGCGAGCACGCAACTGGGTTGGAAGCGATACGTGGGGGAGGGGGGCGGGAGACGCAGCCCACGGACTACTACTCAGCGAGAGGCTCGTGTCCGGAAGGCTTCAGTGGGAGGGACCACCTATGTAGCTAGGGCGTGTTTTTCCGGGAGAAATTTTTTGTGAGAGTTGGCAAGCTCCCGGTTTTGGAAAATTGGTATATCTTGTAGCACACACGTACACAAACACACGTACACACACACACACACTCACTCACACACACACACACACACACACAGAAAGACAAACACACACACACACACACACACATACATACATACACACAAACACACACCGCACATACATACCCACACACACATACTTATACCAACACATACTTTCACTTAATATTCAAAGTGTGATAAAAAATAAGCCAAAGGCACTTTTCGCAAACATCTTTTAAAAACACTTCTTCACCTTGTTGCCAGATTACCAACTAACTATCATATTATTTGAAGTAGACTGTTTTACTTCCCTCGTAATACACGAATACATGCAGCGCCTTTACCGGCGGCTATGTGAACTGCAGAATTTTGTGGGATTTCTCTACTTACAGGTAGTCGGTAAACACCGAGAAACAATCATACAGTTTCTGTTTTTTTTATTTGGTGACCTTATCTTTTTTTTACAATAATCAATAGATCGATCAACCCATCAATCAATTAATCAATCAATCAAATGGTTTATTGATAAAACAAGGGTATAGCAATCAAAAGGCTAAATTGTTTCGTGCTTTACATGAATCTCTGCAATAGAAATCTTAATCCAACATTTATACCGTTACTGAATCTTGTAGTGCGAAATATGTATAGAATAACTAGCTTGCTGTATGCATCTCTTCATCGGTTTTCATAAGGTTTCGCAAAGTGAATATTCGATTTCTCTTTAAAACGAATGTTATTAATTTTGATCTATTTATAAAAAAAATGTGACAAAATGAATTTCACAGATTGTACAGTGATTACAACTTACTTTGACTTTTTCTCAGTTTTTTCAACTCACTTCGACATTGTTGATTAGATATCTTATCTTGTGGAAATCAAAATCTTTTTGACAAAAATTATAATTACAAAGTATGACAGTATACAAAAAACCAACATCAGGGTCAAAGGTTAGCAATCAGCTCCGTTCAGCTCCAATTCTAAGGCCGGGTTGTCGCGCCCCTTCGTCTCGACAGGGGGCGCTGTTTTCTCGAACACCTCTCCGTACAGCGGGTTCTCGAACTTGACGTCATTGTCGGGCACGGAGAACGTCACGTGGTCGCGCACATTCCTGGAAAAGTCGAAAAATCGGACGGATTAAACGTTTTCTTAAAGGGTTTTGTTCAGCGCAAGGTCATCTGACCACTTCTAGGCAATGTCACAATGAGCTAAGTTGATGAAAGGTGGCATTTTCTTTTTATGGTGAACACTGGTTTCGAAAGCTTGAAAATTGTCCACAGGGCCGGGTAAGGTGACACATGGTCAGGGCATGGGGCCACCGTGCACTTATTCTCATCCTTGAACAATAATGGCAATGAAAACATCATTGAGATGGCGACGATTGTTACAGTCTTACTAGAGGCGAACATCAGACAAACCAAGCCTGGGAAAGAATTGACTGGACAGTGGAAAAAGATGAAGAAAGACTGAATGCAGCTACAGGACTCTTCAAAGCAGAGGCTTAACACATTGGGTGATGATGATGAGTGTGGCCTTACGGTGTTTCCTGGAGCCTCTGTGGTCCCTGCCGCATCCTCCTCACACAGAACGCGCCGGCCACCAGCAGAACCATGAAACCCAGAGAACATAGGACGGCCACGATGATGGTCACTGTCTTGTCATCTACGATGAAATAAACCTTGTTAGAAGTTAGAAGGCATTGGAGTTCGCCATATTGGATCTACTGACTCTATCAACATGGCTGCTTCGTATCATATATCGTCAAAAGAACGTGTAAATGTACCGATTGCAACATGGCCGCTATGTATCATATATCGTAAAAAATAACGACAATGACAATGAAGTTTATTGCATATTCATGCCCTCCTAGGGCTAAATGCAGTAAGTCGCATACAAAGAGCCTGATAAGTAAGCTATTCTATGTTCTACTTACGACTATATTTCTACATGCTTCCTCCTTCTTCTTAAAACATGTGAAGACGAACTTACAGAGTTCTTCTATCAAATCATAGATAACTGATGTCATTATATATTTGAAAAAGTCTTCTTTTGCTAGTTGTGCATATTTCTGTTTTGCAAGCGTAGTACTGTTAACAAAGGTATTGCGTATATCTTTATACAGTGAGCATTCTAGAAGAAAGTGCGCTTCATCTTCTATATACCTATAACATGCAGACCTACATGCAGACCTACTGACATTTACTTGCAGACCCCATGACCTTATCGGGACTGAGGGTAGGCAGCCTGATGTGATGAGACAAGCCGTTAGAGTTTGGGTTCGCCATATTGGATATTTTGATTCCACCAACATGGCTGTTGCATATCGTATATCGTAAAAAGAACATGCAGATGCACTGACCTTTATTTGCAGGCCCCACGACCTTCTCAGGACTAAGGGTAGGCAGTCTGACGTGGTGAAACACGCTGGTGGAGTTCGGGTTCGCCATCTTGGATCTACTGATTCCACCAACATGGCGGTTATGTATCGTATATCTCACCTCTATTTGCAGGCCCTACGACCTTCTCTGGACTGAGTGTCGACAGTCTGATGTGGTGAAAGACGCTGGTGGAGTTCGGGTTCGCCATCTTGGATGTGACGATTCCACCAACATGGCGGCTATGTATTGTTACAGCATATCTCACCTTTATTAGCAGACCCCACGACCTTCTCGGGACTAAGGGTCGGCAGTCTGACGTGGTGAAAAACGCTGGTAGAGTTCGGGTTCGCCATATTGGATCTTCTGATTCCACCAACATGGCTGCAACATATCATATATCGTAAAAAGAACATGCAGATGCACTGACCTTTATTTGCAGGCCCCACGACCTTCTCAGGACTAAGGGTAGGCAGTCTGACGTGGTGAAACACGCTGGTGGAGTTCGGGTTCACCATATTGGATCTTCTGATTCCACCAACATGGCTGCTACGTATCATATATTGAAAAAGAACCTACAGACGTACTGACCTCTATTTGCAGGCCCCACGACCTTCTCAGGACTATTAAAGGGTAGGCAGTCTGACGTGGTGAAACACGCTGGTGGAGTTCGGGTTCGTCATATTGGATCTTCTTCTGACTCCACCAACATGGCTGCTACGTATCATATATTGAAAAAGAACCTACAGACGTACTGACCTTTATTTGCAGGCCCCACGACCTTCTCAGGACTAAGGGTAGGCAGTCTAACGTGGTGAAACACGCTGGTGGAGTTCGGGTTCGCCATCTCGGTCTTGATGTGATCCAAGAGATCACCACCAGCGACTACCGCCGTCAGACTCTGCTCTGTCTCCTTATCCGTTTCCTAGGCAACGGCAAGACGTGTGGAGGTCAATCTGATTCTCTATGCATATTTGTAATTTCAATTGTTTTTGTACGTTTTTATTCGATACATAGTATGTTTAAGTAGGGCAATCCTTACAAGTAGGACAAGACTTACCCCCAAACCTTTAGGTCATTCACTGAACAAGGTTAATGGACTTTGGGGGTAAGTCTGAATTCGTTTCAGGATTGGTGTTTGTAAGTTTTTTGGGTACGTTTTTCTGATACTAGTAAATGTTCCTAAACGATTTTAGCACGATTTTAGCTTGAGGCGTAACACTTTGTTTCATATCAGTAATGACTTTTTCCTAGATCAGAGCGCATCCCCCACAAACTCAGTTGAATGTGTACAAAAATCCTCAATTTTCTATTACAAATGTACAACTGAAATGAGGAAGACATGTTGGAAAACAATACATCCTATAACGTTTCATCACTCATCAGATGTCAGATAAAAAAATTTAATGTCCAAAAAAAGGAAAGGGTCGGCAGGTTTTCGCTAGGGTGGTCGGCTAACCGAAAGCTTTTCCATTTTTCTCATAAGACGTTTTTTCTGGGGATAGCAGACACGAAAAACGGCATATAATAATAATAATATCGGGTGTATTTGCAGCCAGTGCCATAGGCAGGTACCCAATGTGTTGAGTAATGAGGCTGATTAACGTGGTCGAGGCACCTCCTCGAGCACGGGACCCCCGTTTTACGTCCCTCCCGGAAGACGATTTCGTGGAAAGCTTCGTGAGGCTACAGCAATCCGGACGTCCTTGGTTGGTCCCCCATCCAAGCACTGTCCGGACCGCGCGTTGCTTAACTTTTTTGTTGCTTAACACGATTTTCCCCATCAATCTCTGCCTGGAGAGTAACCCGAAAGTATAACAATTTTCCTACGGCTAAAAAGATGCCCCCTGTACCAATGAGAGAGTGATGTAGGCGTCCGGTCCGTCCCATCCCGTCAGCTCACAGCGGATCCACATCCCATGGTGCACCACGAACGGGTCAAACAAGGTCAGGGACCGGACTACGTCACAGAAATGCTCCAACGTCATACCCTGCACAAGACGACAAAAATGTATTGATAAACGAATATTATCAATAAATAGAACCAGAACTCTAAACCCAGAATTATAACGTCCAGCCCTTTACGATAAAACAAAGTTGTTGTTTTCTCACTAAGACTATATATTGTAGAATTGGAATTTCTTTAATCAAGAATTACGAAATACTCAGTAGATAAACAATTGGAAGTAGATAAACATTGGCTAACGTTAACTGTGACAGGCTATTCGATGCAATAAAACAAGAATGTCTACATATAAACGAAAACGACGGTTTCTTTGATACTTTTTCATAACTTCGTCAACTTTTGGTGTTTTTATTATTTGTAGCCAGTCAATTTTACCAACATGCAACAAAAATAACTCCTACATCGTTTATGTTGTCCGTTTCCAAGTAGAATCCCAGCCTCGTACAGTCGGCGCTGTACAGTTCCCCGCTGGGCAGACAGGTGGCGCTGCTGACAGGTGTAGAGCAGTGCCCGACGTTCTTGTCGCAGGGTTCCGACAGGCAGGGTGACAGAGCGCACTCTTTGTCGCCCTGGCAACCGGACAGGCACTCCCCGTTGTCAGGGCAACCGGCTGTTTCGTCATAGGGACATTCGGGTGGACCACACCACATCTGCAAAAGGGGGTTGATTAAGGTATGTGTTTTTTTTATAAACCGAATCATACATATGAAGTAGGCTATCTATGGACTCTTGCTACTATCTGCCATAATCTGGGCTTCTTTCGGATTTGAAAAGAAAAAGTGAAGAAACTAGTCATTTACCTTAACGCCGGTTTACTTTTACCCACTGGGTGACCTTTTCCGTTATAAAAAAAAACACCCAGGGTATTTAGGGATATAAAGTCGACGGTCAGCGCACGTGGTTTCAAACAGTAATATATACCAATTTGAAACCGCCGTCCGTATACTTGATATCTCTATAGACTCTGTTTCGGATATAGGTTACCGCATGGATAAAGGTGAAGTAGCTATAGTTCTAGTTTTAAAGAACGCTTGCAGATAAATGTGCAAAAGTTAGGTGTGATGGGTCGTTCAGTGTGATATAACCAGCTGCTGTCGCGCCGCGTGCCGAAGGGCGGTTGTACCGGCTATATAGATACAGATACAGAGAGTGAAATTTGTTATCACCAAGGACAGTTGGGGCATTTTCTCTTGATAGTTTTAAAGAACGAACGAACGCCCTACCTTTGCGCACCACACCTGTCCGTCTGAACAGGTACAGGTGTTACAGTCCGCCTCCCAGATGGAGCTGTGGGGTCGGGTCACCTGACCATCCACGCAGGGGGTCGCCGTCTCTGCAGAAGGGACAAAATGAATCATCATCACCGTCATCATCATCCTCATCAGTAACTTCATCATCATCATCACCATCATCATCATCACTATCATCATCTTTATCATCATCATCATCATCACTATCATCATCATTATCATCATCATCATCATCCTCACCATGATTATCATCATCGTCATTTTCCATTGAAAGGCATGTAGTGTAGTATCTGAGCGATCAAAACATAAAAGCAAAGTTTTGGTCAATTTTCCACATTACACCTCAAATCTGCCTTAATTCACTGCACAGCGATATTCACAACGTTTGCGACGTAATCGTGTCGCGAGAACGTCCTAAAATTCTTCCTATTGTCCACCATTTGATAGCATTTTGTCCAATTGCAACTTTGTCCAACATTCTTACGAACCAAGGGAAGCGCTCGAAAGCTTAGATAACGTAGCTACATAGCAAGTCAACCGATAGGATGTTGAAGTACTGTTCTAGCCAGCGTCCTTCCTTCCATCCTTTGACGGAATTTTGCTGCTGGGGACGGACAAAAATTTTACCCATTCCGTCCCCTTTGATGGACAAAAATCGGCATGTAAAGATCTTAAATGAATCAAGCTGAGTCTACCAGTAAAATTTGCTGCTCAAAATAAAGGAAATAGCATTTCAGAGGGTCTAGACTTTAACATTTCCTAGGGAGCATACCGCCGGACCCCCCTAGGATCCTTGCGCATTCGACGGGATTTGCATTCAAAATCCAGAGGACGGAAAACTTTTATGAAATATTAGTTTAATTCTTGCCTTCGTCACACCTGTCCCCGGTGAAGCCCTCCTCACACAGACAGACGAAGCCGTTATCTAAACTGCTGCAGGTCCCGTGCGCGCCGCAGTCTGCCCTGGGAACGAGCTGGGTCGTGTTGGTGGCCTCGTCACGCACGATGACGTCACAGTTATCCACCGCTATTGATAGAGTATAGCGATGAGTTCAAACAAGAGATTTTGTATTCATGACCATCGGGCACGAAAGTTACCTTTATTTTTAATTTTTAAAAAGTTACGACAAAAAACAAAATGAAACAATTTAAAATAAAAGTGAAACGGTTGACATTCACCTCCGTTAGAAATGAAAAGAAACAGAAAAAAATAAAGCAAACCCAAAAAATTACCTTGGTTGCACAGCGAACCAGTGAACCCGTCTGCGCAGGCGCACTGGAACCAGCCGAGTCCGTCCCGACACGTGCCGCCATGGAGACAGTTCACGCCTGCGCACTCGTCGATATCGGTCTCACAGTTCGTACCGGTATAACCTGGAACAGGGAGATAAAAATTCTTATTGTGGTCCTGGTATCAACTATCTCAATTCTTGTGTCGTAGGGTGACAAATCAAATGATAAGGGCTAATAATTTTCTAATACAATAAGTGTTATAGCAGGCTCTCTTGGGCCTTTTTTAGGCTCATAATACACTTTTGCTGGCCATTTTTTTTGGTACTGGGTCGCTGATTGCCGACCGTCCCGGAAAGGCCAGCAAAAGTGTATTGTGAGCCGAAAAAGCCTGCTATGGAGGCTAATATATCCGTTATAGAGAGAATACCTTCAAATTTCCATGGCAGTAAGAGTCTATAGTGCATGGTGCTAACGCGAACATAAGCCCACCGCGAAAAGTCCTTTTTGCCGCTACCGCAAAATTAAATCCCCACGAACTTTAAAGCATTTACAGCTGGGCCCACCTGTTTGACAAGTACACTGGTAACTATCCACCAGGCTGCTGCAGTACCCGGCGTGCTGACAGGGGTCGCTCTCGCACGGGTCGGGGCGCATCCAGCAGGTGTCGCCCCCGAAGCCGGCGGGACAGTCGCACTGGAAGCCCGCCGGGAGGTCCGTACACGTCCCGCCGTTCTGGCACGGGGTCGACTCGCACTCGTCCACGTCCTCTCCACACAGCTCACCCGCGAAACCCTGCGGTTACAAAAATGAAAATGTAAATCCAACGATCGTCAATGACTTGTTACGTCCTCCGGTCTTAAAATAACTGTTTCTTGGTTAGGGAATGACGACCCACGAAGACAATTTGCTGAGCGGACTCTCTAGATTCTTCTACATGTGATATGGAGGAGTGCTACAAGTGAGGAGTAGTATGAGCGAGGTGTCTTAAAGTACCCCATTGGTACCAGGCATTTACCTGATGGAAATATCTGGATATGTAACGGTACCACCCACCAGAACAGTAGCCACGGGATAATCTCCAAGTAGATTCCTCCGTGGCAAGACAGTAACATAAGCTGGGGAGGGACTTTAGCCGGCAGAGGAGTAGAATTGGCCAGCTGGGGAGGGACTTTAGCCGGCAGAGGAGTGGAATTGGCCACGCGTGGCCAATTCTACTCCTCTCGGCCGGCTAAAGTCCCTCCCCAGCTTATGTTACTGTCTTGCCACGGAGGAATCTGCTTGGAGATTAGCCACGGGACTCTCACTGAGAATTTCATATAAGGGCAATGTCTTTGCAAAACTTTTCTTAGACGGAGGGATCTAGATAGACCGATAGTTGACTATCAAGACTACAGCCTTGTATTGACCTCTGTGCCATGTAACTTTGTCCCGATGTGACCTCATCCTTACCTCAGGACAGGTGCAGGAGAAGGAGTTCTCCTGATTCCGGCAGGTGGCGTTGTTCAGACAGGGTCCGCTCGCGCACTCGTCTACATCCTCCTCGCAGTGTGGACCCGCAAATCCTGGTCTGGAGAACAACAAAAATACGGGTGCAGATGTTGAAACACTGGCGCACCAAATCCGTGGGTGTTTTTGTCACCCTTTTTTGCCTTGCCGCCAGGCAAGGCTTTACGCCAGCTTTTTTCCATGGATCAATGGACGGACCTTTTAACCCAGCCCTTCCAAAGCCCCTTCCAAAGGCCCTTCTTTCCTTGCCGAGTTTCATGGCTTAGTTAGACAATGGTACATTCCAGACGAGTATTAAAACGCTCTTCTAGACGCATGTTACTGTATGTGGTCCAGCGTAATAAATCTACGCTTTAACTCACCATGTTCATATAAATATATATCACAAATTGCATCAGAAGGAACTTAGTTTGTAATAAAAAATAATGCATATTCATTGTGGGTCAAAAAGTTTTACAAAACCTGTTTAATGTGCCAATAATTCATCTGACATAAATTATGATAATGAGGGGGAGGGGGGCGACATGTGGAACTCGGGATTTTTAAGCGTAGAATCTAGTCTAACTTACCAAAATAACATAAAATACGCGGCAAGGCACAGCTTTTTTAAAAAGATTTCTTGTTACAGATTAGCCGCGAGGCTCGGTGGGCGTCACTCCATCGCCATGGGGGCAGGGGCATGGCGAGTATCGAACTCAGGACCTATGCTAGTACCTACTGATTCACTCTGAGACTCCAGTTGTTGCTGTTGCTTCACACAGACACCCCACTGGTCTTGAAAAACAGTGATTAAAGGGCAAATTTCAGTATTTCCGGAGTTGCGCAGATGACCCACTTCCAGCCTCCTGAAAATGATTAGGTACCCTTGACACAAGTGCCTGTAGAAATGTTTTTTCTTGAGATATGTTTGGATTCTGGAGGTGGATATTATAGGTAAGGGTTGTAGCTTCTATATTATGTTGAAAAAACAGATTTTTATTGATATTTATGGTTGCAGTAGGCCTTAGAAGTCAGGTGTTTTGGTGTTTTTTTACAGACAGTGAAAAGGGGTGAAAAGGTCACGACCTATGTTTCGGTCCCGTACAACAAAATTCCGCCGTAATTTTTTTCCTTTTTTTCTCATCAAATTACACTTTAGAGGCTGGGCAACCATGCCAATGTGAGTTTTTCATGTTCTAAAAGTCAGGTAGGTGATTTTTGACAGCCTCTTTCTCCCATGATTCCAATTGTTAAGAATAGGCAGCCTAAATACCGAAATTTAGCCTTAAAGCCTCCACGAATGGTTTCTAATCTCTAGTCAGATATACTAGTCTCTACCAGACTGGCTACGCTAGCTATTATAGGAATAATATTTTCCCAGGGGAGTTTTGCTATCAGATGAGTTGGCCGGCAGTGGAGGAGGGAGGGGGGGTCTGGCATGTGATAAAGGAAGTGTCTATCCGGGAAATGCATGGGCAGGGTCTACATGTGTTTAGTGAGTTTTGCAAACACACCTCGCGTAATTCACCACAAGTGAAATCCTGTAAGAAGGTTGCTGATAATGTATTTATTGATACCTAATTTATTGGAAAATAGCACCCCCTTATGGAGTTTAGGATCCCTGTATTGAATGTATCAATCAAAATTGATTTATTTATTTATTTTATTTATTTCATCTTGAAACAGATGGGTAGCCCCTACAACAGTGCATAGTTGATTTCCAAGGGGGCCCATCAAACATACATGTAAATAACAGATACAGGACAAAACGTGGTAACAATCAGTCAAACTTTGAAACACCCAGGGACAACATGCAGTATAGAAAACATAAAACCGGTGCGTCAAAACATAATCAGTGTCCATACTCATGTCGAAAACGTTCCAAGGTCAAAATCAATATGTCAAGAGATGGAGTGGAGGTCAGAGGTCAAATCATATATCAAATCATGTGTAAATCGAAAATTAATGTAACTGAAATTTACAAAGTATGGATAGTAAATCATATGTAAAGATTGAACAAACAAAAAAAATTAAAACAGTAAGGCACATCAGAGACAAAGGTGCTTTTCCATACTAAGTTCCAATATTACTTGAGGTCAGATATACATGTGTTCTTCAGAGCTGTTTTAAAGCCTTTTAGTGTTGTGATGTTTCTTATGTTATCTGCTAGTTTGTTGTACTGGCTAGTGCCAGTGTATGCAAATGTTTTTTGTCCACATGTGGTGGTGTAGCTTGGTGGGTGTAGTTTAGTGGTCTGCCTAGTGTTGTAAGTATGGATACGAGAGTTGTGCTGAAAAGTGGCGGATAGGTATGTTGGTGCCAAGCCTGTCAGACATTTGAAAACCATAATGCACGTGTGCTCAAATCTCCTATCAGCCAGGTATTTCCAGTTGAGAGTTTGATGGAGGTTCACAATGCTGATGTCCCGTTGCCTACGTTGTAGCACCACCCTTGCCGCTCTGTTTTGTAGTATTTGTAGTTGCCGTTGTTTGGTGGCCCCACAGGTTCCCCAGACAGTGTCACAATAGTCGAAAATAGGCAATATCATAGTCTTGTACAACATGTCAGCAATACTGAAAGTCAGGCAGTGTCTGAGGCGTCTAAGTAGTCCAATCCTCTGTGACACCTTACTACAAACTTTGTCTATATGTTCATTAAAGGACAGGTGGGAGTCAAGGTACAGACCAAGATATTTGAACGTATGAACTCTTTCTATGATTTCTTGGTCAATTTCGACTGTCAAGGACTGTGCTTGCTTTAACCTGTTAGCAGTGCCAAATAACATCCATTTAGTCTTGGTTACATTTAATGTTAAACGATTTGTTTGGAACCAAGTGGCCAGACCAGAGAGTTCATAGTTCAGAATTGACTCAATATGTTTTACATTGTTGCTGGGATAGAATATTGCTGTGTCATCAGCATACAAACATATTTTACATGTGGTAACTACATCAGGTATATCGTTAGTAAATAAATTGAAGAGCAACGGGCCCAGTATTGAACCCTGGGGCACTCCCAGTGTAACAGGTAAGTATTATGACCTACAACCATTCAGAGAGACAATTTGTTGTTTCCCCGACAGGTAGTTGCTGAACCAAAGATGCTCCACACCCTGAATCCCGATCCATGACAGTTTGGTTAATAATAGTCCATGATGTACAGTGTCAAATGCTTTCTTAAGATCCAAAAATACCGCCCCCACTAGGTTACCCCTGTCCATGTTATGAAGCACGTAGTCCTTGGCATCCAGTAGTGTTGTTGTTGTAGAGTGGCCTGTCCTAAAACCAGACTGTTGGGTGGAGAGGATATTGTGTTGATGCAGGTATTCAACGAACTGTGTGTGCACCTCTCTTTCGAAGGCCTTCATGATGACAGGTAGGACAGATATGGGTCTGTAATTGTTTGGGTCTTCTGTATCCCCCCTTTGTGTAATGGAGTCACCCTTGCCATCTTCCAGTCAGTGGGAATGTTGCCAGAGGAAAGGGACAAATTGAAAATGTGTGTAAGTGGTTTACATATACTAGGTGCGGCTACCTTCAGGAGCCTTGCATGTATCCTGTCCAGACCAGTCGCTTTATTACTGTGCAGTCCCCTTAGTTTTTCATACACTCCCACTTCACTTATTTGCTTGAAGTTGAATGTAGTTTTTAATTCTTTGTATCTTGCGGGGCACGTAGGGACCGTAGCTTGGTGCTTGAACTTCTCTGCCAGTTTGTTTCCAACAGTTACAAAGAACTTGTTGAGGCAGTTTGCAATATTCGGAAGGTCCAAGATATGTTTCCCTTCCCAGCGCAGTGATTTTGTAACTGCTTGGGTCTTTTTAGGTAAAACCCCCTTAATTGTAGCCCACAGTTTTTTTGAGTCTGTCAGGTTTTCTTCCAACTTTTTGTTGGCAGTAACTGGCTTTGGCTAGCCTTACCCTCTTGTTCACATAGTTACGTTTAGCTTTGTAATCCTCCCAATCTTTACTTTCACCTGTTCTGCGTGCCCTGGCCTTCGTGTCATCCCTGACTTGCATTAGGCTTTTTATGTCGGGTGTGAGCCATTTTGGCTGGGCAGTTTTTGTGCGTTTGGAAATATATGGTGCATGCACATCACTAACTGTGATAAACAGAGACTTGAAAAGAGACCAAGCCTCCTCAACCCTGGTAGCCTGGAGTACAGAGTCCCAGTTTAGTGCCCTCAGGTCAGTCAGGAAACTGTCTTCCTGAAAGTTAGTGAATTTACGGGAGGTTACATACTTAGAAACGGACTTGGTGCGTCTCGCCTTTCTGTTACAGAACACAGCATAGTGATCAGAGATAGTGGAGTGTACCACTCCATAGTCACTTACCCTATGCATATCACTGCAGTACACATGATCTATTATACTACTAGAGTGTTGGTGTACTCTAGTTGGTTTGTCTATAACTTGTTGTAATTGAAATTCCTGACTCAGGTTATCCATGTGTTTAACTGCTGAGCTACAGGGCTGACTAGTGTCTATGTTCATGTCTCCCAGTAGAAACAATTCTGACTTGGGAGTGGACATACTCCAGGTTTCAAGTGAGTTTCTTAGCAGGGTGTAAAACTCCACAGAGCTAGATGGTGGTCTGTATATAGTACCAATTACTATTGGTTTAGTGCTAGGGAGTTGGACTTGGCAGAAAAGTGCCTCAAGTCCTGGCTGCTTCAGGTCTGTCCTCTCAGTGTGGCAATATGCTTCAGACACATAAATTGCGACTCCTCCCCCAAACCGATTCCTGTCCTGTCTGTATAAGTGATACCCATCTATGCATAATTCACTGTCATGGATAGAGTCATCAAGGTGGGTTTCGCTGACTGTCATAATATCAACATTATTTGTAGACATAAATACATACAGTTGGTCTAGCTTACTATACAAGCTGCAAATATTAAGATGTACCATGATTAAGCCCTTTGATGGTGGTATCGTAGAATTACTTTCTGAGATTTCTTCTTCATTTGATAAAGAATAAAAACATCCAGACCTGCATACACAGTAACCTCTGTCCGGACTATCCACACACGTGCCGCCATTTTGACACACGTGATGCACGCAGGAGAGGTCGTTCTCTGCGCATGTGCGGCCGGAGAAGCCGGGAGGGCAGCTGCAGTTGAAGTTGTCAACACCGTCTGCGCATGTGCCGCCGTTCACACAAGGGGAGGGGGAACAGTCGTCGGTGTTTGTTTCGCACTGGTCGCCTTGGTAACCTATTGATAAACAAACCAACAAACAATCAAACATGGATGGAAAAGAATAAAATTGCTTTAGTAAAATTCAACTCAAATACCAAGTGCCATTAACTTTAAGTGCCAGGAAGAATAGCGGTACCACTTCGGTGGTATCGCTAATGGAGATCCTAATAAAACAAACAAACAAACAAACAAACTTTATTCTTCCGCTAAGTGCCAAAAGGCAGTTACTCAACCAACTGAATATGATTTTGGAAATGGTCATGACGTTTCAGATAACATCCGTTATCCTTGGTCAGTGACACTGAAGAGATCTGGTTTTAGTCGAGCAAGTTTTACATCCTAACAATTAATAGTTTGGATGGTTAGAATTCTGTATAAAACCTGCTCTACAACTAGATGTCTTCTGTGTCACTCACGAAAGATAACGGATGTTGTCTGAAATGTCTGACCGTTTCCAAAATCATATCCAGTCGCTTTTGCTATTTGGCATATCTTATTACGTGTCTAACCTTCGTTGACGTAAAAATACACAATGTCTTTGGAATTCATCTTAAACTGAATTTTCTTGGTTTTAGGTTCTTGGAGATATTCAAACTGTCCTTTGTTTTGCTGATGGATTTCGCTTTCGCGCCCTTTCAATTTCATACTTGTACATAGACTAGATCTCTGACCTCCAAGTCCCAAACCTATATATCAAGTTTAACTTATGTTCTACTCAAGAGGGTTTGTTTTATGCCTAGGTTTGTTGTTAAATGTTTCATTTGAAGTACACTTCAAAACGTTATGTCAATTATGTAGATTAATGAGAAGCATAAATATATGTACGTCTTGGCACCCAATACCAGGTAAGCTGCCTGGATTTGCCATGTATTGCATTGTTTTTAAGTTCATAAATAAATCTAAATACTGGTATACCTGGGGCGCAGTTGCAGAAGTACCCGCCAACATAGCCTGTACATACGCCACCGTTCCGACAGGGGGCGCTGCTGCAGTAGTCCACGGTGACGTTACAGGTGTCTCCGGCGTACCCGTCTGCGCATGTGCAGTTGAAGCCCGCGACCAGGTCCCGACAGCTGCCGCCGTTGTGGCACGGAAGGCTGAGACAGTCGTCAATGTTGGTGGCGCAGATTCGACCTGCGGACGGAAAGGTAGAGGTCCCAATATAATGGGATTCCATAAATTTAATGATATTCACTTAAAGATATTTAATTTCTACAACTGGATAAAAAAACACTAGGTCATTCGACGCCACCAATAGTAACAAAACTGGCCAAAAAAATCTCCGTACTTTTGATGTAAAATTGTTTATCTATTTGCTTTGGACAGACAAGGAAAATGTGGAACTGCACTGAAGTTAGAAACTTATATTAAGTAACAGTGCCACGTACATAGTACAGACAGAAGGTAAAGGTGGTATTTTCTTTAACTTACCCGACCGAAGTCAGGTATCCATTTTAACACCTGGGTGAAGTGAAGAAGGTCGTGTAAAGTGCCCAATAGCACAACGTCGGGGGCACTGCGGATATTGAACTCGGGATCTATAGTAGATTCCGAATCGAACGCTTTACCAGTGACGCTACACACGACGCCACGGAACTATGTCCTGTTAGTACTTCAAGGCAATGTAGTGTAATATTTCCACGTAAGTCCATCTCGGTTAGCCAACCCTATGACGTTATCGCCGAACTTTAATTTGATTGGCCATGGCAGGCGGGCGGGGGCCTGCCTTTGTGACGACACAATAGAACCTGTTGATCCACTACGTCAATGGCGCGGACGGAAAACCCCTTTCTGCTAACCATGGTAGCTACGCGTGTCAACTGTGACCTTTATATAACTATGATATTCATTCAGCCATACTGATTTGATCATATGGATGACATCCCCCAAAACTGGTGCGAGCGTGCAAATAAAAATTGCCCAACAAAAAGTTCCCTTCATCATGTTCTAAGTGGTCAGAAAGGATAAATGACTAAACACAAAGAACATACACCGATGATAGACTCTTTATTTTTCTTCTTGGAATTGACGACATTGGAATCCGTTTTCCGATATTTTTGCCGGGGCGCCGCAGGCGCCCGGCTTTGTCCCCGGTTTAATGGTTCGTCCTTGGATGGGTCTGCTATGGTCGCAAAATGTACCGTGCGTTTTTACGACAATTCTCAGCCCTTCTCAGCCCTTCAAATAAACGCAATGTACCGTGCGTTTTTACGACAATTCTCAGCCCTTCTTAGCCCTTCAAATAAACGTTGTAAGAATACTGTTTATCCATGACCTCTACTCGTACAGAAAACATTGCAGCGCTCATTAGCAAAGTCTAGGAAAGGAAAATGTTTCTTGATTTGCAGTAAAACACTGGTCATGTAACATTTGAGGAGTTGTCGTTAAATCGCACGGTTCATTTTGCGATAGCGTTGACGGGTCCGGGTATTTAGCGGAATAACCCGGAATAACCCGGAATAACCCGGAATAACCTTAATAAAGGATGAAAGCTACCGAAATACAGTGTGCTTTGATAAGTTAAGATCGCAGAATGCAATATTTTGGCATAAAATAATGTATATATGGCCATGGGAACAAGAAATATTACGGTTATTCCGGGTTATTCCGGGTCATTTCGGGTTATTCCGGTAAATACCCTCACGGGCGTTGACGGTGCGGAGGAGGTGAGATTTTTATCGTACAGAAATTGGTACAGTTTGTAAAGTTATCTTTCTGGAATTCGGATGTATTAAAATATAACATTACATTCTAAGGCGTAGTGTCATGTGAGTAAAATGAGCACGACATTTGACGAAAGATTTTGTGGAGGGTATACAGTCAAGTTTATTGTGCAACGATTGGAACAGTTTACGTGCGGGTGGGAGGGGGGCGTGCGTCTATATATGCAGCTGCAGGAGGTCCTGCAGGACATTTTCGATCGTAAGAGTAACGTACAATTTGAAAAGATAGTGATCATGAATTCGGACACATTGAAACATATTTCCAAGGAACGGTATATAGTTTTTTTAGTAAAACCAGTGTGTGGGGATTGACGAGAATTTAGATAGTTTAATGGTGCACTGTGCTTGAGCCGATGCGAGGCATTATGCAGGGCATTTTTGATTGTAAAAATATCGTACAAGTTGAAAAGATGGATCGGATTCTAATACATTAAAACATACATTTCCAAAGAATAGTAGAAAACAACGGATTGTAGCTAACTGTTAAACAATCAGCAAAGCAGTTGGCAAGATGTCACACCTGAACTTTTGTAGATTTTTGCTTTTTGTTGGTACTAGTAAGATGTTATGTGATCAAGACAATATTTTCTTTCTGTTTCAGTGACGCCTTAGACTGTTCTCTGCTATATATACAAGTGACACAGTAATATACAGAAACTTACAGCTAGCAAAAGTCTGTACTCAATAAGATTTTACACAGTACACATTTATACTTCTTCTGCTGAAATCTACGCATTACATTTTGCATCCAACCAAAGAGGTTTGAAAGAGAGTCCTTGATCCAACCAAATTAGACCTTGAGACCTATTAACAGATCATTGATCACTGTGCATTTTGCACATACCAGACTCAATCGTGCCACTGAGCACTGCATTTTGCACACACCAGACCAATTGTGCCACTGAGCACTGTGCATTTTGCACACACCAGACCTATCGTGCCATTGAGCACTGTGCATTTTGCACACACCAGACCTATCGTGCCATTGAGCACTGTGCATTTTGCACACACCAGACCAATCGTGCCATTGAGCACTGTGCATTTTGCACACACCAGACCAATCGTGCCATTGAGCACTGTGCATTTTGCACACACCAGACTCAATCGTGCCACTGAGCACTGTGCATTGTGCAAATAAAGTCAAGCAAAGAACACATATATTGTGAACAATGTGTGAATCTATTTTATCGGGAAAATACCACCAAGGTGACATCATTTTCAGTGGAGATAATAGAGGCAAACAATGCACTGCAAATGCTTTAATGGCAGTTGTTAACCACAGTACTTGCAGACAAGCAATTACCTGGACAAGTACAGACCTTGATGGTGTACTTTTTCAAGGAGATGCACTATACACCTACATAAAACCATCACTAAGATCTGGTGTGGAGTTCCTCTCCGTTGATGATATTCCAGACTATTTGCAACTTTACAACAATACTGTACGTGTATCAATAAAAGAGTCTTACACTGGAGACATATTTGCCACAGAAGCAGTCTATCCTTATTACACCTTAAAGAAAGCCCTAGAAGCAGCATTTGCTGAATCCAACACTTGTCTTTTCATAACAGCACATGGAATAACTGGTTCAACAGTAGCATTGTTGCACGCTGATAACAAGTATTTTGTTTATGACTCACATGCCAGAAGTCCCATAACAGCATTGCCAGATAGCCATGGCACTTCTACTTTAAGCATGCACAGTTCAAACAGCAATCTAGTTTCATTCTTGCAACAACTTAACTGGAACACAACATGCAATTTTGAGGTTGTCCCAGTACAAGCAGAAAATGTTTTCTTATCAGTTGAACCTACTGGTATACACATTATCAATCTGACTAGCAATGTTTCTTCTATGATTGAGTCAGAAAACTGCTTTCAAGTTCAACAACAACACACATACACCTTGGTTAAACCAGAGTTTGTATCTACGAAAGAGAACCTACAACAACCAAACACAGCATTTCCATTTGCACCACATTGTAACCAAAGTACTGGGAAAAACATTGTGCCATGCACCACAAGCAAACATCCAAGTGCTATGCCAGAGAACAGGAATGAAGGCCTCTTGAATCAATTAGTAATGTCACCAAATGCAGCATCAAATTTAAATGATAAAAAAGTGCAAGGTCTTGCAATCCAAAGCGCAATATGCAAGGACAAACAAGAAAAACAAACCTATCAACAGAAGACAGAGAGTCTTGCAGAACAAAGAACATCATACAAAGCAAAGAAAGCAAATGAGACCTGTGAGCAAAAAGCAGCACAGCAAAGAGCATCATATAAAGCAAAACGAGCAAATGAGACCCCTGAGGAAAAAGATGAAAGACTTGCAAAACGAAGAACATCATACAAAGCAAAACAAGCAAATGAGACCCGTGAGCAAAAAGATGAAAGACTTGCAAAACGAAGAGCTTCATACAAAGCAAAACAGGCAGATGAGACAACTGAGCAAAAAGCAGATAGACTTGCACAGGAAAGAGCAAAACGAGCAAATGAGACCCCTGAGCAAAAAGACGATAGACTTGCAAAACGAAGAGCATCATACAAAGCAAAACAAGCAAATGAGACCCCTGAGCAAAAAGCCGAAAGACTTGCAAAACAAAGGACATCACGCAAAGCTAGCAAAGCAAAAAGAGCTGAACAAGAATCTTCACAAGAAAAAACGCAACGACAGAGGAAAAACTGTGATAGAGTGAGAAAAACATTGGCTACAAAATATGTTAGAGAACATAGCATAGACTATACCAGTGAACAATACAAATCAGACTTTCCTGCATTTCATTGCTATATAAAACAGCAGCCAAAGTACTACTGTAGCATATGTAGACAATTGTTATTTCATGACCAAGTGCGAAACTGCAACAATGCTGTCATAGACAAAATAGTCAATGATATTTCTGGTCAACATCATCTCTGTTCAAAGTGTTTGATTTGTCTTGAAAAAGACAAACCCATACCCAATGCTTGGACTAACAATATGGATCCAGGTGACATTCCATCATGCCTGAAACAACTCAGTAGAATGGAAACAAGACTTGTCAGTTTGAAATACACCTTCATCAAGTTAATTGTATTACCAGGTGGACAATTTGGTGAACAAGGTCAAGCCATAAGTTTCCCTACCAACATTGAAACTACTTGCCAACTGTTACCACATAGCCAAGATACAGCTGGGCTAGTAATAGTACACCCTTGTCAGACAAATGAAAGTAAAACACAAAGAACAGACCCACAACACATTGTACGATTTTCCAAAATGCATGAAGCTCTTACATGGCTGGTAACGCATAATCATCTATATTCACATGTGAACATAGCTACCTTTGAAAACTGGGTAAAAAAGTCAAGTGAATTCAATCCAATGATCACAGACGCCAATGAACCAGACTTCTCAAGTGCACCTTCTACTGTCCAAGAACTCTCAGCTTTTCCCTGTAACTACATTAATCCAAATGTCCAGTTACAATCTCTGTTGCAGAATGTAACAGACAATGTCCCAGTGATATCACTACCACGTGAAACATCACCACCACAAAGCATATTTAAAGAGACTGATCTTGAGGAACACTGTTTTCCACAGTTATACCCATATGGTAAAAATGGCTTCAAACAGACGCGTGATGTACAACTAACAGACTTACAGTACTTCCAATCACGTTTGCTCAATATCAATGATTGCTGGAGAAAAAACATCCCATGGCTCTTCTTTGCCTTGAACTCGTATGAAATCAAGAAATTGTACAGTCAGATATCCATTGTATGTAGAATGCAAAAGCAGAGTAATGTTAGATCACAATCCATAGCACAGCCACTAACAGCAGGCGATCTGCATCATGAAATTGATCAACATGTTGAAAGCACATCATACACTTTTATGAAGAATATACGTGGAACAGCAGCTTACTTCAAGGACCAACTGCTAAACTTGCTAGCAAAAATAAACACTATTGGACCACCAACATGGTTTGTCACTGTGTCTGCTAATGATTTAAACTGGCCAGAATTGTTCATGACCCTGAATCCTGACCTGACCTATGAAGAAGCTAAAGCATTACCACAACAAGACAAATGGAACCTAATGAGATCAGACCCTGTCATGTGTGCGATACACTTTAATAGACGCACTGATGCACTTCTACGCTTCATACTGAAGAGTCCACAACATCCCATTGGTAGAATCAAAGATCACTGGATTCGTGTGGAATTCCAATTAAGAGGTTCTCCACAGTGAAATTTCTGTCACGAAGAAAGAACGACAATGCACATCCGGGACCTCTTCCCGCCTTTGGCTGTGGTCTCGCACCGGAGTTTCTTTTACGATTTTTATATCCGGCACACAGCGCACACAAGGGATACAATTCCGCCCACAAAAGTACGCCGGAAAATCCAATTATACCAGTGAACAAAGGTTTCCAGCCAACTTCCCATAGATTTTAGATATAAACTTCTAGTTTAATAATGATGCACATTTTACTGGAACACAACATGAAATTTTGAGGTAGTCCTTCCAAATGCGCCCCGGCCAGCTTTTTTTAAAAGCTTTCTTGTTTGTAGCTGCTTTGCACGGTTTACAACTTTTTTTTTTTGTCAGACGAAAATTAATGCACGTGCGGATATCATCCATACAGAATGACTCTGATTGGTTAAAATTGCGTACGTCAATGGCGCGAAAGGAAAACCCCATGAGTGACTACTACATGTACCTGCAGGCCCGAATGAGTCATATTTTCCGACACGACATGAAGCTTATTTGACCGCCTATATCTCACAGAAAATGATTGGCCATGTGTGAACGGGGTTTTTATTAATGAAGCAATAGCTCAAACTCGTGGTGATCACACCAGCTTCTCCGGCCCTTTCAACATTTGAGAAAACAATTCTTATTGTAGATATATAACACTTTTTTTTAAAGATCCAGCCACATATTTTTCAAGAACCGACGATCGCCCTCTAACCGATAGCTCGGGGGCAAAGAATCTCCGGTAATCTTCCAGAAGAAAGACTTCGGGGAAATGTGCTATACGTCATTTCCGTTGTCACCACAAGGTTCGTCCTTACAACACCGCACCTTTACATGACACCTGTACCCACCTGTAATCCAACTTTACGTGACACCTGTACCCACACACCTGGCGGAAGTCTGACCCACGCCTCAGCGCACGATTCTATGTAGCTTCCTTGTCATACCGTGCAGGCGGATTTTCTTTTGGTGATGCCTTTCCTGATACTTCCACGTGTTTTCAATGTGTGTGTGCGGGGAGTAAGTGTGGGCGTGAGTGTGTGTGTCTGTGTGTCTGTCAGCCTGTGTGTGTGTGTCTGTGTGTGTCTGTGTGTGTGTGTGTGTGTGTGTCTGTGTGTATGTCTGTCTGTCATCCTGTGTGTGTGTCTGTGTGTGTGTGTCTGCCCGTCTGTCTGTGTGTGTGTGTGTATGTATGTATGTTTGTGTGCGTATGTATGTATGTATGTGTGTTTGTGTTTGAGCTTCGGAAGTGCTCGAAAATGAGAAAAAACTATCTATTTTCGCATGTGTAGCATTCCCATCATTATAAAATTCCACCATTGCCTCTCTGTACTGAATCGTGACACAACAGTCTACTGTTAACCCATGTCATTACTCAGAAAACTTCCTCCCACTGACAGGATTACTATAGAGAGAACAGCAGCGCAGAAAATGCAGGAGTTCTGTGTCGTGCATGTTAGTCCTGATAGACCTATATTGTTGCAGTTTACGGAGGTATTGTTTTCGGTCCATATCGCGATATGCTTGTGTATGTATGTTTGTTTGTCTTGATGTGTGTCCATATTTTGTTCTGGCTGGTTTGCCCAGACGTATGCGCTCACAGTATCATAGCACGCCACGTTTGAAACGTTTTCAGGCCCGGAGAGTCAGTTTGCGCGCTGTATATATGTGCATGTCTGCAATGGGCGGCTCTAGCCGGTATCTGCCTTGGAGCGTGAGTCCGCACACAAACACTACATACGTAGCCGCCCTACTGGGGTAACGAAGTAATATGAAAGACTTAGGAGGGTCCCGGGGGACATGGAGTTATGACACAGGCCGGCTGTTCGCAGCGTGGCCATGAATATATCGATTGCTTTCTGTTTATCCAAAACTCTTGGGCAAATTGTGAAACATATTGATTTATCTTAAAAAGCGCTTAAGCTTGTCAATTGCAACCAGTTCAATCATTCATTCATTCATTCATTCATTCATTCACTCATCTACTCATTTACTCCTTTTCTCGTTTTTTCCTTCGTTCACCCATTCATCCATCCATCCATTCATTCAGTTAGATTTCATGATGGCGGCAACTTTTTTGCTAAACGTTTTTCTTCGCACGCTCGCCTCAGTTCTCAGAATGTCGTCCGTATAATCGAATAAACAACATAGCCTTACTGAGAAGACATAACACTGACGAAATTAATCACTTCGTGATGACGCCACAGACCTCTGAATGAGTCGGTCCAGATTTAATCAAGTCTCCGCCAGACGCAATAAAGGGCTTATTAAGCGCCTCGGCACGGAGTCAGCGTTAACACGCCTCCGTACCTTACACTGTCATGGCCGGATATGTGAGGGTGACACATAACTGGGAAATTGTCAGCGCGACAAATATTTGTGAAGACGACATAAATTTTATATACTCAATCACTTAATATTTGTGTGTTAGAATTTAGATTACTTACCTATGATTAGCCCACGTTCGATCACGTCATTTGATTTTGTTCACTTGCAATTAGCCCCATCGGCAGGAATTTTCAATAAATCTTTCAATTAAATTAACCATGTTAAGACAGGTTCACAGCATCAGCTATGGCTAAAAAGTCCTATACGAGAAGGACAATCTGTAGAGTACATCTGTAAGCTGACAGGTTCGTTTCAAAACTCATTTTCTGCATAGCAGCTTTCTTCTTCGCTGCTTGATTTAGAAGCAAGAATCAAGCAATTCTAAGAAGCCAACAAATTTCGTCTTTTCCTCGTTTTCGAATTCATACAAAAAGCTTTTTTCCTCTTAAGAAAATCCGTTCTACTGCATAACAATAATGATAACTAATGATAACTAATGTCCTTGGTGAAATACTTAGCTACTGTAATGGCCTGTTTCAAGAACTGACACTAGGCTGCATGTAACGTTTATCAACATCATTTGATGTGTAGTCGTCTAAACGGGCCGACGACCATGCCATCAAACAGGGGTCCCGAACTCTAAGAATGATTTGGGGATCTCGATGGAGACGTGGCTATTCATATACCAAATATAAAGACAACTTATCCAGGTATTCTCGAGTTATCGTGGTCAAGACGGAAAGACAGACAGACAGATTGACAGAAAGACAGACAGACAGACGAACGTTGCGTAATTGTAGCCTTCGAATTTTTCTATATTCTACTTTAGCTGGGCCTGAAGGACCAGACATAATTTGCTACATGTAATCATATGACTACGCATACGTCATTGAAAAATCATCGAAAAGGCTTGATGCTCGCATATTCAGATCACCCGTTGAGAGAAAGTTGAGAAATAAAGATTTTATTTTATTACTTACGTTATATTACGACACTCGTGGAAACAGTTAATGTAGGTAGTATTAAAGGCACCTGTTGCAAATGGCTTGGACACGAGCGTTATATCAAATCTCAAAGCGGCTAAACCACCCAGAGGGCGTTCTTCTGTCGTTTACGTCAGAGATACGGCGTCAGGGGTAATAAAGATATATTGGTTCGCTGCGGACTAACGTGAACATAGCTTTAAAAAACTGCCACCACTCCACATCCGAAAGGAGACTGAATGCAGGCGATTTGTAATCTCCAAGCAGATCTTGCGATGGCATGAGATAGTATCCTAAGCTGGGGAAGGAGTTTAGACGGCAGAGGAGTTTTATCATAAGACTCTGCCGGCTAAACGCCTTCCCCAGCTTAGGATACTATCTCATGCCATCGCAAGATCTGCTTGGAGATTAGGCGATTTGGTCGTGAAGACGCACGGCATCAAAGATGTCTCATCAACAACACTTTCCCAAGAGCACAAGATCGGCGACATGGCAGGGTTCGAACCCCGGACCCTTTTGGCCTGAGCCCAACATGCTGCTGATCTCGCTACGCAATCCCGCATAAGAGACGTTTAAAGATGCGGAAGGAAGCAAATCTTCAAAGAACGTGTAGGGACATGCATCCCCAAAAAGGCAAATCTTGGGGAAGACTCTCGACACATTAAAGCGGATAAAACAGTACTGTAAATGCAGAAATGTTCACGGTGGATTAATGTTCGCGGTTCTCGCGGCGGCCGCTTCACCGCGAATTTATGACCACCGCGAATATAAAACCACCGCGAATATTTTTCCATAACAGTAAGAGACTACAGTTCATGGTGCTACCGCGAAATTAAAACCACCGCGAAAAGTCCATTTTCCCGCTACCGCGAAATTTAATCCCCGCGAACTTAAATGCATTTACAGTACGCTGTCGACAAGAAAATGGCTTGTAGGCATTCGTCTTGTATTTGAAGAAAGCATGAAACCGTCTATGCGCAAGCGTGTAATCTTCCATTACAAAAATTGCTTTCAGCACTTTGAATTACATAAAAACGTTAGAATAATCTTTATTACGTCACAACATCGCCCAACCTTCAACCGTCTCTAACGACAAGTCGCAGCGAATTTGGGAAATTGTATAAATTTGAAGAAACCTTGAAAACGCCTCTGCATTTACGTCTTTTCTTCCATTTTAGGAATTACTTTCATCACTTAAAAACGTGCGAATAATTTCTATTACGCTTTAGCCACACTGATTTAATTTAATGGATGACATCGCCTGTCCTAAAAAAAACCTGTGGCCACATGTCGCCAATAGCATCATTGTTCAATCAGAATTTCAAGCTAGCTAGCTAGAAGATCTGCCCTCCATTGTAAGGGCCACATAATCAGAGCATGGGGCCTCGGCACTCTTGTTTCGTCTGTTAACAAGAATGGCAATGAAACATTATTGAAATGGTGACGGTTTTTTTTTTTATTTACTTAGAGGTCACCGCAAAATAAGGCTCGTGGAGCCACTCAAGCGTTTTGGGTTACATTACTGAATTGTGAAGACAGATGTTTGTTTACCCTTAATTTAAACAGTTTCAGGCTGTACCCTGTGGGGAAGCAAGTCCGTGGAAGCTTATTCCATAGCGATGTTGTTCTAGGAAAAAAGCTCTGAGCGTGGAACTTCCTCCTGTTAGGTGGATTGTGGAGGAAAAAAGGATGATTTGTTTCCGTGGAAGTGGCTAAACGGGTTCTTGCTGTGAAGCAAGGTTCGTATTGAAGGCACAAGTGAATGAAGTTCTGCCGAGCATTTACCATGGAAGTACCGATAGAAAAGTGCTAGGCTAGCTACATCACGCCTTTGGGCCAGTGGTTGTAGTGTGGCGAATAAGTCGCTGCCAACAATGTTCCTTAACCGTTTTTGTACTCTATTAAAGCAGGTCAGGGAGTTCTGGGAGGCTCCAGCCCAAATGTGACAACAATATTCCATTTTGGGCCTTATCTGACTCTTATAAAGATAAATAATAGCAGAGGGGGTAAGATATTTTCTGGTTCGGTACAAGGAGCCCACCATTTTCCGCCCACCGGTTGTCTCTTATTACAGTAAGGGATGGGAAAGAATTGACTGGATGTTTAGTCTTGAGGTTTAGCGCAATGTTTTGCTGGATTTTTCCTTTTTCCCACGCGTATTATTTTGGGGGGTCTCCAGAGGATGTCATCCCTAGAATTAGGTCAATATTGTCTTAACTAATGACGCCATCACATCGCCTACCCGTCAATCGTCAATCGTCAGATGTACCGACGCGCATCGCGACTTCTGAGAACTGTCCTTGGTACTGACGCAAGATGTCAATGATTTGCTTACCACGCATGGTACCGGTTCTTTGATTTTAAGAGGAGGGAACTTTTCCTTGTGTACATATTCTTTATATAAAAAATGTGAAACATTTATGAAGAAATGAGGTTAGGAAATGCTGGCTTCTTTAGGACACTCGGGTCGGTTACGGTCGTTAAACGAACAGTTAAAATTAATAAAAGCATTATTTTTGTCTCTCCTCGCTTGTTACAAATCCTAAACGCTGATAGATTTCTTATCCAAATATTCATATCCCACATGCTTTTTCATTGAACGCCAATACAAAGAAGCGTGAAAAGGCCAAATGCATAAATGTATACTCGATTACCATACCAACTTGTTCATATGTTCTCGCATTTGTTTTAACCTGCACGTAGCTCATAACTGGAGCAAACACATAGGAAATGTCTTCATTCGTTTTCCCGCCCTTCGTATGGTGTGTTTTAACTTCAACTATCGGGTGAACATTCAACAATATCTCTAGCACAAGTGAGAACAATCATGGTAGCCTCTACCAGGCCTTCCTAGGGGGACACGCATCGTAGAATTCGACATTTGACAAAACAAATGAATAATTTGCAGAGAGAGTCAGTCCATGCTAATGTTAGCACTCCCTCTCTGGACGCTGGACGGCAAACTATTTCTTTCTTATTTTATTTTTTTAGTTTTACCACATTCTTGAAAGTATTAACAGGTGACTACCATCTTTTCAATACGTCAACCTGAAGACCAGACTGTAAGGTTTGATCCACTCACGCCGGGAAGAACCCCTACTCGACTTGTGCTTGATTTAAAGAACTTTAGCACAAGTCCTCCATTTAGCGTCGTATATATCCGAAGGACGGCCTTAACTTTAACCGAAGCTAGGTACTCATTTACACCTGAGTTAAATGAGAAAAGTCGTGTAAAGTACCTTTCCCAAGGGCATAATGTTAACATCCGGGTACATCAGCGGTTTTGAACCCGGGACCTCCGGTGTTTGAACGGTTTTTACGTTCTTTTAGTCGTTGTTATCGGGCTTTCTATTTTGTATTGTTTCTTGAAGTCCGCCAGCCAGGTTTTGACAATACAAGATACAATACAAAATAGAAATCCCGATAAAAAAGACTAAAAAACGTTTAAAAAACAGCCGGAGGCTAACCTCTGCTTGGAGAGTAGGGCCAAACACCTTACCGATTGCGCCACACGATGCCATTAATTCAAACCCTTTTGTGGCAGAACCCCCCTGGCAAATTATTCTCACTATTAGCCTGCGCAGTCAGGTGTAGAGACTAACTAATTAAAGCGATGACACGAGTGAGAACAATCACTGGGTTCCTAGAAGCTTGGTGTTACACAGTCACAGGAAGTAGGGCCACGTATGAGCGGTGTGACGCTGTAGGCTATGGCCACAGCAAGGAAATTTTATTGATGACATCCACGCGCTCATTAATTTTCGTCTGATTTCAGAAAAAGAATTGTTCTTCTGGGATGGTCAAATAGACTAAAATGAGTAAATAGACTGTGCTGTAACATAATACTAGTAAGTGTATGTAGCATCGACACTAGAGAGGTAGCCTTGACTGGTGCTAGGTGTGGAAGTGAAACTTACTGGATACAGTGGCACCAATATGGAAGCTATGGGTGAAGTTGCTAACATGGTCAGTGATACCAGTCTACCACACTAGTATTATTCTTACAACGCCACTGTACTTCTTAAATACATGAATGAATGGCTTGTCGGTTGTGATGCCATGCTTTGTCACTTCAATTCTTGGTTCATCGTTTATGGTGTCTATTCTTTTTTACCCATCTTGTTTTTTTTTCGCGCTATCTCAGTATTCTTGAAGTCTGTAGAGGATGTCATCCAAATAATTTACTTACTGTGGCCTATAGGATACACCCCCGGCACCCGGAAATTAACCGCAAACCGGGACAACAACAAGACATGTTACGTAGCTGTCACCTCGCTCGTGACTGGAGACTGACTCTTTCACACGACTTGTTTTTCACGGGAATCGTTTGAAAAGCGCCTGGCACGAATAACATCAAAGGACACACGAGACAGAGCACACGTACGTCATCATGAACATCTTCAAACAGATGTAAAGATTCGACTCAGTGTCTTCGGGATGTTTTGCGGTAAATTTTGTTAAGGTGAACTGTTTAAAACATACATGAAACACTAGAAACAAGCTCTAAATGTTGCAAATTAGGCATAAAACATGTGAGAGTGGTATTTGGATTTCTGACATATATCTTGACCTTAGAATTACCTTAGACCTGAGAATATCATGCAAAGCGTACAAGTAAGGCGAGAAAGACACAAAGGGTGAAAAGAAATCCATATTGTATCGATGAATTTCACAGCGTTCTGTCAAATCACTCGGCCGCAGCGACACCACCAATGTACCGCAACTGCAGTGTGATACCTTCTTTACATAGCCTCCTTGGTTTAAGACTTTATGTTTTGAAAAAATGGGACAGAAGAGAAAAACATCAAAATTTCCCTCCCAACGTCTGCTTGGACATGGTTGCCCAACCACTGCTTGCGTCACGCCATATGACACGGTGTAGCATCAACAGGTTGTTTCTTGCTATACCAGGAACTCATGAATATTCATGAAGATGAAGTCATAAGACGTCATCATGTGCTATTCATAGGACTTGGGGGGTTTCCGACTACGCTGACCAATCGCATGCGAGGATGGGACATCATAAAAGGGGGAGTTCGAAGAAGAGGGTAGAGAATAAGATACGAGATCGCAAGACAAGACGTTTTACAAACCGACCGTTGACAGAAAAATGCAGACAGGGTGTGCTGTGAAAAGCCTTTCCCAGACCAGCGTGTTGGAGTTGATGTGGGGCGTAGTGGAGACCCAAGTGTCACCGGACGAGACAGCAGAGGCCCCTCGGCAGGAGGGTGGCCTCCCTCCCGTCCACGAGCCTCTCCTGCGCCGCAATGCGCTCGGGGACATCTTCCTGGGCATCGACGCGGAGCGAGTGGAACGCTTTCGGCACGACAGCCGGGGGACCACTGCCGTCGGTGAGAACACACCGCTCGCTACATGTCCTGCCGAGCCCCAAGACGCCACCAGCAAACTCTCCAGAAAGAGACAAAGGCAAGTTTCCAGTCTGTACACAACGCTAGAGACAATCTACGAGGAGGAAGACACAGAAGACAGTGCGTCTAACGAACTCTTGAACTCACACCATTCTCACCGGGAAGTCAACAACAACAACGCGGCCCCAGGGCTAAAGCGGCGAACAGGACTGGGCGACATTTTCGAGGGAATCGACGAGACCAGCGTCGAGGGTCTGCGGCGCATGTTCTCACACGACGCCGACGACAGACGCTCGCAAGACGAGTACAAGGAGGCGCTGCTCCTTGAAGGAAACGCAAAGCCAGCTCTCAAACGCCGCAAGGCGCTGGCAAACATATTCGAGGGGGTAGACACAGCTAGCGTGAAAAGCCTACGGCGACAGTACAAGAGAGAGGCTGGCAGCAGCCACACGCAAGACACCGCTCCGACTTCACCCTCGCTAAGACAGACCCGTCATGCACTGTGGCACGTCTTGGAGACTCTTGGAGTCTCCGTCCATGGTGTGCGGTCTGAAAACAGCTCCACAAAAATCGACGCAGACAAGCACACAACTACGGCTGACATACCCAGTACACAACAGACCGACGAGGCAAGGACGAGCGCAACCAGCCGAAAACCGGTTCTGCGGCGCCAAAACGCATCGTCGAACCTGCTCGAGGCGTTGGACGCGGCGACGCTTGAAGTCCTTCGGGGGGAGGGCGCCTCCAGCGCCGACAACAGCGCGCCAGCGGCCGCGGTGTCGGACTACGTGGCCTTCTCCAACAGCCCTCGGGCTACGCGGAGGCGGAACGCACTCACAGACATCACCGATCTACAGAAACTGTACCAAACAGCGTGCAAATCAACGGGGGCGTGGCTCTCCGGTATGCTCGTTTGCTGAACACTTCCTGTTGTAGTGGGACTCATCCTTTTTGTAAATTTAGCACGCTGTAGATAGCTTTGAAACGTTTCCAGTGTACAGTTTGAGGTAATTATTTTGTCATAGCGCGTGTACATAATGTGGGTATTGTACAGTGACCTGAAAGGTAATTGAGCGCCGGTGGGTTACAATTGGACGGTAGCAACCGGAATCGTGACCGGACTTCATGCAGTACACGGTACGGAGTCAAACCAAACTGGCGCGTTAAAACGCGTCTTTTGGTCTGATATTAGGGCCTTTGAATAATTTTAGCATCTATTCAATGCATAAACTTTATTGCCTAAAGGTTCACAATGTGACACCATCCGCAAAGTATTTTAGGGAAGTTGAGACAGATATTTTGCTAGCCGTTCCCTAAATTCCAAGATGACGATAAAATATTGATCTATGCTTGCATGTCCACTGTCGGATAGGAAAGTATTTTTATATGTAATATATTTTACAAAAGCAGGATTCCGAAAAATTGGTAGCGGCATTTTATGGCTGCAGCATTTGGTGTTTATACTAGAGAATAGCCCTCTGGTGTGTAATCTGTCTATTAGGCGGATCTATACTATTCTATTGCAACATGTGAAGCCTGATAGGGGGCTAGTTGTAGTTAAAACTACCGTCGATGTTGTAGTGATGTATCGGAGCAATATCCAACAGACCACGCACATTGTAAGCATCTGAGATGTGAAGTGACGTGTATTCCCTTGGGGAATTAATGTATTGGGTGAAGGAAAGTTTTCGCCTGGCGAGGAACTGTGTTTTGGTATTCCTAGAAGGAAATAAAGTATCGACAATGTTCACACTGGTCATGTTTTTTTTGTTGTGTTCATCACGACCTTTCATCTGCGTCAAACAAAAGGCAAACAGAAACAGGGCAGGCAATACATGAATATGAGCGCACAAGGACATGGGATTGGTACACAGATCGATTTAGCCTATCAGTTGTAGTAATAATCAATTTTCAATCAAGAACTATATACCTCACACCTCGAGAATGTTAAAGAAGCCACTGCACTTATCAACAAGACTAGGGTCCTTCCCAGTGTGTGTGTTTCGAAACCTACAGTCCCTCAGTGGCACATCGGGCAATTACTGTCGTATGGAGGTCACCTGAGTTAGCGCCGAATGGCAGCAGCTCCAGACCCTTGCGATTTAGCCCCGCCTATTGTAAGCTCCTCACAATTCACCCCCTAGCTGCGAAGAGAGAGTAGTCGGCCCACCCAATAACAATAAATCATAATATGCCGGGGAAGCCTGGCTAAATGGCACTCCTAGTGGCACACCTGGATTAGCTACTCTCTAGTAGACGTTCCATACCTGTGAAACCTTCGGCGCATGTGCAAGTGACGTCATCCACCCCGTCGATGCAGGTGCCTCCGTTCAGACAGGGGTCCACTGCGCAGTCGTCGATGTTGACGTCACAGAGAAGACCCGAGAAGCCGTCAGGACAAACACATCTGTGGGAAAACATGGCGGAAGTATAAAATGGTTGTAAGAAAATAGACCTGGAGCTTACAAGCACTAATAAGCTCGTTCGCAGCTTGAAGAGTGTATGCGTTGTGTGATGCATTGTGAGTACTAGTAATATGGTAAGTTGAAGGCCCCAGAATGCACACTTCCAAAGGCTTATTTGCGGTCTAGCCTATGACGATGTGGGTGCCTTACTATTAGTTTTCAAGGTCAAATATGGCTTTAAAGGTCACACTTAGTATATGATGTCATACCACATTAAAGGAAAAGCACCCAACCGTGTTTACTGATGTGAATCTCAGAATTTCGGTTGAAGCTATTAATTCATTTTCAAGATTTTATTTCAAGAAATTTGGCTGGAGTGTTTGTTATACCTGAATGAGTTGTCGCCGTCGATGCACTGCGCCCCATTCCGGCAGGGGTCGCTGCCGCACTCGTCTAGGTTGACCTCGCAGTCGGTGCCGCTGAATCCGTCTGCGCATGTGCAGACGTACGAGTCCGCCTGGTCTGCGCATGTGCCGCCGTTTCTACAGGGGCTACCTTCACAGCCGGTGAGCTCGCCGGAGCAGAGAGTCCCGCTGGCTCCCGCTGGACATGCGCAAGAGAAGGAGTCAACTCCGTCCACACAGGTGCCTGCAACAGACACGGACATGGATATATGTAAAAAAATGTTTCTTTTTGTTTGTTTGTTTGTTTGTATGTATGAAGCTTTGTCTTAAGTGAGGTCATGACGGAAAATGCAGGGAGGAGGGAGGGAGAGGGTTTAATGTCGATGACGGTATTAGACAAAACTTTGTTTCTTCTGTCAGTACATGTATCTTGCTTGTTGCTACTTGTGTGTCTGAAATGAAGGAATTATCAGTCAATGTATGATGTAACAATTACCCTATAAGCAACACAACATTGTTATGATAATAAGTCTGAAACTCTACATACCGGCGTTGCGGCAGGGGTTGGACAGACACTCGTCCGTGTTGGTCTCGCAGTGGAGACCGGTGAAGCCGACGGGACAGACGCACTGGTACCCGCCCGTCCCGTCCACACACCGCGCGCCGTTCTGGCACGGGGAGCTCACACACTCGTCAACGTTTATCTACAGTAAATATAAAGTAATAGTCCAGGAGGAGGTTCTCAAAGGAGGCCTAGAAATAGCGTTTCGTAGCCCGACAGGTCCAATATCATAGAATAATAAAAGCTTGATGTCATTTTAAGGTATGTTGTTCTAAGTGTGTAAAATATTTCAACTTGTTTTAGAATATGTCGACATGAATTGTGATAGCAACCACAAGTCCAAGGCAAATGTAGTTTTGAACAGAAGACCGTAACACGTCTCAACTTTTAATTCGTAGCAAACTTCTCCTTTCCAACTATTTAAATGGGTTTTGGAGTTTGTAACTTTCGTTCAACACAAGCAAAATCGCTTATCTCGAATTTTCGTTCGCACTTCCGTCGACCTTCTTCGCGACCGAAAATTTGTGGTAAGAAGTTGAATTTATTGTGTTGGACGAAAGTTACAAAGTCCAAAATGAATTGTAATTGTACCAACACAGATGAGCTGTTTCTTTACATCTGACGTTCCCGTTTACATGTTTTCTGTTATATGTCGTGTATCATGTTTTCAGTGGTGCCATTAAGTCAGTTTGCATGAGCGCGGTACCACCGTGTGCTGCATTGTCTTTTTATTGTAATAAAGAAAGAAAGAAAGTAACCGACCTGGCAGTTCCTGCCTGCGTGGCTGTCGGGGCAGGTGCAGTTGTAGCCCGGAGAGAGCACGGCGCACGTCCCGCCGTTTCGGCACGGCAGGTTCGCACACGTGTCCGTCTCCACCTCGCACATAGGCCCCTCGTACCCGACCACGCATGCGCAGAAGAAGCCGTTGACGTCATCCACGCATGTGCCGCCGTTTTTGCAGGGCGATGACGCACACTCGTCGACGTTTACGTCACAGCTGGTGCCGGTAAAGCCGGGGACGCACGCGCAGGTGTACCTGTAATAAGAATGGATACAAATGTGTAATGGACCGATCCTGTCGAACAGATAGAACCCCCTGTTCTATATCGAACACCTCCAGAAATGGCTATTTTTGACGGAGGTGTTCGAAATAGAACCATGATCGAAGAGGGGGCGGAGTTTTGGGATCGGTCCATTTCTAGGGTTTGGCTTTTTTTAACGAGTTTGCTCAGCCAAGGCCATTGACAACTTCTAGGCACTGACCTACGCCCACTGTGGAAGCATCTTTTCTCCCTAAGTCAGAAACATCGAGCTTCATCAAGTTCGACCAAGGAGGTTATATAAAAGGTAAAGTGTATATAACCTCATTGGTTCGACTAACTGACTCAATAGGCGAAGCAGGGGTTACGAGGCTGCTCGGCAACTTCCCAGACCCTACCCCATTTAGCTTGTTTTTTCGCATAACCTCGTCGACGTCGTGATCCCAAAGACGGAACTATGAGACCTTAAGGACATTATACAACATCTTCTTCTCTTACATACCTTCCCACCTCGTTCAAACATACGCCATCGTTCAGACAGGGGGCGCTTGCGCACTCGTCTGTGTCGACTTCGCAGTCCCTTCCCGTCGTCCCCAACACGCATGCGCACTGGTACCCGTTCAGGAGATCTGTGCACGTGCCTCCGTGACGACATGGTGCGCTTGCGCACTCGTCGATGTTCACGGAACAGTTATAACCAGACCATCCCGGCGCGCATGTGCAGTTGAACCTGCCAACCAGGTCGGTGCAGTTCCCGCCGTTCACGCAAGGGGACGTGGCGCATTCGTCGATGTCAGTTTCACAGAATGTTCCAGAGAACCCTGGTTGGTTGGGATTTAAAAAAGGTGGTTAGAGTGTCATATCAAAAAGTATGCCACAATATGCAAGCCATTGAGTACATTATATATCCATATGTTGTATATTGAAGATTTCAAGACTGTTGTCCGTCTTAACATTTCGAAGAAAAGACACTGCATCAGAAGAAAAGACATCTCATCCGCAGCCTTTCTTGAGCGAAAAAGATGTTCTTTAATTACACTTTTAAATCGATAAAGGTTAGGCTACTGTATTTCCTCTGACTTTGTCGCTATCTCTTATCTCACACTTTATAACAGCGACTGTTTATAAAGTTTGTGATAAGATTCGTATGATAATACAGTACATAAATAGCGCGATTTTGTGGCTATATCTTATTGAAGGAAGATATGTGCAATGTAAAGTATATGGCACTGGGGAAAACTTTTCTTACGTACCAAAGCGGCACTGGCACTGGAAGCCGTCCTGTGTGACCCCACATGACCCCCCGTTCTGACACGGCTGTGACGTACACGGGGTGACGACAGTCCCGCACGTGGGGTCACTGAACCCGTCCGAGCATGCGCACTGGAAACTGTTCACTCCGTCCGTGCAGGTTCCGCCTGCAGATCAGGGCAAAAGTCACGTGATTTTTGTGCCAACGTTTCGATGAAAGGTTTGAAACAAACAAGCAAACAGATGAATAAACAAACGAACAAACTGCGTACCGTTCGAAAAGGGTTGTGACAGACAGTTGTCTATGTCCACATTACAAACAAACAAACAGACAGACAGACAGACAGACAGACAGACAGACAGACAAACAAACCACGTACCATTCCGACAGGGTTGCGACAGACAGTCGACTATGTCCACCTCACAAACAAACAAACAAACAAACAACAAACAAACCACGTACCGTTCCGACAGGGTTGCGACGGACAGTCGACTATGTCCACCTCACAAACAAACAAACAACAAACAAAAAACCACGCACCGTTCCGACAGGGTTGCGACAGACAGTCGACTATGTCCACCTCACAACAAACAAACAAACAAACAAACAAACCACGCACCGTTCCGACAGGGTTGCGACAGACAGTCGACTATGTCCACCTCACAAACAAACAAACAAACAAACAAACAAACAAACAAACCACGCACCGTTCCGACAGGGTTGCGACAGACAGTCGACTATGTCCACCTCACAAACAAACAAACAAACAAACAAACAACAAACAAACCACGCACCGTTCCGACAGGGTTGCGACAGACAGTCGACTATGTCCACCTCACAAACAAACAAACAAACAAACAAACAAACCACGCACCGTTCCGACAGGGTTGCGACAGACAGTCGACTATGTCCACCTCACAAACAAACAAACAAACAAACAAACAAACAACCACGTACCGTTCCGACAGGGTTGCGACGGACAGTCGACTATGTCCACCTCACAAACAACAAAAACAAACAAACAAAAACCACGCACCGTTCCGACAGGGTTGCGACAGACAGTCGTCTATGTCCACCTCGCAGCGCCGGCCGGTGTATCCTGGTGTGCAGGCGCAGGAGAACCCCGCCAGCAGGTCCGTACAGGAGCCGCCGTGTGCGCATGGGCCGGAGCTGCACTCATCAAGCTCGGTCTCGCAGTTCGGGCCTGTACGTGTGTGTTGATGGTAAAAATTCAGCAGTGACATAATAAAAGTAATGATAAACACAAGGTACTTCAGGAGGTACATGTATATAATGAGCACTCTCCAAGAAGTGGTTTTTGACGTGTTCTTAGGCGCTTTGTCAGGTTTTTTATTTCGTCCCAAACTCGGCGGACATTAAGAAAATGGGACAAAATAGAAAGCTCGACAAAAACGCCTAAATTACGTCAAACACCAAGCGGAGCCAAACCTCTAAATAAAGCCTTCTTAATGAATTCGCAGTGACAATACTCGTAGCTTAAAAATACAAGCAAATGAAGTCTTCCTGGTGAACTTCACGCGGATGTTGAAATTTCAACTCATAAAAGCTACGCTAGCTCATATTTTCATTATTCCCTTGTCTCACTTCAATCTCCTTCCCTTCTAGTGCAAACGTACACAACATGATACTTATGATTCTAAGATGTAAATTTCCGTAAAATTTCAGAACTATACGATCTTGGCCCAATTTCTGTTTAGTGATCAAAGTTTTGATGTAAAATCCAAAGAAACGGCAGGCAATGGACAAGATGTTGTTTGCGATGAATGTTCTCACAAGTTCTTACCCGTGTATCCGACTGAGCAGTCGCAGGTGTAGCCGTTTACTCCGTCTACGCATGCGCCGCCATACTGACAGGGGTTGCTCTGGCACTCGTTGATGTTTGACTCACATCTGCTGCCCTGGTACCCTGCTGCGCATGTGCAGGTATACCGGTTGGCACCGTCCTAGAGAGAAAAGAATGTACTGATATAACATTTACACGACTCAACATTCATTGGAAACGTTAAATTGTTGCCATAAGAAACTATTTAAATCCTTAATAGATTTTCACAGTTTGGGATTTCCTTCAAATAAGATGCCTAAAGGCTTACTTCGAAATCCGCATACCGGATGAGGAAATAAGAGCCAGACTTGAGATGGAGTACTCCATTGTCGATCAGTATTTAAAATAGCTTTTCTTCAGAAATGGACGAAAATTGATGCGCGGGAGAAAGTCATCCAGCATGCTTCTTACGTATTTGATCCACACTGAAATTATTTTTCAGGTCTCTAACTGGACAAACCTACCGTGCAACGCCCACCATTCAGACAGGGGGCGCTGGCGCACTCGTTGATATCTGCAAATATAAAACACGGTAACTGTTACCGATTATTTCTCGGTGATATGAGTAGATAAAAAACTGATGAACAACCCAATCTTTACAATGTATAGAAAAAAAGGAACGTTCCCGTTCAAAATGGGGTTAACAAATCGTTTGTATTTGTATTCATTAGAAGTCACTACACTGGGTCAGCCAAGGCAACTCTCACTAATAACAGCTGAACCACAAAAATACAGACAAACGTACAATACAAAAACTACAGTAAACAGAGTACAATGGTCATTACAATATATGTCGAAAGGGCATAAGGTCATTTGGCAGTTGCCCCTGCTGTAACCTGTTTTTAACCCACCAACATGGCTGACGCTAAACTTTAACCCGCCAACATGGCTGACGCTAAACTTTAACCCACCAACATGGCTGACGCTAAACTTTAACCCACCAACATGGCTGACGCTAAACTTTAACCCACCAACATGGCTGACACAAACTACGCCATGATTATTGTCACGTGACGTCTCACACCACCAACTGATTTTTTAACATTGCGCGCAATACTTCTTTATGTCTGATCTGGGAATAGTAGCGTTAAAAGTTTGCCGTACCTATCTGACAGTTGACCCCGCGGTAGCCAGGCTTACAGACACAGTTGTAGCATAGCATGTCTGAAAGTTTGCCATACTTATCTGACAGTTGAAGCCGCTGTAGTCTGGTTTACAGACACAGTTGTAGGATAACATATCTGAAAGTTTGACGTACCTATCTGACAGTTGACGCCGCTGTAGCCTGGTTTACAGACACAGTTGTAGGCCTGGAACAGGTCCTCACACCGCAGCGTGTTGGACCCCACACACGGACTGGACAGGCACTGGTTAGGGTCTGGTGGAGGGGAAAGAAAGAAAATCATCAATTACGTCAATGAAGGTTAGACATCCAGGTAATAAATGATATGCCAACAAGCAGTTACTCAAACAACTGGATCTGATTTTAAACGGATTTTACTGATGTAAACAGAGATCTTCAATCGTTCAGTATAGTGTAGCGAAAGAAAGAGAGGTAATAAGGGTAAACATCTTACGAGCTCTGACTCTGACTCAATGAAAAGTCAATATCTTGAAGAAAATCATGGCATAAGAAGCATCATACCTGTGTACCCTACCCAGAACTCACGCTGCAATAAAAAAAAAAACAACATCTGCATCAAAATTACAGTAAGTTTCTTATCTTGTCAAGGAACACAAAAAGAGTGCTTATAGAATCACAAAGATTTTATTATATCTATCTTGCAACTACACCATAACCTTACCAGTAAAACGATTGAATTCATCAATATCACAGTTATGATAAATTAAGTTCTGTTGTTTTTACAAAAGAGGAGTGCTGGCACAATCTTTAATGGCCCTTCAATACCCATGGGTGGAACTCTAATACCATTAGCAGGCAACTTTGTGGATATAGATAAAAATTTGTATAAAAACCCGCGAAACTGACATTATAAACTTCTTGGCACGTTTGACCGAATTGCGGACGTCACGTATCCGCAAGAACATCACGTGTTAATAAGATCACGTGGCCATAACTCTCGCGAGTTTACGTGCTGAGGTGATTGGTCGTCAGAATGGATCCTGAAGAAGGCGACAGTGTCCGTTGGAAATTCGGTTCGTGTGTACTTTTGTGTGGAAAGTTAGTTTTAACCTCCGTTGCAGTCTTCGAACGGGGCTGGTTTTAATTTTTGTTGAGGGGGGGGGGTGGTTCGCGATTTTCAACGTTGGCTAGGTTCTCTTGTGCCGGGAAAGGGAGTTTGCTTTCCCTTCCCCAGCAAACTCCCTTCCTCAGCAAACTCCCTTTCCAGGCACAAGAGAACCTAGCCAACGTTGAAAATCGCGAACCAACGACCCCCCCCCCCCCCCCCCAATAAAAAACCCCAGCCCCGTTCGAAGACTGCAACGGAGGCTAAGAAATTTTATCACGGTGACTGTACTTTAAAACCGACAGACTTACGGTTCTCTCGTTGTTCTCGAAACACTCGCGCGCCTCCTCGAAGTTACAGGTCTCCTCGATACACTCCCGCTCTAGGTTGTCCCCTACCCAGATAGCCTCCGCAAAAATACCCTCGGCATTACCTCGGCGGGACCGAGGGCGACTCAGGAAGCTGTTTGCCTCTCTGGCGTCCAACAGCACTAGAGAGGACAACAGATATCACGCAAATTCAATGTTATGAATGACGTCGGCGCGTGTGATAAACTAATGTTTTCGAAATAATGCTTGCAGGCGACAATTTCCAGTGTCAGAGTTGCCCCAAGTGGTATTTTACTTTTTAAAAGCTTTTTGTTTAAGTTTTCCCCAGTGTTATTCTTAAGATAACAAGCAAACCATAAACGTGGGCACCTACGCGGGGACGATAAAGATTCACAGAAAACAGCCAAGTAATAGTGTAGCTTATTTTTTAGCAAAGCCATACCTTTCTTGTTGCAGTTCGCCCCTGTCCATCCCCTCTCGCACACCCTTACACCCTGCACAGAGACAGGAAATGTTTTTATTAAGGATACAGGTGTGTTCCAGACGGGACTGCAAAAAATTGAGACGGTTTCGCTCTGAGTGAGCCAGACCAGCTACTTGTCGTCATCCATGTCATTTTTTATTTTTAACTATGACCCTAACAAATATGAAAAATTATGCAACTGATATATGATTTACTTAACGCCCTTGATTTTGGTTATACTAGTATTTGATAATATTCCCATGTTTGAAATTCCTCTATTTAACCTTGGCTTAATAATTGGAATTTCATGCAAAGTGTAAAAGTATCACTGAAAAGACAGGAAAACACACAAAAGGCGTAAAAAAATTCGTTTTTTAATCTATGAGATTCATTGGGCGCTTGTCAAATCGTTCAGTCGCAGCGAGTTCGCCGTTCTAGTAGAATGGATATGTTAAGCGGGTGTCTCACCGAACGAGCATTTTGAAAGAGCTTGAACGAATTTCATCGATAAGATTAAAAGCAAATCGTTTACGCTTTGTGTGTTCTGTTGTCTTTTTGGTCATACTTGCACTTTTTGCACGATATTCCCATTATGAAGTCAAGGATGAAAAAAATCACGGGTCTTAGTGGCAAGTGTGCAGATGTTGACACACTGGCAACACCAAATCCGTAGGTGCTTTTGGCACCTTTTAAAAAGACAGATAAGCCGTGGGGCTCGGTGGGCGTCACTCCACCGTCATGGGGGCAGGGGCATGGCGAGTATCGAACTCGGGACCTACTGATTCTGATTCCAACGCTCTAGCCGTTGCGCCACACAACATTTATACAACTTAAATTTAGGACGCAGCGACTCCGCCAACACTCTGGCTTTAAATAGTTTACACCAGCCGAAGAGATAACGGAACAATAGAACACCCTATTCCGTTGTTTGAACATCGCCCTATGCACACAACATGTAACACTCGCCCACGTCTCGTATTGTACGTAATCAGGCCACTTGAAACGTAATGATAGCGAGATCACCTGGAGGCGGTCACTAACAGGTATTACATTACACACCTATCAAGGGGAGGTATCATAAAATACTGTTTATGTGGGTAATTTTTTCAACGAACAGTCGACTTGTAGATTTCCTTACAATTTTTTCGTTTAGATTTCCCCCTTACTGACCATTTTAGAATTGTCAGAAGGTGATCGAGAAATGAACTCTCACATGTGCAAAAAAGTGGTTGAAATCACAACAATGCAATCTCATTTTCTATCTTTTTTAGGCACCGTAAGTATAGAATATAACACGGTACAGGGTAGCGATGGGACCGATGTGGTGATGCGGAATACACGTCTAATTTGTATCAAGCTCATATTCTGTATGACATCTTTGCCATCGTCTAAAGACCCCCCCCCCCATGTGCCTAATCCCCAAGCAATTCCTACGGTGCTATAAGATAGTATCAAAGCTACGTATATTAGTATATAGCCCGCCAAACGGAGTCGGGCATACACACTTCTAGGACGGCTTCACTCCTCTGCCAGCCTTAGATACTATCTTATGCTACCGTAGGATCTGCTTGGAGATTATACGTGCCGACGTAACCTAGTCATACGACAAATGCGATGAAAACAGGTCCTACGGTGCCATAAGATAGTATCAAATCTGAGTATATATACCCGGCCAAAGGGAGTAACTGCGACACTCCTTGGCTGGCTTAACTCCTCTGCCTTCTTTTGATACTATCTTATGCTACCGTAGGATCCGCTTGGAGATTACAATGTGCCCACGTCACCCAGACGTGCGACAAATGCGATCCTTAGTTTCCCCTTACCTGTACAGTCGCCATGCACAGCCAGAGCGTCAGGGCGAACACCAACTTAACTTTACGGACAGCGGAAGACATCTTGGCCCTGTAAGATCCTGTGTCACCACGGAGACGGTCTGAAGATGGAGAGAGGCCAAGGTCAAGAAGAGAGTATGCAAGGTCAAGAACAATCTTTGCAAACTTATTTAGAGCTTCGCTTGTGGAATTATGCAACATCTATAAGAGAAAATTTAGTTGGTTAGTTCTAATTTTGTTGTCAGAAGACAAGTACTAGTACTCCTCCGATACTCCCGATAACACAAATGTGTACCCCGGATGTTAGGAACACACAATGACATTGAACGACCTTGCTTTGTCCTTGACGACATCTCGAACTGCACTGGAGACACGCGAAAAGCAACGTTGTGGTATTCCGTAGCTGAGACCAAGGTTTTATCTGCTTCAGGAATACTTCTGCTTCCGTGTTCAAGACAATGATGTTGCCATGCATTCCCTGGAAGTACTTGTAATGTTACACTCATTTGCAAAATGATCATGACAGCGGTTCCGCATGTAAGTTCGAAAGGAGAAGGATGAAATATAAAACACTTCAAGCACACCAAGGCCAGCGTTGAAAGAGACATCCTGTTTCGGTAGAGACTAGCAAGGATAATAGCCAAAGTTTCAACATCATTGTTGCATTTCCCTTTTTTCTACTCCATGCTTTGACAAACGTAGTTAGACTTAGCAGCTTCCACGTCGTGTGACGCATGAGGTAGTTAATGTAGTTGACAAAGCAACAACTTTAATTCCTTTGTGGAAAGTACAAAAAAGTCCTGTCAGCACATTGTGCTTTTTTAAGTACTCCGCTCTTTTCCAAGTGATTCGGAATTCCTAATTCAGATTTTCGTTTCAAATTATGTAAAGCGCGTGTCTTGCCTGGTGACAAGGACGCCCTTGGTGCTCGGTGCGTTTTGATACTTCCATAATCTCTCCCCTGATGATGATGACAAACCAATGCCAAAGGAGATCAACAATCGACCCTGTTATTAATTAAGCTCCTTGGGTAAGCTCTTTCTTAAAAAAAAAACTCAAAGAAGAGAAAAACACGACGATATAGTTTACGCAACGGTTTGTACGAGCCAAGGAACTTACATAGTTGCCAACACTCCGACGGTCGTCGTGGCAGAAAACCGAGGTTTGTTGACAGTGGAGGTCGGGGTGCCCTTCGACGGACGCGATCAGAATTCGAACCATAGAACAGGAAATTCTATACAGAGAACAACGGATTCTATACAGAGAACAAGAGATTCTATTCGGAGAACAACAGATTCTATAGGGAGAACAACAGATTCTATACGGAGAACAACAGATTCTATACGGAAATGTTCTTGTTTAGGGAAAATGACGTCGCTGTTTTTTTATTATGTTCCCTCGAGAACAATGTAGAAAAATAGCTCATAAAGCAAATATGCTGATAAAGATATAACGTAGGTACTTCAGGAGTGTGTATTTTGGCAAAAGGAAATTAAGATTTATACTGAAGTCATTTTTTTTTCATAATGAGGAAAGAGTAACGCTTATTAAAGTACCACACATCACGTCATATAGGAATGGAAATAAACTCACTAACGTTAGCATGTTTATCCAGTTACTTGTTATTGCAGGGCCTTTGCGAGAAAACAGTTCATATGTCACTAAGTAATTGCGTAGTAAAGCAATGATGGTAACTCTCCTATCAGCAACAACATTGGTTAACGCTTTCTTACCTTGGTATGATGATGGTATACTGAGACTATTTTCCGACAGTACACATTAACGTTAACAAAGAACAACTGCAGCCGTTGTGTAACCTACTGACAGATATCATAGCTTCCCATGCTAGTAATACTATATTCCCAGGGAATTTTGTTCTGGTATGCTGTAGTCTGTTGTTGTTTATTCTGTGGGTTATAAAACCTTACCACACCTGACCGCCCCAAGGACAGTAGTCTCTACCAGACTAAATACACTGGCTATGAGAGATTGGACACTAGTTCAGAGAAGAAAATGTTAACGTTAACCTACCCATAACTGAACCTCTTGGAAAATTATTCCCATTTTTACCGAATTCTACAATCCGTACCCCCGCAGGAAGGCCCGGTGGAGGACGAGACAAGACCATATGATTTTTATCTGTGTACTAGTTGGAAAGTCTGGCTGCTTCGCTCGTGTAAAGAATAACGCGGACAATTTCGTTTGCGATCAAAGTGTTCAAGCGACTGACAATATTTCCGAAGCAAGTGATTACACACTGCGTCCGATCGAATCTTTGTTGTTAAATCTGTCTACATGTAACACGTACGTAGGCGGTGGGTCTTTCTTCGGCACAAAACAAACCAAAGTCGGGGAAACATCGCCCAAGAAGAAGTCAGCATTGCGTTCATGATACCCCTCACCTTCTTTCGAAATTCAAATACAGCACACCTGTTGTAAACACCTGTTCTACTCACCTGATAAGACACAGAGACGATAGGTGTTCAGCTTCTCGCCTTGCCGAAAGAAAAAAAAACACAACCCTGGGTTTTACAGAGTTTCCCACGAGCCGGAATGGCGTTATCCCGAGCGCCCGAGTAGCCTCGTTCGTAGACTTCTTGCGCGAGGCGTTTATTTTTGGGGAGCGCTGATTCGCGGTTTTCAAAATGCGTTTATGTTCTCTATGTCAGGAAAAGCCAGAGTTTGGGTTAAAAAAACTCTTTTTCTCGGCAAAGAGAACATATTGATGAGTCTCTACCCGACTCCCACCTGGCCAATATGCTTATATAAGTTTAATAGAAAGAATAAAAGCCTAGTAGAAGTTAATTGGCCCAGGAGTGTTGGCCGGCCTGGTCGTAAACTGTACTTGTCGGCCATCCAACTCCTCTGGTGTGTTTTCTGTCTTATTTGGCCAATTTCTACTAGTTTCTAGCGACCTGTGGGGCCTGGTAGAGGCTAAATATTGATAATAAAAATCTCGAATTAGCTCCCAAATCAACAAACGCCAGAGGTCTGCGGTGGAGGCTAGTATCGGAGCGTGTTATGTTTAACCCGCGTGTTTACAGATGAGAGTTGGAGGGTGATTATCACATCGTACGACCTTAGGGGCGGATCAGCTTAACTTCTAGTGGGGGTCTGGCTTAACCATACTCAGTCGTATAATACTCGTACCTCTTTTCCAATTGGACGGCGCTCTCGCCGCGCTCTCTCTGCGACCTCAAATTTGACATATCGCTCAACGAATTGTATAGAAAAGAAAAGAATCTTTTTACACTTTTTGTGTTTTCTGGTCTTCTGAGTCACACATTTTACATAATATACCCAGAACGAAGGTTACACATATCCTATTTAGGTCCCAGTGAGAGCGCAGCGTGGTCGCCGTCTAGTGGTCTAGTGGAATGGGGTTACATTCGGTAAGAAGGTTTCAGCATTTGTATGTCTGTATGTACATGTACGTATGTATAATCTATTAGCTTATTCATTTATTTTCAAGGATCTATTTTCAGAAAACAAATTTGGTACAGCAGATAAACACAGAAATAACCTGCAAAAGGTTCTATCGCAGTACACCAGGAGGCCTCTGAGTCTGATGGACCTCAACTTTCGTCTCCCCAAAGCACTACTCACAAATACCAAAGTATCATATGGGGGTTATCTATTTACCACGACTTCCCCCCCCCCCACCCAGCGTATACGTAGTTTCAATGGTTCCTCCCCTAACACTTGTTATGTTGACCGTATCGCAGACCAGGTTTTATGACGCGTTTTTATGGGATGCGATTGTGTAAGGGGATTTTTTTGGAGTAGACTTATTCGGGACACACCCAGACCCTGATTGGTCCGTACTTGGTCACGTGGATAAATCAAAGTAGTGTGACGTAGGAACGTCCATGCTTCTTATCTTTCGTGATTGATGTCCTCTTTGAATTTGTCAGGGATGAGAAACACAGTGACATGAGAGACATACAGTATTTTCTTGCAGTTTGTACCTTTTACGGAAGGAGGCGCTTCAAAATAGAGCGCCGTAAAAACGACTCGTGTGTGGCGTCTTACTCTCCAAGCAGAGGTTCGGCTCCGGCTTTTTTTGTGACTTTTTTTCATGCGTTTTATCGGACTTTCTATCTTGTATCGTCTCGCGTTGAAACAAAGAAAACGGTACGAAATAGAAAGCCCGATAAAAACGGCAAAAAAAAACACTTTAAAAACAGTAAGAGCCGGACTTCTGCTTGGAGAGTTTGACGTATCAGCTGCCCATGTTTTGATACCACGTCTGGTGTTACCTGTCTTCGTTGCGCTTTTAATGAGCCCCGTGTGGCGTCGCGTAGCGCAACGGTAGGGTGTTTAGCTCAAAGCCCAGGTGACCTGGGATATTGGGGGCGGCCTTGCCCCTCAGTTACCATGGTTACCAGGCCTCAGTGTCCTTCGGCTGGAGTCATTTCTATCCGGAGTTGTGTTCTGTCCGCTGCAATTGGCGACGATACAGTAGCGACTTTGCTGTAATTCGTGACAATACGGTAACCATTGCAGTGCATTCGCTCCAAGTCGCTAAGTCTCAGTGTATTGTCAGCACTGTCCGGAAATCTCCAAGCAGATCCTACGGTGCCATAAGATAGTATCAAAGCTAGCCTGACTAAAATCGCGCTCCTAGCGGCCGGCCCTATAGTATTGCCGCCGCCCTAGTCATTTTAAACCCCAGCCAGCGAGAAATTGTGTAAACACAGGCTAGTATCAAAGCTGGGCAGGGAGTATAGCCGGCTAAGGGAGTCAAATATACGGGAAGTTTGATACTATACATTACGCACAGTGGATCCGGTTGGAGATTACGGTCGGCACCCAGTGTATTCAAGAACGTTATATACTAGTATTCAATATAACGTCCTTGGTGTATTGTGTTCGTTTGGTTAAGTTTCGCTGGTAGCGGCTGTGCTACAATTCGTGACAATACGGTAACTAGCCGGCTCCAAGTCGCCAGGTATCAGTGTAGGTACCGGTCGCCTGGAGTTGGTACTGTCCGCACTTGTGTTCTGTTGATTTGGTTATGTTCCGCTGGTAGCGGCTGTGCTATAATTCGTGACAGTACGGTAACCAGCCGGCTCTAACTCGCCAGGCCCCAGTGCCCGCTGACCGTAGCCAGGTGTGCCCGCACTTTGTCTAGTCCAGTCCTGCCCTCCGGCTGTCTTCTGTTCTGTGTCTTCTGTTCGCTTGGTTATGTTCCCCTACGAAAGTTGGCGACCATACGGTAACGACTGTGCTACAATTCGTGACAATACTGTAACCAGCCGGCTTCAGTGCCCACCGCCCGGAGTCAGGTGTGTCCGCACTTTGTCCAGTCCAGTCCCGTTATCCGGCTGTACAGTACAGCAGACCGGCCCGTGCTCGCCATGACGCCTGACGTCGGCATTGTCAGTCTCCCGCCGGCGGACAGCGGCGCGCTCACCGCCGCCCTGGTCCTGGTGCTGGTCTCGATGCTGGTCGCCCTGAGCCGGCGCAGGCCCCGGGACTTCCCCCCGGCTCCTCCCGGCGTGCGGGCCTGGCCGCTTCTCGGGCACCTGCCGGCGCTCGGCCCCGAGCCGCACCGGACACTCGCCGCCTGGACGGACTGCTGCGGAGACGTGATCGGTCAGTACTTTTTATTGTTTGTTTGTTTGTTCTTGCCTTAAACTTTATTTTATTCTTCGTTTGGCTGCCCAACTAGTCCATGGCTACTACAAAGGTAAAGCTTCTGTTTTACTCGTCGAATAGTGCTCCAGTTGCGAGGAGTGTCAGAGTTCAATAAGTAATGATAACTTGGAACTTTTATCAAAGATACAAAGACTAGACGAACGATAAACAATAAATGGGGAAATAATGAAGATCCTCTCGACATCGAGCCGCAACGGACCCTCGCCGCCTGGACGGACGGCTGTGGAGACGTGATCGGTGAATTTGCGCCTAGACAAACCCTGTATATCAAACATTATATGTTCTTATATCTACACCTGTACAAAGAAGCGAGAAGATGTCGACCATCCTGTTAGCTTAGTACCTTCAACTAGTTAAATTGTATCCTGTTGTTTTTTCATATGTTTGTTATTCTGTTATCGGTCATGTCTGTTATCAGTGACCTGTACCTAGCCCATCGAGGCATGAATGTACAATAAAGGTCTTTCATTCAATTAACCGCCATGTCGTAAAACACGACTAACACACAGAGGCTTGGTGGGGTCTACTAGTCTCTGCCAGACTCCATAGGTCACTGGAAAAACCATAGAAATGACACAAATAGAGGTAAGCCGTCCAGAGAAGTACAGCCGGCTAGGGAACAGGCGACCTACGGAATGATTGTTCTGGGCGGCTGACTCCCCTAGTGTACTATGACTCTGTTTGTCCAATTTCTACAATTAGACCACCCATCTACGAAGCCTAGTGCCGGTGCAATGGCCTAGTGGGTAGAGTGTTCGCCTTGCATTCGGTAGGTCGTGAGTTCGATCCCCGGCCGAGTCATACCAAAGACTCTAAAAATGGTACATGCTGCTTTCTCTGCTTACCACTCAGCACTAATGAGGAAGAGTATGGAAGTTAAACACACATCACTACCAGCGGACCAGCCCCCTGCTGTAGTGGCTTGAACATGTGTGGCCCAAGGGCTACAGAAATGGAGATGGGCGCCACCCCTACGCATCTGTTAATGATGTACGGGCAACTATCTACGAAGCCTGGCAGAGGCTAGGATCTACTTGAAGATTGGATCTACATATTTAGAGTAGTTCTGCAGCAAGCGGTCCGTGTTCAGAAGTGTGGAATCAGTTCCGCCAATCTGAGTTCCGCATACTGAAGAGGCTGGCGCTCTTGTGAAGGGTTCTTGTGAAGGTTAATTAAGGGTCATTGACCGAGAGGTCGGTCAGCAGCCGAGGTGAAGGTCTCTTTTGTCAACCCTCTGTTATTAGCATTAAGTGAGATTACGAGTAAAGTTGCTGAATCGTGTTTGGGGCAAAAATATGTTCATGAAGACTGGAGATGTTTACTTTATGTGAATTTTCCAAAGGAATTGCTTACAAGCAAGAAAGAAGGGCGACATTCCTTTCTTCTGTGAACGATCCTTAACGACCACACGTACAGTTAAGACGGGATTTCATTCATTAATTCCATTTCTTAGAATCCAAAAGGGTTTGATTGTCTTCAATGATCTTACTTGCTTTCTATTGTTTCATTTTCTCAGTACCAGTCTTCATTTGACCTACTTTGTTTAAATACACATCCCCGCGCTTTACCGTGCACACAAATAAAGTGCTGCCGAGGCCGGAGTGCCAGAATCTGAAATTCGTCCTGACGTTGGACCACACACACCCGCTATGTTTCTTAGAATGGCCTTGAACATCATGAACGCAGCTCTTTCGGACGTTGACCCTTATCCGGGGGCAGATCGTGTCGCGTGCCTGGCTAGAATTTGCAACAAACCTCTTCAGAGGGTATTGAACCTTTCCTGGGGGCCAGGTCCTGGCCAGGTCCGAGACTTGGGAACAATCGGGCTATTCTGTCTTGTTCGAGGCACAAAAAAAGCACGTTTGCACGGTTGTAGATATAGGCATTGTAGTCTTATGTGCCGCTTAGTTTCTTTCTGCGTAGTGTCATAGTCTGTATATACTGTAGAGAGAGAGACTGAGAGAGAGAGAGAGAGAGAGAGAGAGAGAGAGAGAGAGAGAGAGAGAGAGAGAGAGAGAGAGAGAGAGAGAGGAGAGAGAGAGAGAGAGAGAGAGAGAGAGAGAGAGAGAGAGAGAGAGAGAGAGAGAGAGAGAGAGAGAGGAGAGAGAGAGAGAGAGAGAGAGAGAGAGAGAGAGAGAGAGAGAGAGAGAGCGAGAGAGAGAGAGAGAGAGAGAGAGAGAGAGATGTAGGGCCTATTGTTTGAGTACACGGCTCTTTTCTACAAGTACAGTGTACAAGATTATAACACTTTCAAGGCGACCTTATTCGATAACACTCTCTCTCCGACCATGCCAAATTCAATTTCACCGTCTCGCTGTCCTCTAAACACAGTTCTGTGATCATTTTACCCAACCCCAAACGACGTTAAGTGCGTACAATACCTTTTCGTTCCGACTGCCTGATTACATTTAGCTAAAGCTGACATGGATGTAACCGAGTTATGGTTTGATTGGTTTCCTTATCCAAGGTCAGTATGAGGGAGTATCAGGCATGAGCCTCAAGCATCGAACCTCCGCTCACTTCCTGAGAAGAGTATGGCCAAAACTAGGCGCAAGCCGTTTTTTTGTTTTGTTTTGTTTATTTTCATACACCTGGGTAGCCTATTCAGTGCTAGTACACTGGTTTTCAATAGGGCCCAGTTTCACATATACATACAAGGAAATAAAAATTAAAAAAAAAAAACTTACAGAGAGAAAAGTAGACATATACGTCGGAACATATAAATACAACTGAAACATGAAAGACACAGATAAATCAAAATCATAATCCGATCCAAGGTCAACAATTTGGGAGGTATACCGTATAGCAAAGGGCACATTGCGCTCCTACATTGTAACCACTTGAAAAAAGGGTCGTGCTTCAGCTCAGTTGTGAATTACTGCCTCCCGTCCCCTGGTTGACGACCTTGGTACTGCAGCATAATTTCGGTTTTGTATCTTTTTTCCTGGACCGGACATGTTGTTGTCCCATCTGCAGGGCTGCGGTTCGGGATGAATTAGTAAAACATAAAAATGACCAGAAAAAATGTATTATGAGCCAAAAATGACTAGAACTGTCCAGAGAGACTAGTCTCCAAGCAGACCCTACGGTGCCTAAAGAGATAGTATCAAAGCTGGCAAAGGAGTATAGCCGGCCAAAGGGAGATAGGCGGCCAAAGGGAGTCAAACGGGCACCTGGTGCCGCTATAGTAAGTCCCTAGCCAGATTTGATACTATTTCTCAGGCACCTTAGGGTCTGCTTGGAGACTACAGGGAGACTGCTATGGACGCTACGGTTTTTGTATGTTTTTTACTACATGTGCTTTTGTTCCATGTTTAGGGCTGAGGTTCGGGATGAGTGACGTAGTTATGTTTTTGTTCCATGTTTAGGGCTGAGGTTCGGGATGAGTGACGTAGTTATTTTTTTGTTCCATCTGTAGGGCTGAGGTTCGGGATGAGTGACGTAGTTATGTTTTTGTTCCATGTTTAGGGCTGAGGTTCGGGATGAGTGACGTAGTTATGTTTTTGTTCCATGTTTAGGGCTGAGGTTCGGGATGAGTGACGTAGTTATTTTTTTGTTCCATCTGTAGGGCTGAGGTTCGGGATGAGTGACGTAGTTATGTTTTTGTTCCATGTTTAGGGCTGAGGTTCGGGATGAGTGACGTAGTTATTTTTTGTTCCATCTGTAGGGCTGAGGTTCGGGATGAGTGACGTAGTTATTTTTTTGTTCCATCTGTAGGGCTGAGGTTCGGGATGAGTGACGTAGTTATGTTTTTGTTCCATGTTTAGGGCTGAGGTTCGGGATGAGTGACGTAGTTATGTTTTTGTTCCATGTTTAGGGCTAAGGTTCGGGATGAGTGACGTAGTTATGTTTTTGTTCCGTGTTTAGGGCTGAGGTTCGGGATGAGTGACGTAGTTATGTTTTTGTTCCATCTGTAGGGCTGAGGTTCGGGATGAGTGACGTAGTTATGTTTTTTTTCCATGTTTAGGGCTGAGGTTCGGGATGAGTGACGTAGTTATGTTTTTGTTCCATGTTTAGGGCTGAGGTTCGGGATGAGTGACGTAGTTATGTTTTTTTTTCCATGTTTAGGGCTGAGGTTCGGGATGAGTGACGTAGTTATTTTTTTGTTCCATCTGTAGGGCTGAGGTTCGGGATGAGTGACGTAGTTATGTTTTTGTTCCATGTTTAGGGCTGAGGTTCGGGATGAGTGACGTAGTTATGTTTTTGTTCCATGTTTAGGGCTAAGGTTCGGGATGAGTGACGTAGTTATGTTTTTGTTCCGTGTTTAGGGCTGAGGTTCGGGATGAGTGACGTAGTTATGTTTTTGTTCCATCTGTAGGGCTGAGGTTCGGGATGAGTGACGTAGTTATGTTTTTGTTCCATGTTTAGGGCTGAGGTTCGGGATGAGTGACGTAGTTATGTTTTTGTTTCATGTTTAGGGCTGAGGTTCGGGATGAGTGACGTAGTTATGTTTTTGTTCCATGTTTAGGGCTGAGGTTCGGGATGAGTGACGTAGTTATGTTTTTGTTCCATGTTTAGGGCTGAGGTTCGGGATGAGTGACGTAGTTATGTTTTGTTCCATGTTTAGGGCTGAGGTTCGGGATGAGTGACGTAGTTATGTTTTTGTTCCATGTTTAGGGCTGAGGTTCGGGATGAGTGACGTAGTTATTTTTTGTTCCATCTGTAGGGCTGAGGTTCGGGATGAGTGACGTAGTTATGTTTTTGTTCCATCTGCAGGGCTGAGGTTCGGGATGAGTGACGTAGTTATGTTTTTGTTCCATGTTTAGGGCTGAGGTTCGGGATGAGTGACGTAGTTATGTTTTTGTTCCATGTTTAGGGCTGAGGTTCGGGATGAATGACGTAGTGGTGCTGAACAGCCTGGAGGCGATGCGGGAGGCCCTGGTCGCCCAGGGAGACGCCTTCTCCTCAAGACCCCGGATGTTCATGATGGACATCTTCTCGGACGGCGGGAAAGGTGAGATGGTCTAGTTCTAGTTCTAGTTCTAATTCTAGCTTTACTACTAGTTTTAGTTCTAGTGCTAGTTGTAGTTCTAGTTGTAGTTCTAGTGCTAGTTGTAGTTCTAGCTCTATTTCTAGTTTTAGTTCTAGTTCTAGTTCTAGTTCTAGTGATAGTTCTAGTTCTGGTTCTAGTGCTAGTGCTAGTTCTAGTTCTAATCTAGTTCTAGTTCTACTTCTACCTCTACATCTAATCTACCTCTACTTCTAGTTCTAGTTCTACTCTAGTTCTAGTTCTAGTTCTAGGTCTAATCTAGTTCTACTTCTACTTCTACCTATAATCTACTTCTAGTTCTAGTTCTACTCTAGTTCTAGTTCTAGTCTATAGTCTGCAAACGCAGCGTCTAGACTACGTGTGAGATGACAGCAACCTTGTCTTGAATGTACTGATAGACCTGATAATCTGGACGCAGCTGTGTAAAAGTAAAAAAGGAATTCCGGACCAGTTTAGCTGATGAAAGAGCTAGTCTTTCCACTTGTCGTGACAGAGAAGACAGACGCTATGTACAGTGCTTACAGTGTCATTGTTCCCCTGGCTCTTTTCGACAAGCACAATGAACAATGAACAGTGGATTTCGAACAAAAGACTGCAACCCTTTCCAGTAGCCTGCATGTCGGGTGAGTGACACAGCCGGGATTCGACCTAACCACCAAATTGTCTTTTATCAGCAGCTCACTCTAGTAAAAAAAATGGAGAATAAACGTTTCGCATGTTCTTCGACATTTGTTTTCTAAAAAAAAAATGATAATTTCACAGTCCATTTTCTCCAGTTTTGCCAGACACCGTACAGCCTGTGCCAGGACCTTATAGTCACTGTGAACTGAAATAGCAAAAAAATTTCCCGGCTTTAGATTTTGGGTCACGCTACGGGATTAGGATGTTAGGCAATCTAATCCCAACGGGCTGCGTAATACGTATTTGTAGTAGTATCTCATGATCAGGGCCTGTGCCATAGTCATGTTCAATGCCACGACGGAAATCACTTCGTTTCGGTTGTCTGCAATAGATCAATTCTGTCACGGTAAAGATTTGGATAGTTTGGGCACAATGTCTTGTTATGCAACTCTCTATAGTTCTTCTGTCCGTGTCACCAAGGCCACCGAGTGGTGGTAGTTGCTATGCTACGCTGAATGATCAAATCTTCCAGCCTTGGTTTTCTTTAATTTTTGTTCGTGTTTCACTAGTTTGCAAAAAAGCGCGACCACCGGAGACAAAGAGTATTCACTCACTCACTCACTCACTCACTCACTCACTCACTCACTCACTCACTCACTCACTCACTCACTCACTCACTCACTCACTCACTCACTCACTCATGATCACCCACTCACTCACTCATGATCACCCACTCACTCACTCACTCACTCACACATTTTGAAGCTTCGTTCCGGTTGAAGAGGTTGGTAGGAAGGCCGATCGTAAAAAAACGGCTGAAAGGAAAAGGTTACGATTTTCCCCATCAACCTCTGCTTTGAGTGGGCGGGAAAGACGATCGAGAAAAAAAAAAACGATAAAAGGAAAAGGTCACGATTTTCCCCCACCAACCTCTGCTTGGAGAGTTAGTGGGAAGGACGACGAAAAAAAAAAACGGATAAAAGGAAAAGGTCACGATTTTTCCCGCCAACCTCTGCTTGGAGAGTAGAGGCAGCATAAGAACCAGAAGAAGAACTTGTGCTTAGTCTAGAGTTTCCCGCCAGACGTGTGTGTCGGCACGTTGAGAAGATCTGTCACAGACCGGACATTCCAGAGACTCCAGGCGCGGAAATACGAGATTAACGCCTTGTCTGGAGCCTGTATGAACAAACGGCCTTCCGTGCGTTTTTTGGAAGGCCACGTCCGCCACGTACTAGTATTACTGAAAACGTTCAGGCTGTGTAGGGCAAGCGTGTCGCCCGTACTGGCACGTACTGGGGGCGAATCCACAGCCCGATGGCACACAAAGTTTTGCCTGCACTACGGCGTGTCTGCGTGCTCCAAAATCCACCGGATTCCCAACGAGTTCGTACGGAGGCGGTACTTACCACTTACGGATCCCAAACGATTGCCAACGTTTTGGCACGTAGACAGCACGTATTTGCAAGTACGGCGGGTTGTGCCCTTAGCTTAAAGGAAAGTTTACATGAGGCACCTCATCAAAACAACCAATCTCTCTAGGAAGGAGGCATCTGTATCTGTATTGACATCCGTGTATACATGTGTGTACCTTGTCAGCCAAGTATACATGTGTTCCGGACCTGTCCATATTTCATGGTTCGCGGTATGTCATACCTGGGCCGCGATAACATTCGATAGATCGTTTTCACGGAACGGCAAAAAGTTAAACCGCTTCCCTGACCGGCCGCGGCTTTATCATTACTTGCCACATCACACGGGATTCTACTTGTATATATATCACGCAGTCTTCCACCGAATAAACCGAACGCACTCCGCGCGCGCGAGTGCGGCGCGGTCGAAAATTCGAATACCGGATTCAGACGTCAAAATTGATTGTTATAATTTTTGTTTCGTTTTGAGGACACCAAATTTTCTTAACTTCTGGCGCTCCAGGTGGTTCTTTTGTAGTACAGCCCGCTAGTTCAGGTTTTTAAACACATAAAAGTGTATATCAGCAATGGCCAGGTAGTCGTTATGAAGAGGTGGTCACTTGTACAGGTTGGACTGTATTTCAATGGCAATTATGTAAAGCTGTTACGTTGTTATGTTAAGTATTTTGTACCAGCTCAAAAAAGAATAAGAAACAGCCATGCCTTCAAGTACCTGGTCCCGAGTTACCAACCTAGGATTGATGTGTTCAAAAATTTGTGCTTTCCCCAGAACTATTGTAGAGTGGAATTTCTTATCACCAAGCACAGTAGGGGCATCATCTCTGGATAGTTTTAAAGAACGCTTGCAGATAGATGTGCAAAAGTTAGGTGTGACAGGTCGTTCAGTGTAATATAACCAGCTGATGCCGCACCGCGTGCCTGTGAAGCTGGTGTGTTACGTCCACGGGCGGTTATGTAGATACAGATAGATACAAATGCCCAGGTGGCCCTTATGTAGAGGTGGTCACTTGTACAGGTTTGACAGTACATCAATGGACAGGTGATCCTTATAAAGAGATGGTTACTAGCACGTTATGTTTAGCTGTAGTCAGTAGGCCACAGCGCTGGTGAAGGTCGGTCCTGAGGTGAAGGAAACTGCTGATGAATACAGGCTGCCCTTGATCCAGATTCCGGTACACACCAGCTGAGTTAACACAGACCATTGGAAGCCTCCAGAAGCTTCTCTCTCGGCTCAAGGGTACTTCTGATGCACGCGAGCCGGATTGCACGATCGCCGTGAATGAATAATCTCCAAGCAGATCCACGGTGGCGTAATATAGTATAAAACCCAACGTAGGTGCCCGTTTGACTCCCTTTGGCCGGCTACACTCCTTGGCCAGCTTTGATACTATCTTATGGCACCGTAGGATCTGCTTGGAGATTAGTGAGTGAAGGCAGGCTGATGAAAGTTTATCCCAGTTCATTCAACCGATGTTTTATTTGCAAAATTATGCATGCCCGAAGACTAAGTGCACGTAGCGGTTCTTCCCCTTACCCCAGGGTTAACCTGTATCAAATTTACGGACGATGCATATGGTTTCAAACTGCAATATGTAAAAAGAATTGTATATGTTGCAATTTGAAAGCACCGCCAGTCGACTTGATATCTCTAAATACCCTGTTTTATAAACAACGGATATAGGTTGCCCTTCGGATAAAGGTGAACTAGCGTTACAGCCTCTAAGTAAAAGCAAAATTTTCCAGCAAATGCCACTTATTCCTAATCAATTGTTAATTATCTTGGCCAGTTTGTTTGTGAACCGCATAACCGTGGACACAGGAGCACAGGTTTCACCACCGATCTTTCAAAGTGATGGAAAATCATGACAAAGACGGTCAAAGTAAAAGTTCAAACAAACAAACAAGTGAACAAATAAAGTTATACATTTGTAAGAGTAAACTTTTCTCTACGTCATATAGCCTTAGTCGTCATGACGTTTGCTGTTGTGACTTCACTTGGTTGAATTTTCTAATTTTGAAGTGGCTGTTTACGGATGTCTAACGTCACAATTATATTCACGTCGCTCAAAACCGTTGAAGATTTCACGAGTAGCTACTTAGTAGAGTAGTCAAGGATGACCATTGTATGGAGACAATGGCGTCACCCTGACCTAAATAGTTCTGTCGGCTGCAGTCACGTTAGTTTGGCCAAGGACGGGTTATGGGAGGACAAATTTGTCCGGTCAAAGTTCGAACAAAGGGGGTTATACATTTATTTGAGATACATGGAGCGGACGGAATCATAGAAGCTCAGTGCAACTCTGTTTTAGTCATGCTGGTGTCACATCTCTAAAGCAGGACCCGGTCGGGCAGTTTGCTTAAACGGAAGTGTGTTATAAAAGACTTAAAAAGACAAGTCGAAAACACACACAAATCGTTAATCTTGATATGCATTTTACTTTCCTTTATTTGAATTGCAACAGGTACAATACCATGTGTGTTGAGGCAACTTATTGTGTCACAAACAGCCCAGCCGGGTTCTGGTTTGGAACTGTGACCAAAGCACACGCTCCTAACACTTTCGGCTGTAAGCGTTTTGGACGTTTTCGGCGGAAAATGACCTTGTTGACATGTATGAAGCAGCTGACCTTGCCAAAGGTGACCTTGTTTATGTTGACCTTACCAGAACACGTAAACACGTAAATCTCGGCTCCAGACAGACTGGAGAGGCGTCTGTAAAGGTGATATCTCACTGCACTTGGGGCACCGGTGCGGCACTGCGGGGTTCGTTCACTGCGGCACTGTTGTGTTATTTTCGCCAATTTTCTTATAACGATAATTCAGATATAGCGTAATACGTAGAATTGTGACTCAAAATACACAGAACGCAAAGGAAATTCGTCCTTTATCGCTGAAATTCGTTGTGTCATCTTTCAAACCCCGCAGTGCCGCACCGGTGCCCCAAGTGCAGTGAGATACCACTTTAACTCTGTCAGTGAGTTCACCGCATTATCCAAGCAGATGTCAAGTTCTAGCTTGGTATTACGTAACATCGCCAGAAGGTTATGTTTTTACCTCCATGAGTAATGGAGGTATTGTTTTTTTTCTAATGTCTGTTGTGCAAAGGTTTCTGTTTGTCTGTTTTTCCGGATATACTTGTGGTCAGCATAACTTAAGAACCTCTGGATGGATTGTGATGATATTTCGCATTACTGTAAATGCAGAAATGTTCGCGGTGGATTAATGTTCGCGGTGGATTAATGTTCGCGGTTTTCGCGGCGACCACTTTACCGCGAACTTAAATCCACCGCGAACATTATTCTATTACGGTATTAGACTGCAGTCGATGGTGTTACCGCGAAATTAAATCCACCGCGAAAAGTCATTTTTCCCGCTACCGCGAAATTAAATCCCCGCGAACTTAAATGCATTTACATTATGTTAGGTTAGGTCGATTTTTGCACCCCCCCCCCCATAATGCTGCAGCGGTTTTGCATCAATCAATCAACCAACAAATCAATCAATCAATCAATCAATCAATCAATCAATCAATCAATGTCTGTTTTGCCGAACTTCTGTATATTTTGTCGGCAAGCAAAGTCGTCTGTTGGAGGCCTGCAAGACCGGTCAACGAACCAGCTCTTGTGACCTTGACCATGACCTTGCCGTTGCGCTGAACTTGGGTTACATCATCCCACCGTCCGTCTGTCTGGCACATGTGACCGTTTAAACCGCAGATAGCCAGAGACCTTAGGAGGTAACGGCAGTCTGGTAAGGTCTGGGCAACCGTAGAATCATTCTCAGACTGCCAATTCCAGGTTTTCAAGCAATCAGGCTTCTTTGAGATTTTCAACACGTCGAAATGTTTCATGACACAGAGTTTACAGGTATCACTATAGATGACTATCTTTGTTTGAAACTTTTTTTCATTCATTTTTTATTCATGAGAAGCTCAGAAGCTCAAATCGGCCTACAGGCCACTTTTCATTGAGGTCATGAGGGAGGTAAGGGGTCAGATGAAATATAACAGCTCTTGTGAGTGTTACCACGACGTTGTCCTTTACATTGAACTTGGTTTACGTAATCTCACCGTCACCCGTCCGTCTGTCAGTCTGCCACATGTGGCCCTTTGACCCCCTGACAATCTTATACCTTGAGAAGCGACGCCCGTCTGGAAGGGTCTTGACCGCCATAGGATTAGTATATGAATGATATCAACGGTTTCGACGTTCATATCTATAAACATAGATTATAACTCCTGATACAGGCATTAGTATAACTGATTGAGAAAGGTCTGCAAGTTTTACATTATAAGCGACATTGACAATAACCCTAGCTCCAAAATCAAAGGTGTCTGCTGAAAGCTTGCAAGGCCATCTTTTGACCCTTACCATGACGTTATCCGTCGCCTTGAACTTGGCTTACATCATCTGTCTGCCACATGTGACCGTTTACCTCTCTGATAACCTTGAGATGGAACACAAGCCTGGAAAGGTCTAGGTCACTGAAGGATCATTTAGGATGATATTGAAGAATTCCTCTTCCTGATTTTTAAGCATTCAGATTTGGCTTCAAGACGTTCAAATTTTCCAAGGTATACTTTTTGTAGGACTCTTGAAAGTACGTAAATTTGACAATATCATCGACATTATAGCTTTAGTGCATGCTGTAATTTCTAGAAAGTCGGTTACAAGACTAGGCTGTCGGCAATGAAGATGTTGTGACATTCACCATGACGTTTTTTCTTCGCCTTAAACTTGACTTAGTTGCATCATCTACCTGGATCTGCCACATGTGACCGTTTAACTCTCCGATAACCTTGAGCTTCGCCGTAGGATCATTGTAGTATGGTATTGAATTTTTCCACATTCAAATCTTTAAACATCCAAACTTCGCTTCAAGGCGACGAAATGTTTAATGACACAGAGTTTTCAGGTATTCGCTTTCCTGACAATGGAAAGTCTGCAATAAAATATCAGGAACATTACCAATAAACTTAGTGCACGCTGTCATTGCCTGGGGTTGCAATATCAGGCTGTCGGCAATGAAGATGTTGTGATTGATGATTCACCATGACGCTTTTTCTTCGCCTTAAACTTGACTTAGTTACATTGTACATCATCTGCCTGGATCTGCCACATGTGACCGTTTATCTCTCCGATAACCTTGACCCTTGAGATGTAACGCCAGTCTGGAAAGGTTCTGGGCAGCCGTTGGATCATTTTAGGATGATATCACAGATTACTGATTTTCAAACATTGAAATATTACTTTATCAAGACAACGAAATGTTTCATGACAGGTATACAGGTGTAAGTTTCCAGGTATACGTTCTGCTGACTATGGAAAGTATCCTTTTTGAGGTGCGTAATTATTGGCCCTCCAGTATGAGTGATGCGGAAATCGTCGTCTTCCGCCTTTGCCATCTCTGGCTATTGAGCCCTTCCTTTTCCCTTTGAACCCCTTAACTTTGTACCTGTATCAGTATCTATAATTAGTATAGATATCTAGCTAACGTAACCGCCCTTCAGCGTAATGCATCAACGTGTCTGTGTCTGTATAGATCAATGCGTTCGTATCTGGATCTATCTGGCTAATATAACATTCCTTTGGAAGAACACTTGTCATCCGCTCCCTCTTTACCTCTTTCACCACACCCTTTCTCATTATTCTCTCTCAACTCCCCATCTCTCATTTCCCCTCTCTCAACTCCCTTCTCTCATGTAACTCCTTTCTCATCTTACCTCTCACATTGCCTCTCCCTTGTACGGTACCCACTCTCAAACAACCCAACACTCATATATATAGCCCACTCTCATCTTTTGCTGTACGACAAACAAAATGGAGGAAGCAACGCAAAATTGTTATCTCAAAAACCGTTCCTCTACGATCACTTGAAGGAAGATCGATATGGAGACGGCCAAGCCCAGTTCTGAATTACCCGCGTTAGAGGTAAAAGAAAACTATTTTTCCCTCGCATCGCAGGACCATTTGTCTTGAGCCTCGACTGTCTCTATGCCCAACGGCCCCGAGCCTTATCCAACCTTAACTTTCAAGGATCCACTTGACGATGCTGATTCCCAACCTTTCAGAGGACGGAGACGCTCATATTTGCCACTCTTCCTGCTTAATAGAACTCGACCCACCGACACAACAATATGGAAAGACACCAGGCTTGCACAAGTGCAGTGCAAAACTGTTCCAAACGCTCACCGCGACCTGGGAGATGCATAATGCCCAAAGTATTATTCTGAGTCCGGACGACCTCTCAACAGTTCAAAGACGATTTTTTTTCCTCAATAGAGATAGCGGTAAGCCCAAGATGGAAACAAAAGACAAAAATAGTGTTCCACATCACAGCTTCGATGTTGGGATCCGGTGTAAAAGTCTGTAAGGGTACTTGTGTCGACTGATTCAACTAGAGATGATAAATCCGTCTAATACAATAGCGAACTAACAAGTTACGGTAATCCAGCCTACGATTTCTTACAAGGTTTCCGACCTAGAACAGTTCTCCCTAACTTCTGCAAGATACTTCTCAGCGTACCCTGGGATATAGGGCTTTTAACAGAGCTAAACATTTCCCCAAACCGATCAAAACATTTTCAAGCTTATCAAAGCTTCGTTTGTTTGAGGACACAATCATTGATACCTCGCTCTGCCCGGGCCAAGAAGCAAAGTGTTACCTGCTTGCCTGCCCTGCCACGTGCTTAGGCCAGAGACTGGCCCCTCGCCTCTCTACGTCAGGGCTGTTCAAGTTGTATGGTCCTTAGCACCTGTTTCCGCAAACTTGAGACCCAGTCCCGTGTCTTTTGTAATTTCAGCGCTGCGGAGGTCTACCCCGTGGCCTTGGGTTTTGAAACTCCTGGTAGTAGGCTTATGGGACTAATGTGACTGGGGGTCTCTTTAATACCAGTCTGAACCACCTTAGTCTTATTACCAAAATTGTATCAACCAAAAGAGTGTTCTAATCCATGTCTAGCTTTGATGCTTCAATTGTGGTACACGATCTTGGAATGCAATACAGAGAAACGCCCCTAGGTGTCTCAAATCGAAAGCTAACAAGAGGAGCTCATGTGACCACTCCAGGGTCCCTGTCACACAAGCATATGTGGCGATAGCAATGACGCATATCACAACATCTACTGATATCCTTGCGGCTCCACACTGGATTTCTTAGTCTACCAAATGCTATGCTAGGTATAACACTTCCGAGGAAAACAAACTCAGATTTTCACAACCATTGTAACCTCTATGGAAAAGATTTCTTGAACTATTTACCCGAGATGACTTTTCACTTGCGGCATTTCCTTTTCGAGCCCCTTTTCTTACATGCGACTTCAAGCTCACTTGTCGAGAACTGCAATTTGCTGAATATTGCCGCTGAAAATGTAGCGTCATTATGCAAAGTCTCGGGCTGGGACGAAAATAAAGTACAGAGCAGAGTTGACTCATTCCTCAGCCAACCGCCATCTATCACACCACAGTCATCTCTCAATAAGACATGTGGACCCGCATATCTCCAGTTTTAAAACACTTTTATTCAGTTATGCCAAACTGGTTACGAAATGTGAATAAAGAGACTCTTTTTACACAACCGATGCTTTATTCTCACCGACGTTTCGGTGACCGTCTGTCCCCTTCTTCAGGGCAATTCTGACTGGTTCACATTGTACTGCAGGACAGGTGTTGCTGCTCACAGTTCAGATGCGGTCACAAAACGAAAAGTATTTGTATATGTACAGACAGCTTTGATGCACATATTTACAATGCGGTCCCAAACGTAAAAGAGTGTAATACATCCATAACACAAGCAGTTGTCAATTAACGATGAATTGATGTAACGGTTTTTTTTTTTTTTTTTACTTCTTAAGAATATTGTCCCACACGTGGTTACGAAATGTGTTTCTTGCGTACTGCCTAGAAATTCGCACTTGTATACCTTCCAGTGTAATATGCCTTGCCCTTGGTACCTATTAAGTGCGACCGCCTTTATACAACAACACAATTTTGTGAATTCAATGCCTTCTCGATCTCATGGCGATATCATTTCTGGCTTGCGGTCTTCAAAACGTTTCCCGGCAAAGTACGAGTACGTTTTCCTCCCTAAAACATCCACCGTGAGCTCCGTATTCTTCTGCGGCACTTCCCTGTGCCTGCCTGGGTATTTCAATCTTCGTAAGCTCAGGGGGGGGGGGGGGGGGTTAAATTTGGTTGAGTTCAATGTGAAGACGCTGGTGCCACTTCTCTGAGTATGAACGGAACTGAACTGAGATCAATATCTTCCCGCTGCACCCCTCTGGGCCTGCCCGAGCTAGCCTTCCAATTTTCGTGAGCTCTACCCGCGACACTCGCCGGTGCCTGCCCGGGTCTTACCATCTTCGTGAGCTCTACCCGCGACACTCGCTGGTGCCTGCCCGGGTCTTACCATCTTCGCGAGCTCTACCCGCGACACTCGCCGGTGCCTGCCCGGGTCTTACCATCTTCGTGAGCTCTACCCGCGACACTCGCCGGTGCCTGCCCGGGTCTTACCATGGCCATCTTCGTGAGCTCTACCCGCGACACTCGCCGGTGCCTGCCCGGGTCTTACCATCTTCGTGAGCTCTACCCGCGACACTCGCTGGTGCCTGCCCGGGTCTTACCATCTTCGCGAGCTCTACCCGCGACACTCGCCGGTGCCTGCCCGGGTCTTACCATCTTCGTGAGCTCTACCCGCGGCACTCGCCGGTGCCTGCCCGGGCCTTACCGTCTTCATGAGCTGTCCTTTCCTTGTGGCACTCAAGTGTCCGGAATGGCGAGGAGGGTGAGGGGGCCTAAGAGAGGCTGACAGGCTGCTGTTCTTGCGCCACCACTTGCTGCTACATCTTTTGTCGTACCTGCCGCATCTGAAGATCCCTGAAGTCCGAAACTTCTTACAAGGGCCGTTACGGGTGGGGGAGAACGTCACGCGTGAACCAGCACGTCCCGGTTCCTGAGAACTATGCGGAAAACAAAACACAATTATCGATACCGCTGACGAAATTACACACAAAATCCAGCCGTAACAATATCCACATCATACGCACTCGACATCCCCCCGCCTAGCGCTCAAAGGTGGGCAAGCCACGATAACATGAACAGTCCTAGGCCATGCGTGCTCCCCGTACATACATGCTCAACAACCAAACGCTAAGCTTGGTAAAAATAGGCCACGCACACGACAATCACCTTACGTACGGACAACACCCACGCAATCCAAAAAGTTAAACTTGACAAACGAAAACGTATAACAATAACGTGTACGTAACAAAACCACGCTCTAGAAACGCTGGCAGTCTGCACTACTACCTCGCCCACGACGAGGATGGCGGCGGGTTTCAATTCCTGAAAAGAACTCCAAAAATGGTAGCCATAGTGAGTCCCGATGCCATGACAGTGCTATCCTAAAATCCTGCATAAAACCATACACACGAAATAAATATAAAGATTTAAAGAAAATGACAAGAAAATGGCGAAGCTCTAGATCTGTAATGGACCTCCGCACTGTAGGGAGGCGTTCGTAGAATTCCCTGGTAGAGGATGGATGCAGATTGTGATTTCAGTCACGGCGATACTGTGAGAGTATCCATCTTGCTTCTTTGTCCGGGGTTTCACACCACGTGTCTGCAAACCGCTAAAAACGTACAAAAATCAGAAAATGACAAGAAAATGGTGAATGTCTCGGTCTGTAACTCTCCTCAATAACAGACAAAAGCCTCCCTTGCCTTCCAAGGTGGAGGATGGCAACGGATTCTATTATCCCTCCACGGTGACTCTCAGGGTAGCCATGTTGCATCTCCTCGACAGCGACAGCTCTAGCATCCTGGTAACACTTTCACAAAACAAGAAAAACACACAAATAGCAAACTCCTAAACAGCACCACTAATCAGCGTCGTCAAAAGGTGGCCACAGCAAAATTCAACAGAGGATGCAAGCGTATATACTGAAAACTGAAAAGAAACATTCTAAATATTAAAGGTAGCTCTCTCCCGTCGGACCTGCATACAACGTTTACAAAACGTTCACAAAACACTCAGCAAACAGGCAACAGACAAAACGCGAAAATGAAACTATGTGACAGTCAATCGGAAAAATTTGCAAAAACGTGAAGTCCTTCCGTACGGCAGAAACATGACTCTGCGAGCCCTGCAACAGGCCTAGACTACAGATATCAAACATGTCTCAACACAACACCATACCACAAAACGAACAAGTAAATGTCCAGACCGGGCTCAGATAGAACTTTCCTGCGTTCAACCAAACCTTGCGTGGTACCGTGTATCTCTGATACAATACCCGGGAGAGTACGAGCTGCCGTCACGAGCTTGAGCTGCGGCACCGCATCGTGTGGTAGCGAGTCTCCCGCCGGCATTCTCGAGGCCTTTTCCCGGCAACGACGTGGCCTTTTCCCGGCAAGTTTTCTGCGCTGGGGCGATGAAGGACGCACGCTGCTAGCTTCAGACGAGCCGGAGGGCCAACACACAGAAGAATGATATATTCCTGCGCGCATCTCTTATTTATAGGGGGAGTGACGTCATACTTTTCGGGCCAATCATTGTGCACCTCAAATAGTCTACAACTTTAACATCGCCAACAACCTTAGCTTTAAATCAAAGGTGTTTGCTATGGACTTGCAAGACCAGGCAGTCGACAAACCAGCTTTAACTAGTGACCTGTAGCATGACGTTGTCCTTCGCATTGAACTTGAACTTGGCTTGCATCATCTCACCGCAGTCTGTCCGTCTGTCTGCCACATGTCACCGTTTACCCCCCCCCCCCCCCCCCCAGCTCAGCCCGATACCTTAATGCCGCCAGTCTGGAAAGTTCCGGCCGCTGTAAGATGATTATTTAGATGGTATGCGTTTCCAAGTGGATAAAGGGACTCTTCACCACAACCCATGCTTTATTTACACCGACGTTTCGGTGACCGACTGTCACCTTCCTCAGGGTCGGTGGAAATAAAGTAAGGATTGTGAAAAACGAGTCAGTGACGTACCAACCTGAGAAGCTATTCACGGAGGCATACGTTCGGTAACATTGAATACCCTGTTCTAAACACAGTGTCAGTGGACATAGGTTACCCCGCGTCAGTGACGTATCAACCTGATGAAGCTATTCACGGATATATACGTTTGGTATCAGTGAATACCCTGTTTTAAACACAGTGTCAGTGGACATAGGTTACCCCTCGGATAAAGGTGAACTGGCATTATAAAGGACGCATGTTTGGTCACCAGGTGGGCAGCTACAATTTGAATTCACTATCTATTTCTTATCAGCAGAATTCATTCAAGCATCTTCCGACCTTGTTTACTTCAGGAAACTGACTTGAACATGTTCAAGGAAAGGAGAGTGGCCGATTTCAGACAAACCTACCAAAATTGCAAAGACCGCAGAAAATGACGACTGGAAAGCGACACCATGCGACAGTATGAAGTTTTGCAAAAGCTTTAATTCAAATTTTTAATTCAATGTTAAACGCATATTAATTACCAGATGAAATGAGTGTCAGCGACAGTAATTTTTTGTTAGTTTGAACCTTTGTTTATTCTAAGGAACGTTTTGTTTAAACTTTATCTTTACCGTAGGACTGGTGTTCAGGGCTTTCGGGAAGAGCCTGATGGAGCAGCGGAAGTTTGCGATGGTGGTTTTTCGGGACATCCTCTCAAGACCCCGCACGGAGTCCATGATGATTCGGGAGGCCCAAACTCTCGCCTCAACTCTCGCACAGAAGGCGGGCCGACCCACGAGAGTCCACGAGAACATCGGGTTATCCCTGCTGAACGTCACGTGTTCGCTGTGCTTTGGCAGGAGGTTCGAGACGAGCGATCCAAGGTTCAATTTTTTAACAACATACGTATATATATCAACATGTATGCACAATGAATTACAAAAGTTGTGAATATCGTTAAAGAGGTTCATCAGTCGCGTATGTATACAGTTACTACAGTAAATGTTTTAAAGGTAAGGACCTAGGTACATACCTCAAAATTTTCGATGTCTGACAGCACGTCTTGGTCACGGAGAATGACCTAGTCTCAATTTCGCGAGAGAACACGAGACTAGGTCAGGCTTGCGTACATCATCTTCCCCCTTCCCCGCCTCTTTGCAGAGTAGTGGTAGGTATGACTTGGGCAGCTCCCAATCCTCATTTCCTTTCAGCTTCGCCCCCTAGTAGCTGGATGTGGATGGCCTCCTTAACCTTACAGTGGGCTTTGCATGCTAAAGAATTGTTCAACCATTGTAGAATATATCACACCAGTACTTTCTTACCATTCTCTACGATACCAGGTTCTGGGGGTTCGTCCATTCGTTGGACATGTTCGCCAAAAACGCCGCCTGCTGTCAACTCTTCAACATCTGCCCCTCCCTCGCCAGGGTTCCCAAAATCAACACGCCGGCAGTCAGGGTTCAAACCGGCATCAGAGAGGTATGTTCATCACTAAAGATAAGGGCACAACCCGCCGTACGTTACAAATACGCGCTATCTACGTGCCAAAACGTGGGCAATCTTTTGGGATCCGTAAGTGGTACCTACCGCCTCCGTACGAACCCGTAGGGAATCAGACGGACTTTAGAGCTCACAGACACGCCGAACTTTACGTGCAGGCAAAATTTTGTGTGCCATCGGGCTGCGGATTCACCCCCACCCGTACGTGCCAGTACGGGCGACGCGCCTGCCCTGTACAGCCTGAACGTTTCAAAGTCAGAAATACGTGGTGGACGTGACCTCCAAAAAATAAAAAAAACGTACGGACAGATCGCACGTACGGCGAGTTGTGCCCTTAGCTTAAGAAGTTTATCTTTTTTTTGGTAGCGCTTCTACGTTTGTAGATAATTCAGGTTGATAATTACTCTTATAGTAAAGTATAGACAATGGGGGATACAAACTGAGCAACGTTTGGGACGGCATTCTCGCTTCTGCAGCGCCACCTACATCGGCTATACGTAGCAGCAAGAAGCAGATCCAGCCATCCAATCTAACCCTGATGATGGTGCCTGGTTGATATTTAGTATGTATGTAGGTCCTGAGGAGACCTTGAAATGGTTTCTGGCCTCCCTTGCAGGTTGTTACGGTACTGCAGTGGAACTTCCGGCTTTGAAAGCTCGAGTTGAGTAATTCTAAGTGGTAGGTAGCTATTAGGACATAGAGTAAATGTGGTAGAGTTGGACCCCTTATCGGCCTTTTTGGAACAGCAGGTGCTGGTTTTCTTTCAGACTTTGATAGAGAATAACTCAAGAGGGGATTGAGGGATGGATATGATATTTTGTAGGTGAAATCTCTTTTCCCCGACTTCTTTTTTTTCTAATATGCTAAAAACAAACGAATAAACCGCTGCAGGTGAAGGAATTCGTCCGGTCGGAGACTGAAGGTCACAAGGTCAAGTTCGACAGGGAGAACATCCGGGATATTATAGACGCCTTCCTCCTGGAGATGGAGTCGCGCAGGCGCAGTGGCCGGGATCTGGGCAGTTTCACTGAAAGAGAGATGGAGCAGGTAATACAAAACGAATCAATCAATCAATCAATCAATTAATCGATCAATCAATCGATGGATTGGTCAATTAACCAGTCAATCAAGTAGTTAATCAAACGTTTTTTTACTTATTTCTGGGGTTACTACATCTTTTATAAAGGAGTGAGTAGAATGACAATGACAATGACAATGACAATGATGTTAATTGTATGTTCATGCCCCAATGGGGCTAAATGCATTAAGTTTGATATAAAGTTAATGACAACAGATAAACAATGATATATCCTAATTATAACTATTTTCTACAAGCTTCGTCCCTCCTCTTAAAACAAGAGTAAACGAACTTACACAGTTCTTCCAATATGTCATAATTAGTTGATGTCATCAGATATTTAAACAAGTCTGCCTTTATTAGGTGTGTATATCTCTCTTTTACACGTTTAACATTAACAAGGCTATTACGCATATCATTGTACAGAGAACACTCTAGCACAAAGTGCATTTCATTTTCTATACATAAATAGACCACTAAGAACTAAATTGAAAACAAATTAATGCTTAATGTTTCAAATCTACTTTACTTAGATCTATAAGAATCATATAATAATATCATATAAACAAAGAATCATATAATATCGTGAATGTCTGCATTTTTCCGTACTTCCCAAGCTCTCTTTCGTCCAGTGAAGAGGTTTACAAAATAGATATGCATTAATTTTCAATATCTTTAAAGATGACGTGCCCCCCCCCCCCCCCCCCCCCCCCCCTTGCTCCCAGCACTAATAGTCGTCTGGATGGTGTTCCTCTTAACATCATACCCGAACATCCAGGCCCGCATTGCAAGTCACTACACCACCCCGCGTTACTTAAGGATTACGCTACTAAAGGATTTAACATGTCCTCCTTCCTACAGGTGATATTTGACCTGTTCTTCACGGGCGCCGAGGCCAGCTCCACGTGCCTACGGTTTGCGGTGTTCCTCATGGTGGTGTACCCTGACGTCCAGGTCCGCATGGCTAGTCACTACTAAGAGTCTAGCGTTTCTTCCTCCCTACAGGTGATATTTGACCTGTTCTTCACGGGAGCCGAGACCAGCTCCACGTGCCTGCGGTGGGCGGTGTTCCTCATGGCGGTGTACCCCGACGTCCAGGCCCGCATCCACCGCGAGCTCGACACGGTGCTGGGGCCGGACGGGCAGGTCACCCTGGACAAGCGCGCCGCACTGCCGTTCCTGGACGCCACCATTAGCGAGGTGTATTATCTTAATTCATTTTTCGCCACTATGTGATAGTTGGTTAAGGTGGTATCTCACTGCCCTTGGGGTACCAGTGCGGCACTGCGGGGTTCGATCGTTCACTGCGGCACTGTTTTGTTATTTTCTCCAATTTTTCATAATCAAGATATTGTGTAATACGTAAAAGTATGACTGAGAAGACAACAAAAATACAAAAAACGTGACTCTCTCTCTCCCCCCTCGCCAGGTGCTGCGGTTCCGTCCGGCGGCGCCTTTCATGTACAGGTGTGCCACCAAGGACTCCAAGCTACGGGATTACTTCATACCTGCCGACACACAGGTAGGAGATAGTTCAGCAAATTTCAGTTTGCTTTCAGTAATGTTAGCAGGTCACAGAAGGCCAAAACATAAATTTTTGGTCTAGAAATGCCATTAAATCAAATCTGAGATGAAATCGAAATATACTTGGTTGTAATATATTCAGCAACACGTGTGTGCCAAATTTCGCGCTTTTAGACAAATTTGCAAAATTCCCCTTATTATTTCCAGCTATGCCACTGGACTAATTAGTCTAATAAAAGACAGACGGCAGAGAGGGCAATTGCAAGAGAAAGGGATTTTGAATTCTAAAATTTTGATCCAACGAACGGATCCGGAAAATTCTCCGTGTATGATTTTTTTTCTACCGTCCACTTTGGTCCTGGTCCTTTGTGCTGTTCCAGACAGCCCGAACACGTGTCTAGCCGAATTCGAACCTTGTTCGACGGTTTTCGATCTGCCGCAATTCGAACTGAACCCGTATTCTATTTGGGGTCATCTGTGGTCATTGCAGATTTTCACCAGCCCTTTCCCCCAGTGCCTTGCATCAGACAAACAAAAATGTCTTTTCACAAATACAAACATTTTTCTTTGCCGAACGCGCCTAGCTAGTAACGGGAAAGAATTACCTAGCAACCGATCGCCGTGGAAATCCTGTCTTTAATTTTCTGCTTATGATTTTTCTGCCACATCGCAGGTGTTGGTAAACCTGTGGTCCATCCACATGGACCCGAAGCACTGGCAGAACCCGGACCAGTTCAACCCGGACCGGTTTCTGAGTCCGGAAGGGACCGTGAAAATTCCGGAAGCGTTCAAGGCATTCGGACTTGGTAAGAGTCTCTGATTTGCTGTGCGATGGGCTTACGACAATCTGAAACAAACAATTGTTTGTTGCCTTTGAAACCTACATTTCCTCCACAAAACGTTTTTCCGATTAAACCACGTGCACTCAGACCAATCTAACGTTATACTGTAACAGTTGCTTTCAATCTGTTACTTGATAGTTACCTGCACATGGACTAGACCTCTGACCCCAAGTTCCTAACCTATACATCAAGTTTGATCTATGTCCTTCTCAAGAAGGTTTGTCTTTATGTTGTTTCAGTTGAGTTAATAAATGTGGTTTTAAACTGTAATATTCATTGAAAGTTGAATGTCCATTTGGAACCATAGGCTACACGTGGTAACGAATATGCGGCGATATATTGGCATTGTTTAGGTCAAATATCTATAATGATTTATTTCAAAACTGTCTTCCGTTCCACCCTAGGCCGCCGACTGTGCTTTGGTGAACAGATGGCCCGAATGGAGATGTTCCTGTTCTTCGCTATCCTCATGCAGCACTTCACCTTCAAGCTGCCAGAGGGCGCCCCTGTACCGAACACGATGGGGGTGTTCGCTCTGACGCTGTCCCCGCCTCCTCACGAGCTGTGCATTTTCAAGCGACACTGAAAGAGTAAAAGAGAAATGGAACTGAGTTTGCTTCAAATACAAGTATATTAATTTTCACAAAAGAGTATTTTCATCCCACAACGTTTCATGTCTGTCTATAGTTTCATACATCTTCTGGTGTTATCACTACACTCTTCAGCAACAGTGACTATGGGGGCCAGATCTTCCTTGGTGTATGCTTCGAGCAAGAGGGGTCAGACAAGAAGGTGTTTCATACATGCTATAGACCTTGTTAAGGGGGCTTAGCAAATGTCAGAAGGTTATATCACACAATACCAGAGAAGAGAAGAAAAGAGAGGCGAAAAAGAAGCTACTTGAGCAAAGAGAAAGTAGCTATAATTAGGGATATGCGATGTCAAGCTACTGAGACATACAACTCTTTTTAAAAAGTGTGCCCGTCTCAAGAGAGTCAAGCCAAATTCTTAGGTATAATCATTGATGATCGACTGACCTGGAAATCGCATATAACTATGTTAGGTAAAAAGATTTCAAAAACTATCGGTATCATTGGAAAACTTAAACATATTCTTACTCAAGAAACCATTATTACCTTATATAATAGTTTAATATACCCGTATCTAACCTACGGGAATATAGTCTGGGGATGCGCCTACAAAACCACACTACAGCCCCTGATATTGCTCCAAAAAAGATTTGTTCGTTCAGCCACGGGCGCCAGTTTTCATGCACATTCTGCACCTTTGTTTACAAAACTTAAGATTTTGAATATTTTTGATATCAACAGACTTCATCTGATGCTATTTACGTTTAAATTCCTAAACTGTTCTCTTCCAGAAACATTTAATGGTCTACTAAATCTTAATTCTCATTTTCATAATTACCAAACTCGACAAAGTGCTCATTTCCATATTCCCCTAGTTAGAACGTCAGTAGCCCAAATGAGTGTAAAATACAAATGTATAATTAATTGGAATAATCTCCCCCTCCATCTAAAATGTTTAACATCAATAATTAGTTTTAAACGCAATCTAAAAAATCACCTACTTTCCTTTCCCACTGACATTTGACATCTTATCTTAACTTCTCCATTTGATAGCTTAAGTTGCTATTTAGTTGATATATTTCCCTGCTTTTAATAATTTAATTGTTGTTTTAATCATTAGGTATTTAGCTGCTACATTTCCTTGTTTTAGTCATTTGATAAAAGCTTTATTTGTGTCACTTTAGTTACGATATATCCTTGTTTTTTCTTAATTCGTTAACTTTAGCTTCTCTATTATATTATATAGCTTCATTTGTGTTACGATAGTTTCAATATTTAAATTGTTGCCATAATTTTTTCCTTAACTTCTCCATTTGATAGCTTAAGTTGTTATTTAGTTGATATATTTCCCTGCTTTTAATAATTTAATTGTTATTTAGCTTCTCTATTTGATGGCTTTTTTGTGTTAATTTAGTTGATACATTTCCTTGTTTTGTTATCAATTGTTTATCACCTCAACTATTTCATTAGAATTGCATATGTTATAGGAGGAGGGCTCGCATAAGCCGTTAGGCTTCCTCCCTTCCTCCCGCACAGTATTTGTTTTATCCAATGTACATTTCTCTGTTTTTGTGTTCTACGTGCGAATAAATAAACTCAAACTCAAACTCAAACTGGATATACATATACATACCCATGGTCTCGTTTAGGTAAATATATGTTTAGTTATATATGTCATGTACCATCATTATTTCATCAATATGAATTTATATCACGATCGATATAAAAGAACGGGGACCTATGACACACTGCTGACGTCACATGTCCGTGTAAGGTCACGTACAGGGCATGGGGTGGAAATTTAGTGGGAAATTCGGTAAGACGTAGTTTTGTTGTGTCGTATCAAGATTGTTTGAAGCATGTTTTATACGTATCATACACTGTATGATTAAGGATATAACTACAGATGTATTAGTATTCTTGTGCAGGTAAGAAATAACGCGTTATTCGTTAAATAACGCTTTAGGACTGGTGTATTATCGATTTTGCCTTACGATACAACCTTTCGTCATTTATATATTTATATATGTTAAAGTTCAACGTATATCGAGATATATGTACGATATTATTCTTTTACTATAAAACATATATATGTACGTTATATCCTTTATATTCATACCTGACGAAACGAGCCGTCGTCTTGAAAAACTAGAAAGTTTGATGTACTTTGCACAGTCAAGCGTGCGTTATAGGATTCTAAAATTACCTACACAAGAATTGTACATAGGGAAACACGTGTTACACGTTTGGTGGTGGGAACCATAGTTTCGTGCTTTGTGGTCAGTGGTTAATTATATTTTTATTCGCGGAGTGACTTTATGGTAAAAAAAGGTACTGGACTGAGAGTACCATAAAAAGTGGAAGCATAATTTTTGTTGTTTTTAGATTGCCGAAATTGACCTGATGTTTTTAAAATCGACAAGCAGATATATCGTTTAAGCTTACTTCGTTTGCGTTTTCTATGTTTGTTTTTTCAAGATCACGAAACGGAAAGAATTTTAAATTGATATATTTTCTGTCTGGAAACATCAAAACAACAATGTCAATTAAATAAAAAAGGCGAAGAAAAATCTCTTGTTCTAGTTGTATATTAAGGTTGAAATAGAACTCTTACCTAGCCTTTATGATACCACAGTTGTCATGCTCACCTGTAAGGTAGATATCTCCTGTCGTCATCTTCTGCTTACAAAACACCCCGTTACCTAGCAACAAGCCGTCAGGTGAGAAGGCGCCGCGGGGGTCGGCTGGGAAGATCCCACTCACCAAGTGGGTCACTCACGGTCACACCACTGAACTTTACTCTCAAAGCAGAGGTTTGGTTCCGGCTGTTTTTGTGGCGTTTTTGTCACGCTTGCTATTTTGTACCGTTTTCCACGGGGACATAAAAAAGGTACAAAATAGAAAGGCCGACAAAAGAACCTAAGAACTTCAGCTTGGAGAGTAATCAAACCTGTCTACGTAAAGTTCACACAGCTTTCAAGGTTTTCTGGGTGACTAGAAGTCATCAGAGTTTAACTTTAACTGTTCCAACGCAGAAATCGGACTTGGAGCTGTGGAATGCTCTCTCATTGATAAAAACTGGTATCGGACGGTCAAAGACTTATTAAGTAAGTCCCAGTGCTGAAAATTACAGTGCAACTTGGCTTAAGAAGTGACAAAGACGAGTGACTCAGCAAAGACACCTTACGACCCGAGTATTTTGTTCCTTGTGCCCACCGGTCAGCTTCCATTTCAGCCAAGGAGGCAGCGACCTGCAGGGTAAAAAGGTGGTCTTCTTTTTCAAATGAGTCATCTCGATTACGGTTATCTTATGTCCAGCTAGTTAAGACATTCCTTATACAAATGCCCTGACCATACTCCGTGGTGCACCCAAGCTAGCGAACTTTTAGATATCTGTTATAATTATATTACTGTCAAGAAGATGATTTCAAATGATGCCCGAATTACAATTAATTTGATTAATTACTTGCAAAAACTGTGACAAAAGTCATTGTCCGTGCATTGTATAAGTCCCCTTGCTAGTGACCTTTTCGGCTCAGCTTTCGCCCTCCCTTTGTTAACCAATCAACCACTTCGTGTCACAGCAAACCATCCCAGCAGGAAAGGTTTTGTCTTGTCCCTCTATCTGAGCCGACCTGGCGAAACCAAATCCCGTCGTCTGAAATGCTATCACCCCACGAAAGGACCACCAAAACTTAGTAATCTGGTCAGAACTATGCAAATGTCATTAACTGAGATCCTACAGTACCCTTCCACGGTTTATCTTGAAATAAATGGCGCAGATAATGCAATAATACGTCTTTGTTTGAACGTTGTCTGCGGTATTGTGTTTGAGAATTCTTTTGTATACGACACCATGGCAACGGACGAGTTCATTCTTCCTAGGGTTCAGGAACTCAGAAATAAACAATTAAATAAACCTGTCCGTACCACTATCAATAAAATATTGAATCTTTACCACAGTAATGGACATTTTACATTGGTTTCCATTCAAGAATTGACTGATTTAAGTCTTGTTATGTTAACGAAGTAAATTCTAAACCTCCCTGTCCCCGCTCCCCAGTTCTAGAGTCCAGAAGCCGGTCTCGCCATCTTGGGTTTCCCGTGTCAGAAGGAGTCGTGTAGTGGGAAGATCAGATTTGCCTGGACTCGGTCCAAACCATCAACTTTCCGGACCGGGCAAGACTTGGGGATACATTCTAAAGGACTACCGACGATGTAGACATATTTATTGGTTGCTCAAATTAACAAGACAACAACCTAAACAGACTTTTGGGACGTTACCTTGAAAGATCCGAGTTCGAACCAACCAAGATGGAAGTCAACGATCCGAGGTGAGGGTTCTTTTCTTTGGATTTTAGAATTTTTACAGCCCAGAAATGCCTTATGTGAACGTGCCAACACCGTCCTCTACATGTTGTACTTGTACTAGGTGACAGTACGTTATTGTATACAGAATGGAAGTTTTGACAAGTTTATTTGGATAAAAAAAGGCGGGGTATGACAGTGGAATGTTTTGCTGAGTCGTGGGAAAAGAAGGACGATCAGATACGATGTCTGCTTTTAATTAAAGATTCTCCGTTGCCCAATACATTTTGTTTTCTTGTAGCCTATGGACCAGCTGAATGTTCTTATGTTGTTTCAGGATTTCAGTTTGTTGCTGGCCTTTTTTTTTTAACTTAAGTGTTAAAAAGTTGTGAACAAAGTGACCTTCAGGAAGTGGCCGCCATTTTTCTGAAATTATGAACTTAATCAGAATGGTTGGAAAAAGTATGATGCGCCAATAAAAATGGCATCCGTTTCAGTGAGACATATTTTCAACCCCATCTGTGGTATGTCAAAATTTATCATTTAATGATACTGTAGTCATCTATATAGTATGTCGATGAGTTTACAAAAATGTTAGCAAACTTTTATATTTGTATAAACTTATTATTATCATTTAAAGATGAGATACATGGTAGAAAAGGAACATAGTGTCAGAGTCAGAGTAATATTTCCATTAAATTCTTTTCCAGGTTTGATTTTCTCCAAGACTACACACTAAAGACTTTGAAGCTGAAACTCGACAAGTGGTCCAAATTCATCAGCGCAGAAGAAAACAGAATTTTGATCCAAGAGTTCTTAGACAAGGCCGAGAACATAAACCTGGTGATCTCTGCTAACTCTGCCGGTGCTCTCTCTGTGGCTCCGGAGTTTCCGACTTCCTTAAAGAACAAGGCAGTTTATTTTGTGAAGAAAGACAAGGCAACTGTCACTAAGGACGGCATCAAGACATTACTAAGCTATGGAGACCTGTCTTATGCACCGCTGGACCAACTCTCTGCACTAGTGGACGATGTGAGAACATTTTCTTTTCTTATAATAAGTGAAATAGCTTCACTCTATAACCTTTCTCCTTTTTGACCCCATGCCTATTTGCAGTAGTTAAACTATACACATTGTGTGTAGTGTTTGTATCCCACGGCCTGTTGTGTAAAGTTTAGCAAAATTAGCAGGCGTTGTGACAACAGGTTTTGTCTTCCGGGCCTGTCAAAGATGGCGGTTGGCTTTACCTGCGTATTGTCCCGTCACGGGCTGTCCGCGTTACCGTGGGGAGAGCAAACTTGTGCACGAGCGAAGCGTGACTGTTCGTGCTAATAGTAAGTGAGGGAGAAATACCTGTGGTTCACTGACTCGTACCTGTACAGGTGAACCCAGGCTGCAGGTACACTCACCTAAGGCCACACCGATTTAATTTCTTGGTTCACGGATTCGCTCCCTCTTATTTTTTGGAAAAAAAAAATAAAAATAAAAATTACTACTCAGCAAATTTTCACCATTAATGAAACCATTCACCAACTTTCTGGTGTAGTAAATTGGCCTTTATATAATAAGCTCCTTAAAGTGTTGGTACAGGTGCTGTTACTGTACAAAAATAGTGTTTTTGTACTTTTTTCAAGCTGACAACTTTTTTTCTTTATGTTTTGGATTAGCCGTTACCTTTACCCCAACCATTTTACAATTTTTATTTTTATTTTTATTTCGCCCTCTCGCTCCATATTTTTTATGAAAAAATCTGTGAACCAAGAAATTAAATTGGTGTGGCCTAATGGATCCTCAGTTTTCTCAGTCCTGCTGCTTTTACTAAAGAGTCCATTCCTCAGAAAATATCTTTTTAAGTTTTTCCTATGAAGAGTCAAAAATACATAAGAGCAAAGGAACAGCAGATAAAAGCTCTCCCTCTTCCCACTGTTCAGAATAGAACAAACTCAAAATGTCAAATTTACACTACTCTGAGTAACAGTTTTTGCAGTGTGAACAAAAGTTACTTTCTTTACAATCAACCTCAGCTGTTAGTACTGCAAAACTCAGCAGTCAGCGTGATAATGAAATAATAGGGATAGGTGTGCCAGTTTGTCAACTTACCAAATGTGGTCATTAATAACAAAAGGGGTGAGTAGACAACAGTCTGTCTGTTTTGGTAACTCACCTGTTGTGTTTTGAATAAACTTCTATGTAGGGCAAACAAACAAATTATCACCCAGTAGCAGTTTGACAAACAACTAGGCTAAGGTCGCACTATTATGTACGGGTACCTATACACATTACCAGCGAGAAAGTTAAAACAATCCCTAGAAAACTGTCGTTTGTTTTCTGTGGCTTTCTAAGTTTGCTCATGTCTTACAGGTGTTGAGCCCAGTAATAGATACTGTAAATCTACAAATATTTACTGTTTAGGTTAGATAATGCTTTAGTGTTGCCAAATATTTGAGATGTCCTTACTTCAAGACACACTGCCAGGATAAGACATGTTCATTTGACCATTGTGAAACAATCGAGTGTAGTACCTCTACTTTTGAACATTCCAACTTTGTAACTTTAAAAAAAAATTTCAGAATAAGACCACAAATCGCTGTTCTTTCGACTTGGAGTAAGACACTGAAAATTCTCTGTGTGCAAGTTTTAGCCTCCCTTGGTCCTACAATTGTGTAATGATGCAACCTCCTCTTCTGTATGTATGTGTGTGATATGTGGGGTAGTTTCATATCTCCCCATCTCCCCAGCTTGTATTACAGCCCACTATTGTGTGCCCTGCACACGAGTCGGTCGTCTTACCTCCCAGGTCTCACCTGAACTTTGTTCCCATTCACTCCACAGAGGTAAAGGCCCATTGTCAAACTGTCAGGGCGCCGGGTCCTTTCTCTGCTGTGTGATTGATCGCAGAAGGAACCCAGAGTTTACGATGGTATTCAGGACGTGGTTTTGTCTTACGGTTGGGGACTGAAATAGCCGGGGCACCGTGTGACCGCGTTCCCGTCAAAAGAATAGTCCTTGAGAAAACTTCTGCAGGCCATAAGGAGGAGGCGTCACACTCTTAAGCCTTCTTGGTAGAATCTTAAGCCTTGTTGCTTTCACACAGTATTACACGCTGGCGTGAGCTTGTTGAAATTGCTGCTCAGTTGAGAGCTTGCTCAAGCCGTCCTTTCAAACAGGGGCACAGTGGAACGGGAGCACAGAGGGAATGTGTTAAAGCTAACAGAGCTGTGACACCGTGGTAGCTGTGTTGTATAGAAAGTAGGGCTTGTTTGACTTAAGCTCATTTGGCATGCAGGCGCGTTTACCAACAGGTGGCGGGCTTGAATGATCGTCAAACAGACGACTTTCTTACTTACTGTGAAAATGAAAGTTGAAGGAAGTTACATAAAATATCATACTATGCAAATTTCACATTAGCTAATCTGCCAGTGCTGTGTGATATCAAAGATACTTGACTTGCCCAGATGTAATCTTTCAAATTACAAACTTAGGGCTTAATGATTGTGCAAAAATCTGTTTGGGTCTAAACTTACAGGTAAATATTAGTAGATCCAGGTAACAAGCCCAGCAGAAGTTATGGGTATGATAAAGGATATGAAGCAAACCTGAGTAGTCATTGTCCATCTTACCTTCCAAAACAAAGTTTGAAAACCTGTAGAGGAACTGAATGGACTAGGCTAAACTAAACAGTGCACTAGGCGGCTGAAAAAAACATGCATCTTTGATTTTTTTTGAGTGTCCAGATGAAGTAGTTAATGACAAGTGCTGAGCCCAACCACCTGTTTCTAACTAGACTTCCATGTAGGTATATCAGTTCAGTATACAAAGGCCAGTAAAGTTTAGTCTAAATGGCCCATATCCTAGCAGCTGGTTGTAATCACTGTACTGAAAAACCACCTGTTAGGCCTAGGAAAAAAAATGCTGTGTTTCCTGTTTCCCTACCTACCCTAAAAAACTGCCGACCCTAGACTTTTTTTTGGGGTGGGCAGTGGAGTCACATAGCTTCCAGTTAGAATTTTTATTTAGTCTGCTTCCTATTGAAGTAAAACGCTGCTTGTCCTATCTAATGAAGGATAAATGTATCTATCATGCACAAAATTAAACTTTGACATTGAAAGACAAGTGTCATCATGCATTTCAGTTTACTTTGTTCAACTGTATTGTAATATGTATCACAAGAATTTTGGCCAGCCTAAAAAAATACAAAAAAAAAGATAATCCATACCTACCGACCCTAATTTTTTCAGGACTGAAACAGGAAACACAACATTTTTTTTCCTAGGCCTTATTAAACTTAAAGGGACCAACCACATGTAGTTTGCTGCCCAGCATGTTGGTTGGAAACATATTCAAAGTAATGAAAAAAATTATGTGATTTTTTTTTCTGTAAAAAGAGGAAAATTTTCTAACCACCTTTTTTTCTGAGTTGTTAAGGAAGCTTTGTGTCAGGTTTCAAGTCTGTATTTCACGCTTGTAACCTGAATTTAAGTCAGCATATTTCAAGACTGAGACTCTCATACCTCCTCACTGCATATTCTTTTCACATTGCATTGTAACATTTATTTGGTTCTTTATCAGGGTCTTTCCTCACGTTTATCTTGACAAATATCAAATAAAGTGCAGTACTCCAGGCATTGTAGTATAACCATTATTCAGGTTGTGTTGTCACCAATGTTGATTAGTTTGTGTACATACTCATATCTCACACTGGAAGGAACCAACGGACTCCAGGTAGAGTTCTCCTGTAATAAGGCCATGTTGATTTGATTATATGGATGACAACCATTGGCGCGCATCAATTTTTGTCTGTTAAAAAAAAAAATGTTTTTCACCATGCTTTGAATCATACAAAGCAGCTTTTTGAATAGCTAAACTTTTTTTATTTGCACTATTATGTCAGCTTCAATACCGTTTGTGTGATGCTAGTTCACCTTTATCTGCAGGTTAACCCACACATTTGTATATCAGTCTGTAGTATTAAAAACAGTATTTAGGGCTATCAAATAAACAGTTTCAGATTGAAAATTTCAAAACAGCGTTTGTCATCTTGATATCCCTATACATCCCCGTTTTAAAAAAACACACAAATACTAGTAACTATTAATATTTCTTTCGCTAATAATAATATGCAATACATGTATAAAGACGTTCCCAGGACGTAGATGTGCTGCGAGGCGTATTGTCCTGTATCCAAAGAAGAAGAAGAAAGAACTAGAAAGGCCGACATTTGCTTGAGAGCAAATACAGCATATTTCAGCCATCTCCCTCCCCATGCAACAATAGGCTATTTCAAAATCACCCATTTGAAAAATCACTTTTACTAATGACGGTTTAACCCAAAAATGAGTCTTACAAAATTCCCCCGTTCAAGAATGGACTCCAGTGCACCCTATGTGAATTTGCACAATAGACCAGTCCAGAAATACTCCCACTGAAACCTTGGCCTTTTGAATAAGAAACCAAATCCAAAATTGAATTTAGCAAAAAAGGTCCCAGTGCATAAAAAGGTATAATAGACCAGTCTAAAAACACTTCCACTAAAATTGAATTTTGAATCATCACCCGTTCAAAACTGAATTTGAAAAAATCCCCCTTCCGTGTGCAAAAAATGGACTCTTCCATGTAAAGTAGAGCAGTCCAAAAATACATCCGCTAAAATAGGACTTTGACATAATCACTGAAGTCCCAAAAATTGATTTTAAAAAAAGCCCCCTCTATGCAAGAATGGACTCTTCCAGAACACCCATGTAAAATTGCAAATTAGACCAGTCCAAAAATAACCCTACTGAAAGACTTTGACAAACTAGAAGTCACCAAAGTCCAAAATATGAATTTTGAAAAATCCCCCCTCCGTGCGAGAATAGACTCTTCCAGCACACATTCTGTAAAATTGCAAAATAGACCTGTCCAAAAATGCATCCACTGAAAGACTTCACCAGTCCAATGATGAATTTAAAAAAAAAACGAACCCCTCCGTGTAAGAATGGACTCTTCCAGATAACACCGGGCTCGCTGATTGGCTGCCACCCCCCCCCTCTTTAGGATATAGATTCAGGCTAAGTGATTGGTTACCTATCTGATTAGATTAAATAGACATATATGCCAGTAGGTCCAATCTGCAGCTGGGGGTCAACGACCTTAAGGTCATTGACCCCTCTGGCTATTGGAAAATGACAAAAAAATCCCCAAATATATCATTTTGACGTAGTCTATGACAAAAATTATACATGTGTCATTTGAATAAATATCTAGTGCACCCTTTTACCAAAATGTAGGTCATTTGGTTTTAAAACCAGAGCACAATAGCCAAAAGTGTACTTTTGGGTCATAAAATGGCCAAATAATCGCAAAATTGAGCATTTTATTGTACCGTATGCCTCAAGTGTTATTGAATCCATGTGCGCATATGTCTAGGGCACTCCTATACTAAATTTCAGGTCATCCGGTTCTAAAACCAAGGTACAGGAGCCAAAAGTGTCCTTTTTTGGTCAAAAAATAACCAAAAAATCGCAAAAATAAGTATTTCGTTATACTGTACACCAAAACTGATATTGAATCTATATGGGGGACTTATCAAGGCACATCTGTACCAAATTTCAGCTCATTCGGTTATAATACCAGGGTACAGGGGGCCCAAATATACAGTTTTGGTCTTAAGATGACTAAAAAACCTTAATAAAATCATTTAAGAGACAGATATGGAAAAATGAAAAAAAACTTCCGAGGGTATTGGCCCACTCTACCCTTGTGCCAAATTTCAAGTCATTCGGTTGAGGAACAAGGGAGATACCGTGTTCTGAAGATTTGACAGGAGAAAGAAAGAAAGAAAGAAAGAAAGAAACATTACGAATACAATATATTTCACCATACCTATGGTATGGCTGAAATATAAATAGTCTCTAATTCAGGTGTTCCGATGTTCTATTCACAGATCGTTGTTCCGCTGCTGTCCAACTTCCGTAACCATGATGCGTGGCCGACCGTGGTGTCCCAGGACGTGTTGCGTCACGTGCATAACCTGAAGAATAGCGTGTACGTGGTCGCTGGACAGGTGAAGGGAAAAACACTGCTGCCCCTCCCCGTGGGCACGGAGAGAGTGGAACAGGCCATCGATGTGGACGAAAAGTAAGTTTATTTGTTTGTTTATTTCGATATTCATTAATTAGACTTTGCAGTATACTCGTAAAATCTATTCTTCCTGGAGTCCAATTAAAATCACAAAACAATCAAATAACATCAGTCAACATAAGTGTACAAGTAAAACATATTTCAAGAAGTATAAGAGGTCATTGTACCAAATACTGTTACGTGTAGCAGTTAGTCAAGCTGCTGGATATGATGTTGAAAACGTCAGATGTTTTAGACAGCTAATCTCCAAGCAGATCCTACGGTAGCATAAGATGGTATCAAAAGCTGACAGAGACGTGAAGCTGGCCTAGGAGTGTGTTTGGCTACCGGAGCCAAACTCCTAAGCTGGCTTCACTCCTCCAGTGCCAGCTTTTGATACTATCTTATGCTAGCATAGGATCTGCTTTGAGATTATCCGACAGCTAGCGTCCATAGCTAGTATCCATGTCTACCTTGTCCCCCCAACGACCTGGAGGTCAAGGGACTAGGTAGGTAGCGTCCATTGTCTTTAGTTAGTGACACTGAGGAAGTCTTGTTGGAGAGAAGGTTTTAAATTCAAGACAAAAACATGGGAGATATTTTTAAGATTTGCTTTTAAGTACTAATATTTTTAAGATTTGCATTTAAGTTACAAAATTATGATTTGCTTTTAAGTACTAATACTTAGTACACTGAAGGACTACTAAGACTAATATTAATGTTAGATTAATATGTGGTTATGGCATTATTCCATTGACGTAAATGTGTACAACCATACTAGACATAAACTGGTCTTACTCGGAAATATTCATGTTTCAAAACTGATCTCGACTAAACAAATTGAAATCTTCTAAAATTATCCTAATAGTCTCAGATAACCATGTTAAGAAATCTCTCGGAAATAGTAGACAACAACCTTGTAATTATACCGTATTAATAATTCAAACTGGTTATGGAAGCATCCATTGTATTTGATAATGCCGAGGCCTTTTGTTATTGAATAATTTATAACCAGTTGCTATCATACTCCAGTGACATATTCCCTCGTTGTGATTTTTGTATGACCCAAAATTGCTCTTCAAGAAATTGATTTGGTGCAGACCAGTGACTTTGAATGGTAACACTCGAGTGATTTCAAAACAAACACTTGAGTATCAAGAGGGCTTATATATCCTCCACTGGACAGGCAAGGGCTTGTAGGTTTGTTTTTCAGTGGGGTTCATGGCGTACTGGATATTGGGACATCCAAAATTGGTACTTGTGTCGCAAGTGATTGGTTTAGTTTTGGTCATAATGATCCTTAAGGTACAATAGTTAAGTCGTTAATTAATTGTCGTTAACTTTTATCATTCATTCATTCATTTATCTATTTATTAGTTTAAACTGGATGTACTACTTTACTAGTATGTATGTTATTGGTTTCACTGTTCAGCACGCTATAGCTGTCCTTCAACTAGACCATTGCAAGCCAGAAATTTTGGTCTGTTCCAAATCATTTGCTATTTTAGATGTACCATCATGATGGTTCCTTGAATCAGACAGTAAATATACTGAGCCTTCACCTGGCATGTTATAATAAACAAAATCAATGTTAGAAATTAAGTTGAGAGATCAGAATAAAGAATTTAACATTACAGATTTGTTTAATATCCATTTTGAGAATTACATCATACTTTATAACACTATGGATAGGCAGTTTGAGTAACTGTTAAATCCCTATGGTCTCATGGCTTAGCATATGAATTGAAAGTTAAAAGCGGAAAAGACTCCATATTAGACTTTCCCACTTTAGCCCATCCATGTCCGAACCTCACGCTCATAACGTTACAGCTCTTGGCTTGCTGTAAGAGGAGAAGTGCCCCTTGATAAAATACAATACAAGACTGTAAACGATCCTCGACCTTTATCGTAGAGACCTTGAGTGAGCGCTTACACATGGACGTACACGTGATCGAACAAAGTCCAGCGGCTAAAAATAGCTCCACGGACCCCCACCATTGGTGGAGAGGACACACAATGTAGGCATGTTAGTATTGTAACACAGGAACATCTGCTGGTGTTCAAACTTACCACGGTCTTACCAAGTGGCTCAGTAAACCTGTCTGGAGTAAAACATTTTTGTTACAAAAGTTTCCCTTTTTGTCAAGTTTGAAACACCTGTCTGTGTTCCCATTGGTTAGTGCTTGTCATTTGTCACTGCGTCGTACTTAACCGTTTACATACAAAGCGCCGGCATTTTTAGGAAGGGATCAGGAGTATTGGTTTAGAGATAAGACAACAAAAAGACTACTTAGGTTGCAGTAGCACGCACCCCCTCATAAGTACCTCCCCCTGCATACAGCTGTACATGTAGGTCATTCTCAAGTACAAGACTGAGGAACTTTGGACTTTTCAAGACAAAACTTTCTAACTTTTTTATGGGAAGCTTTGGATTTGTGAGCCTTTTTTCAGCATTCCAGGGTGTCACTGTGGTAAACATGGTAACTCTGATATCATTTCTGATATAATTTATGTTTGAGCTGTGGAGTGAATTTAAATAAAACAAATTTGAACAGATGTTGTCATAAACTCTGGTAAAAAGGTAAATGTTGAATCCATGCAACCAGTCAAATAATTTTGTCTAGATGCCAAGGATTTGAAATTTTTCCTGTCTGAAAAGAATCAGGAAATGCTTGATGAACAAAGCGTTAACTTTATCTGTTTTGATATTCAATATATGACTTTGTTGAGTTTCCTTTTTGATTGTTCTAATTTATACAGTAACCGTATTTTATGGCCTGTCTTTGCCACCAAAAAATTAAGCAATACTGCCTATAGATGGAAGTGTGAAAGATGGGATAAAATTTGTCTATCCACAAAATTATTCTAAGAGCTTTTGTAGCAAAATTGCCAATTTGCCATCAAAGAAGTCTGTTGGAACCAGTATTAGATAGATTAAAATAACTTCAATGTACAGCTGCTGTGGTTAGATGTCATTTACTGGGATAAAACCAGCTGCTATCACAATGAATTACCTGCAATTTCAGCTGTAATGTTTTACACAGAGGGGTAGTCACATAGGTTAACCAATTAAGAGGAAACTTCAGAGTCAGACATTAAACACCGTCTTGTAGGTAGCTTAGATACAAAGCCTTAGTAAGAAAGGAGATTACGTCGACTTTGTTAGCACGTAGCTAAGTAAACATTAAGGGGTTGCAAGAAAATTATTACTGTGTAACTGTTCTACACACCCGTGTTACCGTTTGCCATGCAACCAGCCATATCAGGGCCCCCCTTCACTTAACCTGCTCGATCAACACGATTGGTTTGTGTAAAATTCAATTGTATCAACATCCTCGACCCGGCAGGCCGGCAGTCTGTGTTTACACAACATTGTTGGAGTGTTTGCCGTTCGACTGGCCAGCCCGTTTGTTCTACGGGACGGCGCACGTTTGGCGGGTTTTAATTGGTTACGTGCGCTGTGTGGGGTCAGACTATCGAAGGGTATGTGCCAAGATTGATATCCAGGGGATTAGCGTTGCTGGTTGTAAGAATGTTCTACCGCTCAATTATACAATGTCATGTAGTTAGTCCAGAACAATTTCGGGTTTCGTGGATTTCCAAACAGCCACAAGGCAGAGGCTGAAGTTTTATGTACCTGTGAATAGTTTTATTAGGTTGGTGCGTGACTGAATAAAGAGACGTTTTTTTTTACACAGCTACTGCTTTATTTCCACTGACGTTTTGGTGACCGTCTGTCACCTTCCTCAGTGACTGACTCACATTGTACCACAGCAATAATTGTTGTAAATGTACAATCAAATAACAAAGTAAACTAAACATAACTAAAGTAATGTCAAATCAAATATTAGAATATACAATGAAATGATAAAAAGTAATAGGTGATCAAACAGTGAAGCTAGGTCAGTGTGTCGCTGCTTGCAGATGCGTTCACAAATGCAATTTGTAGTTAGTAATTATTTCCAATGTTTACAATGTGGTCCCAAGTGCAAAGGAGTTTAATCTAAAATGCAAAAATGTAACTGTTACATTCAAATTCATGATAGTCAGAAATTAAATTACTACAGCTTCAGAAATACTTCTGTCAGTCTGTAGTTTGCCAACAATTAAGCTGTGCATGCTAGAGCAATTTTTATTCAGCTTAATATATAAGTCCTAAAGATGTTGAAAATCATCTGACTTAATACTCTTTAACATGCTTCTTGATGTATCCTTAAACTACAATCATGTCACTATCGAATAGCAAAGCAGCTGCAGACATTTTCAAAACGGAAGCTAAACAACCGAAATCCTCCCGTCCCCAGAGGAGAACTGTTTGACCGTGCCTTGCTGCACTCCGTCAAGTGTCATCATCGACTGGAGCCATCAGATGATGAAAACGATGAACATCTGACTTGACTCTGACTTTTTTACATGCTTCTTGATGTAAAAGATTCCTTAGATTACAACAGAAATTTTCTTGACAGCAGCTAAATAACCCAAATCATCCCATTCACAGAGGAGAGCCGTTTGACCGTGCCTTGCTGCATTCAGTGGAGTCTGTTATTATCGACTGGAGCCATCAGATGATGAAAATGATGAACATCTGACTTGACTCTGACTTTTTTACATGCTTCTTGATGTAAAAGATTCCTTACATTACAACAGAAATTTTCTTGACAACAGCTAAATAACCCAAATCATCCTGTCCACAGAGGAGAGCCATTTGACCGTGCCTTGCTGCACTCCGTGGAGTCTGTTATCATCGACTGGAGCCATCAGATCAGGGATGTTCTCCGAAGAGACTCCGCCCAGCCCCTCCTCGCAGGACAGAACCCCCTCCCGTACGTGGAGCTCGACTTCTGGAAGGCCAAAGCTGCCAACCTGCAGTGCATCTATGAACAGGTAGAGAGCACTGTTAGCTGTTTGGAAAGAGTGATAAATAGCTGTGTTTGAGGACTTGAGCCAAAGCGTTGAGCCACACCTCCTATTACTTACAATTATTATTAGTTTGAAAGTGTTGGTAGAAATCAGACCAAAGAAAAATTGAACTTCGATTTTCCAGACAAAAATTGGAGTAAAATATTTTCGACTTATTATACAACTCCAGACTTTGTCAAGGAGTAAGCAATTCATCGTTTCTGTTACGTCAATTTAGATAGATCACGTAAGTTGGTGAGCAGTTGATCATAAGTTGCATCTGAGTTTTCAGATGTTTGCTTTGGAAGGATGAAAACCTGTTTGCAGTACATCTTTTATAGACCATTCTATTGGTTACTATCTAGTGTAACCCCTGATGTTAGAGCATACAGTAGTCTACCATTGACTGGATTACAGTAGTCTTTTGAAAACAGTGTGCATATAACTTGGATGTTACTGTGCCTTTCTAGCTACGAGAACCCAAAGTTCGGAAGATGGCAGAGCTCCTGGAGAGAGCCAACAGCAGCTACTTTCCTTCCTTCAAGGCCATCTTCAAGGATGTTGTTGCAGGTACGTTCCTTCAGGTGTTTTCTTCAGGTAATAACACTTGATTCTTCCTGTGGATTATACTATTACAGCTTCCGCAAGTTGATAGGTTATTAGAAAATAAGGTTGGCATAACTTTAAAATATCAAAAGACTTTTTCCTGGCCACGTTTTGCCAACTTGTCAGATAGAAGGAAAGTAGGTCAGGCAGGATTCTGGATGAGAGATCGAGAGAGGCAAGAGGGACTTCTGGAAGGAGTCATAGGGAAGATGGCCATGTGTGACAAGAGAAGAGGAATAAGATGGACTGGTGCTCTAGATCGTGTGTCTTGTGAACTTGATTCCGAACCTTACAATGGCGTTGTCGGCAGGATTTGAACCTGCGCGGGAAAATCCTTACATTGAAATTCCTTCTTCTGTTCCCCAGCCCTGACAGAGTCCCAGGACATCACCCTGCACTTGAAGCCCATGAGGAGACACTTTGAGGACCTGGAGGAGGTGGAGTTCTGCGATGCCTCTCCGCTGCTGAAGCCGCTCTGGCACACGATCTGCCTGGTCTGGAGCCACTCCCAGTACTACTGCAACCCCGCACGCATCATTGTACTACTGCAGGAGGTCAACAACCTCATCATTGAACTGGTAAGGCTCTGCATTGGGTAAAGCTTGCAGGGTCATAAAACAAACTCAGATTATCCATAAGCAAAGGAACATCAACAGTCTCATGGTCGAACTGGTAAAGCTTGACATTTTTGAAACACTGCTATTCACTGACGGGGAGCCTCAGGGTACTGACTACTAAGCAGTACTGTGCAGAGATGTACGTCCTCTTAGGCTATAGAGAGATAGAAGATCAAGGAAGTAATACTTAACTTGAAACACAAGGAGACCAGTTTCTATTGCAGCATTGGTCATCATCATCAGGCTTTGATGTCTTTTGTGATTTACTAGCCCAAGAAAAAAAAGAGTGCAGTTTCTATAGTCAAACTTGGTCCAAGTTACCAGAGGCATTTAGCATTGTTTACATGAAGATAAGATACTCCACCAAACAGATTCCTTTGTAACAAAATGGACCATTGTTTTGAGTATTGCCCATTCACAAGTTTCCACAAATAAATAGGTCCAGGTTCACATCAGGACCTAATCCTCTGGACCTGGACTTGGACCGTACCTGTACCTGAATTTTCTGTACCAGTTAACCCACCCCTAATGTGATCACATCTTATGTCCCTCCAGGCCAGGAACTTCCTCCAGCCTGAGGAGATCTTTAAGGGTGAGATTGAGGAGTCTCTGGACAAGGTGCGTAAGGCTGCAGATGTGATGGAGCTGTGGAGGGACATGTATGAGGAGCACAAGCAGTCTCTCAACAGGTGGGTACAGTCCAGGGTTGTAGCCAGCCAGAAATCATTTTCAGTCCCCTCAATTTTGAATGGCTTTGGCGCAGCATTCCTAGGGGGGTCAGGGGCATGTGCCTAAGGAAATTTTGAAAACTAGACCCTCTGAAATGCTATTTCCTGCCCTTTGAGGGTTAAATTTTGCTCACAGAGGATGGAATGGGGAAAAATTTTTTCAGTCCCCAGCTGCAAAATCCCTTCAAAGGACTGAAGGACGGGTGCTGGCTACAACCCTGGTACAGTCATAGCCTGTGTTACACCATCTCTAGCTGCCAGGGGCTGTGTCCAAACAGGCACCTACCATTCCTATTTCCAGAACTACATGTACCATCATATATGAGCTCAGGATGGTCTGCAGTGCGTGAAATATTTTTTCAGCCAGGTTACACCATCAACATTTCATTGTGGCCCACTTCCAAGTTATTACTTTCTTGAAATCAGCTAGTTATCCATTATCTTTCTTCCAGTTACATGTAACTTCTTGCTATGTCATATCTTATCAAGAAATAAATACAAAAGATTATGCAGGTGGGTCTTAGGAACACAAGCAGTCGCTCAACAGGTGGGAGAAACAACAGTTTGGGTGGCAAAATCTGACATAATGTAGAATGATGATAATTTGGAAAAAATATATAAAAGCACTGGAATGTTCTGCAGCTGTTTTAAGTCAGGTTTACATGTACTTTCAAGTATGTATGATGTATGTGTAAGAATGCCAAATCCCTCATCAAGGTAGAATGACCCATTTTTAGATGTCACCTGACCCTAATTTGCCACGTTTGTTTTTGTGCAGTTACTTTAAGGAAGGGAAGGAGGCTGTGGAGTGGGAATTTAACAGACAGATGGTGTTTGAGCGGCTGGACAGCTTCACCGAGAGACTCAGGGTCGTGCTGGTAGGTTGGACTTTCTTTTCCTTTTTGCATTTTTTTTTATATACAGTGGATTCCAATTATTCGTATTACGCCTATTTGGATAATTCGGGTAATTGTATAGAATTGCGAAATCCCAAACCATTTGCCATTCATTCTATTGTTTAAGACATCGCAGAATTGGATAACCCGCCATCTCAAACTTCGGGTTTTTGGATAGAATTACGTCAACTTATATCGAATAAAAATGGGAAAATATACGCTAGAACTTACAAAATGAAGCCAAAATTAACCAACAACTGTATGTATGATGGCATAAAATCATGAAAAGAACCGAAAGAAAGATTCCACCAAAGACCTTGCCGATACCGCTGTGGAAGCGCGCGAACATTTGGTCAGGCGCCATTTTGGTAGGTTGCCGCAAGGCATGACGGGTGGATGTCAACACGCTTTTGAGTTCATATTTCGCCTTCAGACAATGTCTAAACTTGGTTTACCCTACAAAAAATGTGTTTTGCATAGCCACTGCCTCATTATTTAGCTGATTTCGGCTGCGCTACGTAGATTTTTGCAGCGCACGTAATGCAACAGGGTCAATGAACTGTGATGTTGCAATCAGCCGCATTGAATGGTGGGATATCTCAAGCCACGCTGCGACAACATTTCAATTGTTTTGAAAGTGATTTTTTCCGTCTTCCACCGCGAAAGATGGCGTCGAGTTTGAAATGTCAGCGTAATTTGTGGACACAAGATGTAAATAAGAAGGTGAAGAGTTTATCTCTCCAATACGTACCGTCATTTTCCTCAAAATTATGAAATCAACATAATTTTTCCGCCGATACAAACGGAATTGTGTTTGTCTTTGTTGTGGTTCATTTAGTTATGCCCTTAGCCTGGTTACCTCGGCAGTGCGAGTCAAGCGTATTTTTCTATATGTTCATTTAGCCACCGACTTAAAAATCTTCATTAGATTTATCCCCGCATGTAAATTGTATAATATCGCCACATGTAAAGCTTGTAACTGGAATCTGTTCGATATTTTGCTGGCTATTTAATGGTGTTATAGATTCAAACAGTTGACGTTCCATTCATTCAAAACAGTACTGTAGGTTAACTACTGCTTAGACTACTGTTCTAGATAAACAAAATGTCTGATTAAAAAGTTTGTGGGTCTTTTGTAAATGAAGTTCCGTATCGTGTAGTGTTTGTGTCTTGCGTAGTAGTAATCCTATATTCGCCCCCCTCCCGGCTCCCTTCGGGTCTAAGTGTCCCAACTTCAGACTGTTGGATACTTCGGACTATTGGATAAAATGCGCTGACAAATGAGCTATCCAAATAAGCAAATTCCACTGTACACAGTTTGGAAATTCACTGGGTAACATCTGGGTAGTAGTTTGCTCCTATGTTTATTTCTGCTGTCCTACAGGGGAACTATTTAGATATTTTGGTGGTGCCATTAGTTGATTACCTAATTAAGGAATGGGTTCTAGAGCGCTTGTTCCAACAGGCAGTTCAACACCTGCTCAAATACAGTGATCATTTCAAATTTTTTGGGTAGCAGAAGCGGACATAGAAGCAAGCAAACTACTACACGGATGGGACCAATCAGCGCCACCATCCAAAATTTGGACAAATTGAATATTCTAGGCATTAGAGATGTTAAGTTTGCAGACAGAATAACAGAGAAGCAACTGTATATAGTGTATGATAAATGTTGAAAGAAACTACTATCTAGATGGCACCCAGGCTAATGCAATGTAGACACAGAGTGAGAATCTAATGAGCACATACATTTTCTCAGGACCTATTTGAGTCGGCTACAGAGTTTAACAAGCTTGAGAAGGTGGAGTTCGCGGGGGTCAAGGGCAAGTCTCTCAGTCAGCAGGTCGTCTCCATCTTTGACGAGTTCCAGGACTGCTTCAAGGTGTTCGTGGAGAGCAACTACGACAGTCTGGACCCCAAGAACGAGGTGAGTTCAGCTGCTGCCGTGCCGCACCGCATGCCTACGAAGCTGGTGTTTACACCAAAGGGCGGTTATACCGGCTATATAATTACAGATACAGAGTTTTCATTGTAAAGAGGAAATTATGTTGATATTCTACCAGCAATTGCAGCTACATCTGCCAAGAAGGTTATGTGTTTGTGGGAATTAGTTAGTTTGTTTGCACCTTTATTTTTTGTTTATTCAAACCTTTATATAGTAAGTTAGATTTTCTTAGGATTTTTTGAAGGATTAAAATTAGAGTGAATTCATGAAACGGATATTCATGCCTTTTTGTGGGAATCGCTGGTTGAAGTTTCAGGAATATCTGGGATCTTCTTCCAGTAAAGGACATCAGTGCCACTGACAAAAAATAGTGGATTCTACCTGAAATGTCTGACCGTTTCCAAAATCATATCCAGTTGCTTGAGTAATTGCTGTTTGGTGTATCGTTTAACCTGGATGTCTAACCTTCATTGATGCATATTTGATTGCATTGCAAAGATATAAAAATTCCGTAAGTTGCCACAAAGATGATTGCTGTGGAAATACATTGTGCTGCCTTAATAGAGGCTTACCAAGAACTAGAGGTGTCATCAGTTACAATAATCGCAGTCCCAAGTTCATGTACATACATGTTCGATAGCATAACAAACCCGTCTGTTCCCCAGGACTTCATGGCAGACTACAAGCGGTTCACAGACCGGATCTACGACCTGGACCGTCGGCTGGGTGCCATCATCTGCCAGGCCTTCGACGACTGCTCCGGGATCGAGTCCATCTTCAAGGTGGGTCTACAGCTCTTCTTTCCCTTGTCAAAATACTCAATCTGCAATTTCACTATAAAATTACTCATGAAAAAAGCATTTTGCAATATGCAATTATAAAAAAGAGATGAAGAGCTTAACCCTTAAACTGTCAGAGTTTCAGCACTATAAAATGCTATCAGTGCCAGAGTTGGCTCCTGACCCCCAAAAAGAACCCCCCGAACAAGGCCGAAGTCCCTAACTTCCGGGGTTCGTGCGCTACACGCGCGCAAAGTTGCTACTTCGTGGGAATATGCTATGCCGGATATATCCGGGTGCGGCACACAGGACATGTATATGTGTGCCGGATATATCCGGGTTTGGCAGTTTAAGGTTTAAATCTTGCCAAACTTCTGGATAATTGGCTCTACTTGTAAACGAGATTTCTGCAAGTTTGGTTGATGAGGTGGCCTTTGGAAGAAGTCAAGAAAACATTGTTAAAAATCAGGATCAGAATCCTGGAGTGTCTCAAAGAAATTAGAATTTTTCAGGAAGATGAATATGTGGTAGTAGTAGTAGTAGACTGGTTTATTGAGCAATATTGAGCAATATGCATAATAGTCCTCTTGGCAGCCTATGGGGCTGAATTACGAGGATATAACAATCATGAACAGTACATCAATTAGAAAAACTTTATGAACATTGTTAAAACAATAGTTACTACTTGAAATACAAAATCGACGTGATACAAAATTTGTTACGTTCAAGAAATCCCGCTATTTACAGGTTTGACTTTATACAGACTTTTAAAACAAGACAACTTTGTAAAAAAGAGTTCGTACGTCCGCATGAGGAGGCCATAATTGTAGTAGTGTGACTGAGAAGTAAAGTACATTTAGAGTTCTGAATATGTTGCTTTTTCTAGTGGTGTTTGTATTTGTTTCCTGCAACAAGGACACAGAAATGAATAAATAAATAAATAGTTAGTTCAGGGGAAACTTGTCTTAAAAACCTGCCCACTCTGCAGCTGCTGGACATCTTCGGCTCCCTTCTGGAGCGTCCGATCATCGCAGAGGACACCAACAGTCGCTATCCCACAATCCTCAGCTTGTACGACCGGGACCTGGACACGGCAAAACAGATGTACGATCGGTACATGGCAGAAGAGAAGGCTAACGGAGGCACCCCTCCTGTCCACAAGAACATGCCGCCTATAGCGGGTAAGGAAACTCTTTCAATCATGATCAATTACTCATACATCAAATTCTTGTCCAGATTTTTTGTGCATGTGTGGGAAAGAAAAGTTGAAAGCTGGGTCTTCGACACCAAAATCTTTTAAACTGTATATGTAAAAAAAAAAAAAAAATTCACGGGTCTTAGTGGCAAGTGTGCAGATGTTGACACACTGGCAGCACCAAATCCGTAGGTGTTTTTTGGCACCTTTAGACAGATTAGCCGTGAGGCTTGGTGGGTGTCACTCCACCGTCATGAGAGCAGGGGCATGGCGAGTATCGAACTCAGGACCTACTCTAGCTGTTGGGCCACACAGACACTGTATATGTAAAAGCTGTATTCATCATTATGTTTGTCACCGTAGGTTTTCTCCAGGTGTCTCTGTCCCTGTCCTTGGTGCTGAATAGATAGCTATAATTATTCTCAATGAAGAAGATAAAAGATAAACTTTTTTCCACAATATGAAGCAACTTGAATGCATCTATATAATCTTGAATTTTCATAAGAATGACAGAAAATCCTATCTCTGCAGTTGACATTACATGCATTCCTTATTATTACGTTGTGGTAAAACATACTTTCTTTACCTGTTACATAATTTTGCCTGAATGAGGCTAAGTCTCATAATGCATTTTCCTTGTAAAGAGTATTATAAAACTCCCTCCCCCTTAGGTGCCCTGAAGTGGACCAAGGAGTTAAGAGACCACATCACCCAGCCCATGACTAATTTAAAGAATCTGTCTTGTCATTTTTTCATGATTATAGACACTTGCGACAGTCGTATTGTGGTCACCTGACTGGCCCCCAAATGGCAGCTTGCTCCAGACCCATGCAATTTTAGCCCCGCCTATTGTAAGCTCCTCGCAGTTCAGCCCCTGGCTGCCAAGAGAGAGTCGTCTGCCGACCCAATAACAATATTTCCTCCCCCCTCCCCCTTAGGTGCCCTTAAGTGGACTCAGGAGTTAAGAGACCGCATCACCCAGCCCATGGGTAACCTGAAAAACTTTTATATTTGTTTGTTTGTTTGTTTGTTTATTCATGATTGTATCCCCCCTCCCCCTTAGGTGCCCTGAAGTGGACCCAGGAGTTAAGAGACCGCATCACCCAGCCCATGGGTAACCTGAAGAACCTGAACCACCCCTGCATGGATGGGGAGAAGGCTCGACTCATGCTCACCAAGTATGATGAGATGATTGAGCTGCTCAAAAAGTAAGTGCAGAGATCGTTTTCTTCTTCTTACCATTTTCTAAGATTGTAACATGGAAGTACAGACTTGCCTGTATTCGGGCTGCGATTTGCTCTTGATTGGTTGTTTTACTAGGTTAGGGATGAGAGAGATGGCTCTGGATAGCACTGTTGGTTTGGGGAGCAAGAGCGTTTTTGATTTGTTATTGTTCAAGAAGCAGACGTACAGGTTGAACAAGGATGTTTATTCCATTGCTCCTGGAGTGTAATCTGGCCATAATGTTTAAATAGATGGAATGTTATATCGATATGCTATAATATGTCTATACACCACCGTAAAACTTCCTACATTTATGTTTTTAATACATTTGACATAATGTTAGCCTGGGCTGTTTTTGGGTCATGTGGTGTAAGTGCAGGGTGTTTGGCCCAGAACCCAGAGGTCCTGGGTTCGAATCCTATCATGCTACTGATCTTGATCCCTTGGGAAAGGCACTTTACATGACTTCTCTCACTCCAACCAGGTAGAAATGGGTACCTAGCTGACTTTAGTTGGGGAGGTAAAAGGCGGTGGAAGAAGAAACCACGCCCTAGACAAAGTAGATAACAACCCACTGACCCTAGGGCCCTAATAGGCTACGGGACTGCCTTTACCTACCTTTTGCCTAGCTTGGACCTAGCCAGTTTGCTGACCAGACATGCAGAAGTGCAGTTTTTGACCCGTCAGTTATATTATGTTGTGCTGCAAGTATGAGAAGGAGTCTTGCCAGAAGTGGGCGGACGGTGTGGTTTTGCCTATTTGTAGGTATTCCAACCAAAATTTTAAAAACACAATACAATGACTGTTTTTACTGTTTCTGAAAGAGCTAACAAAGAGGAGTAAAATGCTTTTTAAATGAAGCAAATATCTTGAAGGGTTGCTGAGATATGGCTTCACAAAGTTGCCAAAACGTACCCTCAGATATGGCCGGCTGCGCGATAAATGATGAAAATGAACAAAACACCTTTTTTGAGGGGTGATGAAAAGGTAAGTAAAGGCTGCAATGCTTGTTTTATCTTATTTCCCTGTAATATGTACTACATAGAATCACTCCACAGAGTTCTGAACATTCATGTCATTTTATTATGTTTTTACACAGGGTCGAAGTATGCATTTCACAACAAATTACACAGGTGGCACCGTGACCTTTGACCCCTGGAGAAGGAAAAATCCTCCAAAGTTCACACACTTGTATCTCTTGACAGGAACAACCCTGTCTTTCAATATTTTACACATAACAGCACCCACTGGTGTCCTTTCACCCAATAATTGTCATCTTACCTGTAATTCTTTAAAACATAAGTAAATTTGGGTTTAAAAGTTCACATTTTGGGTTACGATTAATGGTGTTTTTGCACCAGTTGAGTCGCATTGCAGAAGATTAAATATCATGCTTCATATACTTTTGCAATGTACACAACATTATGGTATCTTATATTACCAACAATGTCACATCCATAGAATATCAGCAATATTAATTGCCTTATAACAAGGTCAACTTGGTCAAGGTGAAAGGTAAGTGTGTGAATATGTCGCATTAATTATTTTCATGTTGAGTCATGATGTTACATTGTATCAATAGTGCAACTTTACACTTGTATGATAAAATATAGAAGACAGATGTTTGTACTAATAAGAAATAAAATATCAATAGGTAGACATTGTTTAAACACTAAATTTATTAGGATAAGTTCAACATTTTTCAAGGTCAAAGGCTGTCTTCAGGATACATACAATCGATACAGATTTCTTTGATGTACTTGCAGGTACATGTACTTCTCCTTATAATGCAATGTACATGTAAACAACTTTTTACAAAAACAACAGGCTTACTTATCATTTTCTGTGGTAGCAACAGTATTCTTAACAAACTTAATGCTAATGGAACTGGCTGCACAACTTGTCAACATTATGTTTGACCTCTACCATTCAATATCTCTGCTCCACTCTCCGGTCTTATATCAGCTACATCTGGTACTTGGTACAATCTACATTCCACCTGAAAAACAAAATTATTTGAGTTTTATGATTAACATGTCTACCATGGCGATAATGTTCTTCCATCTGAGGGGATGACGACCTACTCCAGTACCACGTCTGATGCTCATCTACATCATCGTCTTTCTTATGACTTCTTTCTTTCTTGTGACGAAAGAATCAGAATGATCCAATATTTATGAAATAAAGAATTCAATAAAGAAAGAAAGACAAGTTGGAGTAAGGAATAGAGTAACTTATTATCATTGATTAAGTAGATAAATACCTGCAACAAGATGGTAGGAGGTAAGTGTCACTGTTTCTGAGCCATCTTCTGCGACTGAACCTCAGTACCAACTGCGACAACCTCGCCCGGTCGGTAGGAACCAGGCTGATAGTAGAGACAAGAGTATAATATTGCAGGTAAGTACAGATCTATGATTTTTGCTACACCAAGAATCCTTTGGCACAATCTGACAAAGAATACACCATCTGGTTGCAAAAATTTTTCAAAATGACAATGAAAATCCCATTAGTGTTTTGAAAAATTTGGGCATAGGTTCCCCGGCTGACCCCTAACCGGGGGCCACGGTGCCTCAAGTTCAACAAGTGAAAAAAAATACACAATGGTATTTTAGACTTGGAACGAGGCAAGAAATGATTCACAAGAACAATAACGATAGCATTGAAAATACAATTGATATTTAAAAAAAAAAAATTGGGCATAGGTTCCCCGGCTGACGGGGGCCACGGTGTCTAATTAGTTCAACAAGTGAAAAAAAATACCAGTATACAACAGGCCATGCAATGATCCATATAAACAATATACTAAAGAAAGCAATAAACTAAGAATAATCAATAAGAAATAATTAATAAGAAACATTTTACATAAGTTTAATGACTAAAACATGGATAAAGAAACATTGCACAGAAATTATATTGCTGGGATTGACTTGAGAAAAAATTGTTCAAAAGCACATTTTCTTCAACATGCCCCCCTCCCCCAAACACTACAAGTTCTATCAAGTATTTTACCTTGAAATTCTTCATCCATAGCGTCGAAAAAGGTTCTATTTGTGCCGTTTCAGTCACATATCCTCCGTTTCTGAAGGGCGCGTGGCCCAAAATTTGGCGCGTCAGGAACGCGCGGCGCCGCCGGCCGGCCAAATCGGGGCGATCTTCGGGGAAAACAGCTCGGCGCTTCACCGGTGTGTATGCTATTAACATGCCGATTACATCAAAACGTAGCCCTGGTTTTTGTCGTCATTTTGGCACCCGGAACAAGAAGAAAAAATAAAATTTGTTCGGTGATTTTTACCAATAAAGATCGACGAATTCTTTTAAATTGACTTTTATCCCCCGAAAAATTAATTTTTCGTCATGTTCCAGGCATCATTTTAAAGCTTGAAATCTGCTCTTTTAAATGGTGCAACTTTCATTCTGCTGCGGTCTAAGACGGCGAAGCGCAAGCGCAGTAAAGTGGGGCTTCCCCGGCGGCTGCAGACGGAAGTGTGGAGCCACGCTTCGGAGCCGCGGCCGCCCCGCTTACGGCGCGCCGTTTTCACCGGCGAATTTCTGGCGTTTTAAACAATTCACAAGCAAAATAAACACATCACAAGAAAGAGAAACTTATATGCTTTATTTTGATGGGTAACTTTGCCTCTAGAACCGGATAGTTTTTGTACCGCGAGTGTGGGAATATGGTAGGAAATTTACAGATCGCGCTACGGCAGAGGGTTTTCGCGGTAGCGTTGGAATACCTACTATTTGTTAAGACAATTTCGAAAGTCGCAAAATAAGTGCACGTGATTTCTTTTGCCTAGCTCTGGCCCAGCCAGCTTGCTGACCAGACATATCTATTTTGTGCTGCAGGTATGAGAAGGAGTGTTACCAGAAGTGGGCGGACGGAGTGGCGGAGGCGTGCCAGTTTAACCTGGAGCAGCCGCTCATCACACGTAACGGCGACACCAAACTCATCAGCGTCAACTTCAGCCCTCAGGTATATATCTTAGGCAGTTGGCCCTAAGCTACATGTCTACAGACCGTACTTTCAAATGTATTTATAAGGTCATTTTATCTTATTAACTAAAAGCATTCCACACCTGCCTATTTCTGGCTTGTCTAGCTAACAGTTCAAAAGGTAAGTGTTCACAGTCCAACAGGAGGGAACGAAAGATGAAAGTTCAATCTCTTCTTCTGGATAAATCAAATTTAATTCAGACGTTTCAAACGACATCCGTCGTTCTTCTTCAGTGAAATAAAAATAAATTTTCTTCAGTGAAATGAATAAAATTTTCTTCAGTGAAATAAGTAAAATTTTCTTCAGAAATAAATAAAATTTTCTTCAGTGAAATAAATAAAATTCTCTTCAGTGAAATAAAATAAAAAGAAGAACGACGGATGTCGTTTAAAACGTCTGAATTAAATTTGATTTATCCAGAAGAAGAGATTGAACTTTCATCTTTCATTATATTCCTGGATGTATAATCTTCACAAACGTAACAGGAAGGAACCTTCAGGCAGGTTCTCTCCTCCGCACACATAGGCCTTCAGGGTAAGCCTCAGGTAAGGGATATGGCCACAATCTGTCAGATACAAAATCATTGTGGTTTTCCTGGTTTGTTTACTATAGGTGCTATGAGTTGAACAATTCAAAAGTCACAAAATAAGTACACATGATGTCTGCCAGCAGATCAGATTATGAATGAATGAATGAATGTTTGAATGAACAAACGAAGGAAGGCTTAAATGTACTGTCTAACTGTCTTGAGTCTCACTCGTTAGACAGCAGCTAGTGAAAACATGAGAAGCTCAGCTAATGGCACATGAGGTACCTGATAACTTTGACAAGGCACATGCTTTTTTTAACGATATTTTGAATGTCATGTTATAAGTTGCGTATGTTATGTGTCCAAGTGTTATATGTAATTATTATTGATGGAAGAGTACATGTTGCAGTGATAAGCTCAGTCAACAGCTAAAGGGGTCAATAAACGATAAACCCAAACTGCTTGTTGTCCCCAGCTTGTTGCTGTCCTGCGGGAGGTGAAATATCTGGAGAACCTTCAGCGTTCGGACATCCCCGACACCGCGGCCGAGATCTACGCCAAGAACGAGACCTTCCGCACGTACCGAGCCAACCTGGACCTGACCGTGGCCTGGTACAACAAGGTCAGGTCCTAACTCGAAAGTTCCTCTGTGTTCAACTTAGTAGAAGTCAATATTGGTCTAGTTACACTGTAATATCCAACACAAAAGTTGGACTCACCCAAATTTTACACTGAACAGCTACAGCCTTTGTCTAGTAATGAAGGTGTTCTATCTGCATAACGTGATGTCACGGCAGCAGTGGATTGTTCATTCTTTGTCAAAGACTGGTGCTTAGTTCAGTCGAAAATTTGGGTGAGTCCAATTTTTGTGTTGGAATTTACAGTGTAACTAGTCCAATAAGGTGAGGCCTTGAGATTGACTTTGAACTTCAAGCATCACATTAAGTTGTTGCAGTCTGGATTAATATCAATGTATCAGGTGTAATATCCATGATGTCTTTTAATAACTGAACCATTTCATTACCATATTAGTTGATTGATTTGTTAATTGAATTGATTGATTGCTTGGCCTATTGATTTGTTGGTCATTTATGATTGTTGGTTGGTTGATTGATTGATTGATTTCTGATTGGTTGATGGATCAATGAATTGTTGGATGGAGGGACATATTGGTTGGTTGATTGGTTGATTGATATATTGATTGATGGATTGCAGGTGCGTGAGAATGTTTTGGAGGTAGAGTTCCCGCTAATCGAGGACCAGCTCGCAGAGATCGACAACCAGCTGTCCCGCGCTGAGGTCAGCCTCTCCTGGAAGGACGATGGTACGAGTCATTTCTGCCGCTTACCACTGTCAGTTAGATCAAGTTTAACTGTAGAAACTTAAAACTGTAAAAATATAGATCAATTCTCTTACACTTTGTCTTACAAACGTTTCCTATTGGACATCTGAAATTGTCTTCATTCATATATAGTTAGAGTATAAAAGACCTGTTTCTTCCAGATCACTTCAGTGTCACTGACGAAGGATAGTGGATTCTATTTGAAACGTCTGACCGTTTCAAAACCATATCCAGTTGCTTGATTAACTACTTTTTGGCGTATCTTATTACCTGGATGTCTAACCTACATCGACGCACTTTGCTCTTGTTATTTTCTTGGACCTGTAAAACCCCAAAAGTTTTTTAATTGGTCTAAAATCTGCTCCACGTTTTTTAGGTCAGTTTTTCTTAGGCCAGTCCAACAAAAAAAACTTTTTATACCCACCCCTGGGGCAACACAAATATAATTTCTTGTTTCTCTGATTTTCAAAAGTGAAAATATAGCAAGAGGACACCATAAATCTACAGGGTAGGGAGGAAAACTTCAATATGACTGTATTCTCCCCATAAAACTGAGAGCACCAAGGCACAAACCTGCTTCTCAGGCTTCATCATCATTATATTTTTCCAGTTAAGGGTTTTTTGTATGTTTCGGTGCCATTCTAATGCCCCCCTCCCTTCCCCCTCCATAGGTGTGTGGGAGTACATCCAGGAGACTCGAGACATGGTCCACGACCTGGAGACGCGCGTCTTCAAGGCCAAGACCAACCTGGAGAACGTGCAGAAGATCATGGAGCAGTGGTGCACGGCTCCGCTGTACGAGAGGAAAGACATGAAGGAGACCAGCCTGCTCAACCTGGACGACAGGGAGGAGAGGCTCGCCAAGAGGTACGCTGAGACCAAGGAGTCCGGGAACAAGATACACGACCTGGTCAAGGTAAGGTTTTCACTTGAAATCACAGTCTCTCATGTCTCAATCTGTGATCTGATCTGAATCTGTAATCATACAAGAATGGAAATATAACTACTACATTCCTAGTAATCTCAATCTGTAATCATCCATGATGATTGAAAATAATTTTAGTGATATTTTGTGTTAAGAAATCTTTAAGCCCATACTGCATGCAGTATGATCTGTGTAAGTACACATAAAGAAGGCATAAAGGTTCTGTTTCTTGACTCAAGTGCAGAAAATGGAAGACTTAGTTTCATACATACTTGAAGTATGATTAGAATGAATATTCATTATTGGTTTTGTGCAGTGACAATCATTCAATGACATGCAAATTATGTTTTACTATTCCGCTTGGTACATGATAAGCTACCACTGAAGAAAATAAACCCATGGAATTGTCATGATACTATTCATCTATGTTTTGAGTTCTTTGTATCCTGAACTGCAACATATGCAAAGTCAAAATCGAAAATCTTAAATGTTTTTTTAGTAAAAGTACTGCATCTATTTTTTGTGCAGGAAAATCTCGGGTTCTTCAAGGCGGAAGAAGACACAGACATCTGGCGAGCGTACGTGGATTATGTGGATGACATGGTCGTGGATGGATTCTTCAACGCCATCCACTGTTCCCTCAACTTCCTACTGGAGATTATGGGCTCCAAGGGCCAGGTAAGGAACAATCTTTCACTCAATTTTATAGCTCAAGTGTAGGGGTGGGTATGGGTACAGAAAATTCAGTTCCATTTACGTTCCAAGTCCAGAGGATCAGGTCCACATCCGGACCTGAACCTGGACCTGATTATCTGTGAAAACTGGATGGGCTATTCATAAAACAATGGTCCATTTCACTTCAAGGATTCTGTTTAGTGACTTCCACTGGTTGGTAAATCCTATCTTGTGTGGCTGTAGAAGCTTGGTAAAAATGACTATCAACTCTCTTTTACTTTGCTCATGTACATGTTATTTTCTTGGGATGCAAGAGGCAGTTTACCAGGTGTGCAGCTTGTACTATGTTCAGTACAAACCTGGTGTGTTATGCCTTAAGGCTGTATACCAGATATGCAAAACAAACAAACAAACGAACAAAAATCCTTCCTCCCCCCAGGTGTCCCCACTGTTTGAGTCCAGACTGGAGCTACGGGCGCCGGACATGGTGTTCGAACCCTCGCTGGAGTACCGCGCCGAGGACGGCTTCTACGACCTGATGGAGATGATCATCAACGACATCTACAAGCTGGCCTCGCTGGTGCCCAGACTGGCGGCGCACAGTGGCATCGAACACTACCAGGTAAGATACAGCGATTACTGCAAATTCTCTTACACAGCGGCATCGAACACTACCAGGTAAGATTATACAAGCTGGCCTCGCTGGTGCCCAGGCTGGCGGCGCACAGCGGCATCGAACACTACCAGGTATAGTACAGCAATTGCTGTGAATTCATATACTTTGCAGTACATGTAGGTCTATATATTACTAACTAAAACCCGTACTATACCTGTAAAATTGTTTAGGTACAGGTCCGGACCTGAACATATGGTGTACCTATCACATATACCTGATCAAACTGAAACAATACTTGACACCACTTTTTACGACAAACAGATGAATTAATTTTTGATAAATGATGACAATTGTCAGTGATAATCTTGCACTTTAAAATCTTGCACTAACAATGCAGAAAACTTGCAAGGGTATTGTCTCCAGACTCAAACAATATGTAAATCCTCATACAAAAATCACAAAATATAAAAAGGACAGATATTAATACTTGATTGAACTTGTTTAGGTACATTTGTACAGGTACAGGTACAGACCTGTATACCTAAACCCGGGCACCTATACCTGTATCTATTTGTGGTATGCTTTGTGTGGGTAATAACCAAATCAATCCATACAAATACTGACACCCTTGTCTTTCTTTGCCCAGCCTGATCTTGAGGAGATGGACGACTTGTCGGACATGCGTCAGGAACTGATGGACAGTGTCCAGTCTGTCATGAACCAGGCTCTGGAGTACAGGTGAGCAGGATATAGTGTTTATGGCCTTAAGTTGAAAGTGAACCTTTTTCTTGATCTACTGTAAGGCCATACCAATTTAATTTGTTTTTTTTTTAAAGTGAAAATATAGCAATTGGACACCATAAACGCAACAGGCAGGGAGGAAAACTTGTATATGACCATACGTACATGTATGTCCACTCCATAAACCTGAGTGCACCAAGGCATAAACCTGGTCCTCTGGCTTTGTTTTCCTGAATGTTTGTCTAGTATTATAGCATTTTCATTTTCACAAATTAAATTGGTGTGGCCAAAAAAGGATGCGCATAACCCTCCTTCACCTTATGAAGTCACGTGCAGGCCAGGCAGGTGGTGAGTAATTGTCTGCATACCATTGTCTTTCGAGACAGATGGATGCCAACAATAACAGTAACAGATCATACAGAAGCTGGTGTGATACGCAGAAGGGCAGTTATGCCGGCCATTTAGATACAGATACAGAGATTTTTAATGTTTCCTGCAGGAACTCGTTTGACACGTACGCGTACCTGTGGGTGGACGACCGTAATGAGTTCATGCGTCAGTTCCTGCTGTACAACCACGTGCTCACGCCCGAGGAGATAGAGGCTCACGCGGAGGAGGGCGTACCGGAGTGCCCGCCAACCCTCGAGCAGTTCAAGGAACAGGTTGGTTTGAACCTTTATTTATCCATGAGAAGCTCAGATTGGCCTGCAAGCCACTTTTTATTGAGGTCATAAGGTGGAGGGGTTAGAAAAAATATAACACAGATACACAGATACAGAGAATACAGATTACATGGAATCCTAAAAATTTTATCAACATATATCATTACATACAGTCACATGGTTGTACAACTTACAAGTACAACTCACCTTGTCCTTCTGTCTAGATTGTTTTCTTAGACGTCATTAAAAAGACATTTGAGATGAAGTCATCACAAAGGAGAGTGATAAGGGATCAAATGATTTATTGTATTGATTGAGTTTAACAAGTACTGAAAAGCCATTTACTTACCCTTGAAGACATAAAAGGACTTGTAGTCTTCAATTCTACAATCTCAAAATCTAGAATCTAAGCTTTATTCTAAGAGTTATGAGTGTGTGCTTTATAGGTTAATAAACTTTATTACCATGAATCGATTTCTGTCCAGATCGACACGTATGAGAAGATCTACGACGACCTGACCCAGGTGGCCCCCATGCGGGTGTTTGACCAGTGGTTCCGGGTCGACATCAAACCCTTCAAGCAGGGTCTACTGAACACGGTCAAGCGCTGGAGTCTGCTCTTCAAACAACACCTCATCGACCATGTCACAAACAGGTGGGGCCGATGCATAGATGTCCTCATTTTTCGCACTTTTATATAAAGCAATTCCTATCTAAGTCCTAACTGTGGCAGAAAACTTGTAGCATTAGCTCAAATCAGCCCACAGGCCACGTTTCATTCAGGTCATGAGGGAAGAGGTGTAAAGGGTCAGACAACGTATATAACAGAGGTACAGATTACATCATTTAAAGTCCTGATGAGTCTATTCAGTCACATATTTTACACATACATGGTACATAGTAGTGAGGGCTGCTGCATGATTTGAGTCCATTTGTTTTGGTTATTTCTATCTTTTTTTTTCTATCAAATTTTTGTTACAAAAAGATTAAAGCAAAACCATAAGACCAGCAGCCTGAAACATTTAACATTGATCAGTAAGTTCATCAGAGTACAATATCTAAAATGTTTTTTCTGTTATGTTTTAATTTAAGACCCTTATGATATCCGTACACAAAATAAAGCGCTTACCAACAAGCTTTAGATCAGTCCTCTGATCCTATCAGGTTGAAATGACCCAAAGCCTAAGTCACTCATCCGGACTTCGAAGTGTGATGTCAGCAAAGGTGCTTGTCAGTCGGTATCGGCCCCCGTCTCTGTTGAGGGAACGTTGGTGGGCTCTGATGTAAATGGCCTCTTTCACTCCCCTAAGAAAGTAATCCTGTTTGGAATCAAGTGTCTTCACCTTGTCGTAATCCAAGTTTTTCTGTTGTTTCTGCAGCCTCCAGGAGCTCCAAGACTTCATCAAAGTGTCCAACGAGGGTCTGTCCCAGGAGGTGGAGGAGGGCGACTACGATGGCCTGGTGGGGGTCATGGGTCACCTCATGGCTGTACGCGACCGGCAGGCCACGACGGACGAGATGTTCGAGCCGCTGAAGCACACCATCGAGCTGCTCAAGACGTACGACCAAGAAATGTCTGAGGAGGTCCACACACAGCTGCAGGTGATTAGGAGATTAATTATTCTAACTCTTGCTTGAATGTAAGTTCATCTGTGATGGTAGTAAATATTATGTTACAACTTTGAAATGTTATATCCATACACGAGCGCTTACCAACAAGCTTTTGATCAGTCATTTGATCCTTATCAAGTTGAGATGACCCAAAACCTAAGTCGCACATCCGGACCGGAAGTGTGACGTCAGCAAAGGGTCAAAGGTGCTAGGCAGTCGGTATCCGCCCCCTGCAATCTCGGTTGAGGGAAGGTTTTGTCATCTCGGTTTTCTAAATTTTGTTTCAGATATTTTGTGTAAAATATTTGTTGTCTTGTAAATGTTCTTTTAGCTTCCTCTTTAGACTTGCCCCTTCAACAAAGTGATCCCTTTTTTCCCATTGTTATTTTTCTCTTCACAGAAAGTATCTATTATGTTTTGTTGCTGATGTTTCATTTTATTGTATCTAATTGTTCGGACTCCAGGAAGAATAGTGGTACAATATATCACTAATGGGATTGCAAACAAACAGACAAACAAACAAACAAAAAAGTTTCCTTGTCCTTGGTGCTGAAATGATGGTTAGATGACAACTGTGCTTTTGATGGATGTTTTTCCCCATATTCTATACCCAGGAGTGTCTTGAAAGTGTCTGTACCCTAACCCTGACTTGTCCTGTTTAATCTTTTCAATCTCAATCTTCAATCTTTTATCCTATATCTTCAGGAGTTACCTGAACAGTGGACCAACTCCAAGAAGGTTGCGATCCAGGTGAAACAGCAGGTGGCCCCGCTACAGGCTAACGAGGTGGCCATCATCCGCAGGAAGTGTGCATCCTTCGATGTAAGCATACACGTCTCTGTATTATATCATATCATATGGTTCTTTGTTATGCTTTTTATGTATGTTATTCTGTACAGGGCACGCCTGGAAAGCAGTGCGCAAAGTACTGAGTGTGTCAACCCTGTAGAAAGAAAACAGAAATGAATAAATAGACTGTTTGACATGATATAGCACTAGGAAATGTAGAAATATAGCATGTTTTTTGTGAGTTTTGAATCGTTAGATTTGAATCTGATGTAAAGACAGTCATTCTGTTTCTATATACATGTGACTGCTAAGCATATCCTGTAATAGTTGTCAACCCTTTGTTTGGACTTAGTACGTACAAACCTACCGGTAGGTGCAATTTGGGAGTGAATTGAGAAGCATTGGAGTTATCATTCATTGACTAAGCAATGATAAAGATTTCATCTTCTTCAGTGTAATTCAATGCCAATGTTAAGTACTATGCAGTCTATTGGTCCTCATCATGTCATTTCCAAAACCTTGTTTGGGGCATGACTTCAGTTCTACATTTTGTGTTTGCCAAAAACTGAACAAAATAAATGTTAGAATTCAATATAGTTAGTACCTATTTTAAGATCTCTAACTGTGTTGTTCCCAGGTTAAACAGCATGAGTTCAGGGAGGTGTTCCGTAAACTTGAGGCCTTCAAGTTTGACTGTCAGGGACCGTACAGCATCCTGGACAAGGTAAGGCATCAAAAACATCTCACTTCATCATTACTTTGTGTCAGTAGCGTGCGTAGTCCAGTGGTTAGCGACCTGCCTCTGGAACTAGAAGTCGTGACTTTTATTCTGGCTGTGTTGCTCACCCCACATGCATGCTACTGGTAAGGGTTGCACTCCTTAGGACGGGACGTTGAGCCGTTGTCCATTGAAATCTTTTTCCATCCCCTGGATTTTGAATGGAAACCCTGTCAAAGGTGCGGCAGTCCAAAAGGGTCACAGGGCATGCTCCCTCAGGAAAATTCTGAAATCTAGACTATTAGAAGCGCTTTTTAATTTTCCTTTATTTTGTGGGGAAAATTTAGCTAGTCCGTCCCCCGCGTCAAAATTCTGTCAAAGGACGGAAGGCTAGCTAGCTGCTGGCTAGAACTCTGATGGGACTACCTTTAATGCTAGTTCCTTTATTTGTGGGGTAACCTATATCCATTGTACCTAAAAACAGGATACTTTTTAGGGATATCACATTGATGGACGGTGGTTTCAAATTGCATTTTTTTTTTCAATATAATTCAGTTTGAGACCGCCGTCCGTCGACTTTATATCCCGAAATACACGGTGTTAAATACAACGGATAAAGGTTACCCCGCGAATAAAGGTGAACTAGCGTTACCTTACCTTGTACATTTTGTACTTATTGCACATCTGTTGTTCCCAGTGTAACACAGATATGGAGCAGGGGTACAGGTTTGACTGTACTCTGTAGGATTCTGTTTTACCCATTGCTCTGTCCTTGTTCCCTCCCAGTGTAACACTGACATCACAGAGATGGAGCAAGAGATGGCAGCCCTACAGGAGTCGGCAGGGTTATTTGAGGTCAACGTGCCTGACTACAAGCAGCTCAAGCAGTGCAGAAAGGAGATCAAGATGCTCAAGGTAAGAATTTGAGTAATCAAAGAGAAAATTTTAACGGTCCTTGCTTGGTGGTTGTCAATGACAAGATGTTGGCACATTGGCGTACCAAATAGGGATAAGGTTTTTTGGCACATATTTTGGCAGATTAGTCATAAGGTTTGATTGGCATCAATTCACCGTAACGAAAGTCTTGTAAAGTGCCTTTTCTTAATGTGTAACGTTGAGGCATGGTGGGTATTGAGCCAGCAATGTGTGCCCAAATTGATCAGAGAAGCAATTAAGAGGACTATTTTCAGATTAAAAAGAAAAAACATGTAACAATTTTCCTCTCCCCAGACCCTGTGGGACATGATCATTCTGGTGATCACCAGTACAGACGACTGGAAGACCATTCTATGGAAGGGTTAGGATCAGTATTATTCTGTAGTCTTGTAGCTTTAACAGATTCCTTATTCCTCTCCCCAGACCCTGTGGGACATGATTATCCTGGTGATCACCAGTACAGACGACTGGAAGACAACTCTCTGGAAGGACATCAACGTCGAGCAGATGGAAATGGACAGCAAGAAGTTTGCCAAGGACATCCGAAGTCTGGACAAGGAGATGAGGTCAGTAGGGATCCAATCCATCAATCAATCAACCAATCAATCAATCAATCGACCCATTGGCCAATCGATAATAATCAATTCTACTGCGGGGTTCAAATAATTCTACTGATCTTGTGCTCTTGGGAGAGGCACACAGCTTTTCTCACTCCTTCCATGTGTAAAATACAGTAGGTACTACCATGTTGGGGAGGTAAAAGGCTGGGGGAGGAAAAGTTTGGACTCCACCAATACTGTGTCCTAGACACAGTGGAAAACAACCCACTGTTCCTACAGCTTTAAGAACAGACTATGGGACCACCTTTGTGTGTTTTGTTAGTTTGAATCTTTAGTTAGCTTTGTTTATTCTGGAAAGCTCAAATTGGCCCACAGGCCGCTTTCATTGAAGTCATGAGGGAGTAGGTAAGGGTCAGACAAATATATAACAGAGGTGCAGATTACATCATTTAAAGTCTTGTCTTTCTGTGTGTGCAGTACTACACCGGGCTTTTTCATTGAGGTCATGAGGGAAGAGAAACATGGTAGTATAACAGAGGTACAGGTTACATCATCTAAAGTGCCTTTTCCCTCTCTCTCCAGGGCATGGGACTCCTTTATTGGGCTGGATAACACAGTGAAGAACATGCTGACGTCTCTTCGCGCCGTGGGAGAGCTCCAGAACCCTGCCATCAGGGAACGGCACTGGCAGCAGCTCATGCAGGCTACAAAGGTACGGAACTCTAACGTTTCTGATGGGAGGTGTCGTTAGCCTGGGTACCATTTGGGTAGTAGTTCGTTTCTGCTACCCGCCTGGGGAACTGTATGTACAAACCTTTTGGTGATTATCATGACGTCAGTTAATAAGTGAATCAAGCAATGGGTTCTAGAGCCTCTGGACTATGACAACCCATCCTCCAATAAGCAGTTACTCAAGCTACTGATTATGATGTTAGAAATGGTCAGATGTTTCAGGTAGCATCCACTATATCTTTTATCAGCAACACTGAGCAGATCTGTAAAAGTGCAGGTTTTATTCCCTTACTTTGAATTGGTATATAATGGAGGTGAAGACACATTTTAGATAGTCCAATAGGAAACAAATGTATGATGTATACTTTTTTTATCATACATCCATTCATCCATAAGCCCAATGTCTTGCCACTTCAAGTTTATTTTGTTCATAATCATTGATATGCAAATTCCATTATCTACTTTATTTGCTTCCTTTGATATATTTTTATGACATGAAATAAGCTGAAAATGAATGGCTTTCAACATGGAACCCTTGTAGTATAAAAACTAGAAGATGAGTTCGAATTTCAAGGCAGCAGCATTGGTTCATCTCATTCATCCCTGGTCTGTTCCTGTTCCACAGGTGAAGTTCATCATGGACGACACCACGACCCTGGCCGACCTGCTGGCCTTGAACCTGCACAACTTCGAGGACACGGTGCGAGACATCGTGGACAAGGCGGTGAAGGAGAGCGGCATGGAGAAGGTTTGTTTATTTATTTTACCAGGCAGGGATAAACAAGTCCACTAGCCCTATTGTCCAGGGCAAGTGAAAGTGCTGTTCGGGCAAGTGCATGTCCTACCCCACTTGTCCGATCGGGCAAGTAAGATTTTTCCATTGATTTTAGTGCAATTTTTATATACTTGTTACTTTTTACAGTCATGACATCAAACAATTGTCTACAGAGAATTCCATTGCTGGAAGTGAAAATGCATATAACATCTATTATCATAATACCGGTACGTTTACGACGATTTCTCTAGCCATACTGATTTGACAAATTGTCAACGCGTCATTTTCTCCAGTTACATGTTGCTGTCATAGGTTACCCTTGCCACTTCTTCTGTGTAACTTTTCTGCCACTCTTGTCCTGCTAAAAGCGTAATACTGTAATTGTAACACGCCGCGGAATTACACGGCGAACGGGCGCGTGGTTGGGAGGGGGTAAAAAATACCGGTAGGAAGAAACACGGCACAATTAACTGCCGCTATGTACATTTATACATCCTCTGATGTTCCTTCCTTTTCTGTCAGTAAATGCATAAAACATAAACTTGCATGAGCATACAAAATGTCATGAGAAAACGGACGTATACTGTTAAGAATTTTCATTTAACTTCTGTTCGTCACAACCGCTATGACGCAACACTTCACTGCTAGTGTAGATATAAAAATGGCGGGAAAATGGCTGCGTACGTTCAATTTTGCCCATTCAGTCGTAGATCCGGGCTATTATGCAACGATTCTTCACACTTTTACATGAGTTGTAGGTCACCAACAGAAATTCAAGATTGTTGTTGAATCATGTTCGTCTTGTGCCGTGAGCATGTGTAATTATGATCTATAAATTTGGCAATGAATGTGACAGTGTGTTCGTCCCACGACGAGCTGCCTACCCCGATAAAGATACTGAAAAATTTTGACCTTGTTGTCTTCGAATGCATTGTTATCGATGCTTTGTAAATGATGTATTGGACACCTAGATGTCTGAAGTGTGCACAGCTCAGAAATAACTATTGTTGCATGTGTAGATCTCTTTAAGTTCCAGTATTTTTAATCTACCGGTATAAGTCTTACTACCGGTATTATGCCAATGCATGTTACTAGTAACAGTGACATTTGAATTTTGGGCAAGTGAAAAATTGGTTCGGGCAAGTACATTTTTTATGTGCTTGCCCGATAGGACAAGTGGATTTTAGAAAACTTGTTCAACCCTGCCAGGGGTGACATATCGCCCTATCTTGGCGCTTGACATACATGTACATACATATCAAATAAAATTATAGTAAGTCACATTACAAGAAAAAATTAACATAAATGGATATAATGCTAGGCTAAGTTCACCTGTATGCGTGGGATATAACCTATATCTGTTGTTTCAAAAAACAGTATTTAGGGATTTCAGGTTGACGGACAACAGTTTCAAACTGCATGATTTAAAAAATACAATTTCAAACCACCGTTTGTCGATTTGATATCCCTAAATACCATGTTTTAAAAACAAACAACGGATATACGCGTAGGTCACCCCGAATAAAGGAGAACTAGCATTACCTGTCAATACAAATCATAGCAACTTAGGAGGAACCAATACTTAATATGATGTTATGATATGAGTAAATCAAAAGTTTGATATTCCCCGGGTAGGTTCTGAAGGAACTGGATGTCACCTGGAAGTCTATGGAGTTTGAGAACGAGAAACACGCCCGGACTGGCGTCACCCTGCTGAAGGCAAGCGAGGAACTCATTGAGACCTTGGAGGATAACCAGGTAAGATCTCACACATAGTGTCTTTGTATTGGTGTTTCTTTGGAATGAAACAGGGCATTACAGCTGGTCAGCCATGGTGAGTCTTGGTGGAAACGGCCGACCCCAGGGCTGTCCGCAGCTTTGATTTTTTGAAGGGTGAAATCTTTCTTGCAAAAATCAAATTTAAGTCCCAGGACAGAAAGACAGGTCCTGGAGACAGCTCTGGCGGACCCACAGAAATGCAGACCGAGGTCCAGCTTAGTTACGAAAGCTACAATAAATGGAATATGATAGTCATTAACAATAGTCATTAGAGCATAATTAATTTTATACACAAGTTATTTTACACACAGCAAAACAAGTGTGAGTGATTGACACAATGTTACTGTTCTCACAGGTGCAACTCCAGAACCTGATGACGTCTAAGTACATCGCCCACTTCCTTGAGGAGGTGTCCGGCTGGCAGAAGAAGCTGTCCACGGCCGACTCTGTCATCTCCATCTTCTTCGAGGTTCAGCGCACCTGGTCTCACCTGGAGAGCATCTTCATCGGCTCCGAAGACATCAGGTCAGGAAAGTCTTACACTTATCTCGATTGCTCATGTCTTATACACTGTACCTAGTGGTGTGTACCTAAACTCATATTCAGGTTTAGTTCTTGATTCAGGTCCACCAGTTCAGGTTCAGGTCTGAACTTACTGGACTTTAAGTCCGGACCTGAACCCCCCATCATTACATATTATGTGTGCTAGAAAAAGTTTTTTGGAGGGGAAGGGAGATGGTACAATGTCATGTAAAATTGCATTTGGCATGAATTGACATACAATGTGAAAAATACATTCAAATTCTTGTCCATAACCTAAAGTCTCACATCCGTTCCAAGATCAAATTTGAGGTGTTTCATCAAATTTCAGCTAAAACTAAAATTTTCCTTCCCTCACTTTAGATCACAACTGCCTGAGGATTCCAAGAGGTTTGACGGCATCGATGTCGACTTCAAGGTACTTTAATTTGTTTCCTTTCTTTGTATTCTAATTGGTCAGGTAGACTTGCTTTGCGTAATCTGAGCCTTAAAGGGGCATTCCACTCCACACGGGAGTGTTATTTTCCGATAGATATTAATTTTAGGATATGATAACTACATACTACTTCACATTATACGATAAAGTACCCACAGTTGCTCCACATGTCTCAAAAGCATTCAGTCTTCTACTAAACTCCCCAAGTACCCTCTAATTGAATTAATCCTATGGCTGAATACAATGCAAAACTTTTAGGTAAGGTCACAAAACTAATTTCAGGTTCGCTAAGAAATCTCGTCTTGTTCTTGTATTCTTTGCTATCTTATGAGCAATTTGCCTTCTTGGTGTGCTTAGCGTACCTCATTTATTCCGAAAATATGTACGATAAACACAGTGTCTATGCGTATAGGGGATGCATGGGTAGAGTCTGCATGGGTTTAGTGAGTGTCATTATTGTACACATCACGTAATTCATCCTAAGGTGAATTCCACAGAATTCGGCTGATTATGTATTCATTGCCACATTATCTATTGCAAAACAAGACTCCCTTCTGGAGCGGAATGCCCCTTTAAGGGGGTATCACACTGGACTGTGGTGCATTAGCAGCATTGCTGTATTCTAAATTGATTTTGTGTTACCTTAGACTTTAACATGGGAATATCATGCAAATCATAGGAGTATGACTAAAATGACAACAAAAAAGGAAGCACAAAAAGGCTTAGCGTAAAGTTCATTAATGAAATTTGTCCAGGACTCAATGTCAATGACAATGCAGGGCTCGAAATACTGGGTGCATGTGCACCCAGGTGCACCCAAAATTGGAACTGTGCACCCATTTTTTTTCAGTGGGTGCAGGGTGCACCCAAATATTTTCATAGGTTTATGTATGGAAAGATATCAAGTATGCTAGTATACATGATATTCTTGACATCTAAGTGTTAGAAAGATAATAAAAATGTCTGTCATGTTACTTGTATAAGAATTTGATAGGTTGTAACTAAGTTTTGTTATTTGGTTTTCTTGACATTGTACTTAAATTTAAGTGGTGCACCCAAATATTTTTTGGTGCACCCAATTTTTTAAGCTGGGTGCACCAGTGCACCTAATCCCAAAAATGAATTTCGAGCCCTGCAATGCCAAAGTACCGCAGCTTCAGTGATATACTGGCCTAAGCTGCGTATCAAAGTTTTACCAAAGGTGCATGAAGTAGTCTCATGTGTAGTAATGTACATGGAAAAAGAGCCTTGAAGGACTTTTTGTTTGTCTTAAATATCTTTAACATGGTCGGAAGTGTCTTTGCCCATGGTGCTGAAATGGGTATGTGATAGTTACTGTCACAAACAGAGCAATTTTTGTGGATGTTTGATAAAAAATGTATGTCTCTGAGGAAAACACAGTGAAGTAAAACTTTGCAGAAAATTAGGAAAAAATAAAAACTAGCAACTCTCCATAATTCCATCAGGTGCCATGATACAGCCACATTAAAAAAAACATTGTTTTAGAGGTCTTTTCAAGATTGTCCCGAACACATAAATATTTATCTAAAATGTATATACCTTAGGATTACTGAACAGATGCTGCAATTTGGTACATACCTTTTAATCATTTGAAATTTGTTTGGGTTCCTCATGTGGCATTATGGCATCTGGTGGAATTATGAGTCAGAGTAGATGTTACATCTTTTCTTATGTGATTAATTGTTATTTATATTGGTTTGCGATCACCAGGCTACATTAGAAGGGCTAGTTGCCACGCCCAACGTGGTGGAGGCCACCAACAAGAAGGGCCTGTATGAGTCACTGGAGACACTGCAAGGAGGGTACGTATGGTTTCTATCTATGACACTAGAAGCATACTGTAAATGCACAAATGTTCGCTGTGGTTTTATGTGCGCGAACTTAAAAACACCGTGAACATTTTTCCCTTATACCCTAAGACTGCAGTCTATGGTGCTACGGTAACCGCAAACTTAAAACCACCGCAAAAAAGTAAAATCCCTGCGAACATGACTCTTGTCTCTTATACTCCTAAGACTTGTACTGTTCAGTCCAAACCTGGTGTGTTAACGCTAGTTCACCTTTATCCGTTGGGTAACCTATATCCGTTGCTTTTTTGACGCAGGGTATTTGGGAATATCTGACTCCAAAGGACGTTAGTTTTAAATTGCAATATTTTCAGGATATTGCAGATTAAAACTACCAACTGTCAACTTGATATGCCTAAATACCCTGTTTTTAAAAAGCAATAGATATAGGTTACCCAACGGATAAAGGTTTATTGTTTATTGTTTATTCAACAGATCTCCATATGATACAACATTAACACATTACTTATTTACACCTAACAACGCTTAAATCTAACCTAAATAAGTCTCAAGTAGCTGAGAGGTCAGAGGTCAGTATCAAAATTCTATACATAATTTTATATACATAGATGTCAATGAATGTCTTTACCACCATTGCAAGGTGAACTAGCGTTACACTTTGGGCTGGTGTACTGGGCAGGCAATACAAATCATTACAAACAATCAAACAAGACATGAGTTTGTTGTACTTTGAGATGAAGTGCAGATAGATGTGCAATAGCTAGGTGTGCATGACAAGCTGTGTAAATATGATATAACCAGCTGCTGCAAAGCTGGTGTGTTACGCTGAAGAGCGGTTATACTGGCTATATACTAGATACACAGAGTCCTCCCCAGAGGATGGAATAACGGAGGCCCTCCGCACTATATTCCTAGCCCAGCTCCACTATACCTACTTTTGAAATTCAGTGTTTCTTCCCTATTTTCTTGGTCAATTTTGCTAAAATTAATGAAAATTCACAGATTTTTGTGTCAAGTGGCATCACTTTTCCAGTCAGCATTGCCTGCAAAAAACTTGTGAATAGGCAAAGATCAAAACAATGGTCCTTTTTCCACTTCACAACAAAGGAATCACTATAACATATTATACTGGTCTTGTAGTATTTGACACCCTCTGTCATTGCAAAATGAACCCATTTTCATAAAAGCGCAGTGCGTTGGTTTGGGTTATTTTTGCCAGCCCCTCCACTATACTGACAATGACAATGACAATGAAGTTTATTGCATATTCATGCCCCATTGGGGCTAAATGCAGTCAGTTTGGTACATAGTAAGTAATCGGAAAGCTATACATATATATTACAGTTTACATGTTTCTTCTCTCTTAAAACTTGCGTGGACGAGCTAGGGGCTACCCATCTGTTTCAAGATGAAATAAATAAATAAATAAATAAATTATACTAAAAAATTCTGGGGAGAACCCTGATACAGATAAAGATACAGATTGTGACTTTGTTTCCATGATTTGTTTCCCTCCCCAGCCTGACTCTGTGTGAGAAGGCGTTGGCTGAATACCTGGAAACCAAGCGTCTGGCCTTTCCTCGCTTCTACTTCGTGTCCTCAGCTGACCTCCTGGACATCCTGTCCAATGGCAACCAGCCTGTTGTGGTAGGTTAATATGTGTGTTAACGCTAGTTCACCTTTATCCGTAGGGTCACCTTTATCCGTTCCTTTTAAGAACAATGTATTTAGGGGTATTCAGTCGACAGATGGTGGTTTCAATCTGCAATATTTTGAAAATATGACAATTTGAAACTACCGTCCATCGACTTGATAACCTTGGATACCCTGTTTAGCAGCACAACGGATATAGGCTACCCCGCGGATAAAGGTGAACTAACGTTACATATTGTAGATATTTTCTTTTAGCCTGGTTATCATCCAAAAAGTTGTTCGCTCCTACGTGTATTATACACTATTATAGTATATACAGTTGCTTCTCTGCAGTTCTGTCTGGGAACCTTCACATCTCTAACAACATCTGGAATCGTCCAAATTTTGGATGAGGACGTTGATTCGTGCCTACACATGAGCGAATTAAGGAATAGGTTCAAAGGCTTGACCACCCAAAACGCCCTCCGCCTGCAGCTGCTTGGTGTTGGAACACCTGTTCTAAGGAGCGCTCTAGGATCCATTCCAAAACTTGCTCATTAATTGATGTCACCACCAAAAGATTTGAATAATGTACAGTTTCTCAGACAGGTAACAGAAGCGGATATAAGAGTGAAATACTAGTACACAGGCTACTTCAAATTTGCTATACACAATGTGTAATTAGCATGTTGTATGATTTTGGATTAGTAGTTTGTCATTCTCGTATAGGACTGTTTAGCCACAGTCGACGCTGTAGGGCTAATATCAATTAGGATTTTACTATGGTCAATATTGACTGAAGGAGGCCGTATATATATATATATGTATATGTATATGTGTATATGTGTGTGTGTGTGTGTGTGTAACCCGACACAAGTCAGTAAGTCAAGTCATATATAGTTTGTCATGATTGACCAGGGTTGACTGCTTTCTAACATGAAAGTATTCTTACTTACTGTTTTCAAACTTGTCTCTTCCCCTTTAGGTGGCCAAGCACCTGTCCAAGCTGTTTGACAACATGGTGAAGCTGAAGTTTGAGGAAGACTCCAGCGGGGAGGCCACCAAGATGGCGGTGGGAATGTACAGTGGGGAGGGCGAGTACGTCGAGTTCGACCAGCTCTGCGACTGCAATGGACAGGTCAGACTTCTGTTTGGTTGTTACCTTTGCTAAGAAGGTTATGTTTTTGGTGTGTTTGTCTGTCTGTTTGACAATGTGTGTTTGTTCATTTTTAAAAGCCAGTAAAAGGTAGTTTAGGTAGTTTCTCTAAACTGAATAGGCTACCCAGGCATTTGAAAATAAACAAACAAACAAACAAGTTCTAAACTTGTGTTGTTTCTGCAGGTTGAGGTGTGGCTGAACCGGCTGATGGACCGGATGAGGGAGACGGTTCGGCTGGTGTGCGCCGAGTCCGTTATCACGTATGAGGAGAAACCGCGCGACCAGTGGCTCTTCGACTATATAGCACAGGTATTCGCTTAATCCTCACACCTTTGTGGTTAGTAGTAGTTATAGTCACTGCAGGGCTCTAGCCAGCTCGAAATTTTTATCCGTCAGCCAATTCCCATTGTGGCGAAAACCCGCAAAAATTAAGTGATTTCGACTGAACTGAGACCTTGAAAAACGGGTTTTTAATGAGATTATCGCATGCGAAAGAGCTCCGACACACATCATCAACAATCGTTTTCGACCGTGGACGGCGTCCCCAAGACGCCTGTAGCTTCCACTAAGGATTTTTGTCTGTCAAGGTTGACGGATTGGTTTTAAAAATTTTCCGTCATACGCAGCAAATTTCCGCCAATTGACGGAAAAACGGACGCTGGCTAGAGCCCTGAGTCACTGTACATGTACATGTAGTTGTAAATTGCTTTATTGCCGCGTACAATGTTTACAAGCAAAATGATTACAAACATAGCAACAGCCTTGAAAGCAACCATAGGCTGCCTGCATTGCACCAAAGGTCACATAAAAAGTTCATGGCATATATCAGACTCCTTTTCAACACACCTTGGTAGGGCTTTGGTATCAAAGATCACTTTTCAGGTGCACTTACATGTCAATGGGGGTGAGCCCTCATGTGGCTTCTAAGTCCAAAGCTGGAAGCACACAGCCGTCCGCACTTTTCACATTTGTCAAGACTGCTGTTGTTGCCATCCTGTGGCATCTGGCCCTTAAGCAGCGTTAAGGTGTCCTCTTTCAACAAACCTACAAGCATTTAAAAATCATTCTCTTCAAAAACATTGTATGTTTTGATACTAGATGGTTTTGAAATATGTTTCGTAAAAGACGGTTTTAGAATACTTACATCAGGAAGTACATCAAATTCAATAGCTCTTAAGTTTAAAAATAGTTCTTAAGTTTTAGGTTGTTTTATTTTCAGCGTTTTGCAGTAAAATTGCGACTCCCTGAATTTTTAACCTGATATCTGAGGACCTGGATGCTCTGAATATCATTTTTTTCACTAGTTTTTACCCTAGTTCATGTAAAAGTTTAGAAAATAAATCTTACATTATCAAACATTAACGGTATGGTGAAATCTCCGCAGCCTGCCCTGACAGTGAACCAGATCTGGTGGAACACAGAGGTCGTCATCACCTTTGGACGGCTCGAGGAGGGCTACGAGAACGCCATGAAGGAGTTCAACAAGAAACAGGTATGTCTTCGATGAAGATTAGACATCCGGGTAATAAGATACGCTAGAAAGCAGTTACTCAAGCAACTGGATATAATTTTGGAAATGGCAACGTTTCAGAGATGATAATTTGACTTTGTAGCTAATCACTTGCAAAGAAAGCCTAAAGAAAGAACATTTTTTTGGTCTTGTGATGTCCAATCAACTAGCTGATTATGCACATGAATTAAATCTATTCAGATCTCAGTACAAAGCGGGTGTGTCATGTCATAATGTGTTTTATCAGGTATGAAGTGCAAACAAAAACAAACTTATTTTGCTGACAGAGGATGACTGACAAAATCTTACTATTTGCATATACCATACACAAATAAACAAACCGGGAAACAGTTTGTTGTTTCTCTAATCTACCAGTTGAACCAGCTGATCACCCATCTCCTGGGCGAGTTGACCAGAGGAGACCGGCAGAAGGTCATGACCATTTGTACCATCAATAAGACAAATAAACAAACAAACAAATTGTTGTTATTTTGTATCTAGATCAACTAGTTGAACCAGCTGATCACCCATCTCCTTGGCGAGTTGACCAGAGGAGACCGGCAGAAGGTCATGACCATTTGTACCATCAATAAGACAAACAAACAAACAAACAAACAATTTGTTGTTATTTTGTGTCTAGATCAACCAGTTGAACCAGCTGATCACCCATCTCCTGGGCGAGTTGACCAGAGGAGACCGGCAGAAGATCATGACTATCTGTACCATCGATGTACACAACCGAGACGTGGTGCAGAAGATGATCATCAACAAGACGGAGTCGGCCGGGGCCTTCCTCTGGCAGAGTCAGCTCAGACACAGGTGGGATTTCTTCTCTATTCGTGTGTTATAAGAAACAGTTAAAAAAAGTTTAAGTTGCCCCTTACATCAGTAACAGATGCTTAGGGGTGGCGCCCATCTCTATTTCTGTAGCCCTTGGGCCACGCATGTGCAAGCCACTACAGCAGGGGGCTGGTCCGCTGGTAGTGATGTGTGTTTAACTTCCATACTCTTCCTTATTAGTGCGGAGTGCTAAGCAGAGAAAGCAGCATGTACCATTTTTAAAGTCTTTAGTATAACTCGGCCGGGGATCGAACTCACGACCTACCGAATGCAAGGCGAACACTCTACCCACTCGGCCATTGCACCGGTTTATATATAAGAAACAGTGGTCAAAATTATTCTTTTTCCCAGTATTCTGCAATATTGTAGGATGTGAAATTTTAGTTATGCACTTTGGAAATAGTTTTTCTGCAAATGCCCAAGGCTCTGATGCTTTGTTATGTTTGAAAATGCATTCTATAAGTTTACAGACTGAGTGTATCTTTTAATAGCCTGGTAGAATCAAAATGGTTTGATGTCTGGTCCCTTGATACAAAAGCAGCTTATTCTGATTTTGCATTCCGCAAAATTGCAGGTTAAAGATTAATTTTCTTCAGCAATCTTGAAAATCTTTCTGCAAAAGACTACAGACGGGTATTTCAAACACTTCTTCAATATCATATAATATAATTATTATTATTATTAGTCACTTTTTCAAACCACACTGTGTTCCCAGACTTAAATTATAGACGCCTTTTTTTCTATTTCGATTATGACATGTAACTCAAACATCAACTCGATTATATCTCCGAATAATTTTAATCTGCAGAAGTTACATGTGCCACTGAGTATGCAAGCCTAAGTACTGCAAGTAATTGATTGATTGATCTATTGCAGCGTGCAAAATACCCACTTGCACACTTGCACATTGCAATCACTTTTTGCTTGGTGTAACCTACTTCTAAACTCAGGTTGCACAGGGTGCAACTTACTTTTTGAGCCTCAGAACTCCATTTTGTTGTCAATTTACTTGGAAGAAATAAATGGACCGAGGCAGCTCTGTTTCATATCAGCCAAACATGTATACTATGTACAGTGTATGTATTGTACCTTTTGTTTCAGAAATTAGTGAATTGTAGGTGGTGCAACTTAAAATTCAGTTGTGCAACCTAGTTTTTACCTCAGGTTGCATACTGTACAACCTGGCTCAGAACAGTATTTTGTACACTGTATTGGATTGATTGATTGATTGATTGTGTCTCGACAGATGGGATGAGAACCAGAAGCACTGTTTTGCCAACATTTGCGACGCCCAGTTCATGTACTCCTATGAGTACCTGGGAAACACCCCTCGCCTGGTCATCACGCCTCTCACGGACAGGTATGGTATAAGAAGGCAAACCCAACCTGTTTAGAACTAGTCAACACTAGGATTCGAGCAGCGTCTTTTTACAATTATAATGTTTATCACTTTTCATTGTCACATGTACATGTACTTGCAATTAGCCTCCGGGCATGAACCTGAATTTTCTAGGTATAAAAAAAACTGATACTTGACAGAAAATGGTCTCTGACATTCTGAAGACAAGTAAAATTTGATTTAGAAAAAGGACATTAAGGCATCAGAGAGGATAACTTGTATGAACACACCTTCAAGTTTTTCATGCTGATCTTCAAAATGTGATAGGGGAAAACAAGCGATAGCCATTTTTATTTACATATAATGCGATATATTATGACTAGTGCCTACCAAGACCTCAGCTGACTAGATTACTAGTTGATGTTCAATTTAGCAGATCAAATTGTTGTTATCATTTGTCTTCTACCATGCTTTCTGCCTGCCAGTGCATCAGCATGACATCATTGTGATCACTTGCATAGCACGTTATTTGACTCCAAAAGGTTCACAAAGTAAAAAGATGATGACTAATGATTCGTCTGCCAGGGCCTAACAGTGATATCATCGTGATCGCCTGCATAGAACAGACACATGACTCTAAAAGTTTAAAGGATGATAGACAAGCTTTTAGCCAGGCACACGTCAATGCATCATCTGGACCTGGACACGCCTTTCTTAAAATAACAAGAAATTTGACGCACTTGACGCCCTTAAACTGGGGAGAAAATCCTCTGACAAGCATAAAATTCTGATTGACCAGGGATGCTACCAGGTCCCTCTTTAACACTATTTTTGCCCCTCAGGATACCTTAGAATGCACCATTTTAACTTATTAATAATAAAGTTATCAAAAACTCTACACAGTAGTCACTTACTGCGACTCCCTATAATAAAATCTTAGCTAAAAGCCAAATAGATGATGATTTTTCTGACTCTCGTATTTCAGATGTTACATCACGCTAACCCAGTCCCTCCATCTGATCATGGGCGGGGCGCCCGCCGGACCCGCGGGAACAGGCAAGACGGAGACGACGAAAGATCTGGGGCGGGCGCTCGGCATCATGGTGTACGTCTTCAACTGCTCCGAACAGATGGACTACAAGGTGAGCCCACTTTCTCTTTCACAAGCCCATTGTTTGAACTTTACTTTCTTTTTCCAGATAATAGGTTCATTCATTTGGTTTTGATGTGCATGCAATTACACAAATCTCTGATTACTGATGAAAAATGCAAAGAAATGCAAAGTTCACTTGTACTTAGAGTTAGAGGTTAAACATATATTAAATTGTATCATCTTTTTGTCTTTTTTGTTACTTTAAATGGGTTGCTAATACAGCGGAAGCCGCTTAATTGCACACCCTATTTGCCAGTATATTTCTTGCAATTATCCGAATGGTGCAACAAAGCGAAGTTATTAAACTGGACCGCACCACCATGGGATTTGGGGATTTTGTGCAATTAACAGAAGTGTGCGATTATCCGGTATGCAATTAACTGGCTTCTACTGCTACCACCAAGGCACAGCCCTCAGATTTTGACCTAAGCAATTAAGCCTTAAAATGTCCTTAAAATCTGAGAACCAACCATTGAAATTGCATCTAAGATGTCTCCTATCCTCCTCCTCCTCCAGTCCTGTGGCAACATCTTTAAGGGCCTGTCCCAGACGGGAGCGTGGGGCTGCTTCGACGAGTTCAACCGCATCTCAGTAGAGGTGCTGTCTGTGGTGGCTGTACAGGTCAAGTCTATCCAGGATGCCATCAGGGACAAGAAGAAAAGGTACAGGCTTGCTTATTGCAATGTTTTAAAATCAAAATCCTTCCCGCACCTGATGGCGCATAGGGTATAGTGCCAATTTCCGTTTCAGTAGTCCTTGGCCACACAACTTTGTGAAATCACTACAGCAGGGGGCTACTGGTAATACTACTAGTGGAGTGTGTGTTCAACTACCATGCTCTTTTCTGAATGCTAAGCAGGGAAAGCAGCAGGCAGTTCATGAGTTTGTAGAGACAATGACAGTGGGATTTCACATATGCAAAATAACCTGGGGAAAACAATAAATTTTAATCTATCCAGTTGAGAAGGGGTGTGCATTTTATTTCAGTTTTTCCATTTTACCTTTCAGTCCCTCAGATCTGTGTGAGACTTGCCCCAAGTCAGGGGTGCATAATTCAATTCTTTGGAGTACATACTTTATTTTTATAAAAGATATGGCAGTAAAAGATTTGTTTTACAATGTATGTCACATTGTGTTTGTACTTGCGTCTTCAGGTTTGACTTCATGGGTGAGGACATCAGCCTGGTGCCTACAGTGGGCATGTTCATCACGATGAACCCTGGGTACGCTGGCAGGACTGAGCTGCCGGAGAACCTCAAGTCTCTCTTCAGGTAAGGATGTGGTACTATGGGTGGGTAACGGAACAGAAAATTCAGGTACAGGTATGGTCCAGGTCCAGAATATAAGTGTGTTAGAGAGAGAGAGAGACAGAGAGAGAGAGAGAGAGAGATAGACAGACAGAAAGAGAGAGAGAGACAGAGAGAGAGAGAGAGACAGAGAGAGAGAGAGAGACAGAGAGAGAGAGAGAGAGAGACAGAGAGACAGAGAGATCCAGAGAGAGAGAGAGACAGTGAGAGACAGAGACAGAGAGACAGAGAGAAAACGTGTGGTGTTCAGCACCAAGGACAGAGCCCATGTTTCCTAAGTGTTCAGTATAAGCATAACTTGTCTAGTAAGTGCTGATGGCATTCAGCACCAAGAAATAATGCGTGTTACCTGTGTGTGACAAAAGTATTCAAAACTGAAAAATGCCATTCATCGGGTCGAATCTGTTCTGGTTTGGAACACTTGATTTTTGTGTTGCAGACCCTGTGCCATGGTGGTGCCTGACTTTGAGCTGATTGCTGAGATCATGTTGGTGGCCGAGGGCTTCATGGACGCCCGCCTCCTGGCCAGGAAGTTCATCACGCTGTACTCCCTCTGTAAGGAGCTGCTGTCTAAACAGGTGGGTCTACTGTTTATCATGCTGTTCTCGCTCTGTACTCACTCTGCTGTACTCACTCTGCTGTACTCACTCTGCTGTACTCACTCTGCTGTACTCACTCTGCTGTACTCACTCTGCTGTACTCACTCTGCTGTACTCACTCTGCTGTACTCACTCTGCTGTACTCACTCTGTAAGGAGCTGTACTCACTCTGCTGTACTCCCTCTGTAAGGAGCTGCTGTCTAAACAGGTGGGTCTACTGTTTATCATGCTGTACTCCCTCTGTAAGGAGCTGTACTCACTCTGCTGTACTCGCTCTGCTGTACTCACTCTGCTGTACTCCCTCTGTAAGGAGCTGCTGTCTAAACAGGTGGGTCTTCTGTTTATCATGCTGTACTCCCTCTGTAAGGAGCTGTACTCACTCTGCTGTACTCACTCTGTAAGAAGCTGTACTCACTCTGCTGTACTCCCTCTGTAAGGAGCTGCTGTCTAAACAGGTGGGTCTTCTGTTTATCATGCTGTACTCCCTCTGTAAGGAGCTGTACTCACTCTGCTGTACTCCCTCTGTAAGAAGCTGTACTCACTCTGCTGTACTCCCTCTGTAAGGAGCTGCTGTCTAAAGAGGTGGGTCTACTGTTTATCATGCTGTACTTGCTCTGTAAGGAGCTGTACTCACTCTGCTGTACTCGCTCTGCTGTACTCACTCTGCTGTATTCCCTCTGTAAGGAGCTGCTGTCTAAAGAGGTGGGTCTACTGTTTATCATGCTGTACTCGCTCTGTAAGGAGCTGTACTCACTCTGCTGTACTCACTCTGTAAGAAGCTGTACTCACTCTGCTGTACTCCCTCTGTAAGGAGCTGCTGTCTAAACAGGTGGGTCTACTGTTTATCATGCTGTACTCCCTCTGTAAGGAGCTGTACTCACTGTGCTGTACTCCCTCTGTAAGAAGCTGTGCTCACTCTGCTGTACTCACTCTGCTGTACTCCCTCTGTAAGAAGCTGTGCTCACTCTGCTGTACTCACTCTGCTGTACTCGCTCTGCTGTACTCACTCTGCTGTACTCACTCTGCTGTACTCACTCTGCTGTACTCACTCTGCTATACTCACTCTGCTATACTCACTCTGCTGTACTCACTCTGCTGTACTCACTCTGCTGTACTCACTCTGCTGTACTCGCTCTGTAAGGAGCTGCTGTCTAAACAGGTGGGTCTACTGGACAGCTGAATCTTTGTCTGAACCAGGGCTCTAGCTAGCGTCCGTTTATCCGTGAATTGACGGAAATTTGCTGCTTGTGACGGAAAAATTTTAAAACCAATCCGTCAACTTTGACGGACAAAAATCTGATAAAAGCTCCTTGGTGGAAGCTACAGGCGTCTTGGGGACGCCGTCCACAGCCGTAAAAGCCACACACTTGTTTGTTTTGCTATTGTTATGATTGTTGATAATGTGTGTTGGCGCCCTTTCGCATACGATAATCTCATTAAAACCCGTTTTTCAAGGTCTCAGTTCAGTCTCTCTAACTCTTGGAATAGTGTTTTCGCGACATTGGGAATTGGCTGACGGAAAAAAATGTCGAGCTGGCTAGAGCCCTGGTCTGCACACAGCGGGTGTATTGCATATTAGCATTGAACAAACTATTCAAGGCAATATGGCTCATAGCTTTATTGATAGTAGTACATGTATACAACGTCATGTATTCTTCAAACAGTGACACTTGGAAAGGCAGAAACACATACCTCTAATTTTTTATGTCTAAACTAACTTAAAGGCACATCTTGTTCATGGAGTAACCTAGTAGGTTTAAGACTTGTGCACTAGATAACTTAGGCCACACCAATTTAATTTCTTGGTTCACGGATTTTTTCATAAAAAATATGGAGCGAAAGGGCGAAATAAAAATAAAAATAAAAATTGTAAAATGGTTGGGGTAAAGGTAACGGCTAATCCAAAACATAAAGAAAAAAAGTTTTCAGCTTGAAAAAAGTACAAAAACACTATTTTTGTACAGTAACAGCACCTGTACCCACACTTTGAGGAGCTGATAATATAAAGGCCAATTTGCTACACCAGAAAGTTGGTGAATGGTTTCATTAATGGTGAAAATTTGCTGAGTGGTAATTTTTATTTTTATTTTTTTTTCCAAAAAATAGGAGAGAGCGAATCCGTGAACCAAGAAATTAAATCGGTGTAGCCTTAATTCAGCAGATGCAATGTACATGACTTTTGCCGAATATCAGTTACTCTTAGACAAGCAACAGTTACTGGATATGATTTTGGAAACAGCAACGTTTGAGATAGCACCCACTTCTTTTCGTCAGTAGCAAGGAGCAAAATCTCGAGAAGATTAGATTTTAAACCCTCAAACTATAGATAAAGCAGACTTTGAGACTTTATTAGAAAATCCATTAGTAACGTGCCCTAGGGCACGTCAATAATCTTCCTGGACTTCATACAAACGACATACTAGTACATACAGTGATCATTATTTACATGTCGATTAAAAACAGTCATGAGCCATGCCATCAATATTTACACAGTGCATGAAAGGAGCAGTCAATACATAATATATACACAATACACAATACACAAGTCAATGGAACTGCCAAGATCTATTTACAAGTTTCAATTCAGACTACTATTATATGCAATGTGATTCTAAGTTTCCCTTGCACTTCTCCAGGACCATTATGATTGGGGTCTGCGTGCTATCAAGTCTGTGCTGGTGGTGGCTGGAGCCCTGAAACGTGGTGACCCCACACGCCCTGAGGACCAGGTCAGTTTACTGCCACTTCTTCTCTTTTTACTCCCTGTTGGTTAATTCAGTCAATTGCTGTAATAGTTGTCATTGAAGGCTGCATTAATGTTAACAATTGCTTCAGTTTGGGTCTAAAAACTGATGAACTTTGGTTGTAAAATGATGTAAACACTATATAAGTCTTGTAGAATCTACTGTTGACAACTGACAGCCTGAGCGTACCATTGAGACTACTGTGAAAGTTGCATAAGATTTGCAACCATTTGTGGTGAAACAATCCCCAAATCATCATGATCATTTATAGATTCTCCATGCATCTGTATCACTAGAATCACATGACACATGACTTGTTCAACTAGTCCCAATGTTCTTAAAAGGAAAAACACGTGAATAATGTTAAATACTTGTTTAATATCAAGTTCTATGCAGATAAGTCGTTATATTCAATTGCCATTGTTCCTTGCTCACCTGCATTTCTGCATTTGGTATGCACCTGCAGCTCTTTTTGCCACTTTGCAAAATGTTACTTTCATGTGATTTCAGCTTACTGCAACTTGTAGAGATGCTTTTTGGTTAAGCTTCACAGCCATATATTTTAGCCCTTTTAATCAACAATATTCATTCTTAACCAACACAGACAAACTGTTAAACTAAGAGTCGTTCTTGCAAACATTAGGTTAAATGTAGTTGCCAGGCATTGCCATTTATTTGAGCATTTTTTGCACCAGTCACTTGAACACTATTTGTAGTTGCTGTTACAATACAATGAAATAGTTTACCTGCAACTTTTGTCAGCATGTTTAACTCACGCTTGCATTTTGCCTTCTCACAATCTCTCTTCATGCTTGCTCACACTCATGCAGCTTGGTCAGAATTTGGTAAGACACGACAAAAAATAACTGTCCTGTCACTGTCAATCCCCTACACAGAGCCTTGTCCGTGCCCCATACATTTGGAGAGGCTCTACTAAACTGGGCTGAGGTTTCCACTTTTGTGAATGTGGTCTCTAACCAGCTGTCAGCCAATCAGAGTATTGCCTATTAGTAAAGTAGTAAATGTTTTCTTTAGACAAAGCTGATTCTCTGATTGGCCAACAGTAGGTTAGAGACCCTGCTCACAAAAGTAGCATCCTCACACTCAGGGTTGACAATCACGGCAAAGCCTATGATATCACCCCTGACAACTCAGCCACAGTATTCGGTTATTAGGGGTGCCTTGCTTATAAATATTAATGAGCTTACCCTTATATGGGCAGTCAGCCGTTGGGGATCGGGCGTCGGCATGGTGAGCAAACAAAGCCATGGTAATACGTAACATGATTGGCTGATAGCTTCCCAGCGGCCATTGCGGGACAGCTTTAGCCTGTTAAAAGCTCTCTCATCGCCTGTTCTCTGATTGACTGGCAGCTGGTTTGTGGCGACGCCCCCAGTACCCATATATTAACCTCAGGCAAGCAGAGGTGAAAACAGATGGAGTCCCTCTGACGACTCTGTTTTGCCTTTGCGTAGGAGAATGAAAAGTAGAAACCTCAGCCCAGTTTAGCAGAGCCTCTCCAAGGTATATTGTATGGTGTACAGACATGCTGTGTAGGAGACTAGCAGCTGTATGATTATATAATGCTGCATGTTGCATGTTTTTTCCCCTTATTTCTTCACCCAAGCCTCCCTCAAGGAACTTGGACCACCTGCCGCCGTCACGAAATCATTACCTTATAGCTCATAACAAACACTCCAAACAGGTGACCAGTGGCCAGTGGTAGACGTCAGGGCAACTGTAAAATCAGCGGAGTGCCTTAGAAAACTTGGCTGTCACTTTTGGCTGAAGATAACTTTTGCACAGTCTTGTAGGACAGCTGATAAACACATAAACTTAAGCTGAACTTGCTTCTTGGATAACTGGTTAAAACTGCATAAATTACAGTAGTCTACTAATTGTAGTGTCATAGGTTGTTATGTAGAGTACATGTCTGGAAGGAGCTGAAACTAACTGTAATACCTGATTTTTTTCAACATACTTTTATCTTCACGGTTTTCACGGTGAGGACTGTAACATGAACTTATCATTACTGATAACAAATAATACATGAGACTTTTTTAATGCGCACCTGCCGCCACAGTGAACATTTAGTTCCGAGAACAACTTAAATTTTCTCAGACCGTGAAAGTTTGGTACCGAGAAGACAATTGAAAGTGAATTACAGTAGATATCAAAATGCAAGTAGTCCCCATGCACATAGTGTGTAACTGTCATTAACATATTTTTGCACCAGGAGATTAGAACTGTTTTGCTTCAAGTGTTGCAATGTCATGATATTAACTTAGAATGCACTTTCATTAAGTTTGTTAAATAATCTATTTAACAACTTTTGGTTCCAGACAGCTTGTAGGTCCCAAACAGGATGCAGCACTTGAAGCCTTGTAACACAGAAAAACATAGATTAATGCAAACTGCACTTTACACAAAGTTACATGATATTTCACTGTTTCAAAATATATTACTTTTTGTACTGCATCAGCACTTTCCAAATTGCATCACGCGTCATGCCATGCACTTGAACCCTTGTAACTAAAAAAATTAAGGCAAACTGCACTTAATACAAACTTTACATGACGATATTTCATACAACTGTAATACATTTACTTTCTGCACGGTGTCAGTGCTTTACAAATTGCGTCACGCCATACATACATGTACACACCTCGTTGTATAACCGACCATACCCTGTACACCCATAGGTTCTCATGAGAGCGCTGCGTGACTTCAACCTCCCAAAGATCGTGACGGACGACGTTCCTGTCTTCATGGGCCTGATCGGCGACCTGTTCCCGGCGCTGGACGTGCCTCGCAAGCGGGACCTGGACCTTGAGGCTCTGGTGAAGAAGTCCACCACGGACCTGAAGCTTCAGCCAGAGGATAACTTTGTCCTGAAGGTGGTTCAGTTCGACGAGCTGTTGGCTGTGAGGCACTCCGTGTTCGTGCTGGGCAACGCAGGCACTGGCAAGAGTCAGGTAGGAAAATACAACCCACATACAAGATGTACATGTTAAGCATACAAACATACAAACGTAAGAAGTCTACAACGGACCTGAAGCTTCAACCGGAGGATAACTTTGTCCTGAAGGTGGTTCAGTTCGACGAGCTGTTGGCTGTCAGGCACTCCGTGTTTGTGCTGGGCAATGCAGGGACAGGCAAGAGTCAGGTAAGGAAACCAGCTAACTAAAGACAAACACACAAACAGTCACAGTAGACCAACACTTAAACTCAATTTGACAAGCTGCTGGCACGCTGCTGGTACATACAAACATACAGAGTCAGGCAGTCTAGATAAAAACTAACATAGTACACACAGTTTGATAAATACAAACAGGCATACAGGCATAGTAGACCAACATACACATGTTGAACTCTAGCTGCTATATAGCTGTCAGGCACTTCTGGTATTCATCCTGCAAAGTGCAGGGACAGTGGCAAGAGACTAAGGAAACGTGCAAGCCAGTCAGAAACTTGAGCCAGTGATGGTCAAAATCTGAAAATACAGTTGAAGCCGCTTAAATGCACACCCCATTTGCCAGTGCATTTTGTGCAATTATCTGAATGGTGCAACAAAGCGACGTTATTAAGCTGGGCCACACCACCATGAGATTTTGGGATTTTGTGCAATTAACAGAAGTGTGCAATTATCCGTTGTGCAATTAACTGGCTTCCACTGTATAACTCTAATATATTAGGTGTATAAAAAATGACCGTTATGTTATGTTATATAATAATTATTGTATTAACATCTATCACAGGTCATCAGGACCCTAATCAAGACCTACGCCAACCAGAAGCGAAAGCCGATGATGGTCGACTTGAATCCGAAGGCCGTGACGAATGACGAGCTTTTCGGCATCATCAACCCGGCGACGCGAGAGTGGAAGGACGGGCTGTTCTCCACGATCATGCGCGACCTGGCCAACCTGACCAGCGACGGGCCCAAGTGGATCGTCCTGGATGGAGACATTGACCCCATGTGGATTGAGTCCCTCAACACTGTCATGGACGACAACAAGGTGGGGGAAACTACACTTTCAGTGTTTTAACCCTCATCCGACCGTTACATTTTTACGACGAATCTGACCGTATGGGGTCATTTTTGACCCCATTTTGTTTTGCTCATAGACATATTTCTGCTGGCTTATTTTGTCATTTCTATGTATTTACTGTTTCACTAACCTATGAAAAATATTTTGACAAGTTTTGGTGTCAGTAGTTATTACTCATTATCATAATTTATGCAGAAAATGAGGAAAACCCACATTTGCTCTGAAAATCTACCATACTAAACTTACTTAAACAATGTTTTGTTTTATCAATTTCTAAACAATAATTGTGGTGATGCAATAATGCTGATAGCATAATAATGTTATTTAACAAGAAAAAATACAATATTTGTGAAAAGTAACGAATTTATTACTTAATTATGCACCATATTCCGCCATCTAAACACATACGTACCATAACCCCTGTCTATTTTCCTGTCTATTTTCTTGTAGGTTCCTTCTGCACATTCTGTCCATATATTGTTTTTTAATTAATTACAAATATTTTCACTTTCATTAGCATAGGTAATTAGTGCGTATTATCATAATTTATGCAGAATGTCAAAAAACTGTGTTTTACACTAAAATACTAAATTTCTTTCAAAATATTCGGTGTTTACTCATCTAAGCAACTATAACCTGTTGCTGCAATAGCAATAATGAGGAATGCCTTTTATTTTATTGAAATATCTTGATATTTATGTAATTAATGATTCATAATTGGCTGGGGTCATTTTTGACCCCACCGAACAAGACACAAACTTTCAAGTATAGCTTATACAATAATGTCCAAAACTCGGCGAAAAATTGGTAGATGTTGTAAGACATGTATACAAACAAATTCATGGAAGGAATTTTTTCTCTGATGAAAAATGTTGCTGTGGCAGATTAAAATATACGCCTGGGGTCAAAAATGACCCCATACGGTCGGATGAGGGTTAAGAAGTATATAACATAGCCTGGGTACCATCTGGATAGTAGTTTGCTCCAACGTTTATTATACACTATATACAGTCGCTTAATATACAGAATGCATTTTGAACTTTCTCTCATTTTTATGGGTAATGCAATGTATTATCATTGTCAAAATGTTATTGTTTAATCAACACAATTCAATTTTGTATAAGACAACTTGATTGTTAAAAGTTCAAACTTGATTTGATTTGAAGTTTCTGTTTAGACAACAGTCTGATAATGACATTATTGTGTTGCTAGGTGTTAACCCTGGCTAGCAACGAGCGCATCCCACTGAACCCCACCATGCGCCTGGTGTTCGAGATCAGTCATCTGAAGACGGCCACGCCCGCCACCGTGTCTCGCGCTGGCATCTTGTACATCAACCCCCAGGACTTGGGCTGGAACCCGTGAGTTTCTCTTTCTTAGTTAGTTTGTTGTTAGTTAGCAGGGCTCGAAATACCACCTGCATATGCAGGTTAGTGCAGGTAAAATTGGAGCTGTGCAAGTATTTTTATGTCTACCTGCACCTAACCTGCACTGGTCCAAGTACTGGGTTTCAGACATAAATGTCCTATGATGTAGATGTATATGGATTGTTATTAGCTGCATGGATTGTAACCATGCACCGATAACGTATGCAAGAAGAATTAGCAATGGTTTAATTCTAGTATGATCCATACTTCCTGAATTCAGAGTGGTGCAGGTAAAATTTGTCTGGTGCAGGTAATTTTCAATGTTACCTGCACCAGTGCAGGTATGCAGAAAAATGTATTTCGAGCCCTGGTTAGTTAGTTAGTTATCTTGTACATCAACCACAGGACTTGGGCTGGAACCCGTGAGTTTCTCTTTCTCAGAATTCTATGTTCAACGATGTCTAGGCAATGATATTTGTGAGAGAAAGAATGACTTAGACGCTAGTTCATCTTTATACGCAGAGTAACCTAAATCCGTTGTATTTAACAACACGGTATTTAGGGATATCAAGTCGACAGACAGTGGTTTAAAACGGTAATATTTGGAAAATATTGTCATTTGAAGCTACCATGATCTTGATTCTTAAATTCTGTAAGTAAATATTTATCAACCGTAAGTAAGATTAATTTTAATCTTTTTCCGCCGCAGTGTGGTGACCAGCTGGATCGACACGCGGGAGGTCCAGTCGGAGCGAGCCAACCTCACCATCCTGTTTGACAAGTACCTGCCTACCTGTCTGGAGGCCATGAAGGCCAGGTGCGTACAAACAACATCTAATAAGCAATCTGTTTACATATCAGGGCTTGAAATACATGTGTAGTGGGTGCATGTGAACCCAGGTGCACCCAAAATTGGACCTTTTCATTTTCTGTGGGTGCACAGGGTGCAACCAAATATTTTCTTGGGTTAATATGTATGTAACGATATCAAAGTATACTAGTAAACATCATATTCTTGATATCTCAAGAGAAATGTTAGAAAGATAATAAAAATGTCTTTCATGGTACTTGTTTAAGAATTTGATAGCATGTAACTAAGTTTTGAAATTAGGTTTTTCTGACATTCTACTTAAATTTAAGTGGTGCACCCAAAACTTTTTGGTGCACCCAATTTTTTAAGCTGGGTGCACCAGTGCACCTAATCCCAAAAATTAATTTCGAGCCATGCATATTATACATCTATTATCTGAAAGCTCTAGGATTATAACATGCCCTAAAAGAGGGGGTTTTTTTAGTATCAGATTGAGATTGAGATTAAATGTACTTAAATTATTCAGTTCATTTAGTGAAGTGGGAGTGTATGAAAAACTGAGGGGACTGCACAGTAATAAAGCGACTGGTCTGGACAGGATACATGCAAGGCTCCTGAAGGTAGCCGCACCTAGTATATGTAAACCACTTACACACATTTTCAATTTGTCCCTTTCCTCTGGCAACATTCCCACTGACTGGAAGATGGCAAGGGTGACTCCATTACACAAAGGGGGGGATACAGAAGACCCAAACAATTACAGACCCATATCTGTCCTACCTGTCATCATGAAGGCCTTTGAAAGAGAGGTGCACACACAGTTCGTTGAATACCTGCATCAACACAATATCCTCTCCACCCAACAGTCTGGTTTTAGGACAGGCCACTCTACAACAACAACACTACTGGATGCCAAGGACTACGTGCTTCATAACATGGACAGGGGTAACCTAGTGGGGGCGGTATTTTTGGATCTTAAGAAAGCATTTGACACTGTACATCATGGACTATTATTAACCAAACTGTCATGGATCGGGATTCAGGGTGTGGAGCATCTTTGGTTCAGCAACTACCTGTCGGGGAGACAACAAATTGTCTCTCTGAATGGTTGTAGGTCAGAATACTTACCTGTTACACTGGGAGTGCCCCAGGGTTCAATACTGGGCCCGTTGCTCTTCAATTTATTTATTAACGATATACCTGATGTAGTTACCACATGTAAAATATGTTTGTATGCTGATGACACAGCAATATTCTATCCCAGCAACAATGTAAAACATATTGAGTCGATTCTGAACTATGAACTCTCTGGTCTGGCCACTTGGTTCCAAACAAATCGCTTAACATTAAATGTAACCAAGACTAAATGGATGTTATTTGGCACTGCTAACAGGTTAAAGCAAGCACAGTCCTTGACAGTCGAAATTGACCAAGAAATCATAGAAAGAGTTCATACGTTCAAATATCTTGGTATGTACCTTGACTCCCACCTGTCCTTTAATGAACATATAGACAAAGTTTGTAGTAAGGTGTCACAGAGGATTGGACTACTTAGACGCCTCAGACACTGCCTGACTTTCAGTATTGCTGACATGTTGTACAAGACTATGATATTGCCTATTTTCGACTATTGTGACACTGTCTGGGGAACCTGTGGGGCCACCAAACAACGGCAACTACAAATACTACAAAACAGAGCGGCAAGGGTGGTGCTACAACGTAGGCAACGGGACATCAGCATTGTGAACCTCCACCAAACTCTCAACTGGAAATACCTGGCTGATAGGAGATTTGAGCACACGTGCATTATGGTTTTCAAATGTCTGACAGGCTTGGCACCAACATACCTATCCGCCACATTTCAGCACAACTCTCGTATCCATACTTACAACACTAGGCAGACCACTAAACTACACCCACCAAGCTATACCACCACATGTGGACAAAAACATTTGCATACACTGGCACTAGCCAGTACAACAAACTAGCAGATAACATAAGAAACATCACAACACTAAAGGCTTTAAAACAGCTCTGAAGAACACATGTATATCTGACCTCAAGTAATATTGGAACTTAGTATGGAAAAGCACCTTTGTCTCTGATGTGCCTTACTGTTTTAATTTTTTTGTTTGTTCAATCTTTACATATGATTTACTATCCATACCTTGTAAATTTCAGTTTCATTAATTTTGATTTACACATGATTTGATATATCATTTGACCTCTGACCTCCACCCCATCTCTTGACATATTGATTTTGACCTTGGAACGTTTTCGACATGAGTATGGACACTGATTTTGTTTTGACGCACAGATTTTTTGTTTTCTGTACTGTATGTTGTCCCTGGGTGTTCAAAGTTTGACTAATTGTAACCACGTTTTTTGTCCTGTATTTATTATTTTACATGTATGTTTGATGGGCCCCCTTGGAAATCAACTATGCACTGTTGTAGGGGCTACCCATCTGTTTTCAAGATGAAATAAATAAATAAATAAATAAATAAATTCATGAGATTTACCACATTTTTGGAAGGATTGGTCATGACATGACAGGTGACTATCACCTTTTCAAGACGACCACCTGGAGACCAGACTGTAAGGTTTGATCCACTCACACTAGGAAGGTCCCCTACTCTTTTTTCATGAGTGTGACTGGTTCTTTAACGTGAACTTCTCCTCAAACCTGGTTCCTCCATGTAACATCCTGTAGTAGTTAAGTAGTAGTAGTAGACTCAGGTTTCTCAAGAAGCAAAACATAACAGTCCTCCTGGCAGCCTAAGAGGCTGAATTGCAAGGCCATTACAATCATGTTCCATTACAACAATTAGCAAACTTTATGAGCGGCGTTAAAACAATGGATCAATCATAGATCATAGCAATAGTTTTTAGTTAGAATACAATTTCGAAGTATTACGAATTTGTTATGTTTAAAGAATTCTGCTAGTCACAGGCTTAGTCTTTAGACTTTTAAAACTTCAAGAAAACAAAGTTGTAACAACAAGTTTGTAAGTCACCATGAGGAGGCAATAAACATCCATAGTTATCATGAACATCCTAATAGTGTGTAAACAGAAAAACTACCGTAAAGTTGTTTTGTGTTTTGCAATGACTATCACAGTTTTCTAACTTTTAATTGATGTGACCAATGTTTCCATTTGCCACAACACCATCAGGACCAGGCTGAGCAGGTATCAGTGGTGGCTGGGATAGCATTAGCCTGCTTACAGTTAGCCTATGTCTGCTCTTAGTGATAAGCTTGTGGTTTGTAACTCTATGCAGCACCAGGGTGCCTAGTTTGGTTTAAAGTCACCCACCCACTAGTACTGCTCAGAAGTCTTGTATTTGAACTTATTAGTGAATTTAATTGTCACTCATCTATTGTCAATGGCTTTCCTTATAACGCTAGTTCACCTTTATATGCCCGGCGGGTAACCTTCATCCATAACAATGTGTTTGAGAACAGGGTACTACATACTTTTTATTAGGGATATCAAGTCGACTTACAATGCATGGTTTCAAATTGTACATATTTTGCAAGTATTGCAGTTTGAAGCCTCTGTCCGTCGACTTTGCATTCCTAAATAAAATGTTTTTAAAAGCAACGGATATAGGATACCCTGCGGATAAAGGTGAACTACAGTACAGCATTCTTTATTTTTGTTTTGATATAGGTTCTCTATCTGAGATAATTTTGAAATCTATAACTATATAGTATAAGATAAATAATAAAAAAATAGATTTATATTTATATACTTTTCTTGTCTCATTCAATGTTAAAAGTATCAGATAATCAGATAATCCATAATAATGTTGATGTTTCCTGCTAATGTCACAAGAATTAAAACTCTTAGATGAGTTTAAAAAGAAAAAATGATCTGCACCCCATTGCTGTTAGGTTCAACATGATCATCCCCAACCTTAGAGCTCCAGTAATACTATCAGAATAAACTGTCTCCATGTACCAGACCCGATATGACTATCTGCACCATTTTGCTGCTAGGTTCAACAAGATCATCCCCATCTTTAGACTTAGGGGCTCCATTTAGTCTAATACTATCAGTGAGAATGAAGTCCGTGTTGCAAACCTGATATTAAGATCTGCACCCCATTGCTGTTACATGGAGGTTCATGAAGATTATGGCCATCGTTAGACTTAATTAGTCAGACAAGTATCAGAATAAACTCCAAACCCGATATGAATATCTGCACCATTTTGCTGTTAGGTTCAAGAGGATCATTCTCATCCCCATCCTTAGGCTTAGACTTAGGAGCTCCAGTGTCATCCATCAACTTGATACTCCTAAATAAAACAGTAGCGAATACCCTACAGAAACAAATAAAGATGACCTACATGTAGCATTTCTTGTAGCCACGGTGCAAACTAGAACCTGAGTCAGTACTGCCCTAATAAGAAAGGTGACAGACCAGTATCAGAATAAACTCCATGTTCCAAACCTAATATTACACCATTTTGCTGCTAGGTTTAAGAAGATCATCCCCATCCCGGAGATGAGCATGGTGCAGACTTACATGTAGTCTCACTTAAGAGCTCCAGTAATACTATCAGTCTGAGAATAAACTCCATGTTCCAAACCTGATATGAAGATCTGCTCCCCATTGATTTGATTTGATTTGATTTATTCGGCTGTTCATTGCTGCTAGGTTTAAGAAGATCATCCCCATCCCAGAGATGAGCATGGTGCAGATGCTGTGCCACCTGCTGGAGTGCCTGCTCACTCCCGAGAACACTCCGCCAGACTGCAACAAGGAGCTCTACGAACTCTACTTCGTCTTTGCCGCCGTCTGGGCCTTTGGAGGGTCGCTCTTCCAAGATCAGGTGGGTGGCACGATTCTTTTTAATTTTGTTTATTTTTTATGTCATATAACTTTATTTCAGATATCGCAAACCATCACGAGCAGGAGAAAAACAAAAAGTTTCACACCCTGAATTATTTTAGCTTGTTTCAAATTTTCGATCAATTGAAAACATACCACAAACAAATTGATGAAGCAATTCAAAATAAACAAAAAGCAATGGAAGAGTGGCCCAAAACTTGCCAGCACATTTGAGCATGGGGGAGGGCCCTACACTCTGTGATTAATGTTTCTCATATGCTGTGATTTGAGTGCTTGCAATGTATTATGACCAGCAGAGGGGGCTTCTCTGTTGTGTTGTAACAAAGGCAAAATTTTGGTACCAGGGTTTATTTATAAATAATGAATTTGGACCTCAAATTGCAGGAAATATACTTTAGTTACTGTTTCTGACCTCAGGGTGGATTCGTGTGTTAATATTGTTGCCATAATATCATCCTCCAGCCTTTGGATTGTGTTGTATAGTGACATTTTTTTCACAGCCCCAGTCCTCGAAATGTCTCGGCTAAGGACCAAGAGTTGAAAGATTTTTTGCTTTAGGTAATATTACTTAGAATCTGGGGAATAAACAATTGGCTTTTTGTGTTGTTGCTTTGAAGTTTCAAGATGGGAAATTTTTGTCTTTCCAAAAGTGAATCAAATAAGTTCACTCTCTCCTATGAAAAAATAATGACTTCATGGGTAATGGTAAGGTGAAGTGGACAACATCAGACTTGCTTTTTCGGTAGCTAGTATATTGTGGCTACGTTAGAGACTCCTCTAGAATTGTGTCAAAGAAACTTCAAAGTACAACTTGTTTCAAGATAGGACGTTAATGAATCATGGTCCATTCTTTCATTAAGAGCTCTCTGCATCTATTCTCAATTTCCTGCATGGCATTAACATCTCCTTTCCCTGCACAGCTGACAGACTACCGTGTGGAGTTCAGCAAGTGGTGGGCCACGGAGTTCAAGACGGTGAAGTTCCCGTCCCAGGGAACAGTGTTCGACTACTTCATCGATCAGGAGACCAAGAAGTTCCTTCCCTGGCAGGACAAGGTGGCCAAGTTCGAGTTGGATCCAGACATCCCACTACAGGTGTGGAGGAACTCCGTTGCTTGAAATCATTTCATTGTTTTTACAGACTAGGTTGCTGGAAAGCTTCCAGCACTTTTAAACCAATTGAAGCTCTCCAGACCCCTTGTGAGTCCCTTCCTCATGGCACTCACCTACCCAGAAGGGAATGGGTCAGGCCTTGAACAGAGCCAGGTGCAAAGTAGGTAGGACCAGAGACAATCTACTGAAATGGGGACAGGTGAACTCAGCTGAGTATCATTGTAGTCACCCTACCCAAACTACGGGACATATCACACATAACTGCATATCTGGCCCCGACATCTCCCACTGGGACCTGATAGAAATTAATGAGAAGGCCGTTGCCTGGCTGCAGTACTTAAATGGAACGATATGATGATGATTGTTTTTAGTGTCCCTGTTTTAGGTTGAAGTATAGCATCAAAATGTAAGATCATGAGCCTCAGATGTTTACCAGGTTAGTAATTTTTCTAAAAGATGAATGAGGAAAGTTCTCAATTCAGAGTTGGAAAATTAGAGATCATCATGATTTTTCTCATGTCTGCACCCCCTAGGCTGTGCTGGTGCACACCGCGGAAACCACCCGCATCCGGTTCTTCATGGACATGCTGATGGTGAACCGGCGCCCGGTCATGCTGGTCGGAAACGCGGGTCTGGGCAAGTCTGTGCTGGTCGGAGACAAACTCAACGGCCTCAGCGAGGACTACATGGTCGCAAACGTCCCCTTCAACTTCTACACAACCTCTGCTATGCTGCAGAGTATGTAACTGTCTTTAGTCTGAATTGAATTACAACGTTTCCTATTGGACATCTGAAATTGTCTTCATTTATAGTTTAAAAGACCTAGTTTAAAAGACCTGTTTCTTCCAGATCTCTTCAGTGTCACTGACGAAGGATAGTGGATTCTATCCGAAACGTCTGACCGTTTCAAAACCATATCCAGTTGCTTGAGTAACTACTTTTTGGTGTATCTTATTACCTGGATGTCTAACCTACATCAACGTGACTTCTAGGTCTGATTTTTCACACGCACGTTGATTATTTCGCTTTTAAACTTTGCAAGTAAAATTTAAAAGCTGATCCCTAAAAACGGCAATGAATTTGTCTTTAGAAACATATACCGTAGCATTATAGATACAACAGAAATTGGATTTAATTTATCGTAATTTTGCAATGATATTCCTCTCAGAAGAGTAGCTGCAGTAAGGTTTGCAATTAGTTTTTTCAAACATTATGTACTTTATTTTATTTGGTGCACCCAAGATTTTTTTGGTGCACCTAATTTTTTAGGTTGGGTGCACCAGCGCACCTAATCCCAAAAATGTATTTCGAGTCCTGCAGGATATAGATCAACTCTGTTTCAGGCCTCATTTCATAAAAAAAAAAACTTCCCTCCCACAGCTGTCCTGGAGAAGCCCCTGGAGAAGAAGGCTGGCCGTAACTATGGACCGCCCGGCAACAAGAGACTTATCTACTTCATCGATGACATGAACATGCCGGAGGTCGACACGTACTTCACTGTGCAGGTGAGCTAACTGCAGAATCTGGAACCTTGAAGTTTTGACAGAGAATTCAGATGCTATGTACAGTACTGACTACTATGTATAGGTTCATTGTACCGGGGAAATTCCCCCAGCTCTTTTTGATAAGCACAATGAATTGTAGACAACGTCCTAAGGACTGCAATCCTTTCCAGTAGCATGCATGTCAGGTGACCGATACAGCTGGTCCAGGAATAGAAATCACCGCTAATAGTTCCAGAGGCAGGGCCGCTAACCACCGGACTACACAGTTATGCTACATAATTCTGTCACATTGAAAAACAGTATGTTTGAGAGATATCTACATGTAACTGACCTGTAGCACCCCCCAGGTATGCACAGGTTAGATTTAACATGGGAGTGCATTATACTGAGGATGTTACGCGAGTAAATGGACTACAGCCACTGGTTAGGAGTGTACCAGCTAGGGTACTGTGGGATTTTAGAACATATCAAAAAATCTATTGTCTTTCCCCTCCCTCCAGCTACACACACTGATCCGCCAACACATGGACTACAGCCACTGGTTAGGGTCATTAGAATAGGGTCCTGTGAAATTTAACAATAAGTAAACTAAAAAGTCTTTTCTCTCCGTTATCCCAGCCGCACACGCTGATCCGTCAGCACATGGACTACAGCCACTGGTACGACCGGGTGAAGCTCAGCCTGAAGGATGTGCACAACTGCCAGTACGTGGCCTGCATGAACCCCACGGCAGGAAGCTTCACTATCAACCCTCGCCTGCAGCGACACTTCTGCGTCTTTGCCCTCAGGTAACTCAATTCGAATTTCGAACTGCTAGATGAATGAATGAATGAGGGAATGAACGAACAAACTGCCAGTACGTGGCCTGCATGAACCCCACGGCAGGAAGCTTCACCATCAACCCTCGCCTGCAGCGACACTTCTGCGTCTTTGCCCTCAGGTAACTCAATTCGAATTTCGAACTGCTAGATGAATGAATGAATGAGGGAATGAACGAACAAACTGCCAGTACGTGGCCTGCATGAACCCCACGGCAGGCAGCTTCACCATCAACCCTCGCCTGCAGCGACACTTCTGCGTCTTTGCCCTCAGGTAACTCAATTCGAATTTCGAACTGCTAGATGAATGAATGAGTGAATGAATGAATGAACGAACAAACTGCCAGTATGTGGCCTGCATGAACCCCACGGCAGGAAGCTTCACCATCAACCCTCGCCTGCAGCGACACTTCTGCGTCTTCGCACTCAGGTAACGCAATTCGAATGTCGAACTGCTAGATGAATGAATGAGTGAATGAATGAATGAACGAACAAACTGCCAGTATGTGGCCTGCATGAACCCCACGGCAGGAAGCTTCACCATCAACCCTCGCCTGCAGCGACACTTCTGCTTCTTCGCACTCAGGTAGGCATTACAGTTTACAATTCAAATTTCAGACTGCTAGATGAATGAATGAGTGATTGAATGAATGAGCAAACAAACTGCCAGTACGTGGCCTGCATGAACCCCACGGCAGGAAGCTTTACCATCAACCCTCACCTGCAGTGACACTTCTCTGTGTCTTCGCACTCAGGTAACGCAATTCAAATGTCGAACTGTTAATGAATGAATGAGTGAGGGAATTGATGAACGAACAAACTGCCAGTACGTGGCCTGCATGAACCCCACGGCAGGCAGCTTCACCATCAACCCTCGCTTGCAGCAACACTTCTGCGTCTTTGCCCTCAGGTATGAACACCAGATAACGCAATTCAAATGTCGAACTGCTAGATGAATGAATGAGTGAATGAATGAACGAAGAAACTGCCAGTACGTGGCCTGTATGAACCCCACGGCAGGAAGCTTCACCATCAACCCTCGCCTGCAGCGACACTTCTGCATCTTCGCACTCAGGTAACGCAATTCGAATGTCGAACTGCTAGATGAATGAATGAATGAGTGAATGAATGAACGAACAAACTGCCAGTACGTGGCCTGCATGAACCCCACGGCAGGAAGCTTCACCATCAACCCTCCCTGCAGCGACACTTCTGCGTCTTCGCACTCAGGTAACTCGATTCAAATTTCGAACTGCTAGATGAATGAATGAATGAGGGAATTGATGAACGAACAAACTGCCAGTACGTGGCCTGCATGAACCCCACGGCAGGAAGCTTCACCATCAACCCTCGCCTGCAACGACACTTCTGCGTCTTCGCACTCAGGTAGGCATTACAGTTTACAATTCAAATTTCAGACTGCTAGATGAATGAATGAGTGAATGAATGAATGAGCGAACAAACTGCCAGTACGTGGCCTGCATGAACCCCACGGCAGGAAGCTTCACCATCAACCCTCGCTTGCAGCGACACTTCTGCGTCTTTGCCCTCAGGTAAATCAATTCAAATTTCGAACTGCTACATGTAGATGAATGAATGAGTGAGGGAACTGATGAACGAACAAACTGCCAGTACGTGGCCTGCATGAACCCCACGGCAGGAAGCTTCACCATCAACCCTCGCCTGCAACGACACTTCTGTGTCTTTGCACTCAGGTAACGCAATTCGAATGTCGAACTGTTAATGAATGAATGAGTGAATGAATGAATGAACGAACAAACTGCCAGTACGTGGCCTGCATGAACCCCACGGCAGGCAGCTTCACCATCAACCCTCGCCTGCAGCGACACTTCTGCGTCTTCGCACTCAGGTAATGCAATTCAAGTTTCGAACCGCTAGATTAATGAATGAATGAACAAATGAAAGAACGAAGAAACAAACAAACAAACAAACAAACGAACAGTACGTGGCCTGCATGAACCCCACGGCGGGAAGCTTCACCATCAACCCTCGCCTGCAGCGACACTTCTGCGTCTTCGCACTCAGGTAACGCAATTCAAATTTCGAACTGTTAATGAATGAATGAGTGAATGAATGAATGAACGAACAAACTGCCAGTACGTGGCCTGCTTGAACCCCACGGCGGGAAGCTTCACCATCAACCCTCGCCTGCAACGACACTTCTGCATCTTTGCACTCAGGTCTGAATACAAGTCTTATAATGCAATTCAAATGTAGAGCCGCCAGATATTGGTTGTCTGATGAATTTCCCAACCCGGAGCCCTGCCGGGTAGCTTTCGGAAATAAAAATAAGTCTTAGATATAAAAGACAATAAAAGACACATAACTTAGAAAAGGAGAGCATAATTTGTGTCCATATCCCTTGATAAACACTTTTATCTTTCGTTTCCACAAAGATCCCGGCAGGAACCCGGTTTGGAAAAGGGACCTAGGCCTAACCTGGTCGACCTACTTAACAACAAAGTGTTAGCACCAGAGTATGCATAATATGAATAAAACCAGTTTTATTAGGCTTGTAATGTTAAGCTTAATACTATGATTTTAGATTACTTTTCACTATAAAGCATACTGCATTTTAGCCAACAAAAGCTACTGTATGTTGTGTCCTGCAACGAATGACGTAATAAACCATTTTTGTTCTCATTCTCTTTCACAGCTTCCCCGGCCTGGACGCCCTACAGCACATCTACTCCCAGATCCTCTCGCAGCACCTGACGCAAAACGGTTTTGTCACCTCCGTGCAGAAGGCCGCCCCGACGCTGGTCAACGCGGCGCTCGGACTGCACTCGAAGATCACCGCCTCTTTCCTTCCCACGGCCATCAAGTTCCACTACGTCTTCAACCTGAGGGACCTCTCCAACATCTTCCAGGTGGGGCTTTTTAGCATCTCTGTTCATCTATAATTGGTTTAGTTTAGTAGTAGTACTTAGTCTAGTACAGTCAAACTTGTCTTGAGCAACCACTCAAGGGACTGAGCAAAAATGGTTGCTGAGACCAGTTGATTGCTCATGACAAGTGGGTTGATTGTTGAGAGGACTGCAAAAATGTGGCTGCTGGTTGGGTAAGACAGTTGGTTCCTTGGGAAAGGGTCTTAAGTATGTAAAAATGGATGGGGATATTTTGATGCGTCCTCTGATGAGTTGATGGCCTGCGCCAGGTGGTTGCTTGGCTAAGTTTGACTGTAGTAGAGACATACAGTGTTATGAGGTGGCAATTGCTTTTAGCTGAATGTAAGATTGGGATGTACCAGGTCTCCCGTTAGGGTGAATGATGTAAATCACTGTGTGGCTGCTACGAGATGGAGGCTGAGATTTTTTGCTACTGATGGAAAAAATCTCGAGTTATGATAATTTTCCCCTCCAGGGCATGCTGTTCTCCATGCCAGACTGTGTGAAGGCACCTCTGGACCTGGTGCGGCTCTGGCTGCACGAGGCAGCTCGCGTCTACGGGGACAAGCTCATCGAAGACAAGGACATGGAGGCATTCTCCAAGCTCCAGGTGGACTACGCCAAGAAGTACTTTGAGGTACGTAAATAATCAATTCTATTTTTTTAATTCAAAACGCAACCGTAATGGTACATTACACAGATCTATAGGCAGCACAAGCTGATTACATACAAATGTAGGTCTACAAATAAAATTACATAATGCTACAAGACAATTTCACATAAGACGGCACATATTTTATTTTATAAGAAACATGAGATAAAGTGCCACGTACATACAGAAACTTGAGAGTAAAAAACATTCAACGGGAGGTCAGAGGTCAAAATTGATTGATGACACTGACAAGAGTTTAGCATAAAGACGTTAATATCATAAATGCTAGTACTTGGGAGTGTTCTTTTCATCTGTAGATAGATTCAGAGTAATTTTTAATAGTCTCGATCTAACTTGTTATAGATCATTATTCTGTACCAAAAAGTTACTCACAAACAACTGAAGAGATTTTATTAATGGCTATCATCCACTACTACTAGGGCCTAAGGTAGTGTAGTAGATGTGACCAGAAATGTCTGACCGTTCTGAAATCTTTCCATTTACTTGGAATTGTAACTATTATTTTGTGTATCTTATATTACCTAGATGTCTAACCTTCATTGACATACAATGAAATTCGACATCATTCTGTATTTTGCCTTTTTTGCCTTACCTCAATGTGGTGAATGTTGACATCAAAGATCACTGTCTTTCCTCCTTCATTGCTGAATGTGTAAAGGGAGTGACAGAAGAGGTACAATTGTGTTGTATCATCCACTTCTGGTAGCAAGCTGCCACGTATTCTGTTGAAGTTGAAGTCACTGAATAAGCGAAAAAAAGTTACCATGTTCACAGCCTGCATTAGAATAAATGACACCTATGGCAAGCAGCTATTTTATTCACCTTGCACTAGATTTTAGCTCATTAGATGATAGCATCCATAGACTAACTTTCCTTGGCCTCATAGTGTAGTATTGGCCATGTGTTGTCAATCTAAGTGTACCCATTTACTTTGAAGGTGGCATGGTGGCTTTATACCTTTGTTTGTATATGGATAGGGATTTCACCTTTAAATAGAACCTAGAGGCCCTAGGTTCAAATCTCCAGCAAGCCCCAATTCTGTATTGTTGGGAATTAGGCACTTTGCACCTCTTTCCTCAACCAACCAGAAATGAGTACCTAGGTTCGTTTAGCAATGTCCTCTTGTAGGGGACGTAAAGCTGGAGGTCCTGTGTTTGAGGAGAGCCACACCTTGAGTATGTTACAGAACTTATGATGCTTGTACCATTTAACCACACAAATGGGTAGGGTTTACTGGTTATGCTACGGACACATTTCCAAACCGGGGCTCAGGCAGGCGCTTTCGGAAACCAAATGTATTATTGACAACAGAACACGCAGAATGTAAAAAGAAATAGTCATCAGCATAATATGTGTACATTCTAGGGCTGGGTACCGGTACAGAAAATTCAGGTCCAGGTCCGGTTCAGGTCCAAAGGATCAGGTCCAGGTCCGGACCTGAACCTGGACCTGATTCAGTATGACTCATACCAATTGTCCATTTCACTGCAAAGAAATCTGTTTGGTGGAGTATTAGACTTACACTGGCGTTTTAAAATCCTACAACGCTAACTGCACCTGTACGATTGACTGTAAACCTTGGTAAAAATTACTATAAACTCTACTCTACTTCACTCTTGTCATTTTCTTCCAACTGCAAGCGCCAAAACGTGTGAATGCCTGATAAAATAATATGTTAATTTTCTAATCGGTCCAACATCCGGTCCGCCTAATTTTTTCAGGTCCGGTTTTTCTGGACCGGTCCAATAAGAAAAACCAGTTTTGTACCGGTACGCTGTACCGATACCCAGCCCTAGTACATTCCTAATGATATTAACTAACACTTTTCCAAAATCATATCCAGTTGCTTGTCAATGAGTAATTACTATTTGGCATTTCTCATTACCTGGATGTCTAAATTTCATCTGCATAACACTTCTATACATGACTGTATTCTTCTGAAAACATCTTGGCCAGGCGCCAGTCTGGAAATGTGACCTTAGCATAACACAGAAAAAACAAACAGACAAACAAACAAACAGCCCTGTTGCCATGGTTTCCGCAGGACATGAACGAGGACGACATCAAGCGGCAGCCCAACATGTACTGCCACTTCGCCACGGGGATCGGGGACCCCAAGTACATGCCGGTGCCGTCCTGGGAGGAGCTCAACAAGCTGCTCACCGAGGCCCTCGACAACTACAACGAGATCAACGCTGCCATGAACCTGGTGCTGTTCGAGGACGCCATGCAGCACATGTGAGTTCTTTATGTTGCTTTTGTGTGTAGAATATTGCACTGAATTTCTGGATATTAAATATGAGATATTTGTTGTATTGCCCGTATCCAGGAATTTGTCGGAAACTAGCTGTAATGGGTTTCTGGATTCAGAAAATGTTACAGGGGTGGACAAGGTTTTTTTGTTTTTAATTCGCTTGGGCAAGCACATAAAAAGATTATTGTTTGAGGACATCATGCAGCACATGTGAGTTCCTTTACTTTTGTGCATTTCAGGGCTTTTGCCAGATTTTTTAGAACTTGGCTGCAATAACTTGAATATCCCCACTTATATTAGTTATATATCTTGCTTATCTTATATGTCTTTTTGGAGATCGTTCCAGTATAACTGACAAAAAACACCAAATGGTTGACCAATGTCTGAAATAACTGTCAGTGACCGTTTCCAAAATCATTATCCAATTACTAATGTCAGTGACTGCTTTTCAGCATATCTTATTACCTGGATGTCTAACCTTCATCGACGTACTCTCTTTATTCCTGCAGCTGTCGCATCAACCGGATCCTGGAGTCTCCCCGCGGTAACGCCCTGCTGGTGGGGGTGGGGGGCAGCGGCAAGCAGAGTCTGTCCCGCCTGGCTGCCTTCATCAGCAGTCTGGAGGTCTTCCAGATCACCCTCAGGAAGGGCTATGGCATCCCAGACCTCAAGGTACTGGAAAAACTGTTAATATTTTTTTTTTACTTCAGCTCACTGTCAGCAGTACCAAGATATAGTAGGGCTGTTTGTTTGTCTTCCTCTGCTTCCTTAATTTAAGTCAAACCCAACCTGTCCAACTAGATATGACCAACACTAGTATTGGAGTAGTACAATAAATGTTAATCACTGTTACGTCTATGAAGGATGGACATTTCCAGTGTCACTGACGAAGGACGGCAGATGTTCGTCTGAAATCCAAAATCATATCCAGTTGCTTGAATGCTTTTTGGCATTAATTACTGTTCATTGTCACATGTATGTAACTCCTATGTTTCTACCATGCACTTGCACTTAACCTTCAAGGATGAACTTGTAAGAAAGGAAGGTGATAAGGTCTCAACCACATGCATTGTGCATGCTCATGAATAGAAGAGGGGCTTGGCATGTGCTCATGAATATTAATCAGAGTCTTGGCAACATTACGTCATACAATATGTACTATGTGCCTCACTCCTTCCGCTCAAATGGATTAACTCAGTTGCTGTTGTCGTTTTCCCTTCCCCAGCTTGATATCGGAGCCCTGTACATCAAGGCGGGTCTGAAGAACATCGGCACCATGTTCCTGATGACGGACGCCCAGGTGCCAGACGAGCGGTTCCTCGTGCTCATCAACGACTTGCTGTCCACCGGAGAGATCGCAGAGCTGCTGCCGGATGACGAAGTGGAGAACATCATTGGAGGTGAGCATACCTTTCTGTAACTGTTTCTGATTTGTTATGAAATGCATTTTTAAAAGTCCTCGATATGCTGAAAGAAACAAATGTTTGGAAACGGTTACCACAGGTTAACAAGCAAACAGACAAACCAGAATCTCGCTGAACTTTCACCACATGTAAAACCTCCAAAAACTACATTTCTACTTATATTAAAAGCCTCCTTATCAATAAATCATTATCCACTGACTCCATTGAAGAAGTCACCCCCTGTAATGTATGTAGAAACATCAGTCTGAGAGCAATGGGCTAGACATTGTCCCTGTCATTGGTGCTGAATTTAATGTTACTGTACCAGTTATCTACAATACCCTGCCATGAGTGAGTGAGTGAGTACTATCTATGTAAGAGGTGGACTAAAGTCTTTGGGTAAGCTTAAGTCTTAGCACAAGATAAGTATTCTATATTGATAACTTCCATTTCCTCGTCCTTTGTTCTGAAATTGCAATTGCTATCTACTTCAATCTTTCAAATACATGCAGTCTTCTCCTAGCACAAGATGAAGTTTGAAGTATTTCTGAATCAGTTTAATATTATTGTTCATTTCTCTGTCCCAAGTGCTGTTACTGCATGATTTACTAAGATAGCATGCTAACATTTTCCACTTCCCTGCACTTAGTACTGAAATTATGTTTGCTGTGTAGATATTCTACCTCAATCTTTTAGATAGGCTTGTCTTAGCACAAGAAAAGGCCGAGTATTTTAGATTCGTACTGTTGCACATGTCCCTGTCCTTTGTACTAAAATAACCTTACCATCTACTTTCTACTGAGATTTTACAAATAAGCTGGTCTCAGCAGAAGATAATGTTTGAGAAGCCTAGTTTTTAATCAATTTCAACATTTCTGCATGCTCCCTTCCAAAGACTTAAACAGAGGGGCAGGTTGGTCCAAGATGCATGTTTTGCACACATAGTGCAGAAGTGTAGGCCTGAGTCTTATATGCACCATACAAATACATGTAGGTGCCTTTACAGAGCTCATTTATCTGTAGATTTTTGTGCCTCTTAAACATTGTATTGACAGATCCAGTAAGAGCGTAACAATATTGAAAACTGCACAGCAAATGTAGTGTAGGTACTGTTGTCACTCTCAAACAAACATGATGGTAGTTATTAGGTATAGTTGACATATGGTGGAAGCCACTTTGAAATTGCTGTGGAGGTAATCCTCGGATTTAACGCTAGTTCACCTTTATCTGCTGGGTAGCCTATATCCATTGTTTTAAGAATTGGGTAGTTTGGGATATCAAGTAGACGGACTGCGGTTTCAAACTGTGATAGTTTGAAAAGATTCAAATTTGAAACCATGGTCTTGATATCCTTAAATACCCAACCTGTCTAGATATAACCAATACTCGTATTGGAGTAGTCTCTTTTAATTTACAATTAATGTTAATCACACTGTCCATTTTCACATGTATGTCCCCTATCTGTTTCTACCATGTACTTGCAATTTGCAAATTTCTTGTATGAGCGATGATTTCCAGTGGTTTCTTGTCAATGGAAAGGACTGTATTTTGCCCTTCCGCAAAAAGAAGCTTCTGCTAACCAGCGCTCATAGAAACAAAACACTGACAGCTACATGTATGATTATAGTCTGAAATAATGACATTCATATATTACCGTTAGTTCACCTTTATCCGCAGGGTAACCTATATCCGTTGTGTTGCTAAATAGGGTATCCAGAGAAAGGTTATCAAGGTATCAAGTCGATGGACGGTAGTTTCAAATTGTACTTTTTTCAAAATATTGCAGTTTGAAACCACCGTCTGACTTGATACCCCTAAGTACATTGTTCTTAAAAGGGAACGGATAAAGGTTACCCAACGGATAAAGGTGAACTAGCGTTATATGTATATGTACAATCTTATGACAAACATTTGAATATTTTTCTGCCTGTCAGGTGTCCGTAATGAGGTGAAGGGCATGGGAATGATTGACTCCAGAGAGAACTGCTGGAAGTTCTTCATCGACCGCGTCAGGAAGAACCTCAAGGTAAGGTCCTCGAGTAGGATTGTGAAAAGAAAAACATGACAAAATTTACCTAAACTCTTCTCCATACTGTTCATGATACTCGCCAACAAATTTGGATTTATTTAGGATTTTGAAGGGGAAAAAATGACAAAATATAGCTTAAGTCCTCTCTGCTGTTCACAATATTTTTGAACAAATGTGGATTAGGATTTGGAAAAGAAAACCATGACAAACTATAGCTTATCTCGTCTCCCCAGGTTGTTCTTTGCTTCTTCACCTTGCCTGTACAGTCACTTGGTTCATACACTGCGTAACTGCTCTCCCGTTTCCACCATATGATTGTGGGAGTAGCCACTAACCATCGAAACTTCTGTCCCCAGGTTGTTCTGTACTTCTCGCCCATGGGTACAACCCTGCGTGTGCGTAGCCGTAAGTTCCCGGCCATGGTGAAATATAGACACAAACCATGTAAACTTCTGTCCCCAGGTTGTTCTGTGCTTCTCGCCCATGGGTACAACCCTGCGTGTGCATAGCCGTAAGTTCCCGGCCATGGTGAAATATAGCCACTAACCATGTAAACTCCTGTCCCCAGGTTGTTCTGTGCTTCTCGCCCGTGGGTACGACCCTGCGTGTGCGCAGCCGTAAGTTCCCGGCCGTGGTGAACTGCACCTGTATCGACTGGTTCCACCATTGTAGGCATAGCCACTTACCATCGAAAATTCTGTCCCCAGGTTGTTCTTTGCTTCTCGCCCGTGGGTATGACCCTGCGTGTGCGCAGCCGTAAGTTCCCGGCCGTGGTGAACTGTAGCCACTAACCATCTAAACTCCTGTCCCCAGGTTGTTCTGTGCTTCTCGCCCGTGGGTACAACCCTGCGTGTGCGTAGCCGTAAGTTCCCGGCCGTGGTGAACTGTAGCCACTAACCATGTAAACTCCTGTCCCCAGGTTGTTCTGTGCTTCTCGCCCGTGGGTACGACCCTGCGTGTGCGCAGCGGTAAGTTCCCCGCCGTGGTGAACTGTAGCCACCAACCATGTAAACTCCTGTCCCCAGGTTGTTCTGTGCTTCTCGCCCGTGGGTACAACCCTGCGTGTGCGCAGCCGTAAGTTCCCCGCCGTGGTGAACTGTAGCCACCAACCATGTAAACTCCTGTCCCCAGGTTGTTCTGTGCTTCTCGCCCGTGGGTACCACCCTGCGTGTGCGCAGCCGTAAGTTCCCGGCCGTGGTGAACTGCACCTGTATCGACTGGTTCCACCATTGTGGGCGTATCCACTAACCATCTAAACTCCTGTCCCCAGGTTGTTCTGTGCTTCTCGCCCGTGGGTACGACCCTGCGTGTGCGCAGCCGCAAGTTCCCCGCCGTGGTGAACTGCACCTGTATCGACTGGTTCCACGAGTGGCCGCAGGAGGCCCTCAGATCTGTCAGCAACCGCTTCCTGGGGGAGACCGAGGGAATTCCCGTAAGTTCAGCCAATCTTCTCAGCTTCATACAGTAACTGTAAATGTTGTAGATGTTTACTTGTTGCTGGGTATAGGATTGAAATTGGATTCTACTCAAGAAGGTTTGTCTTCTGGTTTAATTTTGTTGTTTCATTTGAAGTATACACTAGCCAGTTAATTGTGTAGTTGTGTATTGTAGGAGAAGCGTAAATGTACATTTGTGTTGTCACTGATATCAGCTACGCTGCCTGGGTTTGCCATGTATTCCATTGTGTGGAATTTCAATAAGATGAAACATAAAATAAAGGAAACTTGAATCTTTTGCAGAACGAAGTGAAGTCTTCGGTTGCGGAGTTCATGGCGTACGTTCACACCAGCGTGAACGAGATGTCTCGCGTCTACCTGCAGAACGAGCGGCGCTACAACTACACCACGCCCAAGTCCTTCCTCGAGCAGATCATCCTGTACCAGAACCTGCTGCGGAAGAAGGGCAAGGAGCTGCAGGGCAAGATGGAGCGCCTGGAGAACGGGCTGCAGAAACTGCAGAGCACTGCAGCACAGGTAGGGCTGCAGGCTTATAAACAAACAAATGTAATATATGATTATTGTAGATAACTATGACATTAGTAGATTTAGTAGAGGATATACATAGGTATAACCGCCCTTTGGTGCAACACACCAGCTTTTGTATCATTCTGTATAGCAGGTGTGTTACGCTGAAGGGCAGTTATACCAGCTATATACTATTAGATACAGGTATAGTTGATATAGCTTCCCTTCAGTGTAGCACAATGGCTTCTCTATCTGTATAGCCAGTATAACTGCCCTTTGGCATAACACACCAGCTATACAGAATGATACCAAAGTTGTCATTCCTTCGCTCACTGACACGTTCCTACCATCCACAGGTGGATGATCTGAAGGCCAAGCTTGCGTCCCAGGAAGTAGAGCTCAAGCAGAAGAAACAGATTTCTTACAGTGAAATGAACCTTTTTTTGAGTATCGCCCGTTCACGAGTTTCAGATCCAGACCTGGACCTGATCCTCTGGTCCTGGACTGATCTGTACCTGAAATCTCTGTACCGGTACTCACCTGTAGTTCGTACTCTCCCCAGGTGGATGATCTGAAGGCCAAGCTGGCGTCCCAGGAAGTGGAGCTCAAGCAGAAGAACGAGGATGCAGACAAGCTCATCCAGGTTGTTGGCGTGGAAACCGAGAAGGTCAGCAAGGAGAAGGCCATCGCTGACGAGGAGGAGAAAAAGGTCAGGGGTCACAATTCTTCGGAAAGTTTAAGATTTTTTTGCCTTTTCTAGTGTCAAAAGGCTAAGTAAGAATTATTGGGAACTTTGTGGTATGTCATCAGATTGTTTTTTTGTTCTAGGGTTTTGGAATCCTTTTTTACTTTTTAAAATTTTTTTACACTTTTAGATGTTTCAAAAATTGATTTGTTTACTTTTAGAATGTGCAGAGACACTGGCAGGATGACCGACAAGAAGAAAAAAAATCTTCTACCTAAGTTTTTCCCACACCCAGGACTTAGATTTGGTATCTGTATCTATATAGCCGGTATAACCGCCGTTCGGCGTAACACACCAGCTTTGCAGGCACGCGGCACGGCAGCAGCTGGTTATATTACACCGAACGACTCGTTACCCCTAACTCGTTACCCTGGTTATGTACTGTCACTACAATTAACCAACGTCTGAATATCCCTCCCCTAAGGTGGCTGTCATCAACACCGAGGTCAGTGAGAAGGCCGCGTCGTGTGAAGCCGACCTGGCCAAGGCTGAGCCCGCCCTACTGGCCGCTCAGGCCGCTCTGGACACGCTGAACAAGACCAACCTCACAGAGCTGAAGTCCTTCGGTTCTCCACCGGCCGCCGTGGTCAACGTGACGGCCGGAGTGATGGTGTTACTCGCGCCCGGCGGCAAAGTGCCCAAAGACAGGAGCTGGAAGGCAGCCAAGGTGGTCATGGCCAAGGTAAGAATGAGGTCCTTCTTTTTCGTTTAAGATTAATAATAGAGCTGAAGTCCTTCGGTTCTCCACCGGCCGCCTGACCACTGGAGTGATGGTGCTGCTTGCCCCCGGCGGTAAAGTGCCCAAAGACAGGAGCTGGAAGGCAGCCAAGGTGGCCATGGCCAAGGTAAACGTAGGGCCTGGGTCCTTCTGGTTGAATCTCTTGCCGAGGTTCGTGAGTGAGTGGATGAGTGTTTGGGTTTTTGAACCTGATTTAGGTGAGTGAGTGAGTGAATGAGTAACTGAGTTTGTGAATGAGTGAGTGAGTGAGTGAGTAAGTTTGTGAGTGAGAGAGAGTGAATGAGTGGGTGGGTGGGTGACTGGGTGGATGAGCAAGTGAGTCAGTGAGTAACAAGTTTCATTTTTTCCACGTTATGCACAGGTCAATAATGTTGAGGACAGCCTGACTCTAACTTGTTTGTTTGTTTGTGTGTGTCCAGGTTGATAATGTTGAGGAAAGCCTGACTCTTTGTTTGTGTGTGTCCAGGTTGATAATGTTGAGGACAGCCTGACTCTAACTTGTTTGTTTGTTTGTTTGTTTGTTTGTGTCCAGGTTGATGACTTCCTGAACCAGCTGGTGAACTATGACAAGGAGAACGTGCATGAGAACTGCCAGAAGGCCATCCAGCCGTACTTGGCCGACAAGGAGTTTGATCCTGACTTCATCCGGGCCAAGTCACAGGCTGCCGCGGGTACGTTAATCCCAGTTGTTCCAGGCTTTTTTGCCTTTAAAGTGAGAGAGTGAGTGCAGTGAGTGGTTGGGTGGGTGAGTGAGTGAGTGAGTGAGTGAGTGAGTGAGTGAGTGAGTGAGTGAGTGAGTGAGTGAGTGAGTGAGTGAGTGAGTGAGTGAGTGAGTGAGTGAGTGAGTGAGTGAGTGAGTGAGTAGATGGGTGAGTAGGCCTGTCAGAAGGCCATCCAGCCGTACCTGGCTGACAAGGAGTTTGATCCTGACAATATCCGGGCCTGCGGTTACGTTTTCCGTTTGTTTCAACCTTACTTTCTATTATTGTGCTTCACTGAGTAAGTACCATGAGTAAGATCTGCTGTGGGATGGATGTATTTTGATTGATCAGACACATCTAAGGGCACTCAGACATTCCCAGGCACTCTTTTTGTTTCTTTTCTAAGAGTTTGCTTAGTGCAAAGCCACATGAAGCATTTCTGGGTGCTGAACCTGTGCTCACTGGAGCAGCATCTCTTCTCTCTAAGTCAGAAACGTTTATTGAACAGTGTGCTGGATTCTTTAACGTTTGAAGGTCCAGTAACTGTTGTCCTCTAACAATGAACACAGTTGACTTTTTTTATAGGTTAATATCTTTGATGCATGTTAAGGTATCTTTAACGTTTGAAGGTCCAGTAACTGTTGTCCTCTAACAACGAACACAGTCGACTTTCTGTATATTAAGTTAATGTTGTTGATGCTTGTTAAGGCATGTAAATCCTTCCTGGTTCTCAATGAATTTTCTGCAGCCCATAGAGAGGGGTTACAATGAAATATCCTTCATCAAGTCATTAATCTTTTCATTCAATTATTTATTCATTCACTCATTTCATCCATTCACTCCCTCCCTCCTACTTCCAGGTCTGTGTGCGTGGGTGATCAACATCATGAGGTTCTACGAGGTTTACTGCGATGTCGAGCCGAAGCGTATCGCCCTGAATCAGGCCAACGCTGAGCTGGCGGCTGCACAGGACAAACTCGCCACCATCAAGGCCAAGATCAAGGTGGGTTTTAGTAAAGGGAAGGAAAGTGATCTAGATCTAGTTTTAGCTCACTGAAGAGCTGGTCTTCCATTGGTTGTGACAGAGAGGACAGACGTCTCTGTCACCACTTGAAACACTCCAATCCAAATTCATTCATTCATTCATTCATTTTTTCATTCATTCATTCATTCATTCATTCATTCAGTCAGTCTTTAGTTTATTCATTCATTCATTCATTCATTCAGTCAGTCAGTCATTCAATCAGTTTTTAATTCATCGATCCATTCATACATTGTTCATCTATCCATCCACTCACCCATCCACCACAAATCCACACATCCATGGATTCATTCATCCATGGATTCATTCATCCATGGATTCATTCATTCCTTCAATCATTCACTTGCTCACTCATGTCTTCATTTATGTCATGTTAGGAACTGGACGCTAACCTGGCTGAGCTGACGGCAGCGTTTGAGAAGGCCACAGCCGAGAAGCTTCGCTGTCAAGAGGAGGCTGAAAGCACACAGAGGACTATCTCTCTCGCTAACAGGTGAGCAAAAGAATTAGAAATAAAAGTGCTTGCACGTATGTACATGCATAGCAGTGCACAGGTCATTCAGTAGAGAAAAGCGACTGGAAATCAGCTGATGCCACTTGTCTACAATGGTCGGACATGTAATTCAAGGTGATTCCAAGAATGCAAAAAAATGGTGCATTTTGCAGAAACATCAATCTTGTTTGGCCCAGTTAAGTTAATGTACATCATGGAGCACATCATCCTTGTCATGAACTGTTAAAGAAAAGTTGTGATCTCTAATGATTTCTAGCTTTTTGGCAGCCTGGCCTTGTTTTTGAATTGTATAAAATAAGTAATAATCTGTCCTTGTCGTAACCAGTAAAAGATTATAGTTTATCCAGTAAGGATAACTCATTTTCTCTCCAACTTTTTACAGGCTCGTTGGCGGCCTTGCCTCTAAGAACGTGCGTTGGGCGTCCTTAGCTTAAAAGATTATTAGTTTTTCCAGTAAGGTTAACTCAGTCTCCAACTTTTTACAGGCTCGTTGGCGGCCTTGCGTCCGAGAATGTGCGCTGGGCGGAGTCTGTGGCCCAGTTTAATCCATATTTACTGTAAATATACTGCTATATAGTATAAGCATGATTTAATCATTCTAAGTTCTTTTCCAACTTTTTACAGGCTCGTTGGCGGCCTTGCCTCTGAGAATGTGCGCTGGGCAGAGTCGGTGGCCCAGTTTAAGGAGCAGGAGAAAATGCTGGTGGGAGACGTCTTGCTCATCACCGCCTTCGTCTCGTACGTCGGCTGCTTCACCAAGAAGTACCGCACGGACCTCATGGACGAGCGCTGGCTCCCCTTCATGAAGGGGCTCAAGGTACATGACGTATATATAAACGTAGTTACCATTTTAAGAATCATAGTTTGATCAAGAAGTGTCAATGAAAGTTAAACATCCAGTAAGATACGCCAAAAAGCAGTTACTCAAGCAACTGGATCAATATGATTTTGGAAATGGTCAGACGTTTCAGATGGCATCCACCATCTTTCGTCAGTGACACTTAAGTGACCTGGGAGAAACTGATCTTTTGTACCCTAACTATGAATGCAACATAGCCGATGAAGACAAGTTTGGATGTCCAATAGGATTCAGCCTTCTCAACGGCTGCCAGGAGGCATGTAAAACTTTTTCTTTAATAAACACTCAGTCTACTACCACAAGGTATGGCAGGAAAAGCTTTCTGTTTGCTAAAGCACCTTTCCCCCAAACTCCTGGTTTAAGTTTGATGTTTGTAAAGAAAGCGATCTTGATCCAGTTGTAGCTCACTGAAGAGCTTCAAGTCTTCCGCTGGTCGTGACAGAGAGGACATTTTGTACTAGGGAAATTCCCCTGGGCCTTTTCGACAAACACATTGGAACAAGGCTTAATGTCCCAGTGGCAAGCACAGGACTATGCATGCTGGATCCATGTCTTTTGCTAAATGAAGCTGCAGTACTGAAGGAAGTTGCTAGGTGAAATGTTACAAAAAAGTTTCATCTCGCCCCTCCTAGGTGCCCCATCCTAAGGTGTCCATGTTGTTTTTTTTGCTTAATGAAACAAGGTACAGCAGAGTAAAGTTTCTGTTTGCTGAAACGCCTTTCCTCAAACACCTGGTTTAAGTTTGATGTTTGTAAAGGAAGCGATCTTGATCCAGTTGTTGCTCACTGAAGAGCTAGTCTTCCACTGGTCTCGACAGAGAGGACATTTTGTACTAGGGAAATTCCCCTAGGTCTTCTCGACAAACACATTGAACAGTGGAACAAGGCTTAATGTCCCAGTGGCAGGGCCACTAATATAACCATAGGACTATGCATTATGCTACATCCATGTTTTGAAGCTGCAGTACTGAAGGAAGTTGCTAGGTGAAATGTCACATAAAAGTTTCATCTTGCCCCTCCTAGGTGCCCCATCCTAAGCTAGATCCATGTTGTTGCTTTTTTGCTAAATGAAGCTGCAATTCTGAAGAAAGTTGCTAGGTGAAAAGTTTCCTCTTGCTCCTCCCAGGTGCCCATCCCCATCACCCCGGAGCTGGATCCGCTCTCCATGCTGACGGACGACGCGGACATCGCCAGCTGGAACAACGAGGGGTTGCCTAGCGACCGCATGTCCACGGAGAATGCCACCATCCTGTCGAACTGCGAGCGCTGGCCGCTCATGATCGACCCTCAGCTCCAGGGCATCAAGTGGATCAAGCAGAAGTATGGGGCCGACCTGAAGGTGGTCAGGCTTGGACAGAGGGGGTGAGTTTGGTTTGAGATTATTATTAGTTGCAATTTAAATTTCCTTGTTTAAGGAGCGCAACTGAAAAATTAATGGTTTGACTCAAAGATAGACTAAAAAAAATGAAGAATATATAGTAAACATGGAACTTTCAATGACAACTGTTTTCTTCTGTATGCAAACTTTCATACGTGTACATGTGTTAGCTTTACCTGCTTTTATTGCAACAACTATTTTATTCTATTACTGTATATACATGTTCATCTTGTATAATTGTATATTTATATGTCTGTGGCCACGATACCAGCAATGCTGCCTAGTGCTCACAGTGTATTGTCTTGTTACAACCTGAATAAAGAAAGAAAGAAACAAACTTTCAGCCTTGAAAACCAGTGTTCACTTAAGACTGTGTCCTTGCACAAGTTTTTTTTTTTTTTCCACTGCCCATCAAGTCACAGTTAGATTGTGATTGAGCCAGTTTATGACCAGTGCTGTGTATGATTACATGTTGCCTTCGGGTGGAGCTTAGCTTCATAGTGCGTTGTGAGTGGTTCAAAACCTACAGTCCCTTGGCCGCACCTGGGGCAATTACTGTCGTATTGAGGTCACCTGAGTGGCGCCGAATGGCAGCTCGCTCCAGACACTTGCAACAGTCGTATTGAGGTCACCTGATTGGCGCCGAATGGCAGCTTGCTCCAGACCCTTGCGATTTAGCCCCGCCTTTTGTAAGCTCCTCGCAATTCAGCCCCTGGTTGCCAAGAGAGAATATCTGGCTCACCCAATAACCAATTCTTCTCTTTTGCCCCCCCACAGTTACCTGGATGTGATTGAGCGTGCGCTGTCTGATGGAGACACAGTGCTGATAGAGAACCTGGAGGAAGAGACAGACCCGGTACTGGACCCCGTACTGGGCAGGAACACCATCAAGAAGGGACGGTAAGGAGCTTTCTTAGGAGCTTTCTAGCCTTACCTGAAGGGTTGGGGTTAGGGTTAGGGTTAAGGTTAGGGTTAGGGGAGACAGACCCGGTACTGGACCCTGTACTGGGCAGGAACACCATCAAGGAGGGACGGTAGGAAGCTTTCTAGCCTTATCTGAAGGGTTAGGGTTGGGGTTGGGGAAGGGTAGGGGTAGGGGTAGGGGTAGGGGTAGGGTTGGGTTAGGGTTAGGGTTAGGGTTAGGTTTAGGGTTAGGGTTAGGGTTAGGGTGAGGGTAGGGTTAGTGTTAGGGTTAGGGTGAGGGTAGTGTTAGGGTTAGGGTTAGGGTGAGGTGAGGGTAAGGTTAGTGTTAGGGTTAGGGTTAAAGTTAGGGTTAGGGTGTTGGTTTGGTGTTAAGTCTACAGAGGATAGAAAACCAAGGATAAAACAGAGGATAGAAAACCAAGGATAAATAAACAATGGCATAGAAACATACTGTTGCTGTCCTTGGTGCTGAAAGATCTGCAGACAAGAGTGTTTTCATTCGTTTATGAAAATCCGCTACAAAATGGGGGTAGAGTACAGAACAGCTGGTAATATTAACTGTCCTCTAAAAGCTCTTTGTTAGTTGATCCACACTATTTCTACACTCTTCCCTTGCTGAAGTATGCAATAGAGCCAGACAGTAATGAAATCTGATTGGTACTGCCAGAAAAACAGAGAAGGGTGTAGAATACTGGTTACCAGATCTACAAGCAGTTGAATTGCACTCCCCATTTGCCAGCATATGTTGTGCAATTATCCGGATGGCACAACAATGCAAAGTTTTTCAGCTGGACCGCATCGCTTCGGGACTTTGGGATGCAGTGCAATCAACAGAAGTGTGCAATTATCTGTTGTGCAATTAACTGACTTCTACTGTACTTAGACTAAAGGAATAGATGAGAGGTTTTTTGCTTTCTTCACCCCTACAGTTACATCAAGATTGGAGACAAGGAGTGCGAGTACAACCCTAACTTCCGGCTGATCCTGCACACGAAGCTGGCCAACCCCCACTACAAGCCGGAGATGCAGGCCCAGTCCACCCTCATCAACTTCACCGTCACCAGGGATGGTCTCGAGGACCAGCTGCTGGCTGAGGTGGTCAGGTGCGAGAGGCCGGATCTTGAGAGCCTCAAGGTAAATACATAATGATTATTTAATTGTGCTTTTTGAATTATTTTTTTCTTTTCTGAATTCTAGAAATTGAGGATTTATGTCCTGAAGCCAGATCTCAAGACCCTGGTGAATAGATAATGATTATTGAATGTGCTTTTGATATTTTCTTTTCAGAATTGGAAAGTTTAAGATTTGTAAATCCTGAGGCCAGATCTTGAGACCCTCAAGACTCTTACTGGCAGAGTCTAAACTGTGTAGTTCTCTCCTTGTATCCTCCTTGTGCACGTAAGGCGACACTGACTTAAATAATATTATATGGATGACCCCAAAACTAATGCGCGAGGGCAAAAAAAAAAGAATAATCCAGCAGGAAAAAAATGCTTCTTAAAGGTAGTCTCAACATCCAATTCTTTCCCAGGCATGGTTTGTCTTATGCCCACCTCCAGTAAGACCGTAGGAAACGATCCATGCCATTTCAATCAAATCAAACTTTATTTAATCAAACTTGGCAGTCAAAAATTCAGACTGAATTGTGCCGATTTTACAAATAAATTCCACCCATACTGCAAATTCACTGGCAATTGAAATCAAAAGATAGGTGGAATACATTTGGTGTGTTTCACCATTTCAATGTTTTTCTTACCAGTCTTGTTTAAAGATGGAGACCAGGGATATGTTGCTGCATCTGATTGGTCAGGGATGCTATTTGTCACATGTGGCCATAATTGTTTTTTATTAGATCAAGCGAAAATCAATGCACGCTGAGATATCATCTGTAAAATTTAGTCAGTGTAGCCCAAGAGTATTATTATTTAACGTTTTTCGTTCCTCCCCTGCCAGAGCGAGCTGACACATCAGCAGAACGAGTTCAAGATCGTGTTGAAGGGTCTGGAGGACAACTTCGCCCTCCATTGTGATAGAAAGTTTAATAAACAAATAAATAAATATTAAACAAAACGTTTTTGTTCCTCCCCTGCCAGAGCGAGCTGACGCATCAGCAGAACGAGTTCAAGATCGTGTTGAAGGGTCTGGAGGACAACTTCGCCCTCCATTGTGATAGAAAGTTTAATAAACAAATAAATAAATATTAAACAAAACGTTTTTTGTTCCTCCCCTGCCAGAGCGAGCTGACGCATCAGCAGAACGAGTTCAAGATCGTGTTGAAGGGTCTGGAGGACAACTTCGCCCTCCATTGTGATAGAAAGTTTAATAAACAAATAAAAAAATAAACAAAACGTTTTTTGTTCCTCCCCTGCCAGAGCGAGCTGACGCATCAGCAGAACGAGTTCAAGATCGTGTTGAAGGGTCTTGAGGACAACTTCGCCCTCCATTGTGATAGAAAGTTTAATAAATAAAGAAAACAAAACGTTTTTTGTTCCTCCCCTGCCAGAGCGAGCTGACGCATCAGCAGAACGAGTTCAAGATAGTGTTGAAGGGTAACTTCGCCCTCCATTTGTGATAGAAAGTTTAATAAACAAATAAATAAATAAACAAAAAGTTTTTTGTTCCTCCCCTGCCAGAGCGAGCTGACGCATCAGCAGAACGAGTTCAAGATCGTGTTGAAGGGTAACTTCGCCCTCCATTTGTGATAGAAAGTTTAATAAACAAATAAATAAATAAACAAAGTTTTTTGTTCCTCCCCTGCCAGAGCGAGCTGACGCATCAGCAGAACGAGTTCAAGATCGTGCTGAAGGGTCTGGAGGACAACCTGCTCTCCCGTCTCTCCTCCGCAGAGGGAAACTTCCTCGGAGACACCGCGCTGGTCGAGAACCTGGAGACAACCAAGCGTACGGCCGCCGAGATCGAGGTTAAGGTGGGTAGAAAATGTCTTCAGAAAGATAGAAAATTAAAAAGTAATCTTGTCTCCAGGTTAAGATATTTTTCCAATACCTACTCATTGTTTAGGAGCCCATGTTGTTGATTTTTGTTGTGAAATTTGATATTATCATAAGATTTTAATATTGAAAAGTGATTCAATCTCTACAACTGGTATGGATAAACAGGTGAGATTAATTTGTCAGTGTGCCCAATTTGATCGGTACTTGAGTGAACTGGCAAAACAAATCAATACCCCAGTGTACATCTAATTGGGAAATACACGGTTGATAACTTGAACATGTCAAAGTCATTCTAAGCGCATCAATTTCATGTTGTAGTCAGATAAACAGATATTTTGGAAAGGTGGTCCCAACAAGAAATTCCTGGACTCACATTTTTTTATCTTGTTTTTTATTTCAGCACATATTCAACAAATTAAAAACAAATGATAATAATGTAATATACATCAAAACTTAACAAAGAAATGAATCGAAATTATAGAATTATCTGTTAGCAAATACTGTAAAATTTGCATTTTAAGTTTGCAGGGATTTAATTTCGCTGTAGTGGGAAAAAGGACTTTTCGCGGTGGATTTAAGTTCGCGGCAACACCATAGACTGCAGTCTAATACCATTATATATAATAGAAAAATATTCGCGGTGGTTTTAAGTTAACATTAATCCACCGCGAACATTTCTGCATTTACAGTGCCATGAAAGGAAATACAGAAAAGCAAAGCAAGGGATCATCTTATTTTCCTTCTTAGCGATAAAATGATAATATAATAATAATCATGATAATATTTCTGCATATCATGACAACTCCCTTCGTGTTCTGTAATATTTTTGATCTTGTCAGTACCTATATCCATTGCACAGGCAGGTTCTCCTAATTGATTCAGCACCAACTTGTCTTGTCGAAATTTACTTTTCTGTTATCCATTTTTTACTTATGTATGTATGTGGTTTACTATTTTTGTTTTATGCGTATGTTTCTTGAGTAGAAGGCTTAATATAATAAGCAATTTGTGTTTTCTGCCTCATACTCTCAAAATATATGTGAATAAAAAATTTTTAAAAATCCCTTTGTGTTCTGTGCCCTTTAGGTGACGGAGGCAAAGGTGACGGAGGTGAAGATTAACGAGGCGCGCGAGTGGTACCGTCCCGCCGCCGCCAGGGCTTCCCTCCTCTTCTTCATCCTGAACGACCTCAACAAGATCAACCCGCTCTACCAGTTCTCTCTCAAGGTTGGTGTCTTTTGTTTGTTTGTGTAGGAAATTAACCATCTTGTGGCAAAACATATAAGGTGTGTACTGAAGAGTGCAAGCTGCATATCCGGACAGATTAAGAAGAAAGTTGAAAACTTCCATCTGTCATACTTGACTGCCTAAAGCCATACATTTGTACATGGCATGTGACATGAATTGCGCCAACTGTATCAAGCTTGCGTCACAGCGGGGTTTGTTCACTGTGTCAATATTTGTTTTGTTATTTTCTAAAATTTTTTATAATTTAGATATTGTGCAATACGTAAAAGTATGACTGAGAAGACGACAAAATACATAAAAAGTAAGAAAATTTGTTCTTTATCTCTGCAATTCGTTGAGTGTCTTTTGAGCCCCGCAGTGACGCAATCTTGCCGCAAGTGCAGTGAGATTGCACCTTAAACACCAAATCTAAGAAACAGAACGGGTTAGTCTTGCTTAACATATTCGTGTCTACTTTCCTCTTAGGCCTTCAGCGTGGTGTTCAACAAGGCCATCGAACGTGCCACGGCTGCTGAGGAGGTCAAAGTTCGTGTGGTCAACCTCATCGACTCCATCACCTGGTCTGTGTTCATGTACACGACGCGTGGCCTTTTCGAGCGCGACAAGCTCACCTTCACCGCGCAGGTGGCCTTCCAGGTGAGTCCAACTCTGTACAGCTTCCAGCTGCTTTGGCATATAGAAAAATTGTTGTGTTTCCTGTTTCAGTCCTGAAAAAATAAATTATTAGGGTCGGAAGGTAGGGATTATCTTCTTTTGTTAGAAATCTTTTTGTTTAGACTTTTGCCCTACAAAACAAGAGTGATACAAATCATACAATACAGTTTAACAAAGCTGAAATGCATGACGACACATTTTCAATGTAAAATTTCAATTTTGTGCATAATGGCTACAAATCAGTGGATACATTTATCATTAGATAGGACATTCATTGACAAGCAGTTTTTTTTATTGGAATACCCCCCAAAAAGTCTAGGGTCGGCATGTTTCTCTAGGGTAGGTCGGAAAACAGGAAACACAACATTTTCCCCAGGCCTTTAATTTATTTATTAAAATTATTGAGATTTGCCACAATTGTGGAAGGTATAATAGCACGTCTTTAAGGTTTTTTTTGTCCGTTCCTTCCGCCCAGGTGCTCCTGATGCAGAAGCTGATCAACCCTGCAGAGCTGGACTTCCTTCTGCGTTTCCCCGCCCAGGTGAATGTCACCTCACCTGTGGACTTCCTGTCCCACCCGAGCTGGGGAGGAGTCAAGGTAAAACACACCTGTCCTGAAAACTTACAAAATTTAATGTGGAAGATGGCTTAAATGGAGTTAAATATGTGTTTTTGTAGCTATATGACACTGTGACGGTAAATTCACAAGAGGGCAGGAGTAATCTAGTCTGAATACCATACCCCAACCTCAAAAATATGTTTCGTGTTGGGGTCTGGCAAGATGGCTGTAGAAAGGTTCTCGAAGGCCCTTGATCAGAGGGAGGAGAACCTAAGATTTATGACCACTCACACCACAGGTAGCCAGCTACAACACACCACAGTTGGTCAGCAGGCTACCACGTGCACAGTAGCGAATCAGGTACTTAGTGGTCACAGTAACTGTTATGGATTCAAAAAATACAGTTGAGGGTCTTTAACCAATCATGGTAGGGGTGTATTACCTCCTGCTGATCCTGCTGCTGTTCCATTGGTGGAGTTTTTTGCCCACTGAGGCAAAATTGAGAAGCCAGCCTATGCCATCCGGCCAGACCCCTGCACGATAGATACTTGAGATCGGGCTGGGGTTTGGTAACCAGGCTAGGGGTAACCATACAAGGTACAGTCTTACTTAAAAAAGCACTGAGTCTCATAGATAGCATTTCTATCCATTACTATTAGGCAACATGTTAGAGATTTTACATAAAATCTACATAATTTGTAATCTGCCTGTTTCACATTTATAGCTTCAATGCAGTCCAAATTTATTTCATTCAATGAAGTGTGAGGTCTACTTTATATATATATTATGAAGAAAAGACAACTTTCATGATGATTTTTTGCTCACTCATAGAAACAAAATGAACTCTAAAAACTTAAGATTGAATTTGTACTTAGTTGGCCCTTTTTTTCAAACGCAATGCCTTTATCTAAACAGGAAATCATAAGAATCAACATACAAATAAGTCTATACACTGTGTATTTCTCATTAGGCCCTGTCCCAAATGGACGAGTTCCGAAACTTTGACCGAGACATCGAAGGTTCGGCCAAGCGCTGGAAGAAGTTTGTGGAGAGCGAGTGTCCGGAGAAGGAAAAGTTTCCTCAGGAGTGGAAGAACAAGACGTCTCTGCAGAAACTCTGCATGATGAGGGCCCTGCGGCCTGACCGGATGATGTACGCTGTCAGGTGAGTTGTTTGTTTGTTTCTTAAGTTACTATAGAAACTGCATGATTTCTTATTAGAGACATATGATCATGATATTTTTATTTTTTTCATATGAATGTTTTTTTATGCACTGTTTTTTTGGGCAAGGACATTGCTTTTTTTTTTTAAATCTCTTAGAGTACAATGAATCTTTCTCATGGTTGATCTCAACATAACTAGTTTGCTGCTATGTTCGCTACCAGTCTGGGAAACTGTATAATTCAAATCTTTTAGTGATGACGTCAGTTAATGAGCAAATTAAGGAATGGGTTCTAGAGCGCAAGCGGACGAGGGTAGAGATATCAAGGCTCCCAGAAAGAATTAGCAGAGATCCGACTGTATGATTACATGTAGTGTATGATAATTGACGCCGGAGCAAACTACTATCGTGATGGTACTGTAAATGCAGAAACTTTCGCGGTAGATTAATGTTCGCGGTTTTCGCGGCGGCCGCTTCACCGCGAATTTAAAACCACCGGGAACATTTTTCCATAACAGTATGAGACCAAAGTGCATGCTGCTACAGCGAAATTAAAACCACTGGGAAAATTCCATTTTCCCGCTACCGCAAAATTAAATCTCCGCGAAATTAAATGCATTTACAGTACCCAGGCTAAGCATAACAGGGCTTTCATGATTGTGAATATTTTATCGTAGGAACTACGTGGAGGAGAAGCTTGGAACACAGTACGTGGAGGGAAGCAGCGTTCCGTTCGCCAAGTCTTACGAGGAGAGCAGCCCTGAGACCCCCATGTTCTTTATCCTGTCGCCGGGCGTCGACCCCCTCAAGGATGTGGAGGCTCATGGGAAGAAGATCGGCTTCACCTTCGACAACCGGAACTTCCACAACGTGTCCTTGGGGCAAGGTCAGGAGATCGTGGCGGAACAGGCGCTGGATCTGGCAGCTGTGGAGGGGCACTGGGTCATCCTGCAGGTTTGTTTGTTTGTTTGTTTGTTTGTTTTGTGGCGGAACAGGCGCTGGATCTGGCAGCTGTGGAGGGGCACTGGGTCATCCTGCAGGTTTGTTTATTTGTTTGTTTCTTTGTTTGTTTGTTTTTTGGCGGAACAGGCGCTGGATCTGGCCGCTGTGGAGGGGCACTGGGTCATCCTGCAGGTTTGTTTGTTTGTTTGTTTGTTTGTTTTGTGGCGGAACAGGTGCTGGATCTGGCCGCTGTGGAGGGGCACTGGGTCATCCTGCAGGTTTGTTTGTTTGTTTGTTTGTTTGTTTTGTGGCGGAACAGGCGCTGGATCTGGCAGCTGTGGAGGGGCACTGGGTCATCCTGCAGGTTTGTTTGTTTGTTTGTTTGTTTTGTGGCGGAACAGGTGCTGGATCTGGCCGCTGTGGAGGGGCACTGGGTCATCCTGCAGGTTTGTTTGTTTGTTTGTTTGTTTGTTTTGTGGCGGAACAGGCGCTGGATCTGGCTGCTGTGGAGGGGCACTGGGTCATCCTTCAGGTTTGTTTGTTTGTTTGTTTGTTTGTTTTCTATGTTTTATTTGTTTGTTTGTTTATCTAGTTATTAGCAAATGTGACAGAATACATTGCACAGATTCCCAGGCAGCATTGCTGATATTGGAGTCAGTCTACAGTCTTAAATTTGAACCCGGCATACATGTTGAATTACATTGTATCTTTCATGATATCAGGTATGTCTAATAATGTAAAATAAACCTTTTTGGTGATACATTGCCTTTTGCACCAGAACGTCCGTCTGGTGGCCAAGTGGCTGGGAACGCCGGCTACCAGAATTTCTGCCATACAATTTGAACCAGGCATATATTACGTATCTTTGATATCAGGTATCATGTAAAAGTATGCTTTTGGTAAGCTGGATGTTACAGATCATGTTACATTTTCATCTGCAACAGAACGTCCATCTGGTGGGAATGTTGGAGAAGAAACTTTGCAATCCCGGCTTACAGAATTTTCACTGACACAGTTTGAAGTGAGGCATATTAATTACAATGTACCAACTTGAATTGTTTAGTATCTTGTTGGTAAGCTGGACATTGCCTTTCACAACAGAACGTCCATCTGGTGGCCAAGTGGCTGGGAACCCTGGAGAAGAAACTGGCTACCAGAATTTCTCCAGACACAGTTTGAACCAGGCATATTAATTACGTAACAACTTGAATTGTTTAGTATCTTGTTGGTAAGCTGGACATAATTGTGATACATGACGACGCCTTCACAACAGAATGTCCATCTGGTGGCCAAGTGGCTGGGAACGCTGTAGAAGAAACTTCTTAAAACCGGCTGCCAGAATTTCTCCTGTACAAAGCTTTTTGGTAACATTCTCATCTTTAACAGAATGTCCATCTGGTGGCCAAGTGGCTGGGAACCCTGGAGAAGAAACTTGAGAAGTACAGCGTGGGGAGCAACGAGGCGTACCGTGTCTACATCTCGGCCGAGCCGGCGGCCTCCGCTGCCTCCCACATCATCCCGCAGGGCATCCTCGAGTCCTCCATCAAAATCACCAACGAGCCGCCCACCGGCATCCAGGCCAACCTGCACAAGGCCTTCAACAACTTCAACCAGGTGGGTGGGAGAATCTTCATTATGCCTTTAAGTTATGCCTCTAAAAATGGTACATGCTGCTTTCTCTGCTTAGCACTCAGCACTAATGAGGAAGAGTATGGAAGTTAAACACACATCACTACCAGCGGACCAGCCCCCTACTGTAGTGGCTTGCACATGTGTGGCCCAAGGGCTTCGAAGAGGAGATGGGCGCCACCCTACGCGTCTGTAGATGCATGGGCAAACTTTAACTTTTAACTTTAAGTTAGAACTCAGAGAGATTGACCAATCAGAATCGAGAACTCAGAGAAATTGACCAATCAAATTTGAGAACTCTACAGAAATTGACTAATCAGAATCAGGAACTCATAGAGATTGACAAATTGAAGTTAACCACAGTATTTTTGACACTTCAGCAAATTTGAGAACTCAGAGAGATTGACCAATCAGAATCGAAAACTCATTAATATATATAGAGATTGATGACTTGAAATTGAGAATTCAGGGAAATTGACCAATCAGAATTGAGAACTCAGAAACATTGACCAATCAATAATGAGAAACCAGACAGGCTGACGATTAAAAATTGAGACCTCAGGAATATCAACCAATCAAAATTTGTAACTCATGAGTCTTTGAGACTTTATTTGAAAATCCATAGACCAATCAAATTTGAGAAATCTGATGCAACAACCAATCAGAACGACCAATGACCAATCAGACGATGGGCCAATCAGAATTGAGAGCTCAGATAGGTTGTCGATTCAAAATTGAGAACTCAGGGACATCGACCAATCAAAATTGAGAACTCAGATATAACGACCAATCAGAATACAGTGACATTGCTTCCTGTGCCCCCAGGAAACGCTGGAGATGTGCGCCCGTGAGAGCGAGTTTAAGTGCATCCTGTTCGCCATCTGCTACTTCCACGCCGTGGTCGGCGAGCGGCTGAAGTTCGGCCCCCAGGGCTGGAACCGCCCGTACCCGTTCAACACGGGCGACCTCACCATCTCCGCCATGGTGCTCTACAACTATCTGGAGGCTAACGCTAAGGTGGGACATCTCAGAATTGTTAGATTTTCATGGGTATCATTTTATTTTGAGGGTTTAGTTGTAATATTAATAGCTATTATCTAATGCCATGGTGCTCTACAACTATCGGCAGGTGTTAGGCTTAAAGGTTGGCCTTTTGTCTCTGATAGGTATTTATAGTCATGGATATCATTTTACTTTGAGGGGTTTTAGTTGTGCTGTTAGTAGCTATAATAATCATCTAATGCCATGGTGCTCTACAACTATCTGGAAGCTAATGCTATAAGTTGGGGCTTTTGCCTCTGATAGTTAGATAGTCATGGATATCATTTTATTTTGAGGGGTTTTACTGTAGCTGCTTACAGTAGCTATTATTCAATGCTATGGTGCTACAACTATCTGGTAGCTAATGCCAAGGTGGGCCTTTTTGTCTCAGATTGTTGGATAGGTCATGGATAATAATTATTATTTATTATCGACATTTGATTTTTGAGGGGGTTTACTGACGTGTACAGTTGTTATTTAATGCCATGACGCTCTACAACTAACTGAAGGCTAACACTAATTAAAGTTCAGGCCTGAAAACCTTTTCATTGTAGGTTCTTTCACTAGCTGGATGGTTGTGGCCTAGTCCTGCATTGTATGTAAAAGTAAAGAAGTGAAAGAACATACTTAGATTATATGACAGGCATGAATAGATACAGCTTGAAATTAGGGTTTTCTCTTGCTCAAGCATTTTTAACAGGGTTAGCATTAGTGTGAAGGCCCTGTGCCCCAAATAAATAAAATTCTGACTTCTGTTGCCCTAGGTGCCTTGGGAGGACCTGCGTTACCTGTTTGGTGAGATCATGTACGGAGGTCACATCACCGACGACTGGGACAGAAAACTCTGCAGGACTTACCTGGAGGAGTACCTGCACCCGGATATGGTCAGATTCTTCTTCTCTTCTCTTTTAACTAGTTACAGTTCATCCATCCTAAAACTGTAGCATGCACCCCAACTTTGGCAACAAATTTCAGCACCTTCTCGATTTTAAAAAGCTTGGAAGTGCTGTAATCAAGAAAATATGATGAGCTTAAGTTGTGGTACAAAAAAATAACCCATCACCGTATCATGGTAATCAAGAAAAATTCAGTTATTAATTACTGTAGTTTGAGTTACACTGTTACAGTGGCAGTTACAATAACTAAGCATTGCCTTATGACAGTAATCGAGAAAGTATTGTAGTTTACAAATGTAATACAATTACAAATCATTACCTTCTGACCTCCCACCACAGCTTGACGGTGAGCTGTCCCTAGCGCCAGGCTTCCCCGTGCCTCCCAACTCCGACTACCAGGCGTACCACCAGTACATCGATGACGTCCTGCCCCCGGAAAGCCTGTACCTGTACTAACCTGCATATGCAGGTAGTATTTCGAGCTCTGCTAACCATTGCCTTCTCCCCTCCCACCACAGCTTGACGGCGAGCTGTCCCTAGCACCAGGCTTCCCCGTCCCTCCCAACTCCGACTACCAGGCGTACCGCCAGTACATCGAATTACAGATTCTCTCAAAATTACTGAGTCTCTTAAAATCGTTACTAACCATTGCCTTCTACCCTCCCACCACAGCTTGACGGTGAGCTGTCCCTAGCGCCCGGCTTCCCAGTTCCTCCCAACTCCGACTACCAGGCGTACCACCAGTACATCGATGACGTCCTGCCCCCGGAGAGCCCGTATCTGTACGGTCTGCACCCCAACGCCGAGATCGGCTTCCTCACAACCACCTCCGAGAAGCTGTTCCAGACGGTTCTGGAGATGCAACCGCGCGATGCCGGCGCAGGGGGAGGGGCAGGCGCAACCAGGGAGGAGAAGGTTCGTTTAGCTGTTTAATAATTGAATAATTATAAATGAATTACTGTAAATACATTTAAGTTCGCGAGGATTTAAGTTCGCGGTAGCGGGTAAAAGGACTTTTCGCGGTGGATTTAAGTTCGCGATAAGACCATAGACTGGAGTCTAATACCATGATAGAAAAATGTTCGCGGTGGTTTTATGTTCACGATGAAGTTGTCACCGCGAAAACCGCGAACATTGATCCACCGCGAACATTTCTGCATTTACAGTAATTAACTTCTGGAGATACAGCCGCGCGACGCAGGGGGAGTTCAGTTTTTTTTCAGTTCAAGTCATCCTTCCGGTGACACAATTAAGTTCCTCCAGGCGGCTCTGTCACGCATGACAGACAGGAGGTCTCCGTCTTGGAGGCCAACATCCTCCTCAATCACCCTCTTAAGAGTCAGGGATGGTCGGCCACGTCTTCTCTTGTCGTCAAAAATGGGCAGGGGGAGGGGCCGGGGCAACCAGGGAGGAGAAGGTTCGTTTAGCATTTGAATTAAGCGACTCTTACACAACCATAATTGCATTATTGCACTGCATTTGTACCAGGGAAGCGCAACAAGTGGTTGTCACTCCAAAACATAAATTCAATGACACTTTCTTAATAATACGGAAGAGTACATTAAAAGTCCATCACTAAGAATATGAAAATCTGATTGTCCTGGGAATTATAATTACACTGTTATGTTACACTGTAATATTGGAATGAACATCTTGAATTACAAAGGTCTGATCTCAATTAGAAAATAGTAGATTCTAATTGGATAAGGCCAAGACGGACAGGGACTCATATCGGTGTTCATCATGTATGTTCAACTTGGTTATTCATGAAGTTTGTCTTGTATTACACTATCAGGTGAGGGTGATTTCCAATATTGATTGATTGATTGATTAACCAATGGATTGATCAGTTGATTGATGGATTTGTTGATCAATAGATTGATCAATAAGTGTAGTAATTGATTGATCGATTCATTGACAGATCAAAGGTTGACATTTGTAGTTATTGATTTGGAATATTGATTGATTGATTGATTGATTGATTGACAGGTCAAAAGTTGGTATTTGTAATGTTTTACACTCAGATTGATTTGGAATATTGATTGATTGATTGCTTGATTGACAGGTCAAAGGTTGACATTTGTAATTATTGATTTGGAATATTGATTGATTGATTGATTGATTGATTGATTGATTGATTGACAGGTCAAGGGCGTTCTGGATGAGATTGTTGAGAAGCTTCCGGAAGAGTTCAACATGGCTGAGATCATGGCGAAGGCTGAGGAGCGCACGCCGTACGTGGTGGTGGCCTTCCAGGAGTGCGAGCGCATGAACATGCTCACCAAGGAGCTCCGCCGCTCGCTCAAGGAGCTGGATCTTGGACTCAAGGTGGGTAGTTTGGAAGTTTCTGTTTTCAGATGAAAAGAGAAGACCATAAGGAGTCAGTAACAAAATTGATATGTTCTCTTTTTGGTCTTTAATAAGTTTCCAAATCAAAGGAAGAAAAACCAGAAAACATGTTAGCACCGGCCCATATAATGTATCCGAGTCAGTTTGATTAGTCCATGTTTGGTTATTCAGCATTAATACACAGGACTAGTTGGTCTAAATCAATTGCCTGCCGGCACTTAGTGCTGATGGCGGCTATAGACACTCTCTCCAGGATGCTCTAGATCTGTTTTTGGCATAGGACCGACCCTCAGTTGACTTAGACTTTGACTTCATTATTATCCATTATCCAGGAATTAAGAGCTCTGGTTCTCTTTTTCGGGTAATCCTGGTTACATTAGAAACAGTAACAGTATACACTTCATAGCAAGATTGCACATAAGTCAACATAACATTGACAAGCATGGAAAATTTACACTGTGGCAGGTTTCGAAATTCATTTTTGGGATTAGGTGCACTAGTGCACGCAGCTTTAGAAATTGGGTGCACCCAAATTTTTTTTGGTAAATTTAAGTAAAGAGTAAAAGACCTTAGTAACAAATTTAGTTACAAGCTTTCAAATTCTTAAACAACTACCATCACTCACTCACTCACGGCCCATAACCACAGTGACAGACATTTTTATTATCTTTCTAACACTAAGATGTCAAGAATATGATGTTTACTAAACTTGATAGCTTTACATACATAAACCTAATAAAATATTTGGGTGCAACCTGTGCACCCACTGAAAAAATTGGGTGTACAGTTCCAATTTTGGGTGTATTTTGAACCCTGCTGTGGTGACCCCTACATGTAACTATCTGAGTGTGTTAGAGACTATGATAGTCGACTCCTCACACCTTCTCATGCCCAATTCCGCTCCCCAGGGTGAACTGACCATCACCTCGGACATGGAGGACCTCTCCAATGCCCTGTTCCTGGACTACGTGCCCGACTCCTGGACCAAGCGTGCCTACCCGTCGCTGAACGGCCTGGCCGCCTGGTACGCTGACCTGCTCCAGCGAATCAAGGAGCTCGAGCAGTGGACGTCGGACTTCAACCTGCCCGCGGCCGTCTGGCTGGGCGGCTTCTTCAACCCGCAGTCCTTCCTCACGGCCATCATGCAGGTCTGTTTGCTTGTTTGTTTGTTTGTTTGTTAATTAGTATACAGTAAAAGCCAGTTAATTGCACAACGGATAATCGCACAGCTCTGTTAATTGCACGGAATCCCAAAATCCTGTGGTGGCGCGGTCCAGCTTGATAACTTCGCTTTGTTGCACCATTCGGATATTTGCACGAAATGTACTCAGAAAATGGGGTGTGCACTTAAGCGGTTTGTACTGTACTTTGTAAAGTACCTCTGACAATGTGTAGTAAACATAATCACTTCTTTGGTTAGTTTAGCAATATGCTTGTTCTTGTACAATGTACTAGTATATAACAGGTCCTGTATGATTGCAATATGGTGTTGAAAATACAATGTACCAGTGCCTAGGATGCAACTATTTTACACTGCAAAATTGTATATTTCTTAAAGTTTGCACGGTTCAACCGAAATCTAAAAAGAAAAACAAACATATGAGAAGCCCTATCGACCGACCCTGGGTATGCTGGGTCAGCATACTCACATCAATTGCAAGCTGTTGGTTGACCTATCGAAACTGCATTACATGTACAAGTGTAGCCAGTGCAATGTCAATAAAACTATGTACGGTCCTTGAGGGAGATTAAAAAAAGGAGGCAGTTTTGTGTTCTTTATCTATAATCTGGTATCCAGCCTGTTTGTAAACTCACTATACTGCCGGGTAGTTTATTTATGCGCCTTGAACTTGGGCTGATGCGAAAACCTGTTTTTTCCCTTAATACCAGAGCATGGCCCGTAAGAACGAGTGTTCTTCAGTGGTTAGAGGCTGAAGTCTGTGTCTGTTGTTTCCCCCAGAGCATGGCCGTAAGAACAAGTGTTCTTCAGTGGCTAGAAGTTTAAGTCTGTGTCTGTTGTTTCCCCAGAGCATGGCCCGTAAGAATGAGTGGCCGCTGGACAAGATGTGCCTGCAGTGCGACGTGACGAAGAAGAATCGTGAGGACTTCAGCTCTCCGCCGCGCGAGGGCTCGTACATCCACGGGCTCTTCATGGAGGGGGCGCGCTGGGACACGCAGACAGGTGGGCATTATTGTTTATTTGTTTTATTGGGATCTCCATTCATTGGTGTTTCACTAGTAATTTTGAGAAACCAGTCTGTTAGGAACCAAAATGTTAGGAACCAGGGCTTTTGATGGAGAGTGACGCACAGATAGGTAGGCATTTATTTATTTGTTTTATTAGGATCTCCATTCATTGGTGTTTCACTAGTGATTTTGAGAAACCAGTCTGTTAGGAACCAAAATGTTAGGAACCAGGGCTATTGATGGAAAGTGATCTAGTCTCAATCTCGCGAGAGAGCACAAGACTAGGTGAGGCTTGCATAGATCACCCTTGCCTCCTTGTGGAGTAGGGGTAGGACTTGGGCAGCTCCTAACACTTATTGCGGTCCAGCTTTGCACCCTCCAGCTGGATGTGGATGGCCTTCTTAATCTTTCTATGGGCATTGCATGCTTCACGGTCTCAATTGATCGTCTTAAACTTTCTTAACCCCCCCCCCTCTCCAGGTCTGATTGCGGACTCCCGTCTGAAGGAGCTCACCCCCAACATGCCCGTCATCTTCATCAAGGCCATCCCCGTGGACCGCCAAGACTCCAAGAACGTCTACGAGTGCCCCGTCTACAAGACGCGCCAGCGCGGACCCACCTTCGTCTGGACCTTCAACCTCAAGACCAAGGAGAAGCCGGCCAAGTGGGTCCTGGCAGGCGTGGCCCTGCTGCTGGCTGTGTAGAACCGGACAAAACCAGTTTAAACCGGACAAAACCAGTTTCAACCGGTTTAAACTCGATAGAACCTGTTCTAGAACCAATCCACCTGTTGGAAATCTGTTACGTTCTTCTCAATCCGGAATTAACCAGTGTAAACCAGATTTTGCTGGGGTAGAACCGGTTAAAACTACTTTGCAACTTTTCGTTTCATGCTGACAATCTGAAAGGTCCGTTCATTCTTCTTGGTACATTCTATCCAAACTGGAATCAACCAGTTCCAACTGGATTGCATAACTGGTTCGATTCATACACTTCAGTAGTTAGAATTGAAATGAAACTGCTTCAGTTTTGCGTGCATATAAAAATGGATCAGAGTTTTCATGTGCCAATGATTTCAAACTTGTCACAAAACTTTCATGAATGACATTTAAAGTTACAGTACCTTTGTTTCCGGTGAGCAACACACTGTTTTTTTTTTTTTTTACTTGTCGAGATCTTCATTTTTTTCAACAGTGAGTCTTTTTCTTTTCTTGCCATCCTTACATGTGATCTTCAAGACGAGAAGCATTTGATCGTAGATTGAGGACAAATATTGGTCCTTAAAGCAGTTTGTGTGGCATACATGTAATAAAATGTCCGTCCAAATGTTGAAACGTTGACTATAAAAGGTTCTTTCGAACCTTGTTTGTTGCTGCTGGTTTAAAATGTCATGATGCTGCAAATTTTCCTTACATATTGGAGCTGAGAGTGTTTTGGGTGCAAAATATTTAAACTTATATGTTTTTGGATATGCAAAGATACAAAGACTATGATTATAGATGGTGAATATATCTGGTGACTGTGTTGAAATGTTTGAGATTTATAAAGTGAAAATATGTCTGATGTTGACGGTTTGTCGCCACGTTTTTTCTGTTGATTCAAAATTAAGGCAACTGAGTAACACGTTTGCTTGTCCAAAGTTCCTATAGTTGTGAGAAGGGGTGAAGTATTTTTTGAGAACTTGACATATCCCAAAAAAATTCATAGTTATCTGAAAATCGCACACTTGTGTTGGCATGTCACCCAAATGTATTGTCAAAATGCTGCATAATAACAAAGGATACACCATTATAATCTGATGTAGTGCAATTGTGACATAATGTCAGAAATGGGGAGTTCATTCTTATGACAGCCTGGTCCCATGACCACAACACTTTGTAATGATGTCTTGAGTCACTGGTGGACTTGTAATGTGGGTTTTGTGTTCTGACACACGTGTTTGTTCATTGTATGTTTGAATGGTGTGGACGGTTCTAATGAGAAATAACTATACAAGGCTGTAAAAAGAATTTTGAAAGTGTTGAATAAAAAAGATGAATTTCAAAGAATTTCTCATTGTATGTCTACTAATTGTTTCCTTTCTCTGATTATTTAATAGGTTGATTGAATTTGTGATAGAACGAAATTTGTATGACTTTAATTATGGTTTGCATGGGGGTCCTAATTACGCTTTAAGCTAAATTCAAGAAGGCTTTGTATACATATATGTCAAGTGTCAAACCTGTAAGAGCGGTCACCTTTGCATAGCGACCACCTGGCCATTGCAGTCACTTTTTGTCGGTCCCTTGGATTTTTCCCATTGACCTAAGCGTTAAGAAACAGTCTACAGTGGCCACCTGTACAACGTAGCAACCCAGACGGTGACATTACGCCCCGGATACGACAAAAAACACCAAAGAAATCAAAACTAACCTCACCAAACAGACCCAACTTTTTCGTCGCCGTCCGCATAACAGACCCGGACATGTAACAGGCGCGAAGGACTTTCGGACGTGCATTTTCGAACGTTCGCCAGTCCTGCATGGACGCTGCCTTGGTCCCGGTAGAAAAACTCCACGTGACGTTGTGCACCTTACGGATCAACAGCCAGGATGAGCTGGACGCGGCAATGAGGGTTTTGCGAGACCTGAAGCGGGAGTCAGCCCGCCTCCTGCCGCCTTCTCTCGTCTTGAAGTTCCGCGGCGTCGAAACGTTCAACGACCGCGTGGTGTACGCCGCTCCGGAGGACAGTCCGGCCTTCCGCGCGCTGGCTGCTCGGGTGACGTCACTGTTGAGTGACGCAGGGCTAAACATGGCGGGAAGCCACGAAGAGTGCGCCCCCCACCTCACCTTGCTAAACCTGTCCTGGTCCATGTGCAGAGAGATGGCATCTTGCGGCGCTTTGAGCACGGAAGGCGTGGATCCGGCGTTGTACGACCAGTTCTTGGACCGAGATTTCGGCGCCCAGGCTGTGGAGGAACTGCACCTGTGTTCTATGGGCTCCACCAGGCACGACGGGTTCTACCAGTGCGCCGCTAGTGTCGGGCTCTTTGACGAGAATTAGATTATTTCTTTGTAAGGCCACGCCAATTTTATTTGTTGTTTCTCGTATTTGTTCTGAAAAAATTGGGTCGGTCGGTCGAAAACTTTTCAAATCGTCGAGGGTAGGACAGATCGGACAGGAAAACCAAAACTTTCAACATTAAGGGGGTCCCTGGTGGGAAACGTACTGTCCAAAATATGCTCGTACAGCTACTGGAATTGGGGCCCATAGTTGATTTGAGAAAGGAGAGGCAGCGAAATATTGTCAACACGAAGTGTGGCTATCAATTTGAAACCCTTTTTTAATTCGGAAAAAAATAGGGTCGGGAAATCAGAGAAACAACAAATAAAATTCGTGTGGCCTATGACAAAACAGTTTCTTTCCCTGGACTGCCAAACTAGCGAACTCTCTCGACGACAACTGTTACCTACCAGCCTTCAAAACATATGTTCACGTTGTACAATTGCTTCCAACTTCTTAGTTCATTGCCTTGAAGTGGTCAAACCACGTCGACATTGCTTTGAACAATCCCGTTAAATTAACTTGTACATTCAATTGATAAAAAGTCATGCACAATAAAGTTAATGTAAATATTGTGTTACGTGAGCTCGAAACTGCAAATGTATCGTCAAATATTTTCGTATGCCTCGTCAAGTATGGTTGTAATACTGTGACGTGTTTGTAAAATTTCAGGAAATTGTCGAATAAACAAAATATATCAGCTTAAAGCAAGGAGTGGAAGTCAAATTTTAGCCAGATTAGACGCAAGCATCGGTGATTCAATTCTCGCCTGACACATGGGAGGCCCGGGTTCGATTCCCGGTCGTTGCGGTGTTACTGTAAAGTGGGATATGTTCGCGGTGTTACTGTAAAGTGGGATGTGTTCGCGATGGCTCATGTTAGTGGATCTTTCGACGACGCAATTTTATGTCCCGTAAAACGGTTGTCCCCTTTTCGAACGTTTGTGAACATATCGCTTACCTGTCTATACCACGATTCTGCCGTAGAAACTACTAACGTTACATATCTATTCTGCTGTTCCTTTCCCGCGCTATCTAAAAATCTATTAGACACCTCGCGCAAACTGATTGCATTAGAAAGCCAACAAAAGTTAACGATATGGAAAAAATGAGCGTTTGTAACTTTGATGATGGGAGGGTTGGGTATTTGTCAACGGTATTTATTCTGATGCTCCTTTCCTGCGCTCTCTAGGAATCTATTAGACACCTCGCACAAATTTAATTGCATTAGAGAGCCAATAAAAGTTAACGATATGGAAAAAAACTAGAAAGGCCGACATTTGCTTGATAGCAAATACAGCATATTTCAGCCATCTCCCTCCCCATGCAACAATAGACTATATAATTTCAAAATCACCCATTTGAAAAATCACTTTTACTGATGACGATTTAACCCAAAAATGAATCTTACAAAATTCCCCCGTTCAAGAATGGACTCCAGTGCACCCTATGTGAATTTGCACAATAGACCAGTGCAGAAATACTCACACTGAAACATTGGCGTTTTGAATAAGAAACCAAATCCAAAATTGAATTTAGCAAAAAAGGTCCCAGTGCATGAAAAGGTATGATAGACCAGTCTAAAAACACTTCCACTAAAAATTGAATTTTGAATCATCACCCGTCCAAAACTGAATTTGAAAAAATCTCCCTTCCGTGTGCAAAAATGGACTCTTCCATGTAAAGTAGAGCAGTCCAAAAATAAATCCGTTAAAATAGGACTTTGACATATTATTAAATCACTGAAGTCCAAAAAGATGGATTTTTAAAAAAGCCCCCTCAGTGCAAGAATGGACTCTTCCAGCACATCCAAGTAAAATTGCAAATTAGACCAGTCCAAAAATAACCCTACTGAAAGACTTTGACAAACTAGAAGTCACCAAAGTCCAAAATATGAATTTAAAAAAAATCCCCCCTCCGTGTGAGAATAGACTCTTCCAGCACACTTTCTGTAAAATTGCGAAATATACCTGTCCAAAAATACACCCACTGAAAGACTTCACCAGTCCAATGATGAATTTAAAAAAAATGAACCCCTCCGTGTAAGAATGGGCTCTTACACATAACACCGGGCTCGCTGATTGGCTGCCACCTCCCCCTTTTTAGGATATAGATTCAGGCTAAGTGATTGGTTACCTATCTAATTAGATTAAATAGACATAGATGCCAGTAGGTGCAATCTGCAGCTGGGGGTCAATGACCTTAAGATCATTGGCCCCTCTGGCTATTGGAAAATGACACAAAAAAATCCCCAAATATATCATTTTGAAGTAGTTTATGACAAAAATTATACATGTGTCATTTGAATAAATATCTAGTGCACCCTTTTACCAAAATTTAGGTCATTTGGTTTTAAAACCAGAGCACCAGAGCCAAAAGTGTACGTTTTTGGTCATAAAATGGCCAAATAATCGCAAAATTAAGCATTTTGTTGTACAGTATGCCTCAAGTGTTAATGAATCCATGTGCGCATATGTCTAGGGCACTCCTATATTAAATTTCAGGTCATCCGGTTCTAAAACCAGGGTACAGGAGCCAAAAGTGTCCTTTTTTGGTCAACAGATGACCAAAAAATCGCAAAAATAAGCATTTCCTTATACTGTACACCAAAACTGATATTGAATCTATATGGGGGACTTATCAAGGCACATCTGTGCCAAATTTCAGCTCATTCGGTTATAATACCAGGGTACAGGGGGCCCAAATATACAGTTTTGGTCTTAAGATGACCAAAAAACCTTAATAAAATCATTTAAGAGACAGATATGGAAAAAATGAAAAAAACGTCCGAGGGTATTGGCTCACTCTACTTTTGCGCCAAATTTCAAGTCATTCGGTTAAGGAACAACGGAGATACCGTGTTCTGAAGATTTGACAGGAGAAAGAAAGAAAGAAAGAAAGAAACACTAGAAAGGCCGACATTTGCTTAGGAGCAAATACAGCATATTGCAATCCATCTTCATCCTTGAAAAAAATCCCAAAATTCAACAATTTGAAGTAATGTTTGCTCAAAGGGAAAATGAAGTACTGTGGGCACTTGTCCTACACACCTTCATGCCGAATTTTAGGTCATTTGGTTTCAATATAAGGGCATAGGAGCCAAAAATATACATTTTTTTGTTAAAAATGGCTAAAAATCCCAAAATAACTCATTTTATAAGTGCTCTATGAAAAAAGTGTTGATGGAGTCCTGTTGTCATATGTCCAATTTACCTTTGTACCACATTTCAGGTCATAATATTTTACATACAATGGCATAGAAGCCAAAAATATACATTTTTAGTCAAAAATGACTGAAAAACCCAAAATTACTAATTTTTGAAGTGATCTATGAAGAAAGTGTCAATGGGGTCCTGTGAGCATATGTTCAATGCACCTCTGTACCAAATTTCAGGTCATTTGGTTTCTATACAAGGGAATAGGAGCAAAAAATATACATTTTTAGTCAAAAATGGCCAAAAACCCTAAAATAACTCATTTTTGGAGTTAACAATGAATAATTCGTTGATGGGGTTCTGTGGTCATATGTCAAACGCACCTATGTACCAAATGTCAGGTCATTTGGTTTTAATACAAGGGCACAGGAGCCAAAAATATACATTTTTAGTCAAAAATGACCAAAAACCCTAAAATAACTAATTTTTGAAGTGATCTATGAAGAAAGTGTTGATGGTTTTCTGTGCTCATATGTCCAATGTACCTCTGTACCAAATTTCAGGTCATTAGCTTGTAATACCAGGGCACAGGGGCCCAAAATATACATATTTTGTCTAAAAATGACCAAAAACCCAAAATATCATAAATTCTAAGGCCTCTATCAAGAAAGTAAAAAAAACGTCTGGGGGTATTTGCTATTTCTACCACCCTGCCAAATTTCAGCTCATTTGGCCAAAAAAGGAAAAAATTAATCCCATTTGAAGATTTTGACAGGAGAAACTCAGAAAAAACAATATAACACTAGAAAGGCCGACATTTGCTTAGGAGCAAATACAGCATATTGCAATCCATCTTCATCCTTGAAAAAATCCCAAAATTCAACAATTTGAAGTAATGTTTGCTCAAAGGGAAAATGAACTACTGTGGGCACTTGTCCTACACACATTCATGCCGAATTTTAGGTCATTTGGTTTCAATATAAGGGCATACGAGCCAAAAATATACATTTTTTAGTTAAAAATGGCTAAAAATCCCAAAATAACTCATTTTATAAGTGCTTTATGAAGAAAGTGTTGATGGGGTCCTGTTGTCATATGTCCAATTTACCTTTGTACCAAATTTCAGGTCATTTGGTTTCTTTACAAGGGCATAGGAGCAAAAAATATACATTTTTAGTCAAAAATGGCCAAAAACCCTAAAGTAACCTATTTTTGGAGTAAACAATGAAAAAAGCGTTGATGGGGTTCTGTGGTCATATGTCAAACGCACCTATGTACCAACTTTCAGGTCATTTGGTTTCTATACAAGGGCATAGGAGCAAAAAATATACATTTTTAGTCAAAAATGGCCAAAAACCCTAAAGTAACTCATTTTTGGAGTAAACAATGAAAAAAGCATTGATGGGGTTCTGTGGTCATATGTCAAATGCACCTATGTCCCAACTTTCAGGTCATTTAGTTTTAATACAAGGGCATAGGAGCCAAAAATAGACATTTTTAGTCAAAAATGGCCAAAACCCTAAAATAACTCATTTTTGAAGTAATCTACAAAGAAAGTTTTGATGGTTTTCTATGCTCATATGTCCAATGCACCTCTGTACCAAATTTCATGTCATTAGCTTGTAATACCAGGGCACAGGGACCCAAAATATACATATTTTGTCTAAAAATGACCAAAAACCCTAAATATCATAAATTCTAAGGCCTCTATCAAAAAAGTGAAAAAAACGTCTGGGGGTATTTGCTATCTCTACCTCCATGCCAAATTTCAACTCATTTGGCCCAAAAATGAAAAAGTAGAAGGGATTTGAAGATTTGACAGGAGGAGAAGAGACAAAGGAAAAATTACCTTTGTACCAAATTTCAGGTCATTTGGTTTACATACAAGGCCATAGAAGCCAAAAATATACATTTTTAGTCAAAAATGGCTGAAAACCCCAAAATAACTAATTTTTGAAGTCATCTATGAAGAAAGTGTCAATGGGGTCCTGTGAGCATATGTTCAATGCACTACTGTACCAAATTTCAGGTCATTAGGTTTTCATACAAGGGTATAGGAGCCAAAAATATACATTTTTTGTCAAAAATGGCCAAAAACTCTAAAATAACTCATTTTTGGAGTAGACAATGAATAAAGCATTGATGGGGTTCTGTGGTTATATGTCAAACGCACCTATGTACCAAATTTCATGTAATTTGGTTTTAATACAAGGGCATAGGAGCCAAAAATATACATTTTTAGTCAAAAATGGCCAAAAACCCTAAAATAACTCATTTTTTAAGCAATCTATGAAGAAAGTGTTGATTTTTTTCTGTGCTCAAATGTTTAATGCACCTCTGTACCAAATTTCAGGTCATTTGGTTTTAATACAAGGGCATAGGAGCCAAAAATATATATTTTTAGTCAAAAATGGCCAAAAACCCTAAAATAACTAATTTTTGAAGTGATCTATGAAGAAAGTGTAAATGGTTTTCTGTACTCATATGTCCAATGCAGCTCTGTACCAAATTTCAGGTCATTAGCTTGTAATACCAGGGCACAGGGGCCCAAAATATACATATTTTGTCTAAAAATGACCAAAAACCCTAAATATCATAAATTCTAAGGCCTCTATCAATAAAGTGAAAAAAACGTCTGGGGGTATTTGCTATTTCTACCACCCTGCCAAATTTCAGGTCATTTGGTCAAAAAATAAAAAAGTTATTCCCATTTGAAGATTTGACAGGAGAGACAAAGAAAAAACAATATATTGCAATCCCATACTATGTATGGATTGCAATATAATTACGAATACAATATATTTCACCATACCTATGGTATGGCTGAAATATAATGAGCGTTTGAAAATTTGATGATGGGAGGGTTGGGTGTTCGTCAACGCGACACTCCCTTGTACTGTCTCATACACAAATGTCATCTCCAAGCAGATGTAAGGTTCCATCCCAGTGTGGTTCGCGCGCTTTTAAAACATGTCGCGGCCCTTGTTTGTTTTTGAAGCGTTCTAACTTCTTCTTACTACTGTGTAGCCTGTGTTACACACATGGATTTTTTATGATGTGCTTAGTTAGACAATCTATCGATACCGGGTTTGATCGGCCCCGGGGACACATAGAGGTCGACAACTCTCCAAGCAGAGGTTAGGCTCCTGCTGTTTTTTATAACGTTTTTTAGTCGATTTTATCTGGCACACGCACACACACAGAGAGAGAGAGAGAGAGAGGGGGGGACACACACCCACACACCCACACACCCACCCACACACCCACCCACACACACACATACACACACCAGTTACAATGACTAAAACAGCAACCCCGACCAACTCATGGGCTCGGAAATTCACCATAAAGTGTTCAATTGTTAAAATACGTGCTGTCTAATTGCGAAAACGTGGGCAATATTTTGGGATCCGTAAGTGGTAAGTACCGCCTCCGTACGTTCTGGAGATTACGACTGCTGTGACCTGACGTACGAATACATACCTAGAGAGAGTTCTATCGTCCATAATGATCTATTCATTCGTATTGACTTCATAATTCCTGGCGTGATACAAACCAGGCATTTGGTATAAAACTTTGGCAAAATCACATTCAAAACGACGATCCACTGCAACATGTATTACAAATAAATAGCTATTGTTGTGACATGGTGTGTTGTATTATAGGGAGTTAATTGAAGTCCTTGAACATAATTCCTCCTTTGCCAGCTTTTGAAAAGCTAGCGTGGTGCATGACAGTATGTTTTGTGTTAGGGAATTAATTGAAGTCCTTGTAAAATGATTAAATTAATGTCCTTGAATATAATTTCTCCTTTGTCAGCTTTTGAAAAGCTAGCGTGGTGCATGGCACGATGTTTTGTGTCAGGGAATTAATTGAAGTCCTTGAAAATGATTAAATTGATGTCCAAATAATTACCCGCCATTGTTGCCACCAGCCGCCAATACTAGTATCAGTATTCTAAAATGGATCGCTTTTTGTATGGGTAGTTTCCAAACATGTCGTCACATTTTAAAATATTTTCTGTAGTTTTGTGTTTGTCTTATTGTAAAGATAGTATTCTATGTTTCATCCCGAATTCTGACTAATTTAATGTAAGGCGCGGGTCTATATATCAAGAGTAGAGGAGGGTTAGTTCTATGGAAAAAATTGAACAGCTGAAGAGAAAACAGCCAGGGTGAACCGTTAGTATTTGTGTCAAAATTACTCGATGAGACTAAAGAAGCTGCAAATGAACAAAGTGTGAAAAAAAAGACGGAAAAGGAAACTACTAGTATTTGCCGTTGCTAGGTTACCACAGCGCATTTTGTCTGTTCGCGTGTAAACTGTTGAGACCTATTGCGGTCGCCACGCTCGCTGTGCGCTCTCTTGGCGCGCTCTCTGCGCTCATCGTTGGATCGCCGCCCACGGCGCTCTCACGGCGACTGTTTTAAGCAAGTTCAAAACAATCGCGGAGGTGATGGCGACCATGGTGCTCTCGCAGCGCTCCCATGGCGACCTTGGCTATCCCACCGCGCTCTCGCAGTGCTCTTCCTAATTTCAGGTCGCAGAGAGAGCGCCGTGTATTTACCTAACTTATATGCATATATGCTTATTTCTAATCTTAATAAAACCTTAAAAGATTATTTATTTGTTAGCCTTGTTGTGTTAGGTGTCAACTGAACCTGATTTTTTACTGAATGTAGAGCAGCAAATTATTATATCTGCAAAAAGTACACCTAAGCTATGTACTGTATTTATCTAATTGATATGCAGATTACTAATTAAGTAAGAATTTGTTATAAATGTTAAGGTCATGTCAAAATTTGTAAGCTGGTAACAGCAGACGGTTGTGTTATCTTGAATGAATGATAAGAGCTGTGGATCAATTAACCCTACTACTGACTCTGCTCATTATACACTGTGTGTTTTGTATTGATTGATAGGTCCCTCTGGTGCCATTAGCAATTAGGGCCCTATTAGACTAATGATTAAGGTTTTCCCCGAAAATACCAACATTTATTTCTTCAAAAATTAATTTCTTGACTTAGCTTTGTCCAATTTGAAATCTGAAAAGTGCGTTTTATTCGGGGTGACAAGAGCGTAACTTAGCCCTCATTTCAATGTGCCATCAAGAAAGGAAACAAAATCAACTGTGTTACTGTTAGGGGTAATAGCAACAGTTGGGACGCTAAACTGGTAAAACGGGGAGGGGGTTGATGTACAAATGATTTCAATTTTACAGGTTGAGGTGCGTAAATTCTTATAATGCGTACCACACAAGGATTGGTGTACAAAATCTAAGTCGTAAAATAAGAAGTAAAATGTTACGGCAATGTCTGCGACTCTGTCCTAGCCTAGTCGGGAACTTTTTCGTACCCATTGTCGCAATGGTTTCGTCCCCCCAGTAACAGATCTTTATCATATCATATTAATAGAGTACCCATCTAGAAGTCTGACATTTGGTGGTAACTACTCGTCTAGTTGTTTGAGCTGTACCAAAGAACAGTTGAGACACGATTGGCGGTGGTGGGGTAAGCGACTTCTGTTTGATCCGATCGGAGAGAAGTTTATGCAGCTTCCTTTTCGTATTTTTTTCTGTGTAGACTTTAGCCGACAACTGTAAAAGTCCACGGTCAGACAAGGTGTACCTCCCCGTCCCCTCGGGGAAGGGTTTGTCGTGCTGCTCCGGAGATATAGCTGAGACTTTGGCGGAGGTGATCCAGTTGGATAGAGGCTGATCCTGACTTTGCTTTTTTCCTATTATCTGAACTTTTTTTGTAACGTGTTACTGCGGAAACTACAGTGGACACGTGTAAAGTCGACAGTCAGAGGAGTACCTCCCCAACCATCGGGGAGGGCTTCCCGTGCTGCTCCGGAGATATAGCTGAGACTTTGGCGGTGGTAAGCCAATAGGACGGAGGCTGATCCAATAGGACGGAGGCTGATCCAATAGGACGGAGGCTGATCCCGACTTTCCTTATCTAAAGTTTTTATAGTAACCTTTTTACTGCGGAAACTATTTTGGACAAGTGTAAAGTGGAGACCCCACCGCCCACAGGGAAGGTTGTGTTGATCTTGTGGACTTTTTAATATTTCAACTGGAGTAATTCCGAAGGAAAACAACCGAGGAAAATGTCCGTTCTGCGTCTGTTCTGTGCCGTTGTGATCGCCTGTTCCTGTTTCCTACCTGGCGGCTGTGGACAAGGTAAGGCAATTTTTACAACAAACGCACGCATGTAAAAATAGAAAAATACTTACATTATGTTTTAGTCCATGTTGTACAACTGGCTTTAATTGATCATATTTGATATCATCAAAGTAAGTTGATATCATCCAAGTAATTTGGTTTTATGGAGCTTTATTTATGTATGATTATGGTATTAAAGTCAATTTGGTTTTGTTGAACTTTATGTATGACTTATGTTCGGGGTTCTCCCCCAGGGGGCCACAGAAAAAACGCCGTCAGGCTACATGCTTTCACCCTGGTTAGATAAAGAATAAACAAACAAACAAACAAACAAAAAGTAGTTTTGCTCCGCTTGAGGGACGAATGTCGCGCGATAGATTTCGATTAGTTGAGGAATGAGACCACTCTACTGTATACTGTCTGCTACGTCTATAGACATACATTTATAAACAACTGGGTGCAAAATGACTAATATAGATATACAGTAGAAGCCAGCTAATTCCACAACGGATTAACGCGCTTTTCTGTTAAATGCACGGAATTCTGCTGTATTGGATTCTTTAAAACAAGCAGCAAGAAAGGTGAACATGTTTTTGAAAATGAAAATATTTTTTTTCTCCAAAATTGAAAAAAAAAGTTGTTTAAGATTGTTCACACCCTGAAAATATTCTTGTAACTTAGAATGTGCTGGAATGGTGTGACCAAATTTGGATGCTGCCTGAATTGTCGAGGTGGTCCTCCCAGGAAATGAGCAGGTGCCACTTAAAGTAATCCTTTACATTGTAACCTGTATCCGCCTTCATCAATTTTTCAACATTTATCCCTGAATTCTAAGGTGTGGGATTAAACATGCTGATTAAACATCATAATAGAGCTTAGTGTGGTTGGATATAGTGTCCTTTGCTCGATGAAAAACTGACAGCTACAGATCATGGTGGAGTTAGACAATAAACATTACATGTGCTGTAGAAAGTTACTGGGCTGGTATTTTTCAAAATTTTCAACGGGAAGTGGAGCTACCGGCCCATAGCATGTTTTCAGACCACATGGATTTCATGAAAGTGTCACTGATATCAAAATATGAATATGATAAGCACAGCTAGATTTTATACCTTACAGACCCTCGGCGCAACACTCCGGAGCATATCTTTGACACAAATGTGGTATGTATGTTTTCAGCTAAGAACACTCTACAATGTTCGGGTGGTCCCAGGTCCACTAGTATGATCATAACTGACATATTCCTCAATATGTTAAAAATATTTTCAAAAATGGCATATGTGAAATATTCATGGCAGCTTGACAGGGAAATGGAAATATGCACAACGTGTCTATCAAACCTGGCATGTCCTTTGCGACAAATAAGAACCTATGGTTGCGCCTTTAAGAAAAAGATAAGATGACCAAAACGCCTGTAACACGTCAAAACAGCCAGAGACGAACCTCTGCTTGGAGAGTGGGCACTAAATTATCTTTCTCTCGTTCTCAATGGACGTTCACAGTCGATCGCGTACCAGAGAATACTGTAAATGCAGAAATTTTCGCGGTAGTTTTATGTTAAGTGGTTTTCGCGTTGCAAATTTACCGCGAACTTAAAACCCCCGCGAACATTTCTCCATGGTAGTAAGAGACTACAGTGCATGGTGCTACCGCAAACTTAAAACCACCGCGAACATGTTTCCATGCCAGTAAGAGACTACGGTGAATGGTGCTACCGCGAACTTGAAACCACCGCGAACAGTGCTAGTCCTCCTACCGTAAAATTAAATCCCCGCGAACTTAAATGCATTTACAGTATTTGTCACGGAGTGGTTAAGAGGGGAAAGGTGGCGTAACAAAATTATCTATTAGTTTTTTCTGAATGTCCCTGCCACTAATACGATCTTTTGGGGCTACATGCATGGGCAGGGTGTCGCCCTGTCAACTTTTAACCCCATCTATAGTCCTGGAAAATGGTGCTTTGGATCAGAAATAGCAGAGTGCTGCTAAATACGACATTTGGATGACACTTGTCTCAGCGATAAGTCTACATTCTTCTACAAAAAAAGGGGATTTTCTATGTAGTTGTGGCAATTTCCTTTATACACGCGTGCTCTCAATCACACTTTTACGTTTCGTATAATATACGCAGTGTGAAAGCGAAAGTTACACATATTCTATTTAGGTCACAGTGAGAGCGCAGCGCTAGTGGAACGGGGGCCTTAATATACGCGTGGTGTTCGCTCACAAAACCAAGGACGTTCAGAACGGATAATGTTTGCACTGAAACCCAGGCAACCTGCGACAAACATTAGGCGGTGCCAGTTACCATATACTACATAGCGATATATAGCGGATCAGTAAGTACGTGTTAAACTACGAACCTAAGCCGATCCCCATCATATAAACATGTTTTAGAAGCGGCCTTACCAAGTCACGTCATTAACTAGAATGTTAAGAATTTATGAGTTGATTGGACAGACATTTGTCGAGAGATTTGCGCAAGAGAATAATGCGCACATTTTATCAGTCAATACTGTAGACTGTAGATACAATTTAATAAAAGAAAACTCATGAAAACCGCGAGAGAGAAAACGGAACAAAATTCTAGAGGCACATGTATGGGAGAAGAAAAAGTAGAAAGTGATGTTGATGAAAATTGAAAATTGAGTGAAAACGAGCCCAAACTATTGACTTGAAATTATACGTATGTCTCTAACTTTACATTGACAAGCCATCGCCGAACACAGCAAATAACGTAGATAATTTAACAGTGTGATCATAGCACTATTAAGTTCATGTTTTACATCAAAATGTTTTCTTTTAGATAGTTCTTTCTCTCTATGAACATGTTGGCGTGACTAAGTTTGGGCGTTGCCTGTTAGGCATTGTTTACGTCTAGTAGCAGCCATTTTGTGGTCTTTGATGATTGTAGATATTAATAGATTAAGACTAATAGCCGGACATTGTTAGAAGAGCGGTTTGCTATGAATATTTTAAATTTCATTACTTAGCTTCAGAACCATTATTTTAGTCGTGTCTCATTTGATTTACTTCACTTCGATGGCAGGAATGATAACCAAGCAACAGGCTGTGCCGAGCAGACAATGTGCGGTTAAATGCGTTGTCAGGCGTTATGACAACATAATTTTATAAACCTCGGAGCGGGTCATTGACCATTAATTGTTATATTATACGTGCGGTCAGATGGGATCCCGCCAGTAGACCCGACGTAATCTGATGAATTTGGGCAAAATGGTTGGGGAAATTAGGACAGAAACATCACAGACTTTAAAAGAAGCAAGAAGGCGCAGTTTTGCCATCGTCTTGGGATATTATATTTAATGTGAGAGGGCCTGATGTTGATCGCACGAGGCAGACATTTATTTGTAGTTGTTATGACGGAAATACATACGATTAATGAAATTATGGAGTTTAAAGCACCAAGATGGCTTACCTGATTATATCAGCCTCTCATAACATGCATACAAGTATACAGCCCCCCCCCCCCACCAACAGAAACTCTGCAACAGACCTGAGTTAGCCTACAGATGTGCCCTGTGTGGCAGAGACTGCCATTCTCGTATAGGACTGTTTAGCCACAGTCGACACTGTAGGGCTGGTATCAATTACGATTTTACCATCATGATGGTCAATATTGACCGAAGGAGGCCATATATATGACGGGTTGTTCAACTTGAGTTATAGATGCCTGTACCACACTGCTAATGTTCAGTCCTCTCCTCCTGGGGCAGGTGCCAATGTCGCCCAGGGGAAGACAGCGTATCAGTCTAGCACCACGTGGCCTGCCAGCGTTGCCGTGGACGGAAATACAGCGACTAACTACTTTTCCCATTCCTGTACACACACTGCAAGTGACTCGGGAGAAGATAACCCGACCTGGTGGGTGGATCTCGGCAAACCGTATGTGATAAACAGGTGCGTGTACAGCATATTCCCGGATCCATTGTCTATCACTAATATGAGAGCGTGACTCCTTGTTTCAAAGCACACATACTTGGTATATATAGAATACAACACTGTGTATTCCGCATCACCCAAGGTCCCAGCCCGACCGCGGGAAGGATCTCCCGACGGCCGGAGGGTGATCCGACCCGAGGGAGGGCTGGGACCGAGCATTTGCATTTTGAGCCTTGAGTATTTTATTTATGTCATACCCACCTGAGAAAACACATATTTCGATGCGAAATGCACCAGAAGTTGAGAAAATGTCCTCGAACAAAAGATTGTAACAACGAAAATTCTAACGTCCGAATCCGGTATTCGAATTTTTAACCGTGCCATATTCGAAATAGATCGATTTACTCGAAGGAAGCCTGCGTGATACAACTTAGAACCCATGTAATACGGAAAGTTATCACACGGTCCGGAACACCCGTATCGAACGTTTTCGCGTCACAGGTATGACATAAAAGTAATTGTAGTGCCTGGGGATCTATCAAAGTTTGCAAGTTTTATGGAGCTCCATGAATATTTATCTGTCAGTGAACATACAATGCGTATCAAACTCAAGTGCATATTGTGCATTCTCTGTCTCCAATATCTACAGAGTGGTCATCTTTAATCGCCAGGATTGTTGTCCGGAAAGAATCAACCTCTTCAACATCCACATCGGGAATTCCGACCAGGTCAGCGCGAACCCCAAGTGTGGAGGTGATCATGAGATAGACGTGACCCAGCCGTCTTTTTCAATCTCCTGTCAGGGGATGCGGGGACGCTTCGTGGCCGTCCGTCTTCCCGGATCCTCCCGAATACTGTCCCTGTGCGAAGTCCAAGTATTTCCTGGTAGGCATTTACTACATGTAGTTTACATGGTCATAGCATAATATGTATAGAGCTTCCAATTCAACATAAAGCAGGCATGTTTAATGGAAAAGTCTAAAACACTGTTGCTCATAAAAATGGAAATTTGACACAACATGATTTTGTTGCATCTTGAAATCACTTGTCTGCCCGTTTATCAAATTGAACAAAATCACCTTCTCCGTGTAAGGAACTATTCCAGCGACACTCATAGTTACGATCGTTAGTTAACGATTGAGTAGGACGTGACTAATGTTTTTGTAGAACGTACGTGTTTTAACAGATGCCTGTTTTATTCACGTCGGCAGTGACACAGAGTACGTGACATCTTATACAGATTCATATCCCTACTAGATTTAGACTTACCTTTGATTGTAAAACATAACTGTTCCTACATTGTCGGTATCAAAAAGAAGAGAGAACTCGTCGAATTCACTTAGTAGTATATTATTCTTGTGTTGGTTGACATTGTATATATTTCATTTATTTGTCAACTTTTCTTTGTTGCGACCTTTACTTAAACCAGTGGATATATATGTACAACAAAGGTCTTAACTCATTAAAACATTTGCAAAAAAGGTAATATCCACTTTGAAAATACTTAACTGTGAAAGTTGACCAATATTCATAATTTATATCGATAGATATCGTAAGATGGTATGAGAGAAGACATTTGCACACATTCCCCTACTACAGATCACGTAAATAATCTCTTCTCTTCCTCATTCTTCCCTCTTGTGTATAAAGCCTACCAGAATTACCCCACATTCTGCTACTTTGATTGACAATATATATACAAACAAACATGACTCCTACTTAAGGGCTGGAATCATGGTCATAGACATTTCCAATCTTTTCCCAATTTTCTTGATATCTGGATCAGAGGAAAATGGAACTGAACCTTTGAAAAATGATAAATGTTATTCTTATCGTCAGATAAACGAGGTGAACAAAGAAAAATTCATTGACTCCCTAACAAACACATCTTGGGATCCCGTCTTGGTAGAAACAGACACAGAATTGGCTTACAATAAATTTCTGAATACTTTCACTTTACTCTTTGACGAATCATTTCCAATGAAAACAGCAAAAATCGGCCAACGTTCACACAGAAAACCTTGGTTGACCCGTGGCCTGCTCAAATCAATTAAGAAGAAAAACAAACTCTATATGAAATACGTCAAAAACCGAACCCCCCTGAGCGAAAGTACGTACAAAGAATACAAAAGTAAACTAACTCATATATTAAGAATTGCTAAAAAGAATTATTACCACGGAAAATTTACAGAAGCTTCGAAAAATGTAAAGCAAACTTAGAATTTAATTAACGACTTATTAAATCGCTGTGATAAATCTGAAGCTGCCCCTCACAAATTACAAACTGGAGCACAAGCTATCACAGACGAAAATAAGATGTGCGAAGAATTTAATGATTTTTGTTGTTAATGTAGGTCCTACCTTGGAAAGCAAAATACCAAACGCGGCAAAGGATCCTCTCGATTGCATCAATACCCATTTGAACAGTCAACAAAGTCATTTGAACCACCCTCTACAGCTGAAGTTCTAGATATAGTACGAAATCTGAAAGATTCCGCTGCCGGACACGACGGAATCAGTGCGAAGATACTCAAAATTTCCCTACCTTATGTTATTGGTCCCCTTGTACTATATATCAACTTTATCTATCCAGAACGGCGTGGTCCCTAAGTCAACGAAAATTGCTAAAGTCATTCCCATTTATAAAAGCAACTATCCAACCTCAGTTAGTAATTACCGCCCAATTTCAGTTCTACCATGTATATCTAAGGTGCTCGAAAAACTAGTTTATAACCGCCTTCTTAAACATCTAAATGAAAACAATATCTTGTACAAGCATCAGTACGGATTCCGTATGTACGTAAGGGCTACCCCACCTCAATGGCCTTCAACAGGATTTCGACAGCGATAGATAATAAAGAGTTCACTTTAGGAATTTTCCTCGACCTGTCCTTTTGATACCGTAAATCATTCAATACTACTGAAGAAACTTACAAAATACGGCATTAATGACACAGCAATAAAATGGTTTTCCTCATATCCTTCCGACAGACAGCAATATGTAAGTATTCATGATACTCGATCAACAATGAAAGCAATGCAATGTGGCGTACCTCAAGGTTCGATCTTTGGACCTCTGTTATTTCTTATATAAATTAATGACCTAGCTGAAGCTTCATCGACTATTTTCTTTATCTTGTTTGCTGATGATTCCAACCGTTTTCTTTCACACTCCAAGTTTGAAACCCTAGTGGAACTAGCTAATCAAGAATTAAAAAAAGTTATCACCTGGTTTGAGGCAAACAAACTATCAGTTAATGCTAAGAAGACTTACTACCTTATTTTCTGCAATAGAAATAAAACTTATGATATATAGAAACGCGAAATTATTTCCAAAAATTTTCTACCCCTGTCTCAAGAGTCTCAAGCAAAGTTCCTAGGCATTATTATAGACGATCGTCTGACCTGGAAATCACATGTAGATATGATAAGTAAGAAAATATAAAAAAAACATCGGTATTGTTGGAAAAATTAAACATCCTCTTTCTCAAAAGACCATTACCACCATATATAGTAGCTTGATATATCCATATATAACCTACGGTAATATTGTTTGGGGATCCACTTACAAAACTACATTGCAGCCCCTAAGACTCCTACAAAAAAGATTTGCTCGCATCACAACTGGTTCACATTTCTTCGCTCATTCAGAGCCATTATTTACAAAGCTTAGGATTGTAAACATTTTTGATATAAATAGACTTCAGCTCACCCTTTTCACAATGCCATATTTTAATGATTCTTTTCCAGAAATAGTTGAAGGCTTTCTAACTCTTAATTCACAATTCCACAATTATGAAACTCGACAAAGACACTATTTACATATACCTCCAGTAAGAACTGTTCAAGCTCAAATGAGTGTTAGATCTAAATGTGTAGAAAATTGGAATAATCTTCCCCTCCACCTGAAAAGGTTTACATCCATGGTTAGTTTTAAGCGCAGTATAAAAAACTTCCTTCTCTCATCTCCCAGCCCCTAAGTAAAAGCCACACATTAACAATATCTAACATATGTTCATTCAGGTACTTAAATTGCTACATCCCTTGTTTTCTGTTTTATTTCTAGAATATTTGCTATGCATCTATGATTGTTTATCGTACTATTTATTGATTTGTTATTACGCTGTTATATAGTTTCATGCATGTTACTTGCTACATTGCCTTTATCGTTGTTCATCTAATTGTTGTCACTCATTTGTAATCATTTGTTACAAATTTGCTTTATTGTTAATCATCTAATTGTTATTTTAAATTCATGTTTTGTTATCATTTGTATACCATTTAAATTATTTCATTTGAATTGTGTTTAATAGTTGTTACGAGGAGATGTCCTATAAGCCTTTTTTGGCTTCTACCCCTCTCCCGCACGGTTTTTAACTATCATTTATCTTTACTGTATGCATGCCCCTTTTTTATGTGCAAATAAATAAAATTAAAAAAAAAAATGTTAGAAAAGTTTTACAAATTAAAAAATAGAATAATGATAGTGCAAGTCTATTATATCTTTGGGAAATAATGGGAATATTATGGCATATAGGTAGGTATACTCATGCCTTATTGCCATTCAAATGTGTTTAGCAAATGTGGAGATAGTGAATATCGTTCAGAGGCAAGTTCACCTTCTGTGTTGGTGAAAGTGTAGGTTGATTTGTATATCTGAGAAGTAATACTGCCGTATAACCTTACTTTATTTCTGATTATCTACATTATCACAGAATGCCAGCTGGATCCCTCCGCGCGGCAGGGCTGCGGTTGGCTGGGCATGACTCAAGCTGATTGTCATGAGCGAGGATGCTGCTGGGATAGTTCAACACCAGGATCACCCTGGTGCTATTACAGCACAGGTGGGACATGTGTCTAGTAAATGTAACCGTAGATGTTTATATTCATATTTTTGAAGCTTCCCTGTAAACAATATTTGATATCTGGCTATTTGTAGTGTAGTCATAATAATCGTTTCTACTTAATTTATACACACACACAGGTGTTTGAAAATAAACAAACAAATACTAAGTAAACAAACAAACAAACACACACACACACATATATATGTATATGTATATTTGTTTCCAATATATATATATATATATATATATATATACATATATATATATATTGGAAACAAATATATTGCCATACACGTCCATACAACGTTAACGTATTAACCCTCAAGCACCCGACCTTTTTTGCGACTAAAATGACCGAGTGGGGTCAAAACGGACCCAAAAATGTTTTGTTCATAAAATCTTAATTCCAACTCTTATCGGTGATCATTTTACATACATTGCTTCGTCAATGTAACAGGAATATTTTGAGATGTTAAGGTGTTGCTAATTTCAGCTTATCATCATAATTTATACAAAAGATCAGAAGGACCAGTTTTGCACTAAACCTATTCCTACCTGAAAGGGGAATTTTGAGGCCTTCAGCAACTTTTATGGCGTATAACTCATGAACGACTAGAGGTAAAGCTACGAAACTTGGTAATTCATAACAAAATATTGTTAGAAAAAATTTATAGTCAATAAAGTAAGTTTATCATTTTTGGGGTTGCCATGGCAACGGAATTACGATAGGTCTTTTTGCCAAAATTTGCCAATTTCGATTTAACCAAGGTTTTCTTGGTAAACGACATTTGTTTTCTCACAACAATTAAATTCTATGAAATTCAATGTAATTTTCATGATTTAAAATTTAAAATTTATGCTATAATAAACTAACCAACAACTCATTGCATATTTAAATCATAGTTTGTGAGGCCTTATCATTATGTAACGATGATCATATTTATCGCGGTTTTTATTGAATTCCGCCTAAACTCACTGATTTCATGTTCTTCTTGTTCAAGAGTGCGGCCACTGCTTGGGCGGGAATGTGAACTGTGACCCGGCATCGGGTCTCTGCTCGGCTGGGTGCCAGGATGGCTGGAAATCACAGTATTGCGATAAAAGTATGACATGATTTGTCGTTATTCCTTTTCTTCGTCTATCACTTAGAAATACTCTATTCGTAGTGAACGAAAATAGTTTCATACGTGTTGGCCTCGTCTTTGATGTATCCATGTCCCGGTAAAACGTTTTACAAGCTTGACGATTTGGTACATGCAAAACTTGTCCCAATAGGTAGTAAAAGCCATGTCCTATAAAAATATGTCTCTTACTTCTCATCTCAAATTTGGTCCTCCCGCAGCTGTTGATCCGCCAACGAACCTGACCGTCGCTGACGTCACGGATGAAGGGTTCAACGTCACCTGGCTGTCTCCCCCTGACCCTGACCTTCAGGGGTACCACTTGGTGGTTTCCGAAATGGACATGGTGACAGCTGTCAATCAGAGCACGAATCAAACATGGCTTCAGGTCGCGGGAATGACGCGGGAAACTGATTACGTCATCAGGGTGACGGTTTTGGTCCTGTCTGATGGCCGCTTGTCACAGAGCAATGCGACAACTGTGGAAACAACCACAAGTAAGGAGAGTCATCATTTGGTTAGTGGATACAACCAAAAATTATGTCAATAATGGACTGAAATACAGGTCTTTGTGACAGCAGTATATTCTTGTTAGAAATAGTCACAACTACATTAAAAAGTATTAGATGAAACTGTCAGAGCTAGCCTTGGTCTAAATCATTATTAGGTTTATATTGCAGATTTTGGAGGTTCCTTGCTAGCCAGTAACAGAATAAACACTTGTAATATATACACTGGATTCCTCAAAATTCTTCACATCATCATGCCTGGGGAAAACACTAATTTTGACCGTGTATTTTCAGGAATGAGCTCCTGTACAGGCCTGCAGTTCCTTAACGTAACCGAGACGACGTCCATGCTGGGGTTCACCTGGGTGCCTCCTGATGCGGTCGTGACCGGATACCGCGTCATGTACGGACAGGAGGAGGCGACAGAACAGCTCAGCCCCTCCCCGGGCCCAGCAGACAGATCTGCTGTGATTGAGGGACTTCAGGCTGGCGTGATGTACAAGGTGCAGATCATCACCATCGGGGTTCGCCGAGAAAGCCTCCCTCTAATTGGACGAAATGCGACTGGTGGGTCCATAAAACAAGCTTAATCTTTACTCATATTCTCATAATGTTATGGCTTCAGATATTCAAGAGCACTGATTGTATCGTGTGGTTCTCCTGCTACATTCTTCATATACTTAACTGTTTTGCAATTAAGGATAAAGTGAAGAGAGTTTACAAAGACTGATAGAAGCTATAGGGTGTCCAGACGATTGCAGCAGCATAAGACAGTTGACTACTACTTCTACTTTGCCCTGATGAAAAGTCTTCAGACTTAGTGTTTTTCGCTTACATCAGCAGAAAAGCATTCATATTCGACAATTGTATCCTTTGTACACTGATGTAACTTTTTTTAAAGATGATTCATACCCTAAACATTGCCTCTTTGTAGAGCCCGACGAATGTGCGACAGTGAACGGGCGGTGTGACCACATCTGCTCCAATATCCCTGGGGGGTACAGGTGCCTTTGCCGCAATGGATTCGTGCTTATGACGGACGCCCACGGCTGTGGAGGTATTAAACATGTTGTTACATTATTCTGTCTTATTACATAACCGTGTAGACTATGTCAATATGCAGGGGTCTTCTTCATATTGCAGTTTTAAACAGCGGACACTTAGAACTAGGTACTTTGATCAAACTGTACTTCTCTGTGGGTCTCTTCACTTTGTTAAGCCAAAAGTGCTACCAGTTTAGCTAGGAGTAATGTACGTAGAACGAGGTACCTATCAACTGTAGCATTTAAAAAAAATCTAGTAGTTACATCTGACTTCTATTGTGTCCATACCGTGTTTTTGTTTCTCAGTGTGCGGCCACTGCCAGGGCGGGAAAGACTGTGACCCGATGTCAGGTGTCTGCTCGACTGGGTGTCGTGATGGATGGAAATCACGACTTTGCAATAAAGGTAGCAAGTGTGCCTATATCATTTTTGCTCTATCTGTTCCATAAATCATATATTCGGTATACCTAAACACTGACAGTTTAGGGAAAGCACATATAGTCACTAAAGCTGCATATTAAAGCTGGACTCATATCTTATTCATTGCATTGTTTATGACTGTCCGTATGTTTTGCTATGCGACTGAGGGAGGGATTTAGGTAGTGATTAATATGATACAATATTTGCCTGAAGACTATTTTTAAACCTTTCTTGACAACCGTTTTATATGTGTTGTAATTCTTTCTTCTCCAGCTGTAGATCCACCGATGGACCTTGCCGTAACTGACATCACGGATGAAGGGTTCAAGGTCACGTGGTCTCCATCCCCTGACCTTGACCTTGAGGGATACCGTGTCGAAGTGTCCGGGCTGGACATGGTGACAGGTGTCAATCAGAGCACAGCCGAGGCATCGCTTCCGGTGGTTGGTCTGTCACCGGAGACTGATTACGTCATCAGAGTGACAGCCCTGTTCTCATCAGGCGGTTGGAGTTCACAGAGCGAGGCGGCAACGATTGTGGCGGAAACGGGTAGGGAGAATCTACTCCTTAATATTTGATTAAACCAAAGACAAGCACTTGCTTGGAGAACGTTCCTCTCTGTAATTCCTATCAACTAACATGGCTGAGGTGAATTCAAATTAATGTGATGATATAACAATCGTAAGATGAGTTCGTTTGAAAGGGTAGATTTTTTTCTGCACTCGTTTTGGTCACCATAAACCCTTCACCATCTGAGCTTTGTGCTTGAAAAGATGTGGGAAGAGGGTTAATTCAATTGCATATTTTACTCCTTGGATATCTACAGAAAAGCAAATAATGGACTTAGTCAAGATTGATGCTGAATAAGTACGGTTACCGCATTATCATTGTGGTCTCTATGGAAAGATTTTTGAAAATTTTGTGAAGTAGTTTGTTTAAGCAGTCTTTTCTCTGCCAGGTGCCTTACCCACCACAACGCCTGCCCCCGCTGATACCACCGAGCAGACAAGCCAGAGGACCAGCCCTGTCCTTTCCACTGAACCAGCGACGTCGACTCAGCAACATACACAGGAGGCTGTGACGGGTGACGGTAGGTTTAACACTATAGCATCAAAAGAATCGAAAAGCATTTTCAGCATATACAGCACATCAACATTTCATCCAGTGTGATAACATGCAATAAATTTTGTTTGATGAAACCTAATGTTCGGATGATGCCAACTACAGTTTTTTTTATTGTTAACTATCTCGTTAACCTTCAGGACAATCATATGTAGATACTGGTGTTTTGATGCTTGACTTTTTGGCGACGCCTCACCGGCTAGCCAAATAGTATAGTGTGCGTCCGTTTTACAAGAATTCCCAAAATCCCGCAGGCATGTTAGGAATTTTCCCCGCCTGCGTAGTTGCATCATCCCTTTAGAAGGGAATAACTCGGGAATGGGTTGACGGATCTTCATGATGTTTGATTTGTAGATAGCTTCAGAGATGCCTTACATAATAAAATGCTAATCATGCAAATCACGGGTTAATTTGCATAATTAATAAGGATAGTTTATAAATACACTGCATTTCATGTTAGAATACGATAAATATGCCAATGTAACAAAACAGAGAGAAATAAACTGATATCTTTTATGCAAATCAGTACCCCATTTGTATGATCAATAAGAAACATTTATAATGGGTCACGTGTCACAAGAGGTCTCATTTCTTGTTAACATCTATGCTCTACAAACATTCATCACGTGAAACAATCTTCATACATACAGCCAGCCGAAAGGATAGAACACAACTACAGCACACCTAAAACAGCAATCATTGATACTTATAAACAATAAAACCGTCGCCATGGGAATAGATTTTGCTACACTTTTTTCTTTTAGTCACACCCACAGTGGATGGCTCAACAGAGCAGATAAGCGGACTGACCACAGTCTTGTCTACCAGTCTGACAACTACAGCCGGACCACTCGGACTTGAAAACGATGGAGGGTCCTCACCTACTTACCATTCCGTCACTAAAACTAGTGGGCACTTTTCGGAAGGTCGTAATTTGGAGTTGCCTTGAATTGCGTTTGAAACTATATCTTTATCTTTTATTTGAACCATATTTCCCTTTGAATTGCGACTACTCATTGTTCAATTATATTATATAACCAAAATGCTCATGCATGGAAGACGTCTGCAAAAGTAGGCATTCGGTATTGATGCAATACTTCTTTGTATGCTGTGTAGAAACCACCAAGAAGACCAGCAGCAGACCACCAGTGGTCACCATAGCAACATCAGCGGACCAGGTATGCAAAACTTCTACTGTAACAGTTGATGGCATGGGGGGGGGGGCACATTTGATCAGCTGAAGGCGAATTTGATGCTGAATATAGACCGTTGAGCGAGCGAAATTGGATTTGTATGACTTTTGACTTTATAATAAATGACTTAACTTTGCACTCCGTAGGCTCTTGGTTACAGCCTGGACAGCATTTATGCAGCGTCCGTCTCCTCAAATCCACAGGATATACTCAAGATGTTGGCTCAGGTGAGTCAGTGTGTGTGTTTGTATGAGTGTGTGTGTATGTATGTGTGAGTGTGTGCATGCATGTGTGTGTGTTTGTGTGTGCACGACAGTGTGTGCATGTGTGTGTGTGTTTGTATGTGTGCGTGTGTGTGCACAACGGTGTGTGCATGTATGTGTGTAATGTGTGTGTGTGTGTGCATGACGGTGTGTGCATGTATGTGTGTGTGTGCGTGTTTGCGTGTGCATATATGTGTGGTGTGTGCGTGTGTATGTGCATGGCGATGTATGTGTGTGCATGTGTGTGTGTGTGTGTGTGCGTATGTATGTATCTGTGTATGTGTATATATGTGTATGAGGGTGTGTGTGTGCGCGCGCGCGTGTGTGTGTGTGTTTGCGTATGTGGGTGTGTGTGCGAGTGCGCGTGTGAAAGAATACTATGGGATGGAGAAAAAGAGCAGCTTGCTTGTCAACTTACACATTTACAGCATATAAATTAGATTACGTCATTTTTGCCTTTGAAGTAGCTTTGTCCTTACCATAAACTAACTCTGTTCTTAACATTTGTCATTCATGATTGAGAAGAATGCGGATGTGGTGTCGGGACACCCAACATCAGCTGCTGAGGGAAAGGCACAGGTTAGCAATGTTCTGTAAAATTATGTTAGAACATCAGTAAAATTCAGAAAATATGCTTCTTGTCCGATTAAATCTGGGTATTGTCTGTGGAGTCCTGACCAGTTTATTTATAAGGAAAATGTCTTGAATCATGCTGTCCGTTGTTGTACATGTAGATGTGCAGGAAGGCAATTAAAACCTTGGCGTCTGAAACGGGTCGGGCTCAGTCGCCTCAACATGTGCAAAAGATCTCTGAGTTATCATCGCTTGTCATTAAGTCATGTCCGGGCATCCCAAAGGAGGATAAGGTAAAAGTCAACGATGGGCCGAACTGTTTGAATCCTCATCTGCAACTGCGAAATGGCTACCCGTCTTACAACTGTGCAGAAGACAATAATCTTTTTCTGAGTCTGACTTGTCTATATTTTGCCTGTCTTGTTATGCATTGGCATGATTCTCTGGCTTTACCGTACTACACTAATTGAGCATCATGTTACAACATCTGCAGCATGAAAGGGTCGATACAATCATGTAAATGGCTGATAATCAATTTCGGCTGCTTAAATGTTCTGAACATTCAACATTTCATGTTTCATTGTTCTATCAAAGTCTCTTTAATAAAATGGTCGTTATCAATTTATTTTTTTATTACAAATGCATTTGATTCGGTTTTTCATTGGTAGAAATTTTCCCCAACTTGTTTGCATAATATTTATTATATTCTTCTAGATGCTGGTCGAGCAACACGAGCAACAAAAGTGTTGCTTTCAAATCTTAAGTAAGAAAAAAATCTTTAGTATCTAACAATTACCACACATATATGCTTACCTGTAGGACATGGCCGTGGGTGTTTTACTGTCCATCACCAGCAAACTGGACAAACTGGACATGTCTGACCCGGCCACTGTCCAGTCTGTGGGAGGACGTGAGTACAATGTTATGTGCATCAGTCCCAGAATGCTTCTTGTGATGTACTTTCTTAAGTTTATTTCTCCATCCATATTAAGAAACATATTGCCAAAAAGATGTTTGTCAATGTTTTCTGGCCTATAACAAACATTGACACGTCAAAAAGAGAAAGTGATATAAAATCAAATTTAACAAAACTATAGACTATAGAAACAAAAAGAGGTTATATTGAAAGTGTTACTGTGAGAATTCATGAAGATCATATTCTGCTTATCAGTGTCAGAGATTGCTTTGATAACATTTGCTTTTGTTCTACTGCAGTTCTGGTAGAGTCCGCTGGTTCTCTGTGTTCATTGTTTTGATAACATTTGCTTCTGTTCTATTTCAGCTCTGGTAGAGTCCGTTGGTTTTCTGCTTGAGGAACCAGAGAGAGATACACAAGAGGTTGATGGGAATCTTGCATCTGATCTCGAGGAAGACCAGAGTCTCTCTCCAAAGGAGCGCCTTGAAAAGGCGGAAGAAAAAGAGCAGAAGAAGCAAACCAAGGTAACAAAAAGTCATTACTAAAAGAATGCTTTATTTTTTCTATGCTAATACCTTTATTCTACATTCTATCTTAAGTTTGTTGATTTTTTTGTTAGAGTTTATCTTCCACCCTAGATCATGACTTAAATCACGTGTTGTAAGCCGTTCTTCTTTGTTTGAATTTGTGCAATGGATAATAAACAAAAAATCCTTTCAAGTCACATGAAAATATACACCAAAGATGGTTATTACCTTGACGTAGACACATGTAGCCCAACAGAGACTTACATGATTTTAGACGAGATGACACAACCGTTGCATACCCCAACTGTGCTTTATTTGGACAAACCTTGTTAAAAATGTTTTGATTTGTTTAAATTCCTAAGCAATTTTCGCTGCTTGTGTATCTTATTATGCGACTATTCTCTTCGGACTAAAACATGTCATTGAATATGGCGTCTAGTACACACTGTGTGTACATTGTCTTATATATGTTGATCGAGGAAAGACCCAGATCACCTGGGTGAGAGTAACTCTTTCATCATGGTGTCCTGACGGTTCCTTGCAGAGACGAAAAATCGTCCAGGAAAGTCGCCAGGTCCTGGATGGTCTGTTTGATGCCATCATTGGTGCCATGAGGCCGGGAGACCCGGCAGTCACTATCGACAGGAGAGGGGTTACTATCCGTGCCCAGAGGGTCTGGGGGGACCAGTTTGGAGGCCAGGTGGTGCAGACCGGAAATGGGAGCTTCCATGTTCCGTCTAGAGCAGCACTCTTTGGCGACTATACACCGCACAATGTCGCTATTAAGGTACTAACACGTCCTGGCTATCAATGCTTTTCCTCTTTTTACACCGGTAATGTCAAAAAGAAAATATCAATGTTGAATTCTGGTGGATATTACAAATTGCATTTGTCTACTATCGTTTTTGTCACTAGATTTATGATTACAGTAACTATGATTGTCAATGATGTGTACAGTACTTTTCATGTAAAACTGATAGTAGCAGAATAGGCAAATGACAGAGTATAGTGGGCACGTTTAAAACAGTTAATGAGCAGTAGCGACATAATGATAAGAGTTGTTATTTTTCAGCTGACGCAGTTTCATCTAAACCCATTCACCTGGGGGCGCGGGGAGTACCAGGTACGTTCGTCTGTCATGGAACTGTCACTCCTGCAGAACGACTTCCCTGTGGCCTTCAACAACCTGACTGAAGACTTCATCATCACCATTCCGGGCAGCCCCGGAAATAATTCAGCCACAACAATCGTCACCTTTACTGCCCCAGGAAACCAAAGTTCGAGCTACCATTTGCTGAACCTCAACAGCACCGCAGAAGGATTCCTGGTCACAATCACCCCGCTGAACACAAGCGTGGTGTACGGCGTGTGGGGCAGGTACGGCGGCCGCCCTGATGATCAAAACTACAACATGTCCATGGAGACGTACGTCCTACCCGAGCAGCGTGCCTTGATGAAAACTCTGAGTGGTGATAATGACACAGAGAAGACAAATGCAACAATGTTCATCCCGGGAGAGGATGATTCTGTGGATTACTACATCAAGGTCCAAGTACTTGGTGAGTATTTTTTCATGTTGGTTGATTATTTAATTGAAGTGCTTGACAGATGAACTGGGATCAGTGTTTGTCAGTAATAATATCACTAAACTACGTTTTGTGATATCTGTTATTTAGTATATATTGTTGAAACATATGAAAACATATCAAGCAGTGAAATATTCCCTGACAACTACATAGTACACCGTAAAGACAGAAAAACTGGCCCAGGAGGTGGTGTATTTCAGGCAAACAGGGATGCTCTGATTGTCACCCACAGACCAGATCTGGACACAGACTGTGATATCATTTGGACACAAACCCAACTTGCAGGAAAGAAACCGCTTATGATTGGTACATACTACAGGCCACCGTCGGACCAGGGCAATAGTCTGGATGAGCTTGACAGCTCTATAAATAAAGTGGGAACTAAGATAAACTCCGACAACGTAATTATTCTTGGAGATTTTAACCTCCCTGGTATTAATTGGGATGCTAGCACAACAGAGAACGCTCAGAACCATACAGGACAGGCACAGAAACTACTACACTTAGTGGACAACCATGGGCTATTCCAAACAGTTCAGGAACCAACTAGAAATAGTAATCTTTTGGACCTGGTCCTAGTTAATAACCCAAACATAATTGAAAAAAACACAGTTGTTCCGGGAATAAGTGACCATGACATGGTTCTAGTGGACGTAAACTTGGCACCCAAACAGAACAAAAAACCAAAAAGGAAAGTGTACATTCGCACCAAATCTGACGAGCCGGCTATCAAGAATGACCTTGAGGACTATGCAACAAACTTTAACATGAGAACAAAAGACATGTCAGTGACACAGAAATGGGATGACTTCAAAGGCAAAATGAAGCACACAATGAACAATCACATTCCTAGTAAAATGACATCAAGCAGATACAACTTGCCCTGGTTCAACAGAAACTTAAGAAGGCACTGTCGGAAGAAGCAACGTCTTTACAATAAAGCTAAGAGAACAGGACAAGAAGAAGACTGGAACAAATATAAGAAAGTAAAAAAAGGAGTTCAGAAAAGCATTAGATCAGCACACTCAAAATACGTGGCAAACATACTGGGAGAAGCTATAACTGACAAACCCAAAACATTCTGGTCATACATAAAAGGCCTGAGGAGAGACCTTGTTGGGGTAGCCACTCTAAAGGTGGGGAGTACCATTATCAGTGACAGTGAGAAAAAAGCAGAGGCACTCAGTTCACAGTTTAAAAGTGTATTCACAGAAGAAGACACTACAGACATGCCATCCCTCGGGCAGCCCTGCACCCCTCCTATGGAAGAAATAGAAGTTTCTACTTATGGTGTTGAAAAAATGTTGCAAGGCCTCAATCCCTCCAAAGCATCCGGGCCAGACCAAATACCTCCTTGGTTCCTCAAAATGACAGCCAGTGAAACCGCTCCTGTTTTAACTAACATTTTCCAACAATCGCTTGACACAGGAGAAAGCCCCAAAGACTGGAGAGATGCAAATATATGCGCCATTTTCAAAAAGGGAGACAGAACGATCCCCAGTAACTACAGACCTGTTTCACTCACCAGTATTTCCTGTAAACTACTGGAACACATTATCCACAGCCATATCATGAAACACCTAGAAGGCCACAATATACTAACGGACTACCAGCATGGTTTCAGAGCAAAGCGATCCACAGAGACACAGCTTATCTTAACAGTTCACGACATAGCTGGGGCACTGAACAATAAAAGACAGGTGGATCTAGCAATACTCGATTTCACTAAAGCCTTCGATAAAGTCCCGCCCACATAGCAGACTCATATAAAAACTGGAGTTCTATGGAATTCAAGGTACTGCACTTAACTGGCTGAAGGCTTTCCTGACGAATAGAGAGCAAACGGTAGTGGTGGAAGGGAAGGCCTCAGCTCCAGTTAAAGTAGCGTCGGGAGTTCCGCAAGGGACTGTGCTAGGACCATTGCTCTTCCTCTTGTACATAAACTACTTACCAAACCAGCTCGATTCAAGTGTGAGGTTATTCTCCGATGATTGTCTGTTATATATAGAGGTATCCACACAAAATGATTCACAAGTTCTTCAGAAAGATCTGAACACCCTGGAAGAATGGCAACGGAAATGGCTTATGCAGTTCAATCCTGATAAGTGCTATATCATGCACATAACAAACAAACGAACACCAAACGTGTCCCCTTACCAGTTTTGTGGTCAGACTTTAGAAACCACAAAAACCCACCCATACCTGGTTGTTACATTAACAACTGGGCTGAAGTGGGGTGTCCATGTTAACAAAATAACAACCAAGGCTAAACAGACATTGGGAGTAATCAAACGCAACTTGTGGGCATGCCCAACCAGGGTAAAATCACTTGCATACACGTCCGTAAGACCTAACCTTGAATATGCCGCTACAGTATGGGACCCGTATACAAAGAAAGACAAAGATAAACTTGAAAGGGTACAGAACCAAGCCGCCCGATTCTGCACAAACAACTATAACAGGGATTCTAGTGTTACCAAAATGAAAACAGATTTGCAGTGGATGTCACTTGAAGACAGAAGGAAAATGTCCAGACTTTCCATGATGTACAAAATGACCAATAAACTGGTGGACGTACCAACTGATAAGTATCTAATACCAGCTCAAAAAAGAACAAGAAACAGTCATGCCTTCAAATACCAGAGTTACCAACCTAGGATTGATGTGTTCAAAAATTCGTACTTTCCCAGAACTATCGTAGAGTGGAATTTGTTATCACCAAGTACAGTAGGGGCATCTTCTCTGGGTAGTTTTAAAGAACGCTTGTAGATAGATGTGCAAAAGTTAGGGGTAACGCGTCGTTCGGTGTAATATAACCAGCTGCTGCCGCGCCGCGTGCCTGCGAAGCTGGTGTGTTACGCTGAACGGCGGTTATACCGGCTATATAGATACAGATACAGATATTGTTTTAGATATTTGATATCAGACAGACGAGGACAATTTGGCACTGCAGCCGAGTTTGGTAACTTATTTATCAAAAGTGCAGCAAGCAGTCACAATACCGAGGCCGCAAGGGCGTGGTATTGGAAGGCCAATCCTTTTACCTTCCTAACCAATGTCTGTCATAAATTTGGGAATATGATTCAAAGAAAGAGTGCCCAGTATTTTAATGACCCACCCTATAATGATGTGATGTTTGTTTGTTTGTTAAAGTATAACTATGGAATCGTCATAAGAAAAACACGACACGTACGTGTGATGTTGACGCATGGGACACTGGAGATATCCGAGTAGCTGTACCCTTCTCAGGTCTGTTATAAACTTTCCCTTTTTCAGGACCAGTGACCGAGTGTGACATTGAGGAAGGAGCTGATGAGAAGGAGTCACACACTAACGACGTCTACGCCTACCGGATCCAGTGGGCCCGTCTGAGCTGCGTCTACTGGAGCGAGACCCAGGAAGACTGGAGGACTGACGGCTGCGCGGTATATACACATGCAATCATTACAATTCAGCACATACCCTCCCCAAAATAACGTCCTCATGTTGGTGAAATTTAATGAAGAAAACAGATGCATTCATACATTGTTTACAAACTTTACTGGACCAGGTGCTGGATCATATGCATGGACAGCTTTGATAATGATAGCAAATTCAAATCCTATTATCATATAATAGCAGAATTTACAACATCGCTCAGTCTTTTCCCAAATGATCATTGTTTGAACCAGCAACATGAGATCACAGCAACTTAACTCCGATTTCCACAGATAAGCAAACAGTCTACCATTACCAGCACCATCTGTCACTGCAACCATCTGACGGCCTTCGGAAGTGACTTCGCCACACCGCCGAACACCCTAGACTTCGGGGCGTTTAATTTCAGTGATTTGCTGCACAACGGTGCCATCGTTTCAACCATCATCGTGGCGCTCTGTCTGTTCTCGTTCACATCAGCCCTAATAAAGATTGCTGAGCGTGTAGGGAAAAGGAAGGTAAGTAGACATCATCAATTATCCAGTTCTTTATATATAATTATACTCTGTTGACTTCTATTTCTCTTCCATTTTTCTCCAGTATTGATGTTTATTCAATATAATTTGGCGGTGGCAGACATGCTAGTATCACAAAGGGGTAGCTCTGCTGATAAGGGCAATGTGTCATTAACAAGGAAGTCAATGTTGTTAGTATGCATATTTCTATAATATCTTAAGCTTCAGTAAGACTATGATATAGTATCAGCTGTGAGAGGCCAGGGCAGTATGTACATTCATGTTCTACATCTCACCCATTGTTACAGTTACATCACGCTGTAAGGTTGGACGACCTTCAGAACGGCTACCGGTACCGCCTGCTCATCTGGACAGGTGCAGCTAGGCATGCTGGGACAGAGTCCACCGTTGCCTTCAAGCTCCTCGGCGATGCAGCAAACTCCGATGTGAGAGTGGTCAACATCGCAGAGAAGGTTAGGACGTCAAATTTGGCACTGGCTTCTCCTATGATCATTTCATTATCCAACTTCCCACTGAAGATTTATTGTGGAATTCTGTTGCTGTTTTATCCACTGAAGACTTCTTGTAGTACATTCATTTACGGCAGGTCCCAATAAAAGGAATTTTTTGTTGCTGTTTTTAGGTTTTTACCCAGGGCAGCCAGGTGAGCCTGATCTTCAGCGCAGCAGAACAGCTGGGTAACGTGGAGCAGCTGCAGCTCATGCACGACAGCAGTGGGGAGGGGAGCCGTGCATCGTGGCACGTGGAGAGAGCAGCGGTGCAGGATCTCACCACAGGCAAACTGTGAGTTCAGTCCAACTTTCCTTGGCTGTCTAGATTCATCCAGATCCTGGCCCAATAATTCAACGTCCAATTGCTTGCGTTAGGCAACACATAAGGTGTGGTTCTTTTCTTTGTCTCAAAGCCTTACAGCTAACATAGTGAGATTTATTTCCCTTTTGTTGGAACTGCAGGTCCTATTTCTTCTGCGGCGAGTGGCTGGCAGCCGACCGCGGGGACGGACAGGTGGTGAAGACCTTTCCTGTCGCCTCGGAGGAGGACCTGCGATCCTTCGGGTTCCTGTTCCCGGTAAGTCTGCGGAGCAATCTGGCGGAGGAGCACCTCTTCCTGTCCATCGCTATGATGCCTGAAGGTAACATTTCGCTTACTGAACTAGGGAATCATAATACAAGATTTAAGATATGTCTGAAATTTCCCTGATTATAGTAATTTTGATATATTTATTACTGTTTACATCAGGCTTAACTGTATTTTAAATGCATGAATACCTCTTGCTTTTAATGTTAAATCAAGTGTATCAAGTGTGTTGCTTTGGTTTTATTCTTTATCACAAAACCGACTTGTTCTGATGAAAAATGTCCCTGCTATGTTTCCTTTACAGATAGCATCTTCACCCGCAGCCAGAGGCTCGGCTGCTGCCTGAGTCTCCTCCTCATGTCCATGGTATCCAGCGCCATGTGGCTAAGGGACGAAACAAAAACCCAGGTTGTGCAGGCCGTCAGCCTGGGGCCGTTCTCCTTCACCCTGAATGGAGTCTACACGGGAATCATGGCCAGCCTCACCTGCCTTCCTGTGATCGGGGCCATAATCCTGCTGTTCCAGTACAGCGGACCCAGCAACAAGGGCAACCCCCGGGTCAGAGATGTGGAGATGGGTGTTTCGGCTGAGGCACCCACGCATCAAGGACCAGCCAAGGGCCTGCCACACTGGTGCAAGTACGTGGCCTGGGTGCTGGTGGTGCTGTCTGCCGTGGGGTCAGCTGTCTTCACCGTGCTGTACAGTCTGGAGTGGGGCAAGGACAAGTCCGAGCGGTGGCTGTCTACGTACTTCTTGGCTTTTTTGGCGGACATCTTCGTCATGCAACCAGGAAAGGTAAGGATATGTTCTCTGTTGATTTCAATTGTAACCTCCACCTAAAAAAAATTAGAAAAGAGGTCTTCCCAAGATTGTCTTGAGTACCTAGTGTTGATAAATGTAATACAATTCAGATATTTAGGTATACAATCTTGAGAAGGCCTCTATAACAACGTTTTTTTTAGGTGGCGGTAAAATGGCACCTGGTGAAATTATGAGCATGCATGTTACGTGTAGTTGTATAAGGTATCTGGCCACAAAGACAATTTCTTGCATGCTAGTTTAATAGAACCTGAGCTACTCAGAACATTTTGTATGAAGCCACATCCTGTCAGAAACTTTAACAACTAATGCGTTTGTCTTACAGATATTTCTCCTCACCATCGTGACTTGCTTTGTTGGCAAGACGAAAGCCGTCAAGAAGATTTTTAAAAAGAAGCGGAGCCCCGCTTTGATAAAAGCCAGCGTGGTGTCTTCACAAAGGGAGGCAGGCTTCAACTGTAAGTTTCAGCTCAGCAGTTTGTAAAAAAAGAACAATTACCATAAAGGCTGAAGTAAACTGTGCACATGTTACCACATGTTTGACGGAAGCCATTTTGTGTAGTTTTAGTGTGTTCCAGTCATACCCTGTATTCTTAATTGATCATATTTCTTGTTGCTTCAGTCTTTTGTCCAGGTTGTGAGCTTTTGTCTTCTAACAAATACATACGGACCATACAGATTTTAAAAATATTTTTCATGCTTTCTAAAGGCGATGCATTTCGCTTGAGGAGGAAGATGGAGCGACTTTCAATGAGGTCCCTTGCCAACATCAAACAAGCGCGAATGAGGCAGCGCAGGGACAGGAGATTTGGGGGAACCGTGTGGGACATCGCGTGGTTCTGCTGTTTCCTCCTGCTCGTGCTCAGCATCGCCAACGAATACCACAACACCACAGAGGGTTTCCATCAGACACTGAGCACAACCAACACCTTCCTGCAGTCTGTGGACGACGTGAGTTCCTTAGTAGTATCCAGTGTTTGGGTATTTTGCTGTTAAGGTCCCTGACAAGGGTGTTGGCAGCAGTCGGCTTAATTTCACATCGCGCTTCCAAGCGGCCGGCTCTATCCAGCGGATTCACACTGTCAAGGCCGCAGTGTCTTTCCTGACATACTCCAGCCAAGATTTCCTGGGTCTACCCCGCCTTCTGCTACCGGCAGCTGTAGACAAACTTTAAAAAACATTTGAAGCCAGTGGAAAGCCATTAATGTTGACAAGGACAAAATAGATGGTTATCAGAACGTAGGATTCAATGGGTGCCATTTGTACCCTTGTTGAGGAATCTACAAATACTGTGTACAGTAAACTCACGAGGCTTTGTTTCTTCACAGGTAAATGATCATCTCAACTTCTGGTCCTGGCTGAACGAGACCGCTCTGCAGAGCTTTTACCCGGAGACTTCCTACAATGACAACAAGCCCCGCTGGTTTGAGAAGGGCTTCACAGCTGACAGGCAGACAGTCCTGGTCTACCCACCTAGCCTGATCCAAGCCCGAGTAAAACCAGGTGAGTGGAATCACTCTATGAAACACTTGCTGTGGGCTTGCATGACATGCCTCAATGTATTTCACAACCATGCATTCTTACCACAGGAAATGCATGTTGCATTTTGAAAAGCTACAAATTAAAAGGGATCATTATTTCAAACTATTCGGAAAGAATCTATGAACGCAAAAAAGATAAATGTAATACCAAAATAGCAAAATAACCAAGGGGGTCATAGCACCTATTTGTAGGCTCTGTAACCTCCTCGAAATAACAATGTAACTAAATAATCATGACTGCCTGACATTTCATGTTTCCTTCTCGTCACCCTAGACCTGTGCGCGGTGCCTGTGACAATGCAGCACTTGTTTAACGAATGTTCATCAGGATATGATGAGCACACCAAGGAGACCGGGGCGTTTGAGGAGGGATGGAAAAGGGTCAGGAACACGTCAGCTATGGAATCAGCAGCCCCTGGATGGAATTACTTCCCAAGCGGCTACCCCAGTCTCCCCATCTACGGTGTGACGACGCACTACTGGGGGGACGGCTTCGGTCTGCACCTTGGAAAATCAGCAGACGAGATGCGCAGCATCCTAGCAGACCTGAAGGCCAACCGTTGGATCGACAAGCGCACGAGGGTCATCTTCTTGGAAGCGATGCTCTACAATGGAAACGTGGATCTGTTCACATCGCTGACGGTGGTGTTCGAATTCTCCGAGACGGCCGGAGTTTTCTCCCGTCACCACGTGAACACCTTCCGGCTTCATCAACAGCCAGGGACGATTGGATACATCTACGTCCTGCTGGAGATCATTTACGTCATCATTCTCCTCTACTCACTGTGGAAAGAGGAAAAAAAGGCACGCGCAGCCGGCTTGGCCTACCTGAAGGGGGCATGGAATATTGTCGAAATCTTCAACTTTTTCTTGGCTTTCACCGCCATTGCCTTGTATGGCTTTAAGGCAGTCTACAGCTCCAGGGCTTTGGCGGCGATCAAGGAAGAGAAAGGTGTGTAATAAATTTATGCAAAAATTGCAATACACGGACATTTCAATTCAACATTGCTCAATGTATGCAAATGTGAAAAAACGCTCTAAGACTTGTAGGTATACTTGAGTTTGGATCACACTTATTGTATTACAAGGTAATTATTGTAACTAATACAGTACTTAACGATATGTATACTTTTATTTTAAAGATCAAGTCCACCATTTCCGATCTGCGGTGAACATAAGCCAGGTTTACGGCTGGTTCCTGGCCTTCCTGACGTTTGTCAACATGATGAAGCTCCTCCGGCTGTTGAGGTTCAACCCGTTCCTCGCCAAGCTGATATCCGTGTTCCGAGGAATGGCGGGGGAGTTCTCTTCTTTCTCTGTCTACCTGTTCCTCTGCATGTCAGCTTTTTGCTTCTTCGGATATCTCAAGTTTGGCCTTATTGTGACAGAGTACAGGTAAGGAAACATATTCTATTTGTGCCAAATTAGTATGCATCTTGTGGCTGAAATGATTTCTCATTTTTAACAGAATCACGCAGGTTGCGAGTGCTTAGAATTTAAACAATGATTTTTTTTCCAGCTCCATCAGCAAGTCCTTCTCCACATTGTTCCAGATGTCTCTGGGAAACTTCTACTACTACCAGTTGCGGGAGGCAGCCCCCATCCTCGGCCCCATCTTCTTCTTCGCGTTCATTTGCATCATCTTCCTGGTGCTGATGAACTTTGCCATGGCGATCATCGACAGCGCACTTCCCGATGTGCGGAATCACGACATGCCTGAAGAAGACCGGTACTTCATCCAGGGGTTGTGGGAACGCTTCACGGCCTTCTTCGGCTTCTGGAAAGCACCAGCCGCAGGTAGCGTAGTGTTGTTTCACAGTGCATGACGGAGAAAGATTATCATCGTTTTGGTCTTGTTTTTGTTGCAAGTGGCTACCAAGATGCATGATCACTGCATGGTTTTACTATATCGTAAGCTCTTTCTACTTGCGTAGTTTTGTTTCACAGTTTGTTCGAAGGTTGATTCTTTCTGTAGCACCACCCTGTGGGACCGTGTAGCGCAGTGGTAGTTTCTTCGGCCCGTGACCGAGAGGTTGCGGGTTCGAATCCACCTGCTGTGTTACCGATCTTGTGCCCTTGGGAAAGGCACTTTACACGACTTTCCTCACTTCACTCAAGTGAAAATGAGTACCTTTAGCTTCGGCTTGGGCCGTCCTTCGGATAGGAAGTTAAATGGAGGCCCCGTATTCGGGGAGAGCAACACCCCAAGCACGTTGAAGAACCCGCCACATGTGCGAACATCCACCCAAGCGGATCAAACCATTCCGGCCAAAATAGCGGTAGGGAATCTCCCGAGCAGCCCTCGTAACCCCTGCTTCGCCTATTGGGTCAGTTAGTCCTCACTCATAGTGAGCAATTGGGCTGGTCTCAATCATGATGTTTCTGACCTAGGGCGAAGAGTTGCTGTTACAGTTCCAATCATGTGACCCGTAACCTTGAGTGGCCTTCATGGCCTTGTTACGTGGTGATCATTGAGTAAAAAAAAAAAAACCCTCCGTAAGTCAATTTGTTTCCTCTGCCGCTAGCATTGTTGTCATTACTTCATCTTATTCTAGATAACTTGCTTACTTTACTTAGTTATTTAAGATAAAGATAAGCAAAACTTACGAAATCATTTACATCGGCTCAGATGACGACGCAATGGACAATCTACATGACAGTCTGATCGATGTAGAGATAAAAGTGGAGAAACTGTGGCTGAAGAGACAGTCGCTCTTCAACCTCAAGTTAGTACAATATCTTACATAAAATTCTACTTGAGCATGACACCCTTAAAGATGCATGGAGTGATCTTCCTGGAACCGTGAATGACAGAATGTAACTAGAAAAAGCCTCAAAACGTCATGCTGATAATTGTTAACGATACAAAGAAAACGAAAGGTTCTAAAAACATATTTGACAGTTTGAACACTCCATCTCTGACATTTTGAAACCTTCTATCTTCACAGTATGCAGGAAAAGGACCTCCCGGCAGAGCCTGAGTTTGTGCCGACTGTCAGAGATGTTCCAGATGCTGCAGCAGTGGAACGTGATGCTCGCCACCGCATCATCAAGGTCCGCCCTGCCTCCCCAAACAACTGCGCAGACAGCGGCAGCAGTCAAGCTACCCGCTCCGACAGCAAGGCGCCAGTGGAGGTGGCCTCCAGGTCCCCAACAGGGGAGGAGGACACCCCAGAAAGCCAACAAACCAGCCAAGTCAGAAAAATAAAGTCTGTCCTATCCACAGGCGGCAAAAGTGACAAGACGTCAAACAGGAAAGTCCGTTTTGCTCATGTGGTTCTTGTTCGTCACACCGAACAACGCAAGGTGGAGTGGCCAAGTGTCAAGTTGAGCGCTCATGACAAGATTGCTCTGACATTTGGCGAGATGCTGACAGACAATCACATCCAGGCTGCCCAGATGCTGCTCCGCCGCCAGTACCCGGCACTCCAAGGGCTGGAGGCGCCTGCAGTTGGTCACTGTGAGGACGGATTTGCCAAGATGACAGGAAAGGGGCAACAAATCCACCACAACGGCAGCCAGCACTGGGTCCTATCATCTTGTGCAGGCGGACAGGTGCGCCTGTATGACAGCCTCGGCGTCGCCATGACTCCATCTCTGCAAATTCAGCTTTACCAGTCCTACGCCGCGTTTGCTGACCAAGCAAGGAACGTCCTGACTGTCATCTTCCCAGACGTGCAGCGTCAGAAGAACGTCTTTGATTGTGGTCTGTTCGCCATTGCCTGGGCAGTGGATATCGCAGAGGGACAAGACGTGAGCAGGGTTGTGTACAACGACAGGAAGATGAGGAGCCATTTGGAGACGTGCTTCAAACAAGGGAAGCTCACACCGTTTCCACGTCAAAACGGTCGCAGAGAGGTCGGTCCAACCAAGGCACAGCAAATATCGCTGGTCTGCCACTGCCAGCAGGGGGAGCGTCTGGGAAAAATGCAAACTTGCAAGGCATGCCGGAGGATCTTTCACGTCAACTGCCTGCCGGTCAGCTCTCTCAGTGATGGGAAATGGGCATGCCGTTATTGCGGTGTGTAAATAAAAACAGTCTCTACTGCAGCGCAAAAAAGGAATGCACTGAATAGGAATTATCAATGACAACTGTTTGGTCTCCTTATGGAAGTAAAGGAACAAAAGCACTCGGATGGAGACAGGGAGTGATCATCTTTGGAGTCTTGACATAACGTTAAACTGATCCCACCTCCATTACTGATCATCTTTTGTGTTTTCGTTCGTGTAATATCAGCAATTTAGTCTAGGATCTAGGATTTAATACTTCTGTCATCAGTAAATGGACAGGTTTGAAAAGACTTTAAGTACATTTATCTCATTTAATAGGTACCAAATGCACTTTTATTACTATATTGAATAATGTGTGCTATGTCTAATATGTCTAATATATATATTATGTAATATTTTAAACATCACGAACTTTCAGGACTTGGTGATATAGATTACCAAGTTCGATTTTTGACAGCCTAGAATGGCAGTTATGCTTCTCCATCGCCCGGGCAGTGGACTTCGTAGAGGGACAAGACGTGAGCAGGGTTGTGTATGACGACAGGGAGATGAGGAGCCATTTGGAGACGTGTTTCTAACAAGGGAAACTCACACCATTTGACCAGCCGCAGGAAGAAAGTCGTTTCAACCAAGGCACACCAAATCTCAGTGGTCTGCAAATGAGGAAGGCGTCTGGAAAGGGTGGAGAGGTGCAAAGCATTCCGGAGGATCTTTCACGTCAACTGCCTGCCAGTCAGCCCTCCTTGTGATGGAACATGTCATGGGCATGTGGTGACTGCGTTGTGTGAAAGACATTCTTCACAAAAGCGTAAACAGGACAGTGTTGATTGACATCGAGGATGTTCTGCAGACCGAAAACACTCGAGGGTGTTTGTTCTCCTAATGGACGAAAATTAGGAAAAACAACGTAGGATGAAAATACGGTTGGGCCATCTCTGGAGTCATGACATAATGTTGAACTGATCTCACCACTGACCATTTTTTTGTGTAACTTGTGTGTAATATTTAATTTAGTCTAGATGGTGCCTATTTTTGTCATCAGTAAATTTGCTGGTTTGAGAAGGCTTTGTAAAGTACATTGTAGGTGCTAAGTTTCAGGACTTGGTGGTTAAATTGCGATGTTAGATTTTTGACTGCCTAAAATGGTACACATGTACTTATGTCTGACAAATTATTATGTCGCTTTGTCACTTGATTAGATGTTGGTCAGGTAGACAAACTACTGCTTGTAAATATTGCGTGTGCTTAATTGTGGGGTCATGTGGCATAGCGGCAGGATGTTTGGTCCGAAACCTCGAGATTCCGGATTCAAATCTGCTTAAATGCAATGATCTTTTGCCCTTGGGAAAGGCACTTTACGAAAATTTCCTCACTTTACTCAGGTGGAAATGAGTACCTAGCTTCGGTTAGGGCCGTCCCTTGGATAGGACGTTAAAATAATATCCCGTGTTTGAGAAAAGCCACTCCTCGAGCACGTTAAAGAATCCACAACTCTTATCAAAAAGAGCACGGGTCCTTCCCGGTGCGAGTGAAGACGTACAGTCCAGTTTTTCTGGGTTGACATGTTGAAAAGGTGATAATAACCAGTTGTTTCATCCCTTCCACAAATGTGGTAAATCTCAGAGAGATAATTACATTCGCATGAATATTTGCAGAGCGGATGTATTTGGAATTAGTAAAAAACTTGTAACATCTTCTTACAACAGACCAAAAAAGATTGTTACTTCAAATTTTCTTCTATCAGTGACAGTTTTAAAGGTAAAGAACATACCTCCAAATTTTCGACGGCTATCAGCCCATCTTGTTCATGGAAAGTGACCAAGTCTGCCCCCTCCCCCCTCGGGCAGCTCCCAACCCTAATAGTCCAAAAGATAGATGTCCCATTTAAATCATAAAAACACTTTATGCTACACTTAAAGTGGAGAGCTCAGAAGGAAAACAAGACCATTAAATGTATTGTTTTCTGAATAGCATGTAAAAAACTCTAAATTTTTGACAAACGTTATCATGTATATGTAAGTATTGCATAATCCAAGAACAAAGAAGTTGCAGTTCTATTCAAAAGATCAGTGGAAAAGGTACAATTTAACGTATAGTTTCTACTCATCTTACACGTACACGTACGCATTATTTTCATAATTGGCAACATATCTAAAAACTTCGCAAGGAGAAAGAAGCTTGAGAAGTGAGAAAAGAATCCTCTAGATTTGACTTCGTAAATGTGCTGGTTTGAGAAGACCTTTGAAAGTACATTTTACATTATGTTATAGATGGTAACTTTCAGGGCGGGCTGTGTTAAATTATGAAGTATGAAGATTTTGACATCCTAAAATGGTAGTTGTGTTTGACAAAGAAATAAAATAACTGTTATTGTATTGTATTGTACAAGATAGAATATACAGTGGCAGGTCTGACATTGGAAAGTAAATAATCAAGGTCAATGGAAATGGTACCCATTTAAAATATCGTTTCTATTCATCTTACATTTTAAAGTGGCATTTTCAGGCCGTGCGTACATGTTTCATAATTGGTAGCATGTCATGAGAAAAAAGTTCCTCAAGATTTTGACTTCGTAAAGTGGAAGTTCTGACATAGGAAATATTGCAGCAAGTCAAAAATTCATTATACAATGCCATTTTTTTTAATGATCATTACCTTTATGAAATTTTGGTCCGGTACAATAGTTATTACTTGCGTGTGCTTGATTAAATTGCATGAAAGCTTGCTCAGTAGGCATATAAAATAACAGGGAAGTACAAAATCTGTAGCATCTGATAACATGCCAAAAATTGTTCAAAATATCCAAGGAAAACGTTCCGATTTAAAGTCTCGTATCATTTTACGTAACACGTCAAAGTGGCATTGCTCAGATTGTAGAAAAAGGCCGTTTGCATTATTTTCATAATGCCAAGAAAATGTCAATAAACTCGTCTAAATTTCATCAAATTTGTAATTACAAATAGAAAATATTTTTGGAAAAACATTCCTCTAGATACAAATGTATACCATTGCCTGAAGTGGCAGTTATGGCTGTGCTTCACAAAGGAAAGTAAATAATGATTAACATGTCCAAAGACATTATAGAAGTTCCTTGATACGTCACCAGTGTCACTATACTAGGTTTTGGTTAGTTCAAAAAGCTACTGATTTTTATTGCATTCGCTTGATCAAATTGCATGAAAATGTGTAGAGTAGGAATATAAAAAAATCAGCAACATACACAGAATTTGTAACATCATCTGATAACAGACCAAATTAAAGGAAGAGTTCCCATTAAAAAACAAAAATTCATGTTACACTTTAGAATGGCCTGCTTGGAATGAAAAACAGGTCAGTTGAATTATCCATTATCAGGATAAGTAAGATGTCTAAATTTTTGACAAATGATATTACATCAAAACTATCGAATCACGAAAAAAATATCACAACGAAACGTAGCTAAAAATTATTCTAGGAACTTCAGAATGATTTATAAAAAAAAAGAAATAATGACTGAATAATTTTCTACCTTGCAATAGTAACCCTACAGCAAAATATGTGTCCAACGTTTTGATTTGAATAAAGTTTGATTGGTTTGCTGATTCAGCCTGTGTTTTTCTTGTGTAGTAGCTCGAGAGCAGTTATTGTATTCAGGCATTTAGTAAGACTTGGGGTCAACAGAAACATGTAAGATGGCAGCTGTTTCCTTTGTAAAAACAAAAGCCTTTATTTCTTCCTTCGACCAAAGTTTAAAAGACAAAATGCAGACATAACCGCATCCTAGCCTCTATAGCAGGCTCTCTGGGGCCTCAATAGATCAGCGAAGGCCGGCAATCAGCGATCCAGTACAAAAAGAAAAAGCCAGCAAAAGTGTATTATGAGCCAAAAAAAAGCCCCAGAGAGCCTGCTATGGAGGCTAACCGCATCCTCCGGAACGAAGAATTTGCCATTGTGAATATTAGTAAAACTATTGGACCAATCGACAAGCATCATGCATGACCGGACTTTGCGCTGATTAAAGAACACGCGAACACTGCTGAACTCCGTGTTTTCAGCACAGGGCTGATGATTACTTTCTTGGTGATTCAATTTGTGTTGCATAATAAACCTTTCCGCCGGTTTTGAAAAGAATGTTATCTGACACGGTGTAAATTCACGGGCCACACTGATTCAATTTGTAGGTTCTCGATTTTGTTGAAATGGAATTAAGAGCGACAACATGTGGAGTCTTTTGGTGTAATCGACAGGGGCTTCGCTTCTTAACCCAGAGGTTCTGGCTTCGAATCCGTTGATGCGCAACCGATCTTGTGCCCTTGGGAAAGGCACTTTACCCAACTTTCCTCACTTCACTCAGGTTAAAATGAGTACCTAGCTTTGGTTATGGTCGTACCTCGGATAGGACGTTAAATGGAGGTCTCAAGTTTGAGGAGAACCACACCTTAAGTACGTTAAATAACCCGCCACACAAATCGAAAAGGGTAAGGGTCCTTCCTGGTGTGATTTGATCAAATAGATATTGGACCGGCTTTTATGGAGAGAATCGAATTTCAGGTACAAGTACTTCATTCTTGTTTTTGTTGGGTCGCGTGCCGTAACTTCAGGGTTTCTGGCCCAGAAGCCAGAGGTCCTGGGTTCAAATCTTGTCATGCTGCTGATCTTGTGCTCTTGGGAATGGCACTTTATTTCCTCAATCCAAAAAGGTGTACAAATTGGTACGTGACGTCGTTTGGGGATGTTACAGGTGTTTGAAGGAAAGGGATGGGCTGCGCCTCCCAATACCTTGCCCTAGGGGACGATGGAAAACGACTGACTGTCCCCAAGGCCTTAAAAGTGGCCATGGGACTACCATTACCTTACCTTAGGCCACATCGTCTTAATTTTATGGATGACATCCTCCCGAGACCCCAAAACTACTGCGCGCGGGAAAAAAAGAAGAAAAATCCAGGCAAAAATAAAATCCAGACCCTTTTCTTCCAGGCTTGGTTTGTCCTAGGACGTTAAATAGAGTTCACCTCTAGTAAGACTGTAAGAGACAATCGTCGCCATTTCAATCATGATAAACTTTATCTTGTCATTCTTGTTTAGATTAAAGAGAGAGAGAGAGAGAGAGAGCAGATCCTCCGGTAGGCATGAGATTGACCAGGGATGCTGTTGGGTGACATGTGGCCACAGTGTTTTTTTTAGGGCCGGTGTAAATCAATGCTCCCGTGTATTTCATCCATAAAATGGATGTCAGTGCCACCTTACCTTCGTATTTGTCCGCGAAACGGGTACGGCCATGTTGATTTGATTAGATATGGATGACATCCTCTGGGAACCCCAAACTGATATGAGTGTGTGAATATAAAAAGTTTTGACCAAACAAAAGCTGCCTTCGAAGGTTATTTATTTAGTTAGTTAGTCAGTAAGGTTGACCATACGACTGAACACACAGAATATAGTATACCGGACATTGCATTCTTCATTTTTGTTCTTACACATCGTGTTTGACCTTGGAATATTCTATAGCATTAGTATACGTTTTCTGATGTTCGGCATATAGTTGCTTATTTTGAAGCTGCTTTGTACTATTTACAACATGGTTGAAAACTTCACTTTTGGGGGAAAACGGCCGAAGCTTGATGCGCGCGCGGATGTCATCCATATAATCAAATCAACATGGCGTAACTGATCGTGACTGATGTTTCTTGACGGCTCACAATCTAGTGTCACCCTGGACAACGGGACCTTGACCTGAACGTAATTAGCGAAATTAGTTTCTATTACTCTTGATTAGTTTTAATCAAGGCTACCATACTAACTAACCATGGGTTTACAAAGAACCTAGCCTTCGAGTTCACTACTGGAAAGTTGACCCATGCAGTGAAGCTGCTTTTTCCGAAAAAGTGTAGAGAGTTTCTTTATTGTGAGGCCTTTTCTTAAACACCGAACTTCGTAGGAGCGCAAAACGGTGTCTATAACCTTTCTATAACTACATGAACAACTCTTACTGGTTGGTGAGGTTCGAACTCAGGACCCGGTGACTCACGCACGGAATTGGATACCAAAGAGGGACACCGCCGTAACGCTAACACTAGAACGGTGAGGCAAACAGGCCGAGAAGCCAGCAGAAGACGCCAACAGGAGTTAAAGAAGCCAGCAGAAGACGCCAACAGGAGTTAAAGAAGCCAGCAGAAGACGCCAACAGGAGTTAAAGAAGCCAGCAGAAGACGCCAACAGGAGTTAAAGAAGCCAGCAGAAGACGCCAACAGGAGTTAAAGAAGCCAGCAGAAGACGCCAACAGGAGTTAAAGAAGCCAGCAGAAGACGCCAACAGGAGTTAAAGAAGCAAACAGAAGACGCCAACAGGAGTTAAAGAAGCCAGCAGAAGACGCCAACAGGAGTTAAAGAAGCCAACAGAAGACGCCAACAGTACTTAAAGAAGCCAACAGAAGACGCCAACAGGAGTTAAAGAAGCCAACAGAAGACGCCAACAGGAGTTAAAGACGCCAACAGAAGACGCCGACAGGAGTTAAAGAAGCAAACAGAAGACGCCAACAGGAGTTAAAGAAGCAAACAGAAGACGCCAACAGGAGTTAAAGAAGCCAACAGAAGTTAAAGACGCCAACAGGAGTTGAATAAGCCAATAGAAGACGCCAACAGAAGAACCCAACAGAAGAAGCCAAGAGAAGTATTACAGCACAGAATTGTCCACTATCACACCCTACCACCGGACCAGCGAGGAGCCAGCATGGCGCAGTTGCCACAGTTGCTTGTGTTCCTGATACTGCTGGTGCCCATCCGCGCCGCACCCGTCAGTAACACGGCAGAGGAGACCGTGTCCTACCTCCAGTCGGACATCAGCTCCCTCAAGGGGACCATCAAAGGCATGTCAGGTAAAGAAAATAGATTTCTTCATTCTTTCTTTATTCTTTATTTCAGGTATAAAACTCATAGGTACACAAAATATTACATATACATACATATACATCAGAAACATCTATCTGTACAATAGGCCATAGGCATAGCAGTTGCGGAAAAATGTGTTTCTATGGTACATGTCTGAAGTCAACAAGTGCTTGACAATAGAATTTTGGGAGGACACTGCTCTTTGTAAGAAAGAATAACATACCCTCCTTCGCCTTGATTCAAAAGTGTCGATCAGTCGAATGGTACACAAACAGATTTAATCTCCAAGCAGATCCTGCGGTAGCATAAGATAGTATCAAAAGCTGGCAGAGGAGTGAAGCCGGCTTAGGAGTGCGTCTGGCTACCGGGCAACTGGACAGTTAGACAAAGACAAAATGTTAATGTCAGTCTACTTGTTAATAACAAAGATCTAGTACAACATACACCTAGGCTGTATGTCATACATACAATAGATCTCGTACAAACTACGCTTACGTTCTATACTATATAAATTATGCAATATCGACCTGGGTGAAAAGAAAAGATTCTAAGCTACAACCCACATTGCAGAATGGATGAAGGAGATGCAAGAAAACATCGACATTTTCAAGAGTTACTTCGACGGCATCAACGCGCTGCTGACCAGAATGAAGGTGTGTATCTGTTTGTGTATCTGTGATTAACGTTCAGTTGGTAACGCTACTTCAAATTTATTCGCGAGGTAACCCATATCCGTTGTTTTTAAACACATAGGTATATCAAGTCAACTGACGGTGATTTCAAATTGCAGTATTTTCAAAATATGGCACCGTCCGTCGACTTCATAACCGTAAATACCTTTAAGAACTAGCGTTATAACCACCCGACGGTGTAACGCTTCTGTACGGTATAACCGCCATTCGGCATAACACACCAGCTTCTGTATCTGTATGGCCGGTATAACCGCCCGTTGGCGTAACACAACACTGCTTCTGTAAAAAGTATAGCGAATACACAGAAACACATACCTACACGTGCACTTACACAATCGAAGACACACGCACACGCACCACACACGCACACACACTCACACAAACAAACACACACTCACACACAAACATACATGACAATATATATCCACATCTACAACATGTTGATTTGTCCCAATGTATCGTGCGAGTGCAGCCTATCCCAGACCAGATCACCGTACTTGAGGCCAGTCAGGACGAGCGCAGCTCTACTGTAGAGGCCCTGGGCGGCACCGTGACAGAGCTGGAGACCGGGGTGAACAGGACGACCGCCCGACAGCAGGAGATGGAGAACTCTCAGACGCAACATAAAGAGGAGCTGAGCGCGTTGAGGGCCGGCCAGGACGACATGCGCCGGACCCTGGCCACGCTGTCGGCGGTCTGGCAGCGGCTGGAGTCCCGCCAAAACGAGTCGGTCGCCTGGCAACGGAACACGGACGGGACCCTCTCACAGCTGCAGAAGGATGTCCGCGATTTGGAGTCCAGCGATGGGACTGGTGGTGATGGTGGTGGTGAGGATGGGGAGGAGGAGGGGTCAGGGGACGTGTTTGGGATGGAGGTATCTTCGGAAGGACTGCTTTTTTCTTAGTTAATGCAACCTAAAGCTAAGGGCACAACCCGCCGTACGTGCAAATACGTGCTGTCAACGTGCCAAAACGAGGACAATCTATTGGGATCCGTAATTACATAAGTGGTAAGTACCGCCTCCGTGCGAACTTGTGGGGAATCCGACGGATTTTGGAGCACGCAGACACGCCGTAGAACTTTACGTGTAGGTAAAACTTCGTGTGCCATCGGGCTGCGGATTCGCCCCCCGTACGTGTCAGTACGGGCGACGCGCCTGCCCTGTACAGCCTGAACGTTTTCAGAAATACTTGGCGGACGTGGCCCCCCACACACAAAAAAAAAACGTACGAACGAATTGCACGTACGGCGGGTTGTGCCCTCACTGCACTCGCGTCAAGCTTGCGTCGCTGCGGTGTAAAAAAGATACTCAACGAATTTTTGAGATGAAGAACGAAATTTCTTACTTTTTGTGTATTTTGTCGTCTTCTTAGTCATACTTTGACGTATTACGCAATATCTAAATCATAAAAAATCGGAGAAAATAACAAAACAGTGACGCAGTGAACGAACCCCGCAGTGACGCAAGCTTGACACAAGTGCAGTGAAAGACATTAAGGCCTAAGTCATATTCATATAGTCTCTACCAGACTGACTACGCTGGCTGGTTTGCCCCCCCCCCCCCCCTGAAAACTTCACTTTCATTCTAGGAGATATATTTTGAAGACGAGCCTTACGGGTCGGTGACTTGAATCAAGTGGCGGTAATATGGCACCCAGTGGAATTATGAGAGTTGATGTTATAGAGTTTTAGATAATTTTGCACGCTTGCTTTGTCAGACGCTGTCTGTCATTAGACGATTTGGTTGATTGTGACCAATGAAAAGCAATAAATACTACCTATAGCACCTTGATTGCCATCGTTTGTCTTGAATCTCTCGCATATTCTTTTATTAATATCGCTATGATAAAATGCAATCTGTATTATGTGATGTGACGGCACGTGACAAACTAGAAGGGTGATTACTCAAAACAAACTCAAACTAACTTAAACCTAACCGCATACTAAATTTAAAAACGACTCGTTCATAGATTCTTCTGTAATGATTTTCAGCCACAGACACCGCTACAAACTAGCCTGGGTAACATCCGTATTCCACCCGGCTCCTTACACTCGCTAACTAAAAAACATTTCTTAGGTAGTGAGTGTAAGGAGCCCGGTAGAATACGGATGCATGCCCGCAGCCAGGGGGGGTTCAGGTGGTTCTTCCGCCCATATGCTCAAAAGGTCCGCTTTTTCAAGCTCGAAGGTCCACTGTTTCATGTCCAAGATTTTTTTCAAAGGTATGACTGATTTGCATTTTTCCCTGATAGACATTTCAGTCAATCTTAGTGAGTCTATCAGCAAAATTTGCCCCAGAAAGTGCAGGAAATGGCTTTCCAGAGGGTCCAGATTTCAAAATTTCCCCGGACCTCCATTGCGACGCCTCGCGCCTTTAGTGTCGGACATGGTAAAAATATGTCGAGGGAGTTGGCCTCAAAGACTTACGCAAAAGCCTTGTCCTGTAATAGAAGTTCCATTAAACTTCGCAAGCGATTTTTGCCCGTCCCAGGCTAGCTACAAATATAGTGTTGAAAGTAAAGCCATTCTAACCAGGCTTTTTTGTTGTTCTCCTGACTAATTTGCTGCCTTCTTGTATCCCTGACAAAGACCCTGCGTTGTTGCTAGGAACATGAAAGACAACAAAGCTTCATTTCATTAACGGAGGGAACCAAATGCAAGAGGAAGGCATTCACTGATCATGGACAGGTGTGACTCGTTGAGGAGGGTTTTTTGTTCTTCTAATTGCCAATATCTGTAGTCTTAGGACCCTGACACGCAGACGCGTCCTTGACGTAGCCTCCATAGCAGGCTCTCTGGGGCCTTTTTTTGTGTGGCCCATAATACACTTTTGCTGACCACTTCTTTTTGTACTGGGTCGTTGTTTGCCGGTCGTCGCTGATTACTGGCCCTGAAGGCCAGCAACCCGCGACCCAGTACAAAAGGAACATGGCCAGCAAAAGTGTATTATGAGCAAAAAAAAGGGCCCCAGAGAGCCTGCTATGGAGGCTACTCTTGACGCTTGAACCGTGAAAAACGTAATCACATTTTACGTCCGAATGGACGCTCACCCATTCGTAAGGGCACAGTCACACTAGCGTGTATATGAATTCCGAATTAGGTACGTACTGACATTTTTTTTCATACGAAGTAGTACGCACACTAAGCACCGCATATGCATCTCAATCCTTTTGTGCCAGTTTTAGGTACGCAGGCATGCGCACAGTACGACCCGGTACGTGTACCTGCGGAGTAATACAGGAATGAGACCTTCTACATCTTGACGAAAGTGAGTTCAAGGCTAAAAGGCAAACTCAAGACCTTGACCTTGACCCGTGATTGCTATGAAGCCGACGTATCGCAAAGCCCCCTGCTGAACATTTTCAAAACTGCAGCTAAGGTAGGTTGCATCTGCATGTCCCATGATCCAGAAAAACCGGACCTGAAAAAATCGGTAGACCGGATGTTGTACCTACTGGAAAATCATCAATATTCAATATTGGACCTTTTGGAAAATAAAGAGATCATATGTTCAGGCATTCACGCGTTTTGGGGCTTACCAGTCGAGGAAAATAGCAAGATCGAAGTAGAGTAGAGTCTATGGTCATTTTACCAAGTCTTACAGTCAATAGTACAGATCTAGAGGTAGTTAGCCTTGTAGGATTTTAAAACTGACGCCAGTGGGAGTCAAATACTACATAAAACAGATTACTTTGTAGTGAAATGAACCATTGTTTTGAGCATCGTCCATTTACAAGTTCTCATATATCTAATCAGGTCCAGGTTCAGGTCCGGAGCTGGACCTGATCCTCTGGACCTGAACCGGACCTGGACCTGAATTTGATGTACCGGTACTCACCCCTAGCTATAGTTTTTTTTCACCGATGACGGCAGAGTTGTAAGCAGAAAAACACATTATGAAGTTATAAATTACTTCGAAACCGATGTTAGTCGTCACTTGTAGTTCTCCACGCATGTCTATATACAAAATGCCTTTTCTATACCGAGGAACGTCACAAGCATTAGGCTACAGCACATTTTCCCTTTTGGTATTTTCTCATGGTAGAATTTTTTTTCTTCTGAAATCAGGCAAATATCAATGAACGCTCTGATACATCCATAAAATTAACGTGCTTTGGCCTAAACGGCAAAAAAAGGGTTTATTAACTGTTACTCCAAGCAGAGGTTAGGCTCCGGCTGTTTTTTTGTTGTTGTTTTTTGACGTTTTTTAGGTGTTTTTAGATTAGGGCTTTTTATTTTGTACCGTTTTCGTTATGCCCGACAAAAACTTATAAAAACGTTTAAAAAACATAACATAACCTCTGCTTGGAGTGTAGGGTTTATAAGTCTATTTCTTAGTAGAGTGTCCCATATACAGCGATATACGCAATTCTTTTAGCAGTATTCTCAATGTAGACGCACGATGTAAACAGTTATCCAAAGACCAACTATTTCTGTTTATAGTGACAGCCACAGACAACATTGTACAACGAAAACTATATGTGAGTTCGTATACACTTGTTTTAAGAAGAGGGAAGAGGCATGTAAACAATATTGATGTTATAGTGATAGTCTAGCTCCAGATGTTTTGTCTATCCAATTATTCACTTGTAACACTACTTGCAATAGTTTCTAGTCTTATGTATTTCATGCAATACCATCGAATCACTAGTCTCCAAGCAGACCCTACGGTGCCTTAGAAATACAGTCAAACCTGTCTATAGCGGCCACTCAAGGGACTGGTCAAAATCGGCCACTATAGAGAGGTGGCCACTATAGAGAATATGCTAATTAATTGACCACAAGCAATAAGTTACACATGGTTTTAGTACCCACTGATCTTTATTCACATAATACATAAGTACATGTACTGCAATGATTTTTACACTATATGTATTAAGAAAACAAAAGCTATAAAAAGTTTTAAATGTTCTACAGTTGATATTGTCTGAAGAGACCGGTATCGTCATATTTCTTTGATCTTTCGTCTTGTATCCTTTGATACTTCGCCGTCCGTGTGTTCCCGCTCGCGTTCACACGTCAGATTCGCCCATTATGCTAATGTGGTACTCACAAAAAAAGTCACGTCATTTTAGACTTATCTCTTAATAAATGTAAGAATACAATCCACCATAGTCTGAAGTTCATATCATTTGTCTTTGTAACAATTTAGTTAGAAATTTTTGTGATGTAAATTAACCTAAGCGATAGTGTATTAGAACGTAACTTTAACACAATTTACCTCCGTAATTTTGGTGTCGTCTATTTATCTATATGACCTCGTTTGTCAGCAGGTATGGGTAGCGCCAGTTTACGAAGTTTTCTTTTGAAAATAAGTCAAAGAGGTTTTAAATCCGGCGTAGGGTGACGATACGGCCGCTGTATATGGCCAAACGCGTGCCGAAACATAGATCAGCGGTCCGCGTGGCCGTAATCGGCAGTGTTTTTGTACCTGCGGGACCGGAAATCATGTGGCCGTGGCCGCGTTGGACAGGTGGCCGCTTAGCCTATTTCTTAATCATTACGAATCCAAGGGACCGACAAAAAGTGGCCACTATGGGCAGGTGGCCGTTATGCAAAGGTGGCCGCTAATACAGGTTTGACTGTAGTATCAAAGCTGGCAAGGCACCAGGTGCCCGTTTGACTCCCTTAGCCGGCTATCTCCCTTTGGCCGGCTATACTCCTTTGCCAGCTTTGATACTATTTCTAAGGCACCGTTGGGTCTGCTTGGAGACTACGAATCACTGCATTTAGCCCATGGGGGCAAGAACATGCAAATAAAGATCATTCTACAAGAAAGGGGCGTGTCCGAAGGCGGGGCTAGCATCTGTTGGGGGTCAATGACCCGGGGTGGCGAAACCGAGGCTGCACGTTACATATTGTCCAACATGGCGGCCCTGTATGTGTCGGCGGTGCGAACTCTCCGGACTCGGAGCCCGATTTTCCTCGCTCCTCGTCGATTCCAGTCAGCCATCGCATCCATGAAGGTAGGGAAACTTGTCGAGATCCTACTGTAGAAGTGTGAAGGCATGAGAGGCATGCGATCTTCTGAAACTGGCCACATTTCTGACACCACTTTCCAACTCCCCCAGCTTTCACTTGAATGCCATGGCCACGTAAACAGAAATAGAAGTCATATATTTTACGCAACTGTCATGTATTTTACAGGGTTCTTGACATGATTTTCTGATTCCATTCCATTACTTTCTTGAATGTAAGTTCATCTGTGACGGTAGTTAACATAATGATACATTTTTTAAGACTTTTTATCCGTACACAAAATAAAGCGCTTAACCAACAAGCTTTCGATCAGTCCTCTGATCCTTCTCGTTGGTAACTTAAAGCGCTTTATTTTGTGTACGGATATAAAGTCTTAAAAATTGTATCATTATCCATTATTTTCTTGTAAGATACGCGAAATTGAGAAGCAACTGAATCTCCCATATTCCAAAGATGAAATGATGCACAACTGTGTATATATGCGGTATGTTCAAGGTTTGTACATGTAAAGTTAGGGAACACATATGCACATGATTATATTTGACTTCCATCACGTTTGACCTGGTATTCAATTGTGTGGTATAATGTGATATTTTGTGGTATTACGTCTTTTAGTACTTCCCAACTTTAACGTTATGTACAAAAGTCAAAACTAGCTGGTGGTAAAATACCATGACATGTTTGCGTAGTGTAAACAGAGCTGTAGAATAGGCACACATCATGGTTGATAAGGTTGTTTGTAAGAATAGATTACACGTTTACACTCCGTTTGCAATACTGGACAACATTTTTGTATAATTATTCATCTTGAAATAAAAACAGTATCAAAACATTGATTTTAATGGATTGGATTGAAGACCTTTATTGCACATATTTGCCACACCCGGCTAAGTACAGGTCACAACAAGACTTGCTGAAAAATTCAGTTAACAGATATAAAATGAATTGTTGGATGAATAATAAATAAAGCTTCTCGCTTTTTCTGTTATAGTGGAGATTTGTTATGTTTTTGTATCCCCTGGCATCTGCAGCATATTGAAGTTCACGTTTAAGTGTTTACAGACGCTTCCAGATTTCAGCCACACTACTTTTTTACCCGACTCCGGGTGTCAGAAAAAAATACTGTGTTCTGCGACCATGGATGCTATGTTGACAAAACCCTGACCTTTAACCTTACATGACCTCTGACCCAACCTTACATGACCTCTGACCCCCAGGAGATCCTGGAGGGTGAGTTGGAGGGGATCCGGCAGGCGGGCACGTGGAAGACGGAGCGCGTGATCACGTCACCACAGGCCGCCAGCATCACGGTAGAGGGCACCGAGGGAAACATCCTCAACTTCTGCGCTAACAACTACCTGGGCCTCTCCTCTAATCCTGAGGTGAGCCATTAGCTTGGTACTATGGGTGGGTACCGGTACAGAAAATTCAGGTACAGGTACAGTCCAGTTCCAGAGCCCACATACGGAACAGGGCACCGAGGGAAACATCCTCAACTTCTGCGCTAACAACTACCTGGGCCTCTCCTCCAATCCCGAGGTCAGTCATTCGCTTGGTACTACCCCCCGGTAAGGTTAGTACAGAAAATTCAGGTACGGTTCAGGTCTAGAGCCAACATCACGGTACAGGGCACCGAGGGAAACATCCTCAACTTCTGCGATAACTACTACCTGGGAGGCTGGGCCTCTCCTCCAATCCCGAGGTCAGCCATTAGCTTGGTACTAAGGTTTAGCACAGAAAATTCAGGTACGGTTCAGGTCTAGAGCCAACATCACGGTACAGGGCACCGAGGGAAACATCCTCAGCTTCTGCGCTAACAACTACCTGGGACTCTCTTCCAATCCTGAGGTGGGTCATTACTCATTAGCTTGGTACTATGGGTGGGTACCGGTACAGAAAATTCAGGTACAGGTATGTTGAGACTTCAGGTACAGTAACCTGGACCGAAACATCCTCAACTTCTGTGCTAGCCTGGGACTCTCCTCCAATCCTGAGGTGGGTCATTGGCTAATGGTACTATTACTGTTAGGCTAGGGGTGGGTACCGGTACAGAAAATTCAGGTACAGGTACTTCTCAGGTCCAGAGCCAACATACGGAACAGGGCACCGAGGGAAACATCCTCAACTTCTGCGCTAACAACTACCTGGGCCTCTCCTCCAATCCCGAGGTCAGCCATTAGCTTGGTACTAAGGTTAGCACAGAAAATTCAGGTACGGTTCAGGTCTAGAGCCAACATCACGGTACAGGGCACCAAGGGAAACATCCTCAGCTTCTGCGATAACTACTACCTGGGACTCTCCTCCAATCCCGAGGTCAGCCATTAGCTTGGTACTATGGGTGGGTACTGGTACAGAAAATTCAGGTACAGGTATGTTGAGACTTCAGGTACAGTAACCTGGACCTAAACATCCTCAACTTCTGTGCTAGCCTGGGACTCTCTTCCAATCCTGAGGTGGGTCATGCTGGTCTGTCCTTCAAGGAAAGGCCTACATCTTTAAGGAAGGTAAGGCAGTTCTAGAAAAGAAAGAACTGATGCAAAGGAGCATCACCTAAGAGTCACTGTGTCACAATGTGCTTCACTCCTAGTTGTGTCTAATGTACGATGAATAAAGTAGTTGTTGAACTCTAAGTAGAATTGGGAAAAGATTAGGCCTGTGTGTAGACATATAATGCTAGTTCACGACGTTCAAGACTATTAGAAAAGTTCAATTGTTCATGACATTATCCGGTTATAGGTTATAGCTGCTGGTAAGAAGACAAGACACCCACGGAGCCGGCCTGAGTTTTGTTTGCATTGTTCCATCTGTGATTTAGGGACAGTTTATTTATGATGTGGACAAAGTATCTTCATTCTCAAAGCCCAGCCGAGAGATTTATGACATTATCGGCTTATCTTACAGGTTATAGCTGCTGGTAAGAAGGCGTTAGACACCCATGGAGCCGGCCTGAGTTCTGTTCGGTTCATCTGCGGTACTCAGGACATCCACAGGGAACTGGAACAGAAGATAGCAAAGTAAGCACATCTACATGTAACGTTAGTTCACCTTTATCCGTGGGGTAACCTATATCCGTTGTGCTGCTAAAAAGGGTATCCAGTGATATCAAGTCGATGGACGGTAGTTTCAAATTATGATATTTTCAAAATATTGCACTTTGAAACCACCATCTGTCAACTTGATACCCCTAAATACATTGTTCTTAAAAATAACGGATAAAGGTTACCCTACGGATCAAGGTGAACTAGCGTTAACTAACACTCCCTCCTGTATGCAAATGAAATTGTCCTCTCCCTGTCATCCTATTGAAGCGACCGCTATTGTCATATGACCTCATTTTCTATGTCTTATATGTCTAGTCAATGGTTTTTTTGGGGGGGGGGGGCAACGCACTCCAACATACATTATTTATTTTCACTATGTTGAGTGCTGAAGGTGTGGGGGTTGTACAGGAGGTGCAGTGGAATTTTGAAATCTTAACCCTTTTTGAGGGCCAAATTTTGAAAAAAAGATTTGAGGGTTTGAGGTTAATTTTTTTTTTTTTGAGGGGGGGGGAGTTATTAGTTTATCTCCATTTTCAGTCATGATATAAATGACTTTCAACTCTTCTTGTATCATCTAAGCTGCAAATATGAATGCCAAAGACACTAGCCCTGTCACATTAAACTATCAGTCAAAAGTAAAAATGCTTTACCTCCATAAAGGATGACTCACGTTTTACACCCCTACTGTAGATTCCACGGAAGGGAAGACGCCATCTTGTATATCAGCTGTTTTGACGCCAACGCGGGAATGTTCGAGGTCCTGCTGGGAAAGGACGATGCCGTCATCTCAGACGAGCTCAACCACGCGTCGATCATCGACGGAATCAGACTGTGCAAGGCCCAGAGGTTCAGGTACAAACATAAGGTAGGAGCACGCTTTTAGCTTGTAGGGTTTTATTATAGTCGCAAGTAATTTGGGTGCAAGTATTGTATAGGAGGTTTGGGGGCCTCTACCTTTTATGGTGCCGAGTTTGAGAGAATTTTCAAGTTAAAATGGCGGAAGATACTAAAGAGCTAAAAAGAGCCATGGAGGATCAAGTGCTGTGGAAGAGGCTCATGGATTGGTTTCAGTGGAAGCTTGAACTAAGTAAGTCAGTCTAAGGTACATGTATCCTGAGGGGCAAAATACTGCCAGAGAAGTCACAGAATAAAGAGACAACAGTTGAAGACAGTGACCACAAGTGACCTATTGGCATCCCTGATCAATCAGAATCTTATGCTTGTCAGAGGATCTGCTCCCAGTGGGGTGTCTAATTTGTCTGAGTCCATCTCTGACTCCCCTTGTATTGGTGGCCTTGTGTTCCCAGTATTCACACCAGGTAAGGGGGTGAAGTCGGCCGTCCATGACTGCCCCAGTATGTGTGAAGGGGGTGAAGTCTGCCGTCCCTGACTGCCACAGTATGAGTGAGAGGGTGAAGTCTGCCATCCCTGACTGCCCCAGTATATGTGAGGGGGTGAAGTCTGCCGTCTCTCCCCTCTGCAGGACATGCGGGACCTGGAGTCCATCCTTCAGCAGACGCAGGACTGCCGGATGCGGCTGATCGTTAGTTAGTGATTGCCCCAGTACATGTGTGTATGGGTGAGGGGGTGAAGTCTGCCGTCCCTGACTGCCCCAGTATGGGTGAGGGGGTGAAGTCTGCCATCTCTCCCCTCTGCAGGACATGCGTGACCTGGAGTCCATCCTTCAGCAGACGCAGGGCTGCCGGATGCGGCTGATCGTTAGTTAGTGATTGCCGCAGTACTTAGTACATGTGTGTATGGGTAAGGGGGTGAAGTCTGCCGTCCCTGACTGCCCCAGTATGGGTGAGGGGGTGAAGTCTGCCAGTATTGGTGAGGGGGTGAAGTCTGCCATCCCTGACTGCCCCAGTATGTGTGGGTAAGGGGGTGAAGTCTGCCATCCCTGACTGCCCTATCCCCTCTGCAGGACATGCGGGACCTGGAGTCCATCCTTCAGCAGACCCAGGACTGCCGGATGCGGCTGATTGTGACGGACGGAGTCTTCAGCATGGACGGGAACGTCACGCCGCTACGGGAGATCTGCGACCTTGCCGACAAGTACAACTCCATGACCTTCATCGACGAGTGCCACGCTACCGGCTTCTTAGGGGCGACAGGGAGGTAAGATGTTGTTTCTTAGTGTTAGTGATCTTCTTAGGGGCGACTGGGAGGTAAGACGCTGTTTCTTAGTGTTATTGATCTTCTTAGGGCGACTGGGAGGTAAGACGCTGTTTCTTAGTGTTAGTGATCTTCTTAGGGGCGACTGGGAGGTAAGACGCTGTTTCTTAGTGTTAGTGATCTTCTTAGGGCGACTGGGAGGTAAGACGCTGTTTCTTAGTGTTAGTGATCTTCTTAGGGGCGACTGGGAGGTAAGACGCTGTTTCTTAGTGTTAGTGATCTTCTTAGGGGTGACTGGGAGGTAAGACGCTGTTTCTTAGTGTGAGTGATCTTCTTAGGGGCGACTGGGAGGTAAGACGCTGTTTCTTAGTGTTAGTGATCTTCTTAGGGGTGACTGGGAGGTAAGACGCTGTTTCTTAGTGTTAGTGATCTTCTTAGGGGTGACTGGGAGGTGAGACGCTGTTTCTTAGTGTTAGTGATCTTCTTAGGAGCGACTGGGAGGTGAGATGTTGTTTCTTAGTGTTAGTGATCTTCTTAGGGGTGACTGGGAGGTAAGACGCTGTTTCTTAGTGTTAGTGATCTTCTTAGGGGCGACTGGGAGGTAAGACGCTGTTTCTTAGTGTTAGTGAACTTCTTAGGAGCTACTTGGAGGTAAGACGCTGTTTCTTAGTGTTAGTAATCTTCTTAGGGGCGACTGGGAGGTAAGACGCTGTTTCTTAGTGTTAGTGATCTTCTTAGGGTGACTGGGAGGTGAGACGCTGTTTCTTAGTGTTAGTGATCTTCTTAGGGGCGACTGGGAGGTAAGACGCTGTTTCTTAGTGTTAGTGATCTTCTTAGGGGCGACTGGGAAGTAAGACGCTGTTTCTTAGTGTTAGTGATCTTCTTAGGGGCGACTGGGAGGTAAGACGCTGTTTCTTAGTGTTAGTGATCTTCTTAGGGGTGACTGGGAGGTAAGACGCTGTTTCTTAGTGTTAGTGATCTTCTTAGGGGTGACTGGGAGGTAAGACGCTGTTTCTTAGTGTTAGTGATCTTCTTAGGGGTGACTGGGAGGTAAGACGCTGTTTCTTAGTGTTAGTGATCTTCTTAGGGGTGACTGGGAGGTGAGACGCTGTTTCTTAGTGTTAGTGATCTTCTTAGGGGCGACTGGGAGTTGAGATGTTGTTTCTTAGTGTTAGTGATCTCCTTAGGGGCGACTGGGAGGTGAGACGCTTTTTCTTAGTGTGAGTGATCTTCTTAGGGGCGACTGGGAGGTAAGACGCTGTTTCTTAGTGTGAGTGATCTTCTTAGGGGCGACTGGGAGGTGAGATGTTGTTTCTTAGTGTTAGTGATCTTCTTAGGGGCGACTGGGAGGTGAGATGTTGTTTCTTAGTGTTACTGATCTACTTCTCATGGTCCAGCAAGACCGACAAGTGCCTTTACTATGCAATATTCATCCCTTTGCAATAGACTCTTACTATCCTGAAATAGTCTAAAGTATCCAGAATCTAACCATTATTCTATTGTTTGTGTTCAGGGGTACAGAGGAGTTCCTTGGAGTGGATGGGAGATGTACCATCATCAACTCTACACTGGGCAAGGCACTGGGGGGAGCAGCAGGTGAGTCAGATAGTGGGTGGGCTTGTGGTTGAGCGAGTGTGAGAAAGAACAATACGTACTTAGACAGTTAGAGAATGAGTTAGAGTGTGTTCGGAGCCAGTGAATGAGCAAGAGTGAGTGAGCGGGTGGATGAGTGAATGACCTTTAGTATGTGAGTGAGGGAGAGTAAGAAAGTAAGAGTTAGCGAGTAAATGAGTGAGTGATTGGATGGCTGAGTGAAAGAAGAGTACATGTTTTGAGTGTCAGCGAGTCTATCGATGAGTCACAGAATGCTAAGTTGCTTACTTACTTACTTAGGCCCTTTGTTCCGGTCGGAACATAGGCCACCGATGATGGTCCTCCATTGTACCCTCCTCTGGGCTTTCTTCCTCAGATCCTGCCAGCTGTTGCAGATACTTTTCATCTCTTCCTCCGTATCTCTCCTCCAACTATTCCTGGGCCTCCCCCTCTTCCGCTTGCCCTGAGGGTTCCAAGTCTAAATTGACAAAAATATTATTTCTAATGTCTATCTCTTGATCCGTTGTACTATATTACAACATCAATTTCACAACGTAACATTTCTAGTGCTGAAAGTGGGCCACAGGGCATAGACATTATGTAAAGTGGTCAATATGAAGGCTAAGTCAACATTAATGTGTGTTCAGCACATGCATGTAGACATCCTGGTCTGATGCAACCCCAGCTCACAGCCTTACCTAACTCAGCAGTCTAGTCAGCCTACAGCACGTAGTACAGTACTGTAGGTTCATATGTTTTCACGTGGATTTAATTTTGTGGCAGAGATTTTGTGGTGTGTAAAGTGAGTGATCAAAGATGTTCCTTAGAACTGGACCAGTACAAAACACACATTTGCAGTGTCATGACCTTGTGGTAAGAGGTGTCTGCGAAAACTGTGAAAATAAGTAAAAGAATGCCTCAAATATGTCACATTGTGCAGAAGTCAGGTCAGGCTGGGCAGACATTTCTTCTGTACGCAGCAACAGCTGGGGGACCAGTTATTGTTCACAGAGGGTTAGGAGAAATCAATAAAGGTGTTGAGCTGGAGTGCTGCAGGTGTTAGTTAGTCTATGTAATAGGGGGTAGAGAGGGAAAGGCAAAATATTGAGAAACAAGTCACTGTTGAAAAGTGGTTGATTGTATTCTGCTTATTCTGTGATCTGGTTTGCTTAAAGCTGTGCAAAAGTGAACATTTTGAATAAAGATGAACCATAATTTCAAACACCGAAACAATTGACTTTCCCAAATGTTTCATCTGATTGACTCCAGTCAAGAAATGGACAATTCACCGCTTCTGAGACTGTCATTTCCTTTAAAAGTGAATATGGATATCAAACATATGCTCAGGAAGCATAAGGCCAAGGGCTCTAAACAATATCAATAGCTATTGATATACATTTTGTAGGTAGAGACAAACATCATAAATAGCATCAAGCAAACATCAAGGAAACCATTGAACATAGCTTAATATATAGCATCAAATCAGGTACATTGTGTACCACAAACCTAATAACTATTTGCAGCATACTTGGCTATCTTTTGCCAAACACACACTTGTACATGCACAACTTGGAAAGGTCAAAGGTTACACAACTCCAGCTGTTGACTGATAACCCAGACCTTGGCACAGGTACCTGTTGCCGTAGCAACAGGCACACCTGTATCGTTAGGTAAACAGATCATGCCAGCCAAGAAAGTTAAACAGCTGATGCAATACCACGGCCAAACAAATTATTCACTAGGTTCTTGAAAGAACAAGTCAATATCAAAGAAACTATGGATGACATCAGCAGATTTGATAATAGATTAATTTTTGAGATCATATCAACACTAACTTATAAAACTAAAAGCACAGACTTTATATAATATAAGATACTTGGTATTTTTCTGATTGGCTTTGAGGAATAAAGTTCTGAGAGCAAAGTTATAAATAGACACATAAGAAAAAGATAAAAACACTATCGTTGAAGAGGTTCATCAGTCACGTATGCAAACAGTTATAACAATTTTTCTTCAATCAATGACTGTTTTGTAAAGGTACAGCACATACCTCCCTGTACCTTTACAAAACAGTCATTGATTGAAGAAAAATTGTTATAACGATAAAAACACTGCTTTTATAATTTTCTTATTCTAGCATACACAAGTAGATTATAGATTCAGTAGAAATCGCCACTTTACCATTGATGACCCTTTAACAAAGTGCTGTTTATTTTGCAATTATTGTTGGTCTTATCGCAGATTCTCGTACCTTCTTCTGAGTGTTCCATCTTAGTGACTTCTTAGCGTATCTGCTTAGAACTAGTACTGTTTCCTTTGGACTTATTGCATGCCTCCTGGACCTCAAACTGGACCTCATAGTCTTTTCGTCATTTTCAAACATTGTCTACTTGAGCATCTGTTTACTCGAGAACAACAAACTGGACAGGTGTTTGTTTTGTTGCCAGTTGTGTAAACAGCTGCATGGGAATGTGTCTAGCAATTGCATTCAATGGTCCTGTATATATGTATTATCGTGAGATGAAGTCATTCTGATTGAAAATTTGAAGTTATGGAACGTGTCAGTTCATGTTTTTGGCTTCATAATATTCTACACATGTACAAAAGCTAATATCTAATTTCAGACCAGGAAGTCTTACTATAAAAAAAAAAGTAGGAGACTGTAAAAATGGTAATTTTATGTCTTCATGTATTCAAGCAAGTTTCTTTTCTACAGCCGTATATGAGCTATTGCTGTTGTTGTATATATCCGGGCAGCTATTGTCTACCAGGACATCAGTAGATAATGGATTGAAAATTTATATTTGAATTAGCAGATCAAATTATTGGTCAATATGTAAAATCAATATTTTGCAAAACATCCGATTTTGGCCAATGATTGCGTCACGTGACGTCATCGCGATTGTTCATATGAAAACTACAGGGCCTGGCGGTGTATGCACGTAGTTCGTATTATTGCATCACCTTTAGTTTACACTGCTACCTCGCCTAAGTGCAGAGTATACAAATCCAACAGGATGTTTGATCGTTACCTGATAAGAAAAGCTGCTTTACACAGTCTGGTCTGCCTGTCACTCAAAGGTTAATTTGCATATGATTGACAGGAGGTCCAAGTGTTACTCTATGGCAGCTTGTGTGACAGCTGTGCAGGATACGTAACATATAAACCACATTTTAAAATCAAACCTCCAACATTATGGAGGCCACATCAATGCAATCTTTTGTTGTCAGGTTGTCGAAAGGTCAAAACTCTACATGTAATGTTACCTGTTCTACATGTAATGTTACCTGTTACCACCCTCCTGCCCCCTCCCCTGCAGTAAATGCAGATGATAATGATGATGAATGGTTTGTTGAGAAGACATACAAGAAGTGTATTTCTCCCCTTCCAGACTGTGGCTACACCACAGGACCCAAGGAGCTGGTGACCTTGCTAAGACAGAGGTCACGACCTTACCTGTTCTCCAACACCCTCCCACCCCCCTCCCCCTTCAGTAATGATTACTAAGGAATTTGATCCTGTATCTCTCCCCTCCAGGTGGCTATACCACAGGACCCAAGGAGCTGGTGACCTTGCTGAGACAGAGGTCTCGACCTTATTACCTATTCTGTAACTCCCTACGGCCCCCTCCCCCTTCAGTTAAGTCTTGTAGTTAATCCTTTATTTCTTCTTTTCAGGTGGTTATACCACAGGACCCAAGGAGCTGGTGACCTTGCTGAGACAGAGGTCGCGCCCTTACCTGTTCTCCAACACCCTCCCGCCCCCCGTGGTGGCGTGTGCCAGTAAGGTGTTCGACCTTCTGATGGAGGGAGAGGCCAACCTGCCCAGGAAGGTGGCTGAGAACACAGCGAGGTACGAAAACTACTGTAAACAATAGGTTTTCTTTCCAGATTAATAGTGTCGCCTGTTGAAATTTGTTTATTTTTGCTGTTACTAATGATTTTGGTGTAATTTCAAAAACACAGCAAACTACTGGGACTGTATGTAAATAGTAGGCTACACTACAAATCACTAGTGCAATGGCCGAGTTGGTAGAGTGTTCGCCTTGGCGGCCGGTTGCATTCTATAGGTCGTGAGTTTGATCCCCAGCTGAGTCATACTGAAGACTTTGAAAATGATACATGCTGCTTTCTTTGCGTAGCACTTGGCACTAATGAAGAAGAGTTATCCATAGGTCACCTTTTTCCGTGGGGTTACCTATATCCGTTGTACAGGTATTTAAAAATAGCCAGGGTATTTTAGTATCCGTATCATCAAGTCGAAAGACGTTAGTTTAACACTGCAATACTTTGAAACTCAGGTAGGTTAACCTGAAATCCCTACATACATAGTTTTTCAATGCAGCGGATATAGGTTACATCACAGATAAAGGGGACCTAACGTTTACACTGGGAGTTAATCCCTGGATAACTGGATAAAAAAACTGAGATGATGCTGAAGAAGAGTGATGGATGTCACTCAAAATGTCTGGAAGTAGTTGTCCATTTTTTATACATTTTCTAGAGATTGGATTGTATTCGAAATTTCTTTTCCTTGTTTGACATCAGATTCCAATTCCGTGAGAAAATGAGCAAACGTAGCGTACATTATAAACCAGGAAAACATTTTTAAGACTCAGGATTTCATGTCTACAAAAAAAAGATTGAATTGTGTTTGAACTTTCTCTTCCTTGTTTGACCTTCAGATTCCATGAGAAAATGAGCAAACGTAGCCTACACTATAAACCATGAAAACTTTTTTCCAACACTCATGATTTAATGTCTCCAAAAGAAAACATTGAATTGTGTTCAAACTTCCTCTTCCTTGTTTGACCATCAGATTCCGTGAGAAAAGGAGCAAACGTAGCCAACACTATAAACCAGGAAAACTTTTTTCCAACACTCGTGATTTAATGTCTCCAAAAGAAAACATTGAATTGTGTTTGAACTTTCTCTTCCTTGTTTGACCTTCAGATTCCGTGAGAAGATGGTGGCCGCCGGGTTCACCATCGCCGGGGACAACCATCCCATCAGCCCTGTGATGCTGGGCGACGCCCGCCTGGCCTCAGAGATGTCCGACGCCTTGCTGCAGCGAGGGATCTACGTCATCGGGTTCAGCTATCCCGTCGTGCCAAAGGGAAAGGCGCGTATCCGCGTGCAGATTTCTGCCGTGCACAGCTTCGAGGAAATCGATCGCACGGTGGATGCGTTTGTCGATGTCGGGAAACAGTTTGGTGTGATTTCGTAAGCCACAGCTTTTCAGATGGCCAAGACACATACCCAACTTAGGCCACAGCAATTTAATTTGTTGCTTCGTGGATCTTTTAGAAATATGCCTGGCAAAACATAATGAAAACAAAGCCAGAGAAACAGGTTTATTCCTTGGTGTATTCAGTTTTATGGAGTGAATATGATCATACCCCTGGTATTCAAATTTTCCTCCCTACTCTCTGCTTTTATGATTTCCATGTTATATTTTCACTTAAAAAATCCAACAAATTAAATTGGTGTGTCCTTATCATGTGAAAGTGCAAAAAATCGATTGGTTTTAGAAATCAGTGGCTTATGTGCTGCTGTCTTTTTGGAGAATAATAACTATACAGAATTGGTCTGTACTTAACATTATAACAAATGACAACATAGTGTACTGTTTACATCTAATCCAATGCCCAGTGATCTGCAATGGCAATCAAACCTGTACGAGAGACCACATCTGCCTACAGACCAGTTGGACACTGTGACCACTTGTATCTTGGTCTATTACAGTAGTTAATTGCACAACGGATTAACGCTTGGAATCCCCAAATCCCAAACCGGTTTGGTCAGGTGCAAGATAACTTTGCATTATTGCACCAGCCGTATAATTGCACAAAATTCACTGGCAAATAGGCCGTGCAATTAAGCGGCTTCTACTGTATTAGGTTGAATGAACCAAGAGCTACCTCTCTATAATGACCACTTATCTGTAGTGACCACTTTTCCTTTTAAGTCCTTTGACAAGTTGTAAATGCAGATTGTGTACTGAAGATTGATTGTACACAACATTTGAAGAAATACTGAACAACCTGCCAGAGAACTGCAATCACAGTAATGTACGATGTTCTCTTGTGATAATAGCATGTTTCCATCATTGGACTTCAATTGCAACAGTTACTGATATGTGAAATTAATGTACAGTAATTGGGCAAATTATGCTGTATAATGTATAAACAACAGATGTACATTGTACTTAAAAAGGAAAAAGTTCAGTCTTCCTACAATTGTGATATTCCCAGTTTAGATGACAAACTTATCAAATAAACTGGTAGAAAATGTTCCAGTTTCTAATTGCTTTATTATGTACATCTGCTTATATGTAATATCTATAACCATAATGACACTAGCATCTTAGAGAGGCATTCCACTCCACACAGGAGTGTTATTTTCCGATAGATATTAATTTTAGGAAGTAATAAATGCATACTACTTCACATTATACGATAAAGTACCCAGTTGCTCCACTTGCATTAAAAGCATTCAGTCTTCAACTTAACTCCCCAAGTACTCTCTAATTGAATTAATCCTACGGCTGAATACAATGCAAAACTTTAGGGAAGGTTACAAAACTAATTTCAGGATCGCTAAGAAATCAAGTCTTGTTATGTATTCTTTGCTATGTTATAAGCAATTTGCCTTCTCGGTGTGCATTTATTCCGAAAATATACACGATAAACAAAGTGTCTATGCGTATAGGGAATGCATTGGTAGGGTCTGCATGGGTTCAGTGAGTGTCATTATATTTGTTTTACAAAACACACATCGTGCAATGTGAATTCCACAAAATTCCGCTGATTATGTATTAATTGACATATTATCTATTGGAAAACACCACCCCCTTCTGGAGTGGAATGCCCCTTTAATGGTAGGCTTCATCAATACAATTGGTTGTTTCTCGGGTTTGGAAAAGATGACTCTGAACTGTAGCCTGGGTACCATCCGGATAGTAATACGCTCTTATGTTCGCTTTTGCTACCAGTCTGGGGAACTGTACATCCAAACCTTTGGCGGTAATGCAGTTTGTTCTAGAGCGCTCGTTTGATGACCACAAGACCCCCCCCCCCCCCCAAGCGGACAGAGGGCGTTTCTGGTGTTGGAACGCCTGTTCGAACGAGCACTTGAACCCATTCCTTAATTCGCTCATGTAGGGACCAATCAGTGCCCTCGTTCAAAATTTGGACGGTTCCAGACTTTAGAGATGTCAGGGTTCTCAGTAAGATTGAACTCATGCAGCCAATTGCCATGTTTGCTTACTTAATAATACCTGTCTTACAGCTGCAGGCTAAGATACAGGAAACGACAGGAAGCAGAGAGCACTCTCCATGAAACTTTACATTGTCTGGTAGCTTCAGGGCCTGTTTTTTTCATTAGAAGTGAACGGTTTTAATCATAACAACCTGACAATGACCCCGGGGGCTCGGACGATTCCAGGCGTTAGAGATGTGAAGGTTCTCAGTAAGATTAAACTGATGTAGCCAATTGCCATGTTTGCTTACCTGCATTACAGCCGCAGGCCAAGATACAGGAAACGAGAACTATGTCACTGAGAGGAAGTAGAGAGCACTCCCCTCGGAACTTCATCTTGTCTGGTAGCTTCAGGACCTGTTTTTCATTAGAAGTGAACGGATTTAATCATGACAACCTGACAATGACTCGGGGCTCGGATATATTCCAGAAGAGGGGTTTTGCTAATCTCTAAGAAGATCGTAACGGTAGCATAAGCATGGTAGCATACGATAGCACAACAGAGGAGTGAAGCCGGCCAAGTAGGTGTGTGTACCTCCGGTAGCCATACACACTCCTAGGCCGGCTTCACTCCTCTGCCAGCTTTTGATACTATCTTATGCTACCGTAGGATCTGCTTGGAGATTATGGTCTTGCGGGGACGCATCGCTGTAGATAATTATCATGAATGGAACTGTCATACAATCAAATCATAGTAGCACGTTTCCATTATACACAGCTACACATGCGTCACAACAAAACCATAGCAACTAGTCACGTTGTTTTAGAAATCATGCGATAATTCCCGACCAATAGCAACCGCGCCTTAATACTACTGCCAAGCAATATCAATGCAACATCCCGTACTCAACAGAAATCCGGTCCCATCCAAATCTAGTTTGCTCGTTCCGCTAGACACATCTAGTGTTCTCCCGGGAACAAATTTTGCGCAAGTCTGTCTTTCAACGTAAAGGTAAGTTTGCTACGGTATACACTATCGTAGATATATAAAGTAGTCTTTGTGTCTTGAAAACCTTCTAGCTCTTTAACCTTCCGAGTACTTGAATATATCTTAGACACCAGAGCTTCTGAGATACAATGTGTGCTCCATTTTGTAAGTTCACGTTTTTTACTGTCGGGGGTATGTGAATTTGGATGCATATGGCACCGACAATACCACTGTTTTCAGGATACTATATTGCTTGATTGCTCTATTTTGCTTGATAGTTGAGCGTAATCTAATTACATGACAATTGAGGATACTCCTATGTAAGAAGACATCTGCAAGAACAAAACGGGTGTTGTCGAATTGATATACAAAACCGACTGAAGTACCTTAGAAAGGGGCCCATTATCAAACCCGACCTTCGCTTTCCTAATTCACCTACCTAATATCAATTGTAACGGGATCCATCCACGGCTTCTCCAGTTAAGCTACTGGCAGACGAACAGATAAACCAAGAACCTATGGATAGATCTTTTGTTATAGATGAAGTAAAGACCGAACGTTTGAATAGCTCTTATTATTATCTGAAGATTTTGCATCGGCAGGATATTTCGTATCGCTCAGAAGAGGATCGCGATCGCCCCCTGGCGGCCAGTGTAAAACGGATTTTCTATTCCCCACTCCAATGTTGGGAAAGGACACCTGTAGAGTATTTATAAACAGTTGTTCATAAATTTTGTTTCTTTCCTAGCTTGTTTATTTGTTTGTTTGTTTGTTGTTTCTGTAGGACGTTTCTCAGAACGAAAAAGCTGTCAGGATACAAAATGAAATCGATGACTTGCTTTATTCTCCTGACACTGTGGACCACCTCCGCACTTAAAACGTTTAACTTCAGAGGCCTTAACTTAGCCCAGGTCCCCATAGAATCCATGACACCAGATGCCCATACTGTCAGGCTGTCAGATAACGAAATAATCGACCTCGGCTCTTTTAACACAACCCCTTATATACGATACCTGTTCATCGACAACAATAAGGTGAACACAATCTCACCGCGAACCTTTCGGGGGCTTCGTGAATTAGTATTCCTTGATCTCGACAGAAATCACATTTCTTCTCTTCGTGATTTTACTTTCTCCAACCTCACGACAATAACGGATCTTTTCCTCTCCAATAACTTCATTTCTGCCGTGTCAGAAAACGCGTTTTGCGGTCTGGCAAATCTAGAATTCCTGGAGCTTTCCGGAAACCGTATTTCTGTATTTCCAGATCAGGCCATCAAATTAATCCCTAGCAGCCAACTGTATTTGGTCTTGCTCCGAGAAAACAGCATTACAAAAATGCAGCATATGAATAACATCAAACCAATCCACCCGTCCACTACCTTTGATTTACAGGGCAACCCTTTGCTTTGTCCTGAGAAGTTAAACCTCGGAGATGATACGTATGCTTTGAATATAACAGCGACAGGTGAGAATTTAGGGATATCGGAATATGCAGTTTGGTGCACAAAACACAATCGCTCTTACGTTCATAAAATGTTCTTCATCAAAAGTAGCTATACGTATATGGCCGCTCTTCCCACTATTTTAAAAGTAGCTGAGAATAGTGCATTAATTGTGCCATTGGCTTCTTCCATATCGGTTACTGATTCGTTCTACTGGAACACTCCGACGGGGCGTTCCTCGGTTTACTCTATGAGAGAACCGTTTACGATTAAGAACTTCACTGCTAAAGACGCCGGTGTATACACTTGTGTAGTGGACAAAGGTAGTTTCAAGAAAAAATACGAAGTAATGTTTTGTATGATTCCGAAACCCCAAAACGACAAGAAACACCAACCCAACTTAGAAAATGTACCAGTGAAAAATAACACCATCATCTCCGTAACGTCCCCAAACCAATCATTGATCCCGTCAGGATCACCCGATCAAAAGTTCTCGGGACCCAACTCCGCCTACATTCTTCCCATTACCGTTGCTAACATCCTCGTGGCCATGTTGCTCGCTGCTGTGTTTTTTTGGATGAAAAGACGTGCCACCAACGCGGCTGGTGCGGCAGTGCAGGTCGGACTGCAAGCAATGGCAGCACGTAACCCTGTCAATGCCATGGTAGATGCCGTAGAGGAGGAAGCGAATACAGACACTAACCTTCCTCAAAGTTTGCCGCGAGATGAAACCCAGTCAGCCACAGAAGCAACTGGTACTTGCCAATGCGTGACAGAAACTGATACGACGCATACTGCAGAAGCAGAGATTCATGTCTACAGCAACGACGACACATCCGCCGATAGTAATGAAGATGAGGAGGCCCCACACCACCGGTACGCTTCAGCTGCTCTGCCTCCCGTGCCTGACATTGATGATGATGACGGCAACCAAGGACAGGAGACGGCAGGGTACTCCACTGCAGAAATGGTGCAGGAAGAAGACTCTACTTCCCAAAATGAGTCTGGCGACGAATATAAACCTTACGGGATAGCAGCAGCAAATGTGGTGTATCGGGCAACAGCTTTACATCAGAGTCTGTCCCATGGTAATCCTACTATTTGCGAAACCCCGTCCTATGATACTCCTACATGTACAGCTGTACAACAAAGTCTGTCCTATGATGCTCCTACTGTTGCACAGCAAAGCCTGTCCTATGGTAATCCTACAACAGATTGTTTTCTTACGAATGCAAATGATGTCGAAAATGACTCCCATCTTCCGACAAATACCTTGTACGACCTGCAAGCCACCTCTGCCTACCCCGCTGCTGAGGAGGCTGTGAATCCTCTGTACGGAAGTGGACCAGCAATTGACCAATGAAAATCTGATAATTATGATACAATGTCTACTAGTTGCAAGTATATTGTATGATAGGGAACGAAGGCTGCCTTGGATGTATATAACCAACTTGATCAGATTGCTGCATCTGTATTCTGTAATGGCTAATGTAGTTCATCTCCAAGCAGATCCTACGGTAGTATAAGATAGTATCAAAAGCTGGCAGAGGAATAAAGCCGGCGTAGGAGTGTGTATTTGCGACCGGAGGTGCCCGTTTGGCTGGCTATACTCCTTGGCCAGCTTTGATACTATCTAATGGCACCGTAAGATGTGCTTGGAGACTATAGTGTTGTCATTAAAAGCCGGATGGATCAATGTGGCTATACCGTTTCTGCATAATGTACAGTACGTGTATGTCTTTTACGATGAACAATTTCGTCAATTATTATATAAGAGGATTGGTAGCTTTACTTTGTGGTTAAAGGCCTTATAATGTCAAATGGCATTCTAGAAATGAAGTATCTGTAGATGCTTGAGTCCGAGAAAAAAGGCGATCTTGAGTTTTTAGAATGCATATAATGATCAGTATTTGACATGAATGCACATTTTCTGTGTAACACAATTTATCATCAACACTAATGATGAGGAATCGGTTGCATTGTTCCCTAGAGAGCTATTGTGAAGATTTCAGACAACTGTAATAAACTTTACAAAGTATCTTTGATTTGGTTTTGGATTTCTCAGTAACAAATGATTGATTATCTAATCAACACCACCAGCAAAGAGGTACAAGATATCTTCTGCGTGTTCTTCTTTTATCCTTTTACCAGAGAGAGTCTTTGATATTATTGCCATGTCCAAAACAACCTGTCCAAAAAAAGTGGCATAAACATTCTTGGCTGGTAATTAAGTATCTGTAACCCAGAAACCACAGGGTGCAGGTCCAGGGCAATATCTAACGGGGGCCGCCCTAAGATGCTACGCTTTTTTACCAGCTCGAACTCACGGCGCTCCATCGCTAGTTGCATGCCAAAGAGTGGTCAAGTTTTGATCAACGAATTTTCAACAAAAAAATCCGTGGCATCTTAGGGCAGGGAGCATCTTAAGGCGGTCCCCGTTACTATGACTTGGGTGCCAACGAGTGGTAGAATGAATGTACACATGGGGCAGGACCTTCATAGAGGCATAAATGACTTGGAAAGAGCCAACATTAGATTGGAAAGAAGTTTAGGACGCGGCGGTTGACATAAATTTGCTGCCAATTTGGACCAAGGGTTATACAATGTAGGTGAGTTTAACCTCCGGTAACTGTCAGTAAGATTGAACTCATGTAGGCAAGTTTGCTTAGCTTATAGGTCCCATTTCCGAAACGGGCCGGGGTCCGGCCGGGATGTTTGCGGAAACGAAAAATGAAACTGCTTACCAAGGAACATGCATAAATTACACATGTATGCTCCTGACTTTTTTTTTTTAAAGTTCTGTGGTTTTTTTTTTGCCTTTCGTATCACATTTTTCGTTTCAGAAAACTATCAGCCCCGGGTTGGGAAACAGGACCTATAGGTCTTACAGCCGCAGGCCAAAACACAGGAAACGAAAACTTTGTCACCGAGAGGAAGCAGAGAGCACTCCCCTAGGAACTTCATCTTGGCTGGTAGCTTCAGGACCTGGTTTTCATTAGAAGTGAACGGATTTAATCATCATGCGAACCTGACAGATGTCTCGGATGTATTCCAGAAGAGGGATTGAAAACGTCACGTGTACAGAAATATCGTTGGGCGTGTGGAGAAAGTTAACCTGGAATCCAGTCTACTACTGGCTCGGCCTAACGTAGTTAGTGCAGGCTTTGTACGGGGCCAGGGAAGCTCCCAGCCGCCGGGGTAATCGGCCACACCCGGTAGGATTTTCACGCGGTTAGACTTTAGCCCAGTGGGATAAATTAGCCGGCGTGCGTAGGTGAATAAATGGGTGGGTGAGAGAGCTTGTGAGAGAGCTCGTGAGTACGTGAGTCAGTGAACGAGAGATTCTGTGAGCTTGTGAGTGATTGAGTGAGTGGTTGATTGAGTGATTGATTGACGGAGTGACTGATTGACGGAGTGAGTGATTTAATGGGTGGGTGGATGAGTGAGAAAAAAGTGAAAAACACTTTAATCATATTCGCAGTAGAAGCAAATTAAGATCGTTCATTATGTGAAATTAATGCACAAATGGGCAAATTATGATGTATGATGTATAAACAACAGATCTACTTAAAAGGGGAATATCACAGTCTCCCTTTGATTGTGAGATTCCCAGTTTAAAAGACTGAGAGATTACCAGTTTCAAATAAACTGGTGGAAAGTAGACCAGTTTCTAATTGCTTTATTGTATCTTTTCACATTTTACATAATTAAGATATACATGTACCTGTACCTCTTTTGTATTGTTATCTATAACCATTCACACAATGTAATACATGCAGTTTGAGCTAGAATCTTAAGGTTAGGCTACATCAATACAATTCGTTGTTTCTCAGGTTTAGGAAAGATGACGTTGAACTTCTTCATGATGAAACAGTCTTGAGGGGAAGTCTGTAAGCCTCTGGGATGATCCATGAAGAAAAGGGGGGTTCTCCTGATGGCTTGTAGTGTCTGCAGTTTCAACACCCCTACATCATAATGGACTTGACCATATCCTGTGGTATAGTTTGTTAAGTTGGGATGATCCATGAAAAAGAGGGTGTATCCTTCCTTCTATTAGTCTGAACATGTCACCCCTACATGGAAGAATGGAAGTTACCAGTGACCTTTGGCTGTCTCTGTAAATTTGGGAGGATCCATGTAGAAAAGTTTTTTTTTTCTAATCATTGTATCCCTCTAGTCTGAGCATGTTCAGGGCGTCAGCGATGATGTTTGAGGTGTCTATCTTCAGCTGAACTCCAACAGCAAATGCCTTCCGGACAAGGACATTGGAATGTTCTGCAGAAAAAAAATGTAATGTCAGTCCAGAAGCACTGACCACTTGAATCATGAAACTGACACCTAAAGCTACATGTATGTCAGTAGGTGATTAAACATACCATGGCCACTTAGTACTGTAATTCACTTTGTCTTCTCGGTACCAAACTTTCACGGTCTGAATGTTCACCGTGGCGGCAGGTGCACATAAAAAAGGTTGACGAATTATTTGTTATATGTAATGATAAGTTCACTTTACAGGCATCACAGTGAAAACCGTGAACATAAAAGTATGGTAAAAAAATCAGGAATTACAGTACTGTTGTATTTTGTATGTTGTGGTGTGTGGAATCAGCTTTGCTGCTCACCCACAGCAAATGCTGTTCAAACAGTAACAGTTACTGTTACTGTAACAGTTGTGTTGTGCCTTTTTTCAGTTCAGGGAGACAAAAAATAACTAACTGGTTCTGCAAAGAAATACAATGAATAATTGTTCAAGTCAAAAAAGGTAGCCAAGTCAGATGAAAAACCAAATATAAGTTACAGTGAGTGATATTACTAACAAAAGCAACAACAGTAACTGCAATATTCCGACAACTCCAATACAAAGGGCACTTAAAGTCATTATTAGCCTGGTTACCAAACCCCAGCCCGATCTCAAGTATCTATCGTGCAGGGGTCTGGCTGGATGGGATAGGAACTCTTTTCAATTTTGCCCCTTATAGTGGGCAAAAAACTCCACCAATGAACAGCAGCATGATCAACAGGAGGTACATGTAATTACACCCCTGCCATGATTGGTTAAACACCCCCAACTGTACTTTCTGAATCCATAACTGTACAGTGACCACTAAGTACCTGATTTGCTACTGTGATAGCCTGCTGACCAACTGTAGTGTGTTGTAGCTGGCAACTTGTGTTGAGAGTGGTCATCAATCCTAGGTCCTCCTCCCTCTGATCAAGGGCCTTCCGAGAACCTTTCTACAGCCATCCTGCCAGACCCCAACACGAAAGATATATTTTGAGGTTGGGGTATGGTATCCAGGCTAAGTCATTATCAAAATCAACTGCCTTACCTTGGCACAGCACGATGTAGTCTGCTAGGTTCCTGAGGGTGGTCTTGATGATGTTGTGGTCGTTTGTGTCCAGGCAGTGGAGGAAGGCATCCAGGAACTCTGCAGCACAACTGGAAAATACAGAAACAAAAAAAAAGTTAAGAAAACAATGTTTCAAGTTACCAGTATTTTCCAGTTTGTTTTGAAATTAATTTTTCATGTATAGAATTTGGACTGAGAAATGTGATTTAAGTTTAAAGGAAACTTGTTTGTTGTACAGTACTGTAGTAGTATTCCTTAAAGTCCACTGTTTTGCTACTGCATCAACATGTGATACTCTGCAGCCACATTCACAGTCAAGCAGTCTTTCTTCAATAGCAGGAAAGTATAGAATGGCAAATTAAGCTCTGCCTGTGATCCATGATCACTAAATTAATATCCAACTATTACAGCTCTACAGTTATGAATTTCAAAAGTTGAGTATTCCTCTCTCACCTTGGTTTACTCTTGATGTGTTTCATGATTACTCTCAACTTACCACACAGTCATGCAACTTCTCAGAGATACCACATACTCATTCTCTGTGTTGTAGAAACTCCTCTGCATTCTAGCCTGGTATCCAGCCGTATTATAGCTCCCGAGTCTCTTCTGTACAGTCAAACCTGCCCAAGATGACCACCCGGGGGACCGGGCAAAAGCGGTCGATTTGGCCAGGTGGTCGGTTAGAAGAGTATCAACTCACAACATGCCTGATGCATAGTTTAAATGGTTTCCGTTGTGTTTAATGGCAAATAGCAAGCACATGCATGTACATTCCCCGCCATCTTTATTTTGAACATAACATTGTAATGTTAGTCAAAATCCGATGCAAACTGGCCGAATTTGGCACAAAATCGTGCTAGTTATCATTGAAAATCGATGACACCTCAAGATTTGAAAATGACGCGGTCGTTATGGGCAGGTGATTGCTAAGAAGAGGTGGTCACTTGGGCAAGTTTGACTGTATGTTGAAAGTTGAGTATTCTTCTCCCACCTCGGTTTGCTCTTGATGTGTCTCATGACCAGGTTGTGGGCGATATTTCTACAGTCGTCGTGACTGTCTGACATCAGTCGCTTTAAGTCAGCCTGAAATAAAACAAACATCAAAATAATGTACTACACAGTCAGAGTTGTTTATTGCTATTTCATCAACCTCTAAATACATTACAGCACCGTAGGACACTGAATTGCATATTTAGGCATTAAAACAAACTTTACACAGACATTAAAAACTTATGTTACTTCATGAACCATATACTGAAAAGTCAATTTTGTTTGGGGGGCATGATTTCACTGGAGGATTGGGAAAGGAGTTCATCCAATGCAGGGCTCGAAATGCTTTTTTCTGCATACCTGCACTGGTGCAGGTAATCTTGAAAATTACCTGCACCACACAAATTTTACTTGCACCACTCTGAATTTAGGAAATATGGATCATACTAAAATTGTTGAGGAACCATTGCTATTTTTTTCTTTTATACTTTATTGGTGGTTAGTAACAGCTAATAACAATCCACATACACTGACATCATAGGACATAATATGTATAAAACCCAGTACATGGACCAGTGCAGGTTAGGTGCAGGTAGACACCAGAAATACCTGCACAGTTCCAATTTTACCTGCACTAACGTGCATATGCAGGTGGTATTTCGAGCCCTGCAATGCAAGAACGTCCTTGGTTCATAGCAGGTTCATCGACTGTCACACAATACTGTTACAGTTACTGTTACAGGAACAGTTGTACAAAAAGCAAAAAACATGATCCATGGCTATGGAATGTAAAGTAGCTGTTAAAAATGCTTAAAACATCAGACTCCAGTTTTCCTTACCAGAAAGTGTTCCAACACATCCACCCTCCTCTTGGAGGTCTGTTCAAGGTCGTGGAGAACCTTCAGCACATCTGCAGAACAGGATGACAGGATTGATACTTTTTTTTTGTGGCTTAGACAAAATAAACACACAAATAAACACACAAACAAACATCCGTAAATAACTCATCAGGTTGGCAATCATTTGTATAGTAAGGTTCTTTATACCCGTCACATTTGGCAAAAATCGATTGGACGACGATTCTGCGGCAATCGCCCGAGCCTCGCTTATAATAATAACTTAAGTTTGTTGCACAACAATTGTACAAGGTACAAAGTATGGCTTATATGCGAAAGGGACAGGTTTGAGGTGAAAAATACGCAAAACCCTCTGTCAATCTTAAATAATTTTGGCCGATCTTCCATCTGAAGATCGTGGATAATGTGACAGGGGTATAAGGCACAACCAGGGAGACTACGTCTAACGTTGGGACGGCATTCTTGCTGCTGCTAGCGCCAAGTACATCAGCTAAAAGTAGCAGTGAGAATCGTATCCAGACATTCTAACCCTGATGATGGTGTCTGATAGACATGGAAACGTTGGAAGTAAGTACTCCCTGGTTGTGGCTAAAGAACCTTACTGCAGTGTGCATGTATATATTATACACAAACATTATCATCATCATCATCGGTCGGCTGTTGCGCTGGCGACTGCAAGCTTCCACCAGTTCCGTCTATCGGCAGCAAGATGGCGAAACTTAGTCTTCAAGCAGACCCTACGGTGCCGGTACTTAGTATAGCAGCACCAGTGCCCGTTTGACTCCCTTGGCCAGCTATCTCCCTTTGGCCGGCTATACTCCTTTGCCAGCTTTGATATATTATCTCTAAGGCACCGATGGGTCTGCTTGGAGACTAGGCGAAACTGTCTTGGGGTCATCTGGCCGAAACAAACAACAAATACAGTACCTGCCTCCATTTTTACTGACTCAGAGGTAATGAAACAACTGAAGTACAACACACCGTCATGATCCTGCCCTTTCTTGATCCTCTTCAAGTGCGGAGCCAGTTGCACAGCCGTCCAGGGGGTGCCGGAGGCAGGTGGAACAACCAATGGAATGGGAGAGGCTCTTCCGGTCTCCGGCAGCCCCCCCTCTTTAGACGAGGAGGAGGAGGTTTCATCCACAGAGTCGGAGGAAGATGATGGGAGAGAGATGCCGGCCAGGAGGGACTTCAGTAGGGACAGGTCAGGGTACTGTTTGGAGACGTGGCTGAATAAAACAGGAGAAAATCTCTTTAAATCTTAATGTGCCAATCTTTGTGTATTCCACAGAACTATGAGTCTCAGAGTTACATGTAATCTAAAATAGGTACACAGCCAGGAGGGACTTCAGTAGGGACAGGTCAGGGTACTGCTAGGAGACGTGGCTGGATAAAATGGGGGAAAAATTCTTTAAAATTTGTAAAGTTTTTGGGTACAGGTTAAGGTAGTCCCAGAGACTTTTAAGGCCATAGAGATTGTTATCCACTGTACAGGGCACAATATTCTACCACCTTTTACAAAATGTACATGTACCTCCCCAACCAAAGTCAGGTACCCATTTTTACACCTGGGTGGAGAAAGGAAAGGGGTGTACAGTGCCTAGGTACAAACAAAACATAGATGGGGCCCAGTTTTGCAAAAACATTAAAATTTTTATCAAGTTGGTACTCTTTCCATGCAAAAACTAAACATATCTCTGACCAACAGAGTTATATTGCGTTAAGACAGGATTGATAGATTAATTGATTATTAATAATTGATTGACAAGAAGCTCTTACTGTAATGTTGCTGAGTGTTTCTGTAGGAGGGCCACCGCTCGCTGGGGGTCATTTGAGGTGAACTGATGGAGGAACTGGATGATCTTGTTCACCAGAGCACCAAGCTCTCTCCGGCTCGAGTAGTGCTCCTGGGACAAACAACAAAACAATAAACACATGAAATACATTGTTGTACCATTAACTATAAAGCTAACATTTGCAGACAACTGCATGATGTTTACCTTGGTCTACCCTAACAAACTGCTGTTCTGTTCATTCTGACTCAAACACATCCATTCACACCCAAGGCCGAAAATCTCTTAGAAATGTCAAGCGGACACGAGACATTCCCGAGAATTGTCTTACATTTCCGGACATTTTCGAGACATTCTCCAAGAATGTCCTTGTTTGGTTCTAAAATGTCTTTGTTAGGTCTTTTTGGTAGGGCTTGTGTGTTGTCTTTTCCAATGTTCATGAAATGTCTTCCAAATATCTGGAAAAAAAGCTAATATTATAATAATAGTATGAAAACTCACATGTTTACTAAAATCACGCCCCCATTACTAGCCTGAATGCGCTTCTAGCGGCCCACCCAACTGATTGGCTCAGTGAAAGAGGATCACGAATGGACGTAAAAATGAAACAGTTTACTGTATTTTTTGGCTCATGACTGACAAGTACTGTAAATGCATTTAAGTTTGTGGGATTTAATTTTGCAGTAGCGGTAATAAGGACTTTTCACACTGTGGTTTTAAGTTCGCGGTAGCACAATACACTTCTAACAAAACATATCTACGTGCTGAGTGATGGTGAATCTTTCTCTTACCATGGACCAACCCAGATCTAGATGCATTTGTTTAACAGGCGTGTATTCTGTCTTGGCTGATGCTATAATAGGGCTCGAAATACTTTATGCTGCATACCTGCACTGGTGCAGGTAGCATTGGAAATTACCTGCACCAGACAGATTTTACCTGCACCACTCTGAATTTAGGAAGTATGGATCATACTAACATTGTTCATTAACCAATTTTTTTGTTCCTAATAACAATCCACATAATATATTACCTACATCATAGGACATTTGACATATGAAACCCAGTACATGGACCAGTGCAGGTTAGGTGCAGGTAGACACCAGAAATACCTGCACAGCTCCAACTTTACCTGCATAATGCTGGTGGTATTTCAAGCCCCGTCGTGTGTAAACATGTGCGAACATGTTTGATCACGTCGACCGATGATGATGATGATTTCAAGCCCTATATAGCAAAGTTGTGCTCCTACCTTAAGAAGGTCGAAGTAGGATTCCAAGACGTCTTCCAGCGGGTGCTCCTTGCAGAAGACGTGGGGCACTAGCAGCTCCAGAAGACCCAAAACGTGGGTGAAGAAGAGAAAGTGATGTCTGTGGACAAACTCGTCAAAGTTCAGGTGCACCCGGCCTCGCAGGAGGGCTGCGATCATTGGGAGTTGTCTGGAAAGTTGGAACAAGGAATGTTTCTTGTTATTGTTATTGGGTGGGCCGACTACTCACTCTTTGCAACCAGGGCTGAATTGCGAGGAGCTTACAATCGGCGGGGCTAAATCGTAAGGGTCTGGAGCTAGCTGCCATTCGGCACCACTCAGGTGACCTCAATACGACAGTAATTGCCCCAGGTGCGGCCATGGTACTGTAGGTTTTGAACCACTCACACAACACCATCGCACATGTGGCGGGTTCTTTAACGTGCCGGGGTATGGCTCCCCCCAGACACGGGACCTCCATTTAACGTCCTATCCGAGGGACGAAAGTTTGTGAAAGAATTTTCTGGGTAGGTGCCCAGTACTAACAACTCCCACCCTCCACTCATACTGAGTTTTTTTTTTGTTATCAGGGAATATAAAGTTGGGACTTTTTTGTCCTAGCACAGGGGTTTCCCCACTGGGTCGTTGTGTGGTTGAGAGGTCAAAGGTCATTTGGGCAAAGACCGGAGATTTTGCCATTAGATTCTTGGCAAGAGATGTTTTTTTAGACAGCTGAGATGATGGGCTTTGAATTCATACAATGTACATGTATGAGGGTATGTTTGTGTGCCAGTAACGTCAGATAGTTGAGTTATTGTTGATGTCTGCTGTTTTTTTGTATAGGAAACCAGTGGTATTAGAGGATATATTATTGAATGACCAGTGTCTGCTAGTACCCGAGGATGAGAGCTGGATGCACCGTGGCCAGCTTCCTGCAGAGGATGTTGGTGTCGTACATCCGATCCTCACACACCTTCCCCGCCTCACAGCTTCCTAGAACTGACAACAGCCGGTGGGTGAAGCTGTCCAGCTACAAAACAACAGAAGACAAATATCCACACTATGCATGATGTATAAAATATGTCGGTCATCTTATACAGTGGTGGACGTACCAACCACTAGAAAAAAAATGTTGACGGGAATGTGTTCCCCGTTTCAGTCCAGAAAAATTGTTGTTATTATTATTATTGTAGGCAAATTACTCTCTCCGCAGCAAAGGACTGAATTGCGAGGAGCTTACAATAGGCGGGGCTAAATTTCTTCCCATACAACCAAATTTCTTTCTTGCCAAAGTTTATACTGTTTTCTGATATTTTGTTATCAACTACTGATTTTTTTTTCAAAATGTACTGTGACATATATGACTAACCTGACTATAACCCCCTTTGGCAGCCTCCATCTCCATGGAGATGACCTCTGACACGGAGTCGTGGGTGTGCATGTGGGGTGCCCTGATGTAGAGGAGCAGGAGGAACTGCCTTGTTGCCTTGGCAACCACACTGGGACAACACAAGAGGACCAATCAGCTATTTCATGAGCAGCATGTATTATATGATCATTTCCCCCTTGAACAGTTTCATCAGCTTTAGCATGTCACTGAATAAAGAGACCATTTTTTACACAACTACACTGTACACATTGTACGGCAGCAATATGTGTCCCTGCTTACAGATGCGGTTGCAAACGTAAATTATTTACATTGATACAGTAATTGGTGGAGATGTTTACAATATCACAGTATCACACTTCTTAACGTTTGGGATTGCAACGTAAACATCTCAACTAATCACCGTATAATGTGGTTGCATTTGCAAGTTTGCATATTTTGAGTACTGACAGTATCCATTTTGTATGGTGTCGTTCAGGGTTGCAGCCAGCCAGAAATCATTTTCCGTCTCCTTGGTTTTGAATGGCTTTGGCGCAGCATTCCTAGGGGGTGCAGGGGCATGCTCCCAAGGAAAATTTTGAAATCTAGACCCTCTGAATTGCTATTTTCTGCATTTAGCGGATTAAATTTTCCTCACAGGGGATGGAATGGGCAAATTCATTTTCCGTTCCCAGCTGCAAAATTCAGTCAAAGGACGGAAGGACGGGTGCTGGCTACAACCCTGGTGTCGTTCCACCTTACCCATCTTTGTCTTGCCCTGCCATCTTCCTCTGAAGATACCCCAAAACTTCCGCCGACACCTCCTTCTTGTTGCCGTGGCAACAGCTGAGCAGCAGCGGCAGCCGGGCCTGGATGCTGTCCGAGAGGCGCTCCCTGAGCGACCCGGGGTCGTCCGAGGTCGTGGGGTCGCCCGAGGCCGCGGGGCAGGTTTGGGCGGCCTCCTGGAGGATGTAGTCCACCAGGCTGCAGAGCTGGGCAGGGGTGAGCTGTAGGATCTTCTCTTTATCCAGGCATCTCTAAAGATGCGGGGGAACAGATAACCCATTGGTTAATAGTTTCATTAGGGTGGTAAATCAATTGAACAAAGTTCTTCATTACACAACCTTCTTTTAAATTAATTCTTCAGTAAATGTTTTGACGACCATCTGTTACGTCACAATACAGTGGGTTAAGTTTGGATTGCACCCACTGTGTCTACTTCATATAGTACCGATAGCATTTGTTTCATTTTGTACCAATGAACGTGACAGATGGTCGTCGAAACGTTTACTAAAGAAGGTTTTGCAATGAAGAAGACTCGGTTCAAAAGATAAACAATTGGTTTGTTGTGTTCGTAATGTAATGTAATGTCCACCAAGCTGCATAGCTGGGTAGGGCTGAGCTGTAGGATCTTCTCTTTATCCAGGCATCTCTAAAGATGGGGGAAACAGATAACAGATCAAAGTTTGCAGGACAATGCCTCAGGAGCAAGGAAATGACCTGGTACTCTGGACGCCCAGGCATGGAAAGAGGAGGCCGGGTAGACCGGCAGCAACTCAGGAAAGACACTGGCCTAGAAGTTGACAACCTACAAGGAGCAATGATCGACAGGGACGCATGGTCTGCCATCACAACTTGAGACCAGATTCCTTTTGTTTGTAATGTTCTGTAATGTTGGTAATGTAATGTTATGTAATGTAATACAGTAATGTTTGTAATGTTATGTAATGTCCACTGGGCTGCACAGCTGGGCGGGGCTGAGCTGTAGGATCTTCTCTTTATCCAGACATCTCTAAAGATGGGGGGGGGAACAGATAACCTATTGGTAAATACTTTTGTTTGTAATGTTATGTAATGTTGGTAATGTAATGTATTGTTTGTAATGTTATGTAATGTTGGTAATGTAATGTAATGTAATGTAATGTCTGTAATGTTATGTAATGTTGGTGATGTAATGTATTTGTTTGTAATGTAATGTTTGTAATGTAATGTAATGTTTGTAATGTAATATAATGCTTGTAATGAAATGTTTGCAATGTTATGTAATGTTGGTAATGTAATGTTTGTAATGTAATGTAATGTCCACTGGGCCACATAGCTGGGTAGGGCTGAGCTGTAGGATCTTCTCCTTATCCAGGCAACTCTGAAGATGGGAGAAGGAAACAGATAACCCATTGGTAATTTCTTTTGTTTGTAATGTTACGTAATGTTGGTAATGTTACGTAATGTTGGTAATGTTATGTAATGTTGGTAATGTAATGTTATGTAATGTAATACAGTAATGTTTGTAATGTAATGTAATGTCCACTGGGCTGCACAGCTGGGTAGGGCTGAGCTGTAGGATCTTCTCTTTATCCAGACACCTCTAAAGATGGGAGAAGGAAACAGATAACCAATAATTCAGAGTTCACCATGATACACCCTGGGCCTATCTCTAGGCCTAAGAACATTATGTAGGATCATAAATGTCCTTTTTGTATTCACTTATCTGGGAAAACAACTTAGTTTGTTCTGCATACAAAATCAGGGCTCGAAATTCATTTTTGGGATTAGGTGCACTGGTGCACCCAGCTTAACGAATTGGGTGCATCAAAAAATTTTTGGGTGCACCACTTACATTTAAGTAGAATGTCAAGAAAACCTAATAACAAAACTTAGTTACAAGCTATCAAATTCTTATACAAGTAACATGACAGACATTTTTATTATATTTCTAACACTTAGATGTCAAGAATGTCATGTATACTAGCATACTTGATATCTTTCCATACATAAACCTATGAAAATATTTGGGTGCACCCTGTGCACCCACTGAAAAAAACTGGGTGCACAGTTCCAATTTTGGGTGCACCTGGGTGCACATGCACCCAGTATTTCGAGCCCTGAAAATAGACGTTCTGAAAATAATTTCATCAGGTTGGTAGGTCATAGGATAGTAAATTTTGTTTTAAGACACAACCAGTTAATATTACTTGCTGACGTTTCAATGTTTGCTTGCAGTCTGGATAAGAAAGTCAACTCCAGTTATGAACCGTGATGAGGGGGGATACAAATTTAGCCACGTTTGGAATTGTGTTCTCGCCGCAAAATTGCCACATACATTGGCTACATATAGCAGTGGGAAATAGACCTCTATTTAAAAGCTCTGAGGAAGGTGTCTAAAAGACATCAAAACATCAGCAGGTAATTTTAACTGGTTATGTAAAAGGAAACTCTCCTTAAACAGAATCATTAGAAAGTTTCTCACCTGTGGTACCTTGGTGTCCCGACCCTGCCACACTTTCGGAATGTGGATACAGGCCCACAGGAAGTCCAGTGCAGCCGTGGAGCTGATTCTGGGAGAAAGGAAGAGAAAGAGGAAGATTTTTATGTACTCAATGGTTGCCAGTAGGATGGTGACCGGTATATCCTACCAATACAAGACTGGCTCTTTCTTCTTGGACCAGTATATCGTTCCAGTACAAAACTGGTTATTCTTCTTGGACCGGTCTAAAAAAAATGGATGTAAAAACATTCAGTGGACCGGATGATTTGGTACTCTTAAACATATGTTTAACACCTGTCTAACACCTGTAACTCACCTGTCTCTGTCCCCCCCCCCTGCAGTAGGAAGCTGATACACCTGTGCAGCATTCTGTAGTTGGTCTGGTGTAACAGGAGCGCCAGCAGGTAGGGCTTGGTGGAGCTGCTGCTCTAAAACACCTGTTTAACACCTGCCCTACACCTGTAACTCACCTGTCCTTGTCCTCCCCTTGCAGCAGGAACTCGATACACCTGTGCAGCGTGCCGTAGTTGGTCTGGTGTGTCAGGAGGGCGAGCAGGTAGGACTGGGTGGACCTGATACTCTTAAACACCTGCCTAACACCTGTAACTCACCTGTCCTTGTCTTGCCCTTGTAGAAGGAACTCGATACACCTGTGCAGCGTTCCGTAGTTTGTCTGGTGTGTCAGGAGCGCCAGCAGGTAGGGCTGGGTGGAGCTGCTGCTCTTAAACAACTGTTCAACACCTGCTTTACACCTGTAACTCACCTGTCCTTGTCCTCCCCCTGCAGTAGAAACTCGATACACCTGTGCAGCGTTCTGTAGTTGGTCTGGTGTGTCAGGAGCGAATGCAGGTAGGTCTGGGTGGAGCTGCTACTCTTAAACACCTGTCTAACACCTGTAACTCATCTGTCCTTATCCTCCCCCTGCAGTAGAAACTCGATACACCTGTGCAAGCAGCGTTCTGTAGTTGGTCTGGTGTGTCAGGAGCGAATGCAGGTAGGTCTGGGTGGAGCTGCTACTCTTAAACACCTGTCTAACACCTGTAACTCACCTGTCCTTATCCTCCCCCTGCAGTAGAAACTCGATACACCTGTGCAGCGTTCTGTAGTTGGTCTGGTGTGTCAGGAGTGCCAGCAGGTAGGGTTGCGTGGAGCTGCGGCCTCCGTCCCGTGAGAACAGCAGGTGTAGCTGGTGGTCCGCGCAGGTGGACACGATCTCGGTGTCCGAGGTCTCCAGCCAATCAACGAGCAGGCCAGACACGGGGGAAGGAACCCTGGGATAGACACACACAACATGTACATGTCATAACTTTAAAGTTCATCTGTGTTGGTAGAAGTCATTCTTGAACTAGTTTAAATGTAATATCCAACACAAAATTGCACTCACCCAAATTTTTGACTGAACAGCACCAGTCTTTGTCAAGCTATCTACATCAAAGCTTTACAACAATCCCTGAACAGAGACAGTGGGCTTCATAGATTTCCTGGAACTTATGATCCACTGCTCACTGAGTCATGTCTTCTATCTGCATAACGTGACGTCGAGGCAGCCGTGGATTGTGCACCACTGTACATGACACCAACCTGTACATGGCACCCCCTGTACATGTACATTTTTTGTATATACCCCCCTGTACATACCTGCCCCCAGCAGCCGACACCCCCCTGCACCTACCTGCCCCCAGCAGCCGACACCCCCTGTACCTGACCCCCCTGTACATGACCCCCTGTACATGACCCCCTGTACATACCTGCCCCCTGCAGCGGACACCCCCCCCTGTACACACCTGCCCCCTGCAGCAGACATCCCCCTTGTACATGACCACCCTGTACCCACCTCCCCCCTGCAGCCGACACCCCCCTGAACATACCTGCCCCCTGCGGCAGGCACCCCCTGTACCCCCTGCAGCAGACACCCCCCTTGTACATGACCCCTCTGTACATACCTCCCCCCTGCAGCTAACACCCCCCTCTGTTCTATCAGCATCCTGCAGCTGACACCCCTGTGTACCCCCTGTACCCACCTGCCCCCTGCAGCCGACACCCCCCTCTGTTCCATCAACATCCTGGCCAGCAGCTGGGTGTGGCTCTGGGTCATGACCTCACCCTTCCCAGCATCCCCCGGGGGCAGCCTGAGGCCAAGGGTCAAACAGGCAACCAGGAACTCTTCCAATAGTGGGGAGTTAAACCTGCACAGCAGCGCGCACACTGGGGAATAATCAATAATCGATCAATAATCGATCAATAATCGATCAGGAGTTAAACCTGCACAGCAGGGCGCACACTGGGGGATAATCAATAATCGATCAATAATCGATCAATAATCGATCAGGAGTTACACCTGCACAGCAGCGCGCACACTGGGGGATAATCAATAATCTATCAATAATTTATCAATAATCGATCAGGAGTTAAACCTGCACAGCAGCGCGCACACTGGGGAATAACCAATAAATAATCAATAATCTATCAATAATCGATCAGGAGTTAAACCTGCACAGCAGGGCGCACACTGGGGAATAATCAATAATCGATCAATAATCGATCAATAATCGATCAGGAGTTAAACCTGCACAGCAGCGCGCACACTGGGGAATAATCAATAATCGATCAATAATCAATAAATAAAGTATCAATAATCAATCAATCAATCAGGAGTTAAACCTGCACAGCAGGGCGCACTCTAGGGAATAATTAATATCAAGCATCAATAACCAATCAATCAATCAATATATCCATAATTGATAAATTTTTTTATCTGTACATGTATCACTCATTCACTGTCAGAGACAGAAGGAGAGATAAAGTTCAAAAGTCCATAACTTTTGGTTGTGCGAGAAATTTTCTTCAATTTGGTGCAAGCAATTTTCATATGCACCCCTATGTACAAGTTAACCCAAAACTGTATTTGAAAGAAATGGGTCTCACCTCTGTGCACCAGGCTGAAGTCCAGCGGCTGGGTGGGGTCTGCGTGCTTGATGGCAGCGATGGCCTGCCGGACCAAGTTCTGCTGATGCTGGTACGGAGCCTCTAGAACAGCCTGTAGGGCTGACAGCACTGTAACAACAGGAGTGAAGGAGTGAATGAATGAATGAATGAAGCAATGAAGGAATGTTTGACTGCAGTGATGGCCAGCCTGGGTCTGCTACTGTGGTACTTTATGGTCAAAACATGTAGCAGTACTCACCATTGATGTCCTTCTGTACCGGTGCCAGTTGTCAGTGGTACTGCTTCAGTACCGTGGTGAGGGTACCTCTGCTACAGTGGTACTAGTACAGGTACCTATTGTGGTACTTTATGGAAGAAACATGTACAGTTGTACTGAGTAACTGTAGTGCTCACCATTGATGTCCTTCTGTAAGGGTGCCAGTTGTCAGTGGTACTACTTTAGTACCGTGGTGAGGGTACCTCTGCTTCTGTGGTACTTACTGTGGTTCTTTATGGAAGAAACATGTACAGTAACTGTAGTACTCACCATTGATGTCCTTCTGTACGGGTGCCAGTTGTCGGTGGTACTGTTTCAGTACCGTGGTGAGGGTACCTCTGCTACAGTGGTACTTACTGTAACTCAGTCTGCTACTGTTAGTGGTACTTAATAGATGAAACATGTACAGCAGTACTCACCATTGATGTCCTTCTGTATGGGTGCAAGTTGTCTGTGGTACTGTTTCAGACTGCCATGGTGAGGGTACCTCTGTTACTGTGGTACTGTACTACAGTCTGCTACTGTCACAGTGGTACTTTATGGTCAACTCAAAGCATGTACAACAGTACTCACCATTGCTGTCCTTCTGTACTGGTGTCAGTTGTCGGTGTCACTGTTTCAGTACTGTGGTGTCAGGCAGTGGTACTTACTGTACTTTGTACCACTGACAGTCTGTTACTGTCAGTGGAACTTTATGGAAGAAACATGTAGTATTAGTAGTACTATTACTCACCATTGATGTCCTTCTGTACCGGTGCCAGTTGCCGATGGTACTGCTTCAGTACCGTGGTGAGGGTACCTCTGCTACTGTGGTACTTCACCAGCCGAGACACCAGAGCAGGGAACCCAGAGGACTGCTTTCTCTTCCGCAGGACATTCTGAAACGTACATGCAGACTCAATGCCATATCACTGCTTTGTAAACAACAAAGTATCAAAGAGCAATCAGACTACAAAACTCTGAAAACACAGATTGGATTAATAAAAAGAATTAACACCTACAGTCCTCTTTAATTTGAAAGGAAGTTGCTATCATCAAATTTTCCTGTTTCTCAACAAACCAACCAAAGCTTAACAACCAATCAAGCAATATGGGTGACATGCACAGGTAGGAAAGGTGAGACAGACAGGTGTAACAGACAGGTGTAACAGACAGGTGAGATAGACAGGTAGGTGAGACAGACAGGTGTAACAGACAGGTGAGATAGACAGGTAGGTGAGTACAGACAGGTGAGATAGACAGGTGAGACAGACAGGTGAGACAGACAGGTGAGACAGACAGGTGAGACAGACAGGTGAGACAGACAGGTGAGTCTTACCTCTCGAGCCATGAGTAGTCTGAAGATGGGGCAGGACAGGTGAGAGTTCTGATGAAGGCTGGATGTGAACGGGATGGAGTAGTCTCCGCCACGCAGGTGAGACAGACAGGTGAGACAGACAGGTGAGACAGACAGGTGAGACAGACAGGTGAGACTTACCTCTCGAGCCATGAGTAGTCTGAAGATGGGGCAGGACAGTTGTGAGTTCTGATGAAGACTGGATGTGAACAGGATGGAGTAATCTCCACCACACAGGTGAGACAGACAGGTGAGGCAAACAGGTGAGTCATACCTCTCGAGTCATGAGTAGTCTGAAGATGGGGCAGGACAGGTGAGAGTTCTGATGAAGACTGGAGGTAAACGGGATGGAGTAGTCTCCACCACACAGGTGAGAATACAGGTGAGACAGACAGGTGAGACAGACAGGTGAGACAGACAGGTGAGACAGACAGGTGAGACAGACAGGTGAGACAGACAGGTGAGACAGACAGGTGAGACAGACAGGTGAGACTTACCTCTCGAGCCATGAGTAGTCTGAAGATGGGGCAGGACAGGTGAGAGTTCTGATGAAGGCTGGATGTGAACGGGATGGAGTAATCTCCACCACACAGGTGAGACAGACAGGTGAGACAGACAGGTGAGACAGACAGGTGAGACTTACCTCTCGAGCCATGAGGAGTCTGAAGATGGGGCAGGACAGGTGAGAGTTCTGATGAAGGCTGGATGTGAACGGGATGGAGTAGTCTCCGCCACACAGGTGAGACAGACAGGTGAGACAGACAGGTGAGACTTACCTCTCGAGCCATGAGTAGTCTGAAGATGGGGCAGGACAGGTGAGAGTTCTGATGAAGGCTGGATGTGAACGGGATGGAGTAATCTCCACCACACAGGTGAGACAGACAGGTGAGACAGACAGGTGAGACTTACCTCTCGAGCCATGAGTAGTCTGAAGATGGGGCAGGACAGGTGAGAGTTCTGATGAAGGCTGGATGTGAACGGGATGGAGTAGTCTCCGCCACACAGGAGAGACAGACAGGTGAGACAGACAGGTGAGACAGGTGAGACTTACCTCTCGAGCCATGAGTAGTCTGAAGATGGGGCAGGACAGGTGAGAGTTCTGATGAAGGCTGGATGTGAACGGGATGGAGTAATCTCCACCACACAGGTGAGACAGATAGGTGAGACAGACAGGTGAGACAGACAGGTGTGACAGACAGGTGAGACAGACAGGTGATACAGACAGGTGAGACAGACAGGTGAGACAGACAGGTGAGGCAGACAGGTGAGACAGACAGGTGATACAGACAGGTGAGACAGACAGGTGAGGTAGACAGGTAGGTGAGACAGACAGGTGAGACAGACAGGTGAGACAGACAAGTGAGACAGACAGGTGAGACGGACAGGTGAGACGGACAGGTGACACAGACAGGTGAGACAGACAGGTGAGACAAACAGGTGAGACTTACCTCTCGAGCCATGAGTAGTCTGAAGATGGGGCACGACAGGTGAGAGTTCTGATGAAGGCTGGAGGTAAACGGGATGGAGTAGTCCCCGCCACACAGGTGGAGGATGGTGGTGATGAGGACGTCCCCAAGACTGTCCCGACTCTCGTCTCCTCGTGTCACCGAGGAAATCTCTTTAGACAGGCCCTGAAGGAGCACAGAACATGGGAATGAATAAATGAATGGTTTTATTTCATCAACATGATCAGGCAAAAAGTATATAGCAGCCACAGGCTGAATTTGCAGTTAAAATCTTTGGCTTAGGCACATTACAGCTTTACATTTAAACACACTAATGACAAGATTTATATTCTTAAAATCAACAATAAATACTAAATATTATCTTAAAACAGATTCAGGATTCAATCGATATGTTAGTTTGCAAAAGGTGTGGTCACTCACAGGTAGCTTACAACAGCTAACATTTTCAATGTGTGGCTAGAGTCCGTTCAGAAGGTTGACCATATAAGGAATAGGACTGTTCTTGTAACAATTTGTCCTTGTCTTAATAGTGGCCAGAAGATAACGTAACACAAACGCAACACAATCTTACATTCTTAGCATGAAAGTTCATTTGTGTTGGTTAATGACATTATGGATAAACTAAACTTCAACTTACCAGCACTACAAATAAGATGGGACTTACCCCAAATTTTTAACCGACACAGTCAGCCTTGTTCACGAAATGGACCTGTGAACTGTAGCTTCCAGTGTCCAATCCATGAACAAGGCAAAGTACTTATTTGTAGTGTTGGTTACATGTAGTTAAAGTTTAGCTAAATATCCATACAACCTTACATTGTTTAAACATACGAAAAGAAAGAATTTTCATTATGAGAAAAGAACCTATCAAACCAAAAAGAAAAGGTCAAATCAAGGAGGTTTAACCTCCTTGGTCAAATTTATCAAAACTAGATAGAAGTCTATTCTTGAATATATTATATTGAAGGAACTAGTTCTTGATATCATTGTCATCATTTTGCTTCATGCACTATTTGCAATAAACTCATGATTATGTCAATAAAAACTCCTTACCAGCTGAATGCCCTTGACAATGTCCTTCTTCATGGCGGAGGTGACCTGGGCTCCGGGGTCAACTGGGAACAGCTGTGGGGAACAGAGGGGCTAAAGGTCATGAACCTTATAATGGGGTCACTTCTGGTTGGCCTCTTCAACAATGTTTCATCTATCATCGTTTTCTACATTTCCCCAGGTACAACTAGGTAATGAGAGATATATAGTTGGCTTAAGTTCTTTGATGTTATTAGCACCCTCTGGCAGATCATATAGGAAGTGCAATGAATACATACAGTCACATACACACACACATACACACAAACACAAACACACACACACACAATCACACACATAAGCCAAAAAGCAGTTACTCAAGCAACTGGACAAGATGTCGGCAACTGTCAGACCTTTCAGACAGTCACACAGCATCTTTCACCAGTGTCACACGCACACAAACACACACACAAACATACTCATACACCCCCACACACACACATACACACAGACATACTCACTCACACACACACACACAGACAGACACATACACTCACATGAGCGTGCAAACACACATTGAAGATAAACCTATGACTCTTTTCTACCTTCACAATTTCCTGCATCCAGCCAGCTTCAGTAGATGGTGGCCTGAAAAGGAGGTATGACAAGTATTGTATTTACATGTACAGTTTATACACCTTGAAGGCTCAACAACAACACTGTTTAACTTAACTTGGAGTTAGAGTTTATTCATATCAACAATTAACTACTGTCAGATCAGTCAATGCAGACTATGACAATATGCAAAGGAACTTACACAAAAATGGAGTCACTACAATAAATATACATAAACTGAATGATGCAACTTAGCTTAAATAAATGTAAAGTCCAGAATATAACAATATACAAGTTAACATATCTCTTCTCATAACATCTTATCCCTTGGAACAAAAACTTAAGGGTAGTTAGCACTGATATACCAGGTGAGGGCCACACACCTGTAGGAAGGCTGCGGTCGCCGTGGCAACCCTCTCTCCTCCTCCACAGGTGAGACCATATCCACATCTCCCACAGCTCCTGAGATTCGGCACAAGGAGGGAAGCAATCTTAATTTTTAAGATTTTAAGACAGTCAAGGCTAGCAAAAAGGGTATATGTACTACTGTTACATTCTTTCTTCTGTCTTCTGATACCACAGCAAGAAATTGTTTTGTTCCAATTCCAATAAAGGAAAGAATTTAACATCCTAGACTTTTCCATGGTCTAATCCCAAAAAGATTATTTCTGAGAGCACATAGCTTGATATATATAATTCTCAAATCTTTAAACACATTACATGTACAATGTAATACTATGGAGATTTCTTTTACATAATACAGTATATTATACTGTAAGATAGCAGCTACTCATTTGACAAGCAACTGGCTATATGTTGGAAGTGGTATGATGTTTCAGGTCGTATCCCTGCCTTTTGTCAGTGACATGTTACATTTTGTAAATTATTTTGTACTACCTAACTTACATGATTGTACTTTTCCACCAAAGGACTGTAAACCCAACCAGTAACATATAAAAATTCAGAACTTCAACTCTAGGCTGGGATTCAAACAAAACTACATTAATATGATTTTGAAGCAGGTAACTAGAAATTCTTGTTGCTACAGTAAATAAGAGAAATCTGTACCTTGCGACGTGGACTCACCCGTGGACAGAGACCCATGGTCGTTCAGGAAAGCCTTGAACTTCTCTCCTCCAACCACACCCCGCATGTGCTGCACCTCCACAAGCTGGCTCATGTAGGCTGGGGGAGGGGGGCGGGCGGAACAGTTTAGGGCAAGGTCATTGTGAGATAATCAAGGTTAAACTTTGTAATATCTTTTATAAACATAATTCTAATGTGGGCTGTGAGATAGGGGGCAGTTGGAACAGTTTTAGGCAAGGTCATTGTAAGATACTCAAGGTCTAACTTTTTTTTCATGTCTTTTTATATGAATTTACATAAAGGCTGTTGGAGGGGGGCAGGCAGAATAGTTTTGGGCAAGGTCATTGTGAGATGATCAAGGTCAAAGCTTTGGAATGTCATTTTTTATATGAATTTACATGTAGGCAACAGGTGGGGTTCAGTGGGAACGGTTCAGGGCAACGTCGTTGTGAGATGATCAAGGTCAAACATTTGCAATGTCATTTTTTCAAGTGAACTATGTTTGAAGCTGGGAGGGGAGGGGGGCATGCAGAACAGTTTAGGGTAAGGCCATTGCTGTACTGTCAAGGTCAAAAATATTCTATGTCTGTCTTTTGAGATAAAATGACTTCCAATTTCATGGACAACTAAAACCATAATGTTACATCTTGATTTTGACATTGACACAATATTTACTAAAATTAATGTACCTACTCTCATAATGACCCACATACAATGTAACAGTCTATTATGAGACAGTTTGCTCACATTTGATGGTACACTTTGCAATCAAGCCAAAACTAATGCTTTAAGGCCTGACTAAAGTGTGAGTAAAACACATCCACCATAACTGTTGTAGTAGGCAACATGCAGAGTAGGTAATCATGACCATGCAGTCTCAAAAGCATGCAAGAGTGTGAGGCCATGAGGTAGACGGGGTCAAATGACAGTACTGACTGTGCTTCACCTCAGTTCAGTTCTTCACTAGCTAACACTACTTCACCTTTATTCACGGGGTAACCTTTATCCGTTGTATTTAACACCAGGGTATTTCAGGATATCTAGTCGATGGACGGTCTCAAACTGCATTATATTGAAAAAATACAATCTGAAACCACCGTCCATCAATGTGATATCCCTAAGTATCCTGTTTTTAGGTACAACGGATATAGGTTACCCTGCAAAATAAAGGTGAACTAGCGTTACCAGTAAGTGATGTTTTATAAAACCTATTTGGGATCTGAGTGTCAGCAGAAAAAGTCAACAGAGAGTGTCTGACAATGAATCTCAAGCTTCATAGTTTGACCCAGTCCAACAGAATTTTTAGAAAGCAGGAAAGAGAAAAAAATATTGCCAGCGACTAATGAAGACTAGTAGAATTGAGGAAAAAAAGTTAAATATTATAATTAGTTACAACTTTATCTGACAATATCTTGTCTGAGTGTGTTACGGGTGGGTACCGGTACAGTAAATTCAGGTCCAGGTACGGTCCAGAAGATTAAGTCCAGGTCCGGACCTGAACCTGGACCAAATCAATTCTGTGAATGTGCCAAATGTATGATACCCAAAACAATTGTACATTTTGCTAACAAAGGATTCTGACATCCATTTGCATTTTTTAAAAACCTTTTTTTGTACCTTCATATAAACAACACTTAGTCTAACTGAATCTGTTTTAGACCAAGTTTGATTGTAGAAACTTGATAAATATGACCATCAACTCTCCTCTACTTCGCTATAATTGCTATTTTATTTGCCCCAAAACATGTGCCGGTATAATTTGTTTATTTTCTAATAGGTCCAACATCCGGTCCACTGATTTTTTCAGGTCCTTCTTTCTAGACTGGTCCAACAAGAAATGGTAAATATGACTATCAACTCTCCTTTGCTTCCCTATAATTGCTATTTTATTTGACCTGTAGGCCCCAAAACATGTGAACCCCTGTCGGTATAATCTGTTCATTTTGTAATTATAGGTCCAACATCCAGTCCACTGATTTTTTTCAGGTCCTTTTTTTCTGGACTGGTCCAACAAGAAAAAACGTTTTTGTACCAGCACAGGTACCCACCCTTAGTGATGGTTGTGACAGGGCTCTAGCCAGCGTCCGTTTTTCCGTCAATTGACGGAAATTTGCTGCATGTGACGGAAAAATTTTAAAACCAATGCGTCAACATTGACGGACAAAAATCCTTGGTGGAAGCTACAGGCGGCTTGGGGATGCTGTCCATGGCCGTAAAAGCCACAAACTGTTTGTTTTGCTATTGTTATGATTGTTGACAATGTGTGTCTGCCTCCTTTCGCATACAATAATCTCATTAAAAACCCGTTTTTCAAGCTCTCAGTCCAGTCTCTCTAACTCCTGGAATAGTGTTTTCGCGACAATGGGAATTGACTGACGGAAAAAAATTTCGAGCTGGCTAGAGCCCTGGGTTGTGAGTCAAAACTCCAGAAAAAGGAACTTCAAGGAAGAGTCCACCACTCACAAGGGTCTGCAAGGTGTCCCGTGGAAAGGCACCACGTCGGAAGAGAAGAAAACAAACAAAAAATGTTCAAGAGGCAGAAAAAACTCATCCAGGCCACACCAATTTAATTCCTTAGTTCTTGAATCATAGAAAAATAATAATTTACAAACATGTTAATTCACTAACTCCTAAGGAGCAATCATTATGAAAATGTAACTCAAAATGTTAATCATGTTTGCATACCATCCTTAGGAGTTAGTAAATTGACATGTTCAACCAGTTTTTCTATAGTTAGCTGTACTTGTATTGAATTGTTCTATCAGTTCATTCTAGTGACGCTTAAGAAGAGTGATGGATGTCACTTGAAAAGTCTGGAAGTAATTTACCATTTTTTGCCAGTGCATAGCGCCAGCTTTTTTAAAGATTCTTTTTTATCCAGTGGTAGAGATTGAATAATTTTCCAAGCAAGAAATATCTCAGAACCAAGGAAATAAACTGGTGCGGCCCCATCAGAAAATGCACCGGAAGTGAGCAAATTGCAGAGAGGAAAAAAGTGAGAGGAAATTGTTTGTTTGTTTATTTGTTTGTTGTTGTTGTTTATTGTTACCTTTGTCCACGACGGCCTGTTGCATGGCGAGAGGGTTGTGTGTCACGGCCTCGTCAAGACAAATCAGCAGTTTGCTGGTGGAAAAATAACGAGATGTTAATTAGTATCTCGGTCAAGAAACAACTGGAACAACTGGCACATGTATATTTTTGCACTGATAACTGGCTTTTTTCTTGAAATTTGTCACTGCATGGATACTGTAATAAAATACATGGACAGCCACCTTCATTAGAGAGTTTCAAACAGCATAGTTAGAGATGCATATACGGTATAAATCTGTCATGTAGATAACAATAACTTAAATTGTACAAGGTACAAAGTGTGGCAACTTGTGTGAAAACTTACCTCATACTGTCCATAGGGATACCAAAGGACTGCACAAATAGAACCAGCTGGGCAGGGTCAAGGTCAAGCAGGGCTAGAGGTCAAAGGCGAAAGGTCATTGACAATCATGTCAGACATAATCTATTGAATTGTGATTACCTTAATTTTCTTGTCACACCAACTGAACCTTATCATTGATTGGATGTACAGTATTTTAATTCTAGAGTATTTTTGAAAGAAATATCAAATACATTACACACAACTGTAAACATTCTTATCATTACAGATGCGACGCAATTGTACCAATCAAGGAAAATATTCCTAAACTCAGAGAAATTCATAGAATTATTATTATCAATAGCCAAAACAGATTACAACAGGAGGCAAAACAAGTTCCCTTATTTTAACATCTCTAAAATTGTTAAAAACATGATTTCAAAAGAAGCACTTTTCCCTGTAACGAATGGTTTCTTCCACACATTCCTCCCGACCTACCAGCATCCACCAGTCTCTGGACATGTGACCTGATCATCCTGAGTTTCAGCCAATCGGGGAGCAGCAGTGCCTCCTCTGACGTGTCGACCAGGTAGGCGGCTGGGGGCTGGCCCTCGATCGGGAACCACACCTCTAGCAGCCAGCTGTACTCATTCTCTCCTGAAAAATTTGGAGTCATTTTTATCATTTATTTATTATTTATTTCACACACACACAATATGGACTCAATAAAAACATGGCATAGACATACAAATGCATAGACATACAAATGCATTAGACATACAAATGCATAGTACAGTACTGTAAATGCAGAAATGTTTGTGGCGGTTTTATACCCTGTGGCTCCGAGGCAGCTTCAAAGCGACCTCAAAACCACCGCGGACATTTTCTCATTACCAGTTACTGTTCAGTAACGCCAGTATATAAGCATACATGTGCAGTGCAGAAAGGTTCACTGTAGTTTTATGGTTGCATTTTTTGCGGTGACCACTTCTCCGCAAACTCAAAACCACCGCGAACGATATACCAGTATGTGACTACAGTACATGGCGCTACGGCGAACTAAAAACCACGGCAAACAGTCTATTTTCCCGCTACAGCGAAATTTAACCCCGTCAAACCTAACTGCATTACAGTATAAGAGCGTATGACATACATATAAGAAACATGAGTCGTTTAACACCAGGAAGTAGTAGAGTACGTACCTCTGGGTTCCCCGTAAGTCAGGAGGAGGATGAAGAAGTGGAGGAAATTTGATATCCTTGTACAACTGAATTATTAGGTATTGGAATTATCACACTTGTATTGTTCTGATATGGAAGCCTGTGTGATAACCCATTTAGGAACCAACCGGTCTGGAATACCCTAACTGAAAGTTCCTGCAGCCCTGGTATGAGATAAATAAGAAAAGGAACACTAAGGAAGTAGTAGAGTGCGCACCTCTGGGTTCCCCATAAGTCAGGAGGATGATCATGGCATGCACCACCAGGATGTGCATGGTAACACTAGGAAGTAGTAGAGTGCGTACCTCTGGGTTTCCCATAAGTCAGGAGGATGATCATGGCATGCACCACCAGGATGTGCATGGTGGCGCCCTCCCCTGTGCTCCAGCGCAGGAAGATCTGGTCCTGAGACTCTGACTGTAAAGCAAAGGTATACTTTAACAGGGCTCGAAATACCCACTTGTCCCCTTGCAAATGCAACCTGATTTTGCTTGGCGCAACTTAATTTCAAACCCAGGTTGCACACTGCCTAACCTGAAATTTTATACTCACGTCAGTTGGAACTTTTCTTTCCACCTACGTGCATAAGCTTTGTATCTTTTTTGATAACATAAAACACATTACGTAGTTACATGTAACTGAAAGAAAAGATAATGGATAAGTAGCTATTTGAAGAAAGTAACAACTTGCAAGTGGGGCAACCTGAAATAATGATGGCGCAACCTGACTTTTGACTCAAGTTGCAGCTTGGGCAACCTGCCTTAAAAAAGTATTTTGGGCACTGCTTTAGCTACTTTTGTTTGTTTTGCATACTTGCCTTATGGTGTAACACACCAGGTTTGTACTGAACAGTATAGTTTTACAGCTTCATTGTTCTGAGGAAATTCTCCTAGCTCTTTTCAACAAGTACAATAAACAGTCGACCATGGCTTAAGATCCCGTCCTATATCATAAGGAATGCAACTTTTCCGTGTAGCGTTCATGTCAGGTGAGTGACACACCCAGAATGAAACTTCTAGTTCCAGAGGCAGGGTTGCTAACCACTGGACTACGCATTGCTACCACAACAGGTTTGCCTGCATATTGTACATACATGTACTTGTTCCTTTAAATTAAAATGTTTTCTTTTCTGAGAAAAGTGCCTGAGATTAGAGATACATGTAAAAAGTAAAGTGTAAGTTGAGGAACGAACCCATGCCGGTTCCCCCTGTGGCTGCAGTACCATCTTGAAGTACTGGATGTAGATGGCGAGCAGAGCGCAGAAGGCGATGTCAGTCTCGTCTCGCGACCCCGCCCCACGCGGCATCAGGTGGGCGATGATGGTGGGCCGTTCCACTATCACTGTGGCCATGTCCTGAAAGGGGGGTGTCAGTACGTACCGGTATGTAGATTTTCAGTTTGTTTTCTTTTTACCTTCTTTTTTTTGGTAGTGATATTCAGTACATCACATGCATGCGGGAAGGTCTTCATGAGACCCTGAAGTGACTTAATTTGGGGCCCCTGCCAGCTTGTTATGGTACTGCAGCTGGACTTCTGGTTTTCATAACTTGAGTTCTGGTTGTATCATTTAAGGTAATGTAAATGAAGAATACAAAGACCACGTTATATCTGGTAAAACACTCAAACACAGTGCAAGAAAGTCAACCGATAAGAAAATTTTCAGAAGGCTTAGTTTAGTAAAAATCTGTCACTCTGAGATGCAAGAATTTCATACTACTCACCAAGGCCAGGTCTGCCATGTCACTCACTACAGGTGGTGCATGCTGGGATAGGAACAGCATGTAGGCACTGACAGCCATGGGGTCTGTCTCCGTCTGACAGGCCTGGAAAAAAAATGAATTTCTGATTGTAACAAAATACAATAGGAGCACAGACGCGCCTGGCCAGCTCTACGTCAAATGCAGGTGTCACTGTTCAAATATGAATCTCATGGACATTATCTCTGGACCTTGAAGTGAGTATCTTGTACACTGAGCAGGACAGGTTTGTGAGGAGCGTAAAGAAGGCAGTATACATTAGGGCACATCAGCCCTCATTGAACCGTGACGGTGGTAGGTTTCATCTTTCCGCCATCTACGATTTGCTCCTGACGTCATCATCCTACTTCTGACTTCCGGAACGTGAGCGCAGTGAATCACACATCTTTGAAGAAGGTTGACTGAATTGACTGTACATTTATGGTGAGTTCCTTTCTTTGTGTTGGAGCAAAGCTTAAACTTTGGATTCTACAACACAGATGAGCTTTTTGGACAAACAATGGGACTGTTGTGCATTAAACAATTTGAAGCTTTCTATGAGGTCCGCGAACAGTTTCATCAGGTTGGTACATGTACACAAAATGTAGGTCACTTAACAACAAGATGATTTATACACAACCAGGTGCTTCACTACATAAATACTTTATTTTTGGGACTGCATCTGTAAAGAACTAAATTGTTCTAAAGGTACAAGTGCTCATCATGAAGAGAGTCACAACTCACCTGTCGAAGGGCGTACACTGTTGTTGCCAGGACGATATCAAAATGTGGCAGTTTGGGCAGCTCCACCAGCAGCCAATAAAAGCCCCCCAATTCTGGAGGACAGCACCCTGCCCCCTCCTCCGTCACCATGGCAACTGCATCCTCTTCCTCTACAGCAGCCATCTCCTTATCCAGCTCTGGAGCATCGCTGGTGGACGAGTCTTTGGTGGATGAGCGCTGTCTGGGGGGCGTTCTGGGAGCTAGGAGCATTGACAGAGCCTGAAAATAAGAACAAAACGAGATACTGTGAATGCATTTAAGTTCGCGGGGATTTAATTTCGCGGTAGCGGGACAAAGGACTTTTCGCAGTGGTTTTAAGTTCGTGGTAGCACCATGCACTGTAGTCTCTTACTGCCATGGAAAAATGTTAGCGGTGGTTTTAAATTCGCGGTGAAGTGGCAACCGCGAAAACCGCGAACATTAAACCGCCGCGAAAGTTACTGCATATACAGTATCAAAACTGGAAGTTTTGCTGCAGTATTGTAGAAAGCCACATGGAGGCTCTTAGTCAAACTTGACTTTTGTTAACCTGACCCCTTCCCTCCTACCATATATCATTAGGATCCATCCACAGATTCTCCAGTTATGATATCCATCCACACACATTAAGACAAAAAAACATTTGGGCAACAGTTGTATAGAAAAGAGACAGTTTCCCTCCTTACCTTAGCAGCCAGGTTCCTGCCAGCACTCTGCTGTGATCCCAGCCTCCGGAGGAAGTACTGTAGCACCTCGTGGGTCTGGTTGGGCTGGGAGTCCGGCCCGTACAGGAGGGTCTGCAGCCGGCGGCGAAGCTGGTCTTGCTTACGGGACTTCTGCGGGGTCAAAGAACAAAACCTTCATTTAGGAATCAAGCAAGCAATGTACAATGTACTAGTACTACTAGTATATAGAAAGTTTATTTGCAACTTCATGCCCACAGACTCATTGCTAGTACATCAGATGGAAACATAGGAGACATGAACAGTGATAAAAGTTATTGTAAAAAGAGGTTACTCGGCTCCTTGGGAATTTTGTTACTTACTTTTAAATAGAAAGCAGGTTGAAATTGAATAAAAATTGAAGTTTGGTACAAACCTTGGTGCCGGACAAATGTAATTGTCCCTCGACGTGGAACATGGTGATAACTCAGCGTGGCATCCTCGCTTCCACGCCCATTTTAAGCTCATTCGTAGTCACTCGAAAGAAGAAGCTCCTCCCCTTTCGGTGACGCATGCGCTCTCGGCTTGCTTGATTTCTTCAGTTCTTCACAACCTGTTCTGGCCGACCATCCCGGGGTGGGAACAGCCAGTTGCAGTACCGCAGCAGTACTTTTGGGCTGGGTTATCACCATGTTCCACGTCGAGGGACAATTACATTTGTCCGGCACCAAGGTTTGTACCAAACTTCAATTGTCCCTCGACGCTGTCACATGGTGATACATGTAACTCAGCGTGACTTAGAAGCGGAGGCCAGAACAGAATGACCAAAATGAGACAAATTTGAAGGTTTGTTGTAAAACTTTTCAAAGGTCGAACTACTAGACCAGTTCGCTGCTTGCATTATATCCTTCACTGATACCCCGGATTGACGGGCAGCAGAGGTAGCAGCACTTCTGACAGAGTGGCCGGTGAAGCCTTTGGTGACTGAACTAGCTTCTGAAAGGACAGATTTGAGCCAACGAGCAATCGTAGCTGAGCACACTGCCTTGTGCGGTTTGACCAATGCGCGGAACACACGCGAATCAGAATCCGAACGGAACGATGCTGTCCTAGCTAAATACGCTTTCAAATAAACCACAGGACACACTTCCTTCTGCTCAAACTTAGCCACAAACATAGAATGAGAGGGTTTGTCTGGTCTAGAAGTCTTTGTCAGTTTGTAAACTTCAAATGACAAACCGTCCTTAGAGGAACTCATATGACAAGTGTCTAACAAAGCTAAGGATTCATTTGGCTTCTTCCTGCAGACACCAAGGCTACTAACATGGCCACCTTGAGAGTCAACTGCTTTAAACTCAAACATTTTGCCGGTGTCCACTTACGTAGGAATTTCAGGACAACTGAAACATCCCAAATAAACACATGTTTTGGTACGGGTGGACGCAACTCGAACACACCCTTCATGAAACGAGAAACTAAAGGGTGAGCACCTATAGGCCTACCTTCTACATTCAAGTGTGTCGAGGAGATGGCAGAACGATAAACATTGATCGTGCGGTACTGTAGACCCTTATCAAAAAGGCGATACAGAAAGTCGAGTACCTTATTCAGTGGCGCCGAAATGGGATCAAGACTTTTTCCACCGCACCAGCGAGACCATCTCCGCCAGGAGGACGAGTATAACCCACTGGTTCTCGGTCTCCAGGATGCCAGGAGCACTCTGGTAACTCCATCCGAAATTTCAGACTCTCGGTATCGAGTCCTGAGACAGTCCACACGGCTAGACGTAGCGACTCTCCTAGCGGGTGAGGTGTCCCGTCCACCGGTTGCGTGAGTAGAAACCGGCTCGTTGGCAGCCTGACTGGCTCTTGGACTAACATATGGAGGAGCATGGGATACCAGGCCGCTGTCTCCCATTGCCAGGAGATGTACTCTCTGCACTTTGTCTTGGCGAATTTTCGTCAACACCCTGCCGACAAGGATGAACGGGGGGAATGCATACAGAGCCTCCCACTGGTTCCAATCCAGGGTGAACGCATCCGTTCCCACCGCCTCTGGGTCCGGCTCCCAGGACACATACAGGCGGAGCTTCCTGTTGAGACGGGATGCGAAAAGGTCCACTGCCCTCGGATTCCGGAGGGCGGGACATATCTGCAGAATGATCTCGTACACACTTGGTGACACAGACCATTCGGTGAGTCGGTTGAAGTTCCTCGACTTGAAATCTGCTCTCACGTTGTCCAGGCCAGCCACATGGACGGCCGACAACAGGAGGCCTCTCTCCACGCAGAAACTCCAAAGGTTGAGAGCAAGGTCTGCTAGGGCTGTCGACTTCGTGCCGCCCCGACGATTGATATACGCGACTACCGTCGAATTGTCGGATTTGATGCGAACCGCAGAATTGACTTTGTCCTTGCAGAAAGACTGAACCGTGAAAGTTGCTGCCATCATTTCTAACTGATTGATGTGCCGAGTCCTTTCCCTGACCGACCAACGACCACCTGTGCTTATACCGTCGGAGAAGGCTCCCCAGCCAAGTTGCGAGGCATCGCTTTTGATCACGATGTCCCCTACGGGACAGTGAATCGGACGGTCATTGTTTTGCAGCAGACTGTCTCTCCACCAGACTAAATCTTGCCGCGCGTCTAGTGGCAGATGAACTGGCGCGTCCCAATCTCTCCCTGTCCGCCGAAGTGTTGAGATAAGGAGGAGTTGGAGTTGTCGGAAATGTAGTGGCGCCAGAAGCACCGAGACGGCGGCTGCTTGAAACTTTCCGATAACAGGAGCTAACTCCCGTGCAGTGAGTCAACCTTTCTCGAGCACAGCATTGGCTAATCGACTCAGCTCGATCACCTTATCATTCGGTAGAAAGAGAGACATGGTAACAGAATCTAAACCTGAACCAAGGAAAACAATACGCTGGGTTGGCTCTAAGATAGACTTACCCAGATTGGTCACGAAACCCACATGGGCAATGAAATCTGATGCTGTTTTGGCGTCTTGCCTACAGCGTTCATAATCACTGGCTATAATCAGCATGTCATCAAGGTAACAAATTAACCAAATACCTCGTCGTCTCAAATGCGAAGTAATGACCTTCAAAATCTTCGAGAAAATTCTCGGCGCCGTGGAAATCCCAAACGCCATACAAACGAAGGAATAGAATTATTCTTCCACGCAAACGACAAGAACCTCTGATGAGTAGAATGAATCGCAACAGAAAAATAAGCATCAGTGAGATCAATCTTACAGAAAAAGTCTCCTGGACGCACCAAATCTTGAACTAAGGATAAATGCTCCATCTTGAACTTGGGTACAAACAAACATCTATTCAGAGGTCTGAGATTGATGACGGGCCGAAGGCCCCCTGATTTCTTGGGTACAGTGAACAACCGAGAAATAAAAAGATCTGAACTGAAAGGGACCTCTTTCACTGCACCTTTCTGCAACAAAGTTTCAACTTCTAAATCCAGGGCCAAATCCTCCTCTGGAGACATAGCTCGAGTCCAGGGAATACTAGTCTGTACTGGAGGCATCCGCTTAAATGGCAACCTGTACCCCTTAATGATGTCAAGAATTACTGAATCGCTAGTTAAAGTACGCCAAACCGGCAAAAAATGCTTCAAACGGCCCCCATGAGGAAGGGCTCGAACTAAGGGGCGAGGTACAGGTTGTGATTCAGACAGACACCGGCCTAAATCTTGCATACACAAAGAAACACAACTACTTGCTAGATTTCTTCCCGTCTCCGCCCTGACCGGAGGAACGGGAGTACTGCGCACCCCAAACAAATCCTTGGCTGTATCTACGGTAGAAACCTCGGCTAAAGACAGACGTCTCATTTCAGCAAGGTAACGATTAGCGGAACCCAGCAGCCAAATAGCAGTCGCTGCACAATCTTTCATAACAGTCAAGTCAGACGACGAAAGATTACCATCACAATCACCAAGCATCTGCCATAGATTCAGAATCGGAGCTGGTACATACAATAACTTTTCCTGCAAAGTGAAAAGCGGCTTATCCGCATTGATACAATGCTTACCTCTGATCGGGTCAACCGCCGGCAGTAATTTCATCGTAGCGTTATCTAGCTTCGGCACCGTGAGATTTTTAGGTGCATTTGTTGGGAGAAGGAATTTACCCTGCCAATGTTTAATATCGGCAAATTCACGCTTCTCTAACCCGAAGTACTGCTCGGTGTACATGTAACTAACAACCGACGGGCGGGCCGTCCACACTTTATCCGGGTCGGGCGGCTCACGCTGCAGCGGCACGAAAGACTCAACGCTGACCGAGGAGAAGTCCGACTCCTCGCCTCTGTCGCCCGTACGAGCCCGTTTCGAACGAACCGACTCCGCCTCTGAGGGTGGCACCGAAGGCCTCTTTGAGCCTACGGAAGCCGCAATGGAGCCAAGAATTTCTTTAACTCCCCGAAATTCTTCAGTCATAAGGCCGAAGGCCGCACGGAGAGAATTTTGATCTTCTTGTAGGGTGTTGACCCCTAGCATAGCACGGAACTCCGCCATATTTTCTGGAAAATGTTCCTCATGCTCATGCCCGGACGAAAGCTCCCGCTCGGAATCCCTAAGAGAAAACTCGCTGCCATGGAGCGTAGAACTCCCCTGGGCTGCCGGGAGAGCAGCCATATGGCGCTTAAACTCCGCCAGGCTAGACACAGGGGGGACGGCAGCTGGGTCACGAACATGTGCGGGCATGTTGGATTTTGCACCACGTGGTGGCGCCGGCGGGGCAGTACTTGCCCTGTTTTCACGCGGCGTTATCTTCTTAACACGCTCGCGTTTCTTGTCCTCTTGAACTTGCCGAGAACGCGACTTATGTTTGTCACTCTTGTGTGACCGCTGAGACTTACGTTTATCAGGCGAACGAGAACTACGGTCACTCATTGTGACAGAGCTAAATACAGATAGGACTATCCGATATGAAGCAAAAATTACAACTGAAGAAATCAAGCAAGCCGAGAGCGCATACGTCACCGAAAGGGGAGGAGCTTCTTCTTTCGAGTGACTACGAATGAGCTTAAGATGGGCGTGGAAGCGAGGATGCCACGCTGAGTTATCACCATGTGACAGCGTCGAGGGACAATTCTAACTGGAAGCTATGTGACTCCACTGCCCACCACAAAATAAGGCTAGTGTCGACAGGTTTTTATAGGGTAGGTAGGGGAACAGGAAACAAAACATTTTTTTCTTAGGAAAAACTGCTTTTTGGCATATCTCCACACCTGTTTGAGCCTCTCCATCCTGCTCTTCTCCATCTCCAGGAGTTCCTCATCCTCCTGTTCCGCAGCCTCCTCCCCGATGTCGTGGAGGAGGAACTCGCACAGGCACTGGACCGGCAGCACCTCCATGGACCCCTCCGAACTCTCCACCAACTCAGCAAGCCACGGCATGGACTGGGACGTGCCCTGGAGGAATACACTCGTGATTCAACTTCCAGATGACGCAAGATGAACAGATTTTCATGACATCAGTCCTGTTCATGACATGTCACCTTCCCTTCTAACTCCCATTCTTTCCATCCTTTTTTTATCCATCTCTCATCTTTATCATATAGAGACCTCCCTCCCTCTGTACCAAATAAACCCTCCAGTGTCCTAGCTACCTCCCTCCCTCCTTCCATTCCTCACTCTATCCATCTATCCATCTCTTTCTCTCCCTTCCTGACCTATCTCCTGTAGAAAGTCCTTTGTCTGGCACCTACACAGTAGATGTCCCAGCCACATCCCTCCCTCCTTCTCCCATTCATTCCTCATTCTCTCAACCCTCCTTTCGTCCCTTCCTCCCTACCTGAATGATGTCCAGTAATATATCCAGAGCCCGACACCTGCAAAGCAGAGGTCCCAGCTACATCCCTCCCTTCATTTCTCTATCCATCCATCCATCCATCCATCCATCCATCCATCCATCCATCCATCCATCCTTCCATCCATTCTCCCTCTCTCCCTCCCCCTCCCTCCCTACCTGTCTCTGAATGATGTCCAGTAGAAAGTCCGGAGCCCGGCACCTACACAGCAGATGTCCCAGCTACATCCCTCCCTCCCTCCCTCCCACACTCCCTCCCTCCCTACCTGTCTCTGTATGATGTCCAGTAGAAAGTCCGGAGCCCGGCACCTACACAGCAGATGTCCCAGCTACATCCCTCCCTCCCTCCCTCCCACACTCCCTCCCTCCCTACCTGTCTCTGTATGATGTCCAGTAGAAAGTCGGGAGCCCTGCACCTACACAGCAGATGCCCCAGCTTCAGGGTCTTGTTCAGACTTCGCAGCTGCTGCAGGACAGAAGGAGGCGGTCTGCGGGCAATCCCACTGGAGAACAGGGACACAGAAAATATGTTAATTTTACTCATGTTTACTGACCTAGTAAACAGTTAGGTGGTCATTTCATTCAAGATAGTTTTACACTTTCTACAATCTCCTTTCCTGACAGGTCTCAATCTTTTGCACTGAGAAGACAAACATGGCTGTAGTTCAATGAAGCATTACACACAAAGCATTTTCACTTATCTTTTTACAAAACCTCAACTGCAGACCTGTCAAGGTCAACAATAAAATTCCAATTTTCCCCAGATGTATCATACAGTGATGGACACCTTGGAGCAAGCTACACAACTGTTCATATTTTTACCTGGGACCTATTCAGTTTTTTACCTGGTATCCATAGTGATTGTTTACATATCCAGTATCCATGGTGATTGTTTACTACTTGGTATCCATGGTGATTGTTTACTCACTTGGGATGAGCTGTGAAATGAGGAGGCTGTTGGCCTCAGTGATGGAGACCTTGGTGGAGGCTGCATTATTGTTTGTTTGTTTACCTGGTAACCATGGTGATTATTTACTCACCTGGTATCCATGGTGACTGTTTACATACCTGGGATCCATGGAGATGAGCTGTGAGATGAGGAGGCCGTTGGCCTCGGTGATGGACACCTTGGTGGAGGCAGCCTTATTGTTTGTTTGTCCATGGTGATTGTATGTACCCAGTATCCATGGAGATTGTTTACTCACCTAGGATCCATGGAGATGAGTTGTGAGATGAGGAGGCTGTTGGCCTCGGTGATGGACACCTTGGTGGAGGCAGCCTTATTGTTTGTTTGTTTACCTGGTATCCATGGTGATTGTTTACAACCTGGTATCCATGGTGATTGTTTACTCACCTGGGATCCATGGAGATGAGTTGTGAGATGAGGAGGCTGTTGGCCTCGGTGATGGAGACCTTGGTGGAGGCAGCGGCCAGGTGACTCTCAAACTCCAGAATCTCCTGTTTCTCCAGCTCACACATCTACATTATACAATCATGTTCACACATGTAACATGTTAGTGAAACGTTAAAGAAGTCCTTGCAATTCCTTTCAGTCTATAGGATAAATATTGCTAATCTCTGCTACTGCTGTGCACACACTACGTACATGTAGTACAATGTACTACACTTTGGGGCTGGGAATTAAGCTAAGACAAAAAGACATATCAACTCATACTGTAGATCATGCTTTCAGTCCGATGCTGTACATGGTGAATTTCCACTACAGTAGAAGCTGGTTATTTGCACAATCTATTTGCCTGTGTATTTCGTGCAATTTTCCGGCTGGTGCAATAATGCGAAGCTAGCTGGACCACACCGGTTTGGGATTTGGTAATTCTGTGCAGTTAACAGAAGTATGCGTTAATTTGTTGTGCAATTAACTGGCTTCTACTGTATTGAAATGCTTAATATGTGTGTTTTCCCAAATGTAAAACGTTTGTACCTGCAGCTCCTTGTTGATGAGTTCTGCCTTCTTCTCTTCAGTGGCCAGAGTTCCTGGCGGCCAGTCATAGTCACTGTGGAAACAGGAGAAAATAGTATACAGACTTTCCTGTTTTCCATACAAGCACTGGATTAAAAAAAGTCCAGCACAGTAAATGGTGTATGATACAAATTTCAAACTTAACATGCAAGAATAAACACAGACCATGAAACTTTGAAAGTTTAACTTATCAGAAATTCAAGAATTAATGGTCACTGAAATGTTGGCAGTGACTTTATGTCCTTGTTGTGAATAAAGAAGTTGTCAACCAGTTATCCACAGCTATTTTCCAACCTGATGAAGTAACAAAACTTATTTTGAGATGCATGTAAATAATTGTTACAAATTTACAGGTTTTTGTACAACTCACTTTGTCATGACCATCTCCATGAAGCACTTTAGCTGGGGGTAGTGTTCCCAGGCAGCATGACCTGCAGAAACAACACAATTTTTCTGTAATTTTTCTCAATGGTTCTGTAAAGAGAGTCCCTTTATTCGCATATCGGTTGATTGGCTTATGAAAGAAACAAGAACCTGACAGTTACCATACCTATATTTGCGGGGTTGAAGGCTGACACAGTCAGGAGTAACATCCAACCCTTCCAGTACAGGTTGGAGATGGCCAGGGTGGGGGGTTCATATCTGTAACACAACAGTGACTTTTCACACAAACTATACATGATTGTCTCCCACAGAATGGCACTAGACACAGACGTACATGTATAATGTACATGTACCAGAGTACAGGTTGGATATGGCCGGCTTGGGAGGTTCATATCTGTAACACAACAGTTTACATTTCACACAAAACATACTGGCATACATGAGCCACACCAAAGAATACTTAAACATGCTGCTTTACTACTAGTACATGTAATTAAGCGTAAAGATTGGAGAATGATACGTGATAGAGGGGTAGCTTGTGGACAGGGTGGGAGGATTAGATCTGCAAAATACAAATATCAGAAACTTTTTTTTTTTTTTTAAATCATTCTTTTTATTGTTTTCTTCAAACAAAAATGAAAACAAATGGAGCATGGCATATAGAACAAGTTAACTGAAAGCACATGCGTAACAACAAAAACTAAATAAAACCAGTGAACAATGTAGATAATATAACAAAGTATTGTCAAGAAAGCAATGCAACCCCAATTGCACACAATTTCTTCATGCAGATAACGAAAGTAAACCCACAAGTTTTCCCCATTTTCCCATGTGTTTTTTTTGTTTTGCCCGTACGGTTAGAGATGATTGATTCTAACTTAAAGTAATATGTAATATAAGAAATAAATGATTTTATATTAATACACCAGTGTCGGTTTCTAAAGATAAACTGTTTTCCCAAGAGAAAAATAAGGTTGGACAGAGCTGGACACCGATCACTCAAATCCCCCAAAATAACATTACAAAGACTAACATGTAAATGATCACCAGTATGGCTGAAGTACCATTCTTCCACCTGTTGCCAAAAAAGTGCTGCAAACCTACAGTCCCAAAATAAATGGATGGAGGATTCTTCCTCTTCTTTACATAAGCTACATAAAGGGGACTCTATTAACCCCCACCTGTGTAATACTTGATTTGTTGTTAAATATTTAAATAATAATTTGTACTGGAACATACGCATGTGGGAGTCAATAGAGATTTTATATGTCAAACTATATACTTTTTTCCACATAACTGGAATATTGAAATAATCTTCCCAATAGTATTGCACTCTGTCTGAAGAACCCCATAGCCTGGCCTCATGCATAAAAAAGGAATAAAGATTTTTGTTAATATTCGATTGGTGAAGCCAGCCTATGCCTCTACAGACGGGGATACAAACACTTAAATTTGGTGACACCTGCTTCAGAAGATTTTTCCAGGGTAAGGGAATGGCAGAAATAATTTGATTATAAACAAACTCCGAACAGGTGTCACCAAATTTCAAAACATAATTTTGAAAGGATAAAAAATTATTTGCTGTGTCAAGAATGTCATTTACGAAAAGGACCCCCCTATTATAGAAAGACATTGAAAATAATGGTTTTCCACCAATACATATTTGGGAATTTAGACAAAGTAGTTGCTGCTTCACTTCAAGGGCATTCTCAGGGGGACGTAGTTGGAACTTCAGCCATGCTTGGAGGACTTGTCTATAAAATACACTGATCGGAGCTTTCTCTTTACCAACGTTTCAAAATCGCTGGGTGTAAGCTGGCAAAATGGAAACGTATTCGTAGTAAATAAAGGACTAGAAGAAAACAACAATTTTGAACAAAACCACTTTTCATTATGATATATCTTGGGCATCCAAGACGCCTTCATTGTCAGATCAACAGCCCGCAAGTTTCTGAGTTTAAGGCCCCCCTGTTCATAAAGATTATATAATGTTTTCCTTTTTACTCGTTCTGGCCCCCCTCCCCACAAAAACTGAAATATTTTTTTCTCGTATCTGTCGAAAAAGGCAGGAGGTGGGGACGGAAGAGACTGAAATAGAAATATAAATTGTGACACTACTAACGAGTTAATAAGGGTAATCTTCCCTAACAGAGAAAGAAATTTCCCTTTCCAGGGATTTAAAATTTTATCTATTTTTCTCTCTTTTCTGTCAAAGTTAATATTTACAATATCCGATAATTTTTTTGGGATATGAATCCCTAAAATATCTACGGGGGGTCGGTCCATAGTAAGGGTAAAGAACTCGGTAAAAAAAAGTTGCTGTCTGTTAAGGAACCTATACGAATTATCATACATTTATCAAAGTTGGGCATTAAACCTGACAACAGTGCAAAATCTTCTAAGTCTTTCACTAGTGCATACAGCGAGTCAAGCTTTGGGACAAGGGGGAAATTCGAGTCATCGGCAAATTGTAAAATTTTAGTTTCAAGACCATATGTTCTTAGACCCTTAATTTCCATGTTATTTTTAACTTTAATGGCAAGTAATTCTACAGCTAACACAAACAGATAAGGGGAGATGGGGCATCCTTGCCGGACTCCACGGTTCAGGGGGAAAGCACTAGAAATATGGCCGTTATTAATAATTTGACTGAAAGTATCGTTATATAAAAGTTTTATCCATGCAATAAAATTGTCGCCGAAACCAAAATACTCCAAAACCCTAATAATAAAATCTTGTCTTATAGTATCAAATGCTTTTTCAAAATCAGCACTAAATATTAATCCCGGAATTTCATTTTTGTCGTAATATTCTATGATTTCTAATAGTCTCCGTATAGTATCACTAATACATCGCCCTTTCATAAAACCAGTCTGATCAAAAGAAACGAGATCTGAGATAACATTTTTAATGCGAAGGGCCATGCATTTGGATAGTATACGGGTATCACAATTCAATAAAGTTATCGGTCGCCAATTTGTAATGAATGAGGGGTCCTTATCCTTCCCTGTGGAGTCCTGCTTAAGGAGTAAAGTAATTAGACCTATTTTTTGGCTATCAGACAAATGTCCCACCCGAAATGAATAATTGAAAGAAGCCAACAGTGGTTGCTTCAAACAATGAAAAAAAAATCTTATAAAATTCAACGGGAAGGCCGTCCAGACCGGGTGACCTTCCTGAGGAGAAGGACTCAATTGCTTTTTGTAATTCAAATTCTGAAATAGGTTTTTCGCAGGTGTCACACTGGCCGGGGGACAAATTTACTGGGGGCGGTTCAGGAAAGAAAGGTCTAAAAACATCACTATCTAACGACATAGGGGGCTCTTTAAATGAGTAAAGATCAGCATAAAATCTTGTTTGGTGTACTAAGACATCCTCAGGATCGAGGGCTACAGAACCATCTGACTTAACAAATTTTGTCATATTCTTTCTTACCCTCCCTCTACTGTTAAGAGTCATAAAGAATTTTGTGCATTTTTCCCCTTGTTCCATCCACCTGGCACGTCTGCTCATAATTAGGTTATTAGATTTCGTTTGGTAAAATAATTCCAATTCCTGTTTTTTACACTGTAGCTTGTCAAAGATTTCATTATCGGGAAATATGTCTAATGCTTCTTGCAGGCTGTTGATCTCACACGAGAGAGAAACCTCAGTATTCCGACTTTGTTTAGATTTCCAAGATGAGAACTTAATTATGTGGCCGCGAACGGCGCACTTGAACGCTTCCCACACAATATGTGGGTTTGCCGAATTACGATTAAATAGGAAAAACTCAGTGATAAAGTTTGAGGTTTCTCTAACAAAAACTGGGTCATTGAGAATCTCTTGGTTAAGTCTCCAATAACCAGGACCTCGGGGTGTATCAGACGTGGTCAAGGAAAGGCCAATTAAGAAATGATCCGATCTCAAACTATCTTCTATACAAATTTTTTCTACAAAAGGGATTAACGAGAATGATGTCAAAAAAGTAATCTATTCGACTAGCCTGAAGTTGGCGTCTCCATGTGTAACGTACGGCTGTTGGGTGTTTATATCGATAAGCATCAATTAAATCTAGATTAGCACAAAGAGAGTTAATGGCCAAAAGGCTTTTTGGATGGTAATTGGAGACTTGGTGCCCAGCTCTGTCCATTTTAACATCCAATACAGTGTTAAAATCCCCTACAATGACACTATATAAACCAGATGTTGTAAAGGCTTGTACATTATTTTCAATATCAACAAAGAAAGATGGATCATCCGTGTTTGGGGCGTAGATATTTACTAAACAAAACCGAAAGGAATCAATTGTAACATCTAATATAATCCATCGCCCTGAGTCATCTCTCAGTGTCTGATGGACAGTATAAAGAACATTTCCTGAAATAAAACCATCAAACCTCTGCTGTTACTAGAACCGTGATTAAATAAAATCGGGCCCCCCCATTCTGACCTCCATCTTTCTTCATTCACAGGGGTAGAGTGAGTCTCCTGTATGCAATATATTTTGTAACTTTTATCTTTTAACCATGTAAATATTTGATTTCGCTTTCTATGATCGCCCATTCCATTGCAGTTGTAACTGCAAATACTAAGCTTTGGTAACACCATGGGGACCGAGCAAAGAACGAGAAGTAAGAAAATACTCAGAATCACAGAAGGCGAAGCACAAGTAATAAGGTAAGATTAAAGCAAAAAGAAAAATATGTCTATGAAGGCGGCAATTGGGGTTGCATAAACGAAAATGAATCGTACTAAACGAATCAACATATGATCTAAAACATGTACAGACATACAGCACTATGCCATGCAAACATAATAGAAATAATATACAACACAACATCAAGTAAGGTAAAGCATACGGCAACTTAATATCAGAAACTTTGTACAAAACACAAATGACCAACATACAGCATTCTAGAAGGCTCTGCTTCCCTGATGAGGGTACACACTGGAGAGGGCCAACCTGTGGTTTTACCTGTTATGTACCTGCAACTTTGTATAGGCAATACTGTCTCACACAGAGCTTTTCCTGTCAAAAGCCTTCATGGAAGTAGGAACAACTAACAAAGAAAATGTCATGATGCTACTGGTTAGCATTAGTAAAAATTACTAAATTTTGATAACGCTATCATCATGACATATTCTTTATTAGTTGTTCTTATAATAGGCATCCTCCACCTTTTACACAATTCATAATGTCGGGTCACAGACTGGTTCACGGAGAAAACATGTAGCATACCTATGAGTCTTTATCTATTTGTTATTTTGGATCATGTTAGAAGTTATAAAAGCAGTACCAACCCCTGTGGCAGCTGTATGTTCTCTGGGTGGTGATAGGCACACAGGTTCAACACTGCATCCACCAGTTGTATCCGCTCCACTGGCAGCACATCCAAGTCTGAAATAGGGTACAAGTACAGTTACATGTAGTCAATCCCCACAAGAGGCACTTTTTCGCTGCTTCTGTACAGCACCACTCAGAACCCAGGACTGTGTACATGTACCTCCAACAAAGCGCGCGGCTACAAAACTTTACCTGCTAATTTCGTCAGTTACAAACAAGCTTTCACCAAATTGAATGTAACATTTGAGATCAGTTCCGCTGGCTAAAAGGGAATTTCTTACCAATAACAACATAAAAACATGCGTTAATGCAGCCGTTTATTTTTTGGCTCAGACCTCTTTTAGGGTGCCCACTCAGAGTAATACATCAATGAGACCTTATATTATGTAATATAACAAAGTCTCTCACCTGGAGAGTGGAGTGACGCGGCTCGTCATACCACCTGGTTGGCGAGATCCAGTGCCTCGACGGCGCTCAGCGGTAGGTCGCGGGACAGACCAATCACCAGCAGCCGCATGAATAAAACAAACAAACAAGCAAACAAACCTGGGGAGTGGAGTGACGCAGCCCGCCGCACCACCTGGTCGGCGAGATCCAGCGCCTCTACTGCGCTCAGTGGGAGGTCGCGGGACAGACCGATCACCAGCAGCCTCATCAACGTGTCTTCCTGCACGGGAACCTCCGACACCAGCCGCAGGAGGTACCTGGGTACAAGGGTCAGTATAAAGGAGTTTTGTTTCCAGTGTGTTTATCCAATTGTTTGTATGCGTGCCCTTAGTTATTTTAAAAAAAATTTCCTACTTCGACAGAAATGAGGAGAACATGTTCGATTTGGTGGATAGTTTTAAAGAACACTTCGCAATAGAAAGTTATTTCTAAGTGAAATAAAACCAGCAGCTGCCGCGCCGCGTGGCTGCAAAGCGGGTGTGTTGTGCCGAAGGGAGGTTATACATGATTATATATGGACACAGATACAGTTACTGTATGGTCCTACTCACGCTCTCTCCCCCTCAGGCGGCCAGTTGTCCTTGCTGTAGTACGACTCAGCAGACTCCATAAACAGCACCTTCTGGATGCTGAAAATGGTCAATAAAATTCTTCAATACTTCTGGAGGAATTTTTGCAAATTTTACTGCCACAGAATTAGACAATATATATCTTCCCATAAGTTAATCCAAAGCTTTGTACTCCAAAGTTTGCTTACATCTGTCAAGGAGGCCATGTTTTTTAATATGTGAATTTGTTTTGCTAAGGCTGGTCGGATGGATGGAGAATGGTTTAATCTGGACAGGTCTTTTTATAAATAATTACGTATACCATTGTGCTTAGTACGTAGCCTGTATAATTTGTTTGTGAATGCTTAATTGACGTGAAAATGTTTTAAAAATATTTTCATGCCAGAGGATCCTACATGTAGATATATTCAAGCTTCAATTACCGATTACTATATAATATTGTATGGATTTTTTACCCTTATACAATGTATGTAGTCAATAGAGTTGAGTTTGAATAGGATGTATGGATGGATGGCTGGATGGATAGATGGGTGTATAAATGGGGGACATACTGAATAATTATAGCTTGTTTACCATTGCACGTAGTCGGTTGAGTTGAGTTTGAACATGCCAGGCGCGATGGTGTGCAGCCACCAGACCGAGTCCCTCTGTATGACGGAGGACTGCAGCTGGAACCTGCGCAGGGTTTCCACATCTACTGCAAACAACACCACAACAAAGGAAAAATATGGGAAATCAAGAGGGAAAAAAGAAAGCCAAAATCAACAACTGAGCTTCTTGTTACCTACATAGAAGTTAGGGATTCTTCATAGCACAATATAATCTTTGAAAGCTATTTGCTAGCAAAACGACTGAAATTTGGCTGTAAAAATGTGATTTTGCTTTCCGCGACACATTCTAACAGTGCAAATTCTCAAACAACATACAGCCAAAAGCTAAGACAACACTCCCTTATACAAGGCCTGAGTGTAGCCTGGAGACCAGTCTTGTGTATTTCAGTCCGCTTTGAACGGTTGCCATGGTTACTCTCACCTCTCAAATAAACGTACCGGTACGTTTATTTTTTTCCGCCTCAAAATCCACCCGGTACGTCCTTATTTTTGACGGTACGCTTATTTTTTTCAAATTGGGGCTTTCTTTACTAACCAGGGACCCCAAAAATATATTTTCTGCCCATATTTCCGCGGTATTTTTGCTCAAAATTCACAATTTTTTTGATGAGGCAGCGCGGATTTCCTGCCGCTATGATCCAAGTACCCTAACGTTTAATAGCGGTTTGGAGCCGCGGCTCGTAACATATCGGCCGATCTCGCTATAACGCTACAAAGTAAATGATGTTATTGGGAGAATATAAGACGCCAAACTGACGTTTCGAAACACAATTCTTATTGAAACAACTTTGACAAACTGTTTACATCGTAAACCAAAACAATTTGATCAGAAAACGTCATACCAGCACATGGTGCACGGGGAATTTCCGGCTGTGTTTCAAGCGCACTATCGGCAGCGGACGGAAGAATCATCCGTTCACATAAGAACTATTGGACGTAAAAACAACAACTAGAACTTTGCCTCCCCTGTGATATGAGTTTTGAGGCCGCAAATTCTCCAAAACGGCAGAAATTCGTCGGTAAAAACAGCTCGAAACTTGATTGAAAGACGAAACGGCCGCCATTTTAACTCGCGGTGACAGTAAATCTAGCACCTTGTTGCGCGGGCGGCAGATTCGGATCATTAAAATAATGCAGTGAACGCGTAAAATTACGGTAAAAATCATTTAATTTCGGGGGTAACGATGTACATGGAAGGCCATTTATATTTACAGAGTGTTGATTTCAGAGATAACCGTAAGATTTTATCAATTTAGCTGTTTCTAGTGTCACCAGTTAATCTGTAACATGTTAGTATTTGCAGCATGTTTAGTGTTTACTTTAAATTACTATGGGCCGAACCGCGGGAAATCGGCATCCGAAAAAAAACCTTTGTTTTCGGCACTTTTGAATAGGAGTTTATGGACAAAACAGTACTTTGTTCATTTTGGGGGTGTCCATATGTGTTTTAATTGGGGGTAATTGTTGAAAGAAAATATGGTTGAGTACTTGCTGCTATCTAATGATTTTTATTATAACAGTTATGTCAGAAACTATAAGTAACAATTTTCCTTGATTACTTGCTTCAAGTTCCAAGTAGAAAATGCATGTACCATGTATATTTTCACTTGTTGAATTTGAAAGCACCGTTGGCCCCCGGTAATTAGGGGTCATAGCGGGGAACCTAAGCTCAATTTTTAAAGAAAATAATCAATTTTGTTTAAAATTACAAAATGGTGAAAAGATTTTAATTCCAACAAGATATCTGTAGTTATTCTGTTATTGTCTATACGATTAACTCATATGGTACTCAGGGATTAATAAATGAAAAGCACCTACCTGCTTATTATCTTGACTTGCCTTGGACAGAAGTTAAGTATGGACACAGTTTACATGTCAATTTGATATTTTTCCGGGGGGTACTTTTATTCCAAGGGGTACTTTTATTAGGTTTCGAAGATTTTTCCGGGGGGTACTTTTATTCCAGGGGGTACTTCTATTCGAGAGGTGAGAGTACTGGGAAAGGCTGGACTCCATGAGACTGTCAGTCTAAAGCTTTAAGTTTTGCTCTCAGGCTGTCAAGCTGGACAGGAATTTGTGGTGATTTTGGTGTGACGTTTCATGCAGAGGATGAACTGAACTGAACTGACTGCACTTGCATAAAATTATGTATCAAACTATAAGCTTTAGACCATAACTCTTGACACAGTGCAGTTACTTTTCTTCTCTGTGATCCAAAAGAGAAATCTATAGGCTTTAGACCACGACTTTACACAGTGCTGTTACCTTTCGGTTCTTCTCTGTTATCCAAAAGGGAAATCTATAGGCTTTAGACCACGACTTTACACAGTGCTGTTAGTGTTACCTTTCTTCTCTCCCCTTGAGAGGGCAGAAGCTGCCTCTTTGACAGCAGCTGTCACACTCAGCAGACAGCCCAGGCAGATCAGGTCGGTCAGCTGTAACAGCAGTCGCTCCTGGCAATACGAAAGAACAAAGAAAATATTAAACATTCGTTAGTGATTCAGTTAGAATTGTATGACTATGTTCAGTAGTGCAATTCAGTTAACTATGCACATCTAGTTAACTGCTGGACTGTCATATTGCATGTTCGAATCAATAAAAACCAAATCACATATAACATTATGAAACAGATTAAAGACTGAATTCTTACACATTAAGTGTTGGACTTTCCAAGCTCTATTCATAAAGACTTTAGCAACACAGATAAATTTTTAGTTTTAATATTCACAGCTGTCATTACTTTTTCCTAACAGCAATTGCTGCAAGTAAACAGACATAATAGAAATGTGGAAATGAATAACTAAAGAAAATATGAGTCCTCTTTTGATGACCTCCAAGTTCAGCCAACTGTTTTTCTCAACAGTAGTTCTACAGATTCTTGCAGGGATTTAATCAAATTTGATCATGAAGCCAGGCATCTTCATTCAAAGCCATTTTCTGAACTTTGATGGCACTATATTGGAAACTCTGCTGTCTTTTACCTTCAATCTTACTGAAAATTATGAACAGTAAAGATTTACATGTCATTCAAACAACATGACTTTTGTATCTTGGTATTGTTATGAATTGAATTTTGACACCACATCTCACCTTGAGATGACCTTCCATCTCCGCGAACTGCGATTCGGAGCGTTCCTGCATGAGGCTTCGGCAGAACGCTGCGAAGTTCAGGTCACCACGCAGCGCTCGGATGATTTCCCTCAGCAGCGCTCGCACGGCGCGCAGGTAGTCCTCCCTGTTGGTCAGCAACTCTTGGAAAACCACGGCGAGGAACTAAAAATAAAAGGCATTAAAATCAGTTCAGTTCGTCCTCATAATACGAAGTGCCATTAATAATGTCAGTCCGTGCATATGCATCTTTCTCTACAGTATCATGGTGGCTAGCAGGTTGTGGTCCTTTAGTCCAACGTCTTCCTCCAGTACTATCTTAAGTGTCAGGTTCGGACTTCTCCTTCGTCTATTCTCGTCAGGTTCCCAGAGGAGAACATTTTGTAGTCTCAAAATATGAGACTACAAATGTCTTGACACCTTTCATGCACCACTAGTAGTTCTCTCTTTCGTCAACAACTCTTGGAACACCACAGCGAGGAACTACAGGAATAAAAGGCATGAAAATGTGAGAATCAGGGCCCTATTGTGTGGAATGAACTATCTGCTGAACAGAGACAATGGGCAACAGTAACAGCTATCAAAAATGGACTGATACAGTAGCACTGTTAGCAGAACTTACATTGCTACTGAAGTTGATGTATAATTATGTGTCCCAATTACATTTTGTATAATGTTGTTTGTTTCTGTATGTGTCCAGGGATTCCTAAAAAGCAGGCTGTACAGTGATTTTACCCAGCCAAAATAAAATAAATCATGACTACAAATGTCCAGGAATGTCTGATTCATTTGTTTTAGCTTTATGTGATGGTGACATTTTGGAATCAAGCCATCAAAATTAAAAGGACCTGGAAAAAATATCATTAATTCTTTACAAGCTCCCAGGCACCTCTGACCCACCAGTGGCCACAACGTGCCTGTTGTTGCAGGCCAATTACATTAAATGAAAGCTTAAAAATCTTCAAAAATAGGCATAAATCATCATGCCCATATCTATAAACCAATGCAATGGCCGAGTGGGTAGAGTGTTTGCCTTGCATTGATTCGGTAGGCCGTGAGTTCGATCCCCGATCGAGTCATACAAAAGATTTAAAAAATGGTACATGCTGCTTTCTCAGGAGTTAAACACACATCACTACCTGCGGACTAGCCTCCTGCTGTAGTGGCTTGCTCAAATGTGTGGCTCAAGGGATACAGAAATGGAGATGGTTTAGCTTAAGCATCTGTTAAGTACTGTTTTAACTTAATATCTCAAAAGTTGACAGCACCAACCTTTGCAGCCTCCTCGGGACTATGCTGAAACAGGACGGCCAGCAGGGACATGTTGTTGGGGTTTCTGGAGTTGGAGAGCTCGTTGTAGATGGTGTGCTTCAGTACCAAGGAAAGGTTCTCTGGGTGAGCATTCAGTAACTCTCTGGGATGAAAAGACACACAAGTTTACTTTAATTTCTTACATATTACTTGAAACAAGAGAAAAACATGCATGTTCATGAACTATTGGCAGGGCTCTAGCCAGCGTCCGTTTTTCCGTCAATTGACGGAAATTTGCTGCGTGTGACGGAAAAATTTTAAAACCAATCCGTCAACTTTGACGGACAAAAATCTGATAAAAGCTCCTTGGTGGAAGCTACAGGCTGCTTGGGGACGCCGTCCACGGCCGTAAAAGCCCAACACTGTTTGTTTTGCTATTGTTATGATTGTTACCTCCATGAAATGTCATGGAATGGAGGTTATATTTTCTGTTACGTGTCTCTGTCTGTGTAGATGATTACTCAAGAACGGCTGGATGGATTGGTTTCATACTTGTTGTGTTGGTGGGGTGTGATGAAAGCTCGAATCGATGAGATTTTGGGAGCCGTATCTGTCGTTATAATCGATGTAATAATATCAGAAATCACCCCTATATTTGATATATATTGGTACAGGCATCGTGCTTTATGTGTTTGTTAATGGGCTTTGCTCTAAGCAGATGGTGAGGTGACAGCTGTTTAAAATGCCATTAGGTCCTCTCATCTGGGTTGGGTGTCAGAAGTTTTATGGGCGACACAGATGTTCTGATTTTGTTATGATAAGGGACAGTTGTTAGTTGTCTCTTTCGTAGCCAATGGTACTTGTTTTTTAGCAGACGGGGTTGGCGCCAAGTATTCATCTTACAGTTGGTGTAGGGCTGTCAGAGGAAAGTGTGCATCTCGTTTTTGTACCGTGTGAACAGTTGATGTTATGACATATTGGTGGAAAATCAAATCACCATCTGACTAAAGTTGGCCACATCCCTTCTTCTTTCTCAGTTTCCCAACTTCCTCCCACCACACAGCTCTGAGGCACAGAGTCGAACCTCAATAATGCTGACAACCTCAGACATTTTAAATGCCAAACATCAAGCTTAAGGAACACCACGCTACCATATGCCGTCGACCTCTTAAACGCACATTACACAATCAAGTGTCACATTTTGATAATTACTAATCAGATGGACATCCTCTGTGTCATTAAATAAATACACCACTACTTCCCATAACATTTATATTATATAACCATTACTCTCAAATACAACCGACTATAAACATACATACCATCCACATAAAAGCAATATATATTTCATGGAGGTATGAGGTCTCCGAACTCTAGTTGATAATGTGTGTCGGTACCCTTTCGCATACGATAATCTCATTAAAACCCGTTTTTCAAGGTCTCAGTTCAGTCTCTCTAACTCCTGGAATAGTGTTTTCGCAACAATGGGAATTGGCTGACGGAAAAAAATGTCGAGCTGGCTAGAGCCCTGACTATTGGTATGATAAACATTGTCCATGTATGTTCAATTACAGATACATGCATGTATCTGACTTTTGTGTTTTGTGTATTTTTCAGTACCAGGGACAGGTTCTCTGGGTGGGCATTCAGCAAGTCTCTGGGATGAAAAGAACAGATGTTTAGATTTGAAGACAATTTTTGGGCACAGCTTCACGACCTAACCCTCTCTTGAACTAAAGAGCTTTAGCTTTGTAAAGAGTTGATTAAGTCACTACATTATGATTCTCTTCGCCAATGGCGATAGAGTATGTTTTTGTCGACTTGGGTCTGTATGTAGGTCAACAGCATATAACTCGAGAAATTGTAGATGGAACTTTGTGATTTTGGTAGGTGTGTAGCGGTTGTCGAAAGGAATGCCAAGTTCGAAAACGGTTTACCTGGCGTTTTCCTACGGTACTGCAGCGAGCTTGGTATGTTTTTTGCAGTTTGTTTTGGGCAGCATAAGTCAAAATCTAGCTGGGCGATTTTCAAGAAACTTGGTAGGTGTGTAGCGGTTTTGGAGAGGAAGGTCAAGTGCGAAAATGGTTTACCTGGCTCTTACCTACGGCGCTGTAGCGGGATTTGTATGTAAGCGCGTTTGTCTGTAAGCAAGATAACTCGAGAACCCTTGAATGGATCCTGATGATATTTGGTAGGTGGGTGGGGGTCAAGAAAACGAAGGTCAAGTTCGATAATGGGCCCCCTAGTGACTGCCTAAGGTACTGCAGCAAAACTTTTATTTTGACACTTCGTGTTTTGGATATGCTGTGGTCATGATTTTTGAGTGGTAGATAGCCCTTGGGGCAGAGAGTAAGTGCTGTGAGTTTGGACCCCCTAGCGGCTTTTTGGGAACTGCAGGCACCGATTTCCTTTCAAACTTTGAACGAGAATAACTCGAGAACGTGTTGACGGATCATCAGGATTTTTTGGTATGTAGATAGAATGAGTACTTAAAATAATAATCTACATGGAAAGATGCATTTAATTGTAATCAGTGGCCAATTAACAGAAATAAACTGTTTTGTATATACATGTATCTCATTTGACCTATATCTATGGACACATCTGTTTGACAGATGTTTTTGCTGGAGGAAACACTGACAAGCCGTGAGCTGGACACTGAAAAGCTTGAAATTCTGATTGACCAGGGGTGCTATCAGGTCATCTTGTACAATCAGGTCTTGTTTTGGTAGCATTTGTGGGGTTTGGGGGTAGGTACTATTTAGTAATAGATGAATAAGACCTTAAAGTCTTAAATAAAGGCATGATTTAGTAATACATGAATAAGACCTTAAAGTCTTGAATAAAGGCATGATTATTTGGCGAAGAGATGGGTTCGTTGAACTCTAGTTGGGTTTGATTTTTTTTGCAGGGAAGGGTTCAACCATCGTTGAAGAGGTTCATCAGTCACGTATGGATACAGTTATAACAATTTTCTTCAATCAATGACTGTTTTGTAAAGGTACAGTACATACCTCCCAAAGAAAGATTAAGGAGGCCATTCACATCCAGCTAGAGGGGGCGAAGTTGAACCGGAATGAGGGTTGGGAGCTGCCCAAGTCCTACCTACCCTATCCCTTCTCCACAAGGAGGCGGGGGGAGGGGGCAGATGATCCACGCAAGCCTGACCTAGTCTCGGGTTCTCTCGCGAGAACTGAGACTAGGTCATTCCCCTTGACGAAGATGTGCTGGTAGACATCGAAAATTTGGGAGGTATGTACTGTACCTTTACAAAACAGTCATTGATTGATGAAAATTGTTATAACAGGGTTCAACCAATGTTTCATAACATTAATTATGTTCATGCGAACCCTGGTATCTTATTTTGAGTTGGATCTCTGTCTTCTTTCCTACAGTCTTCATATCAGAAATTCTGGAATTGCTTTTTATACAAAAACTAAGTCACCTCATGCAGGAGTTGTAGTGGTTGATGAGGGGTTTGGTCTTGAGGCGGACACGAATGAGCGCCGAGACGACCTCAACGTCTTGTGGGTCCTGGGTGACGCAGTTCAGACACACGGACATCAGTAACTCTTGGGCCGGTCTGGTTAGCTGGGGACAGATG